>JANHMN010000024.1:22615235-22661974 GCA_030674055.1 Rhabdomys pumilio
TGTGTGTGTGTGTGTGTGTGTGTGTGTGTGTGTGTGTGTGTGTGTGTTTTAGGTGACCTTTTTATTTAATTTTTTTTTTTTTGTGACAGGATCTCTCAGTGAACTTGGATACCACCAACTCAGCTAGGTTGATCAGAAAATAAGTCCCAAGAACCCATCTCCCATCTGTCTTCAACTCCCAAGAACTGGGGTTACATGTGGCATCATATATAGTTCTTGTTCTTTTAATGTGGGTACTGGAGGTCTGAACTCAGGTCTCACACTTACATGGCAAGCATTTTTTCAACTGAGCCATTTTCCCCATGTCATAAGGATGCCAACAGTTGTCTTCCACTTGGCCGCATGGTGAAGACCTCATCTGATTTCTATAAAGAGCCTATCTCTAAGTTAAGCTCACATTCTGTAGAACTAGGGCCTTGGGACAACAATATATACATCTGAGGGCAGAATTCAATCTATCAGAGGTTATTAACTAGGAGACCAGCCCTGAGTTCCCAGATCATTTGAGTTTCCAAGAGAAGTCTGAATTGAAATAGGATTTATTTTGCAATGCCCAAGACCATTGTGTATGAAAGACCATTGAGCCCAAGACCTTGTGTATGAAAGACAGGTACTCTACATGTGAACTGTATGCTAGTCCCTGAAATCTAATATCTTGATACCATCAGTGAGCGTTGTTTTAGGGAAACCTTGTGTGGACATCATGCTATATCCCTGTAATGTCATGTCTGTACCTGGGTTGTTTGCCCTCCCTGGGGCAGCCATGCCCTTCCAGCAGGGGTGGTGGTTTCCTCAGGCTCCTCCTCACTGGCCTGTAGATTGTCTCCTAGCTCTCCTCCTCCCACACAGCACCCACTGGTTTGTGTCTCTCTGTCACTCGCTGCTCTGCCTTCCTTCTTCCTCTCTATTCCTGTCATGGTAGATACTGGACCCAGCCTCACCTGTGAACCCTGCACAGAGACTGCCGTACATTCAAACAAACCCTGGTCTGTCTATTACTCCTCTGTGATCTCCAGTCAATTTCCCTCAATTCTCAGTTTCTTGATGTATAAAATGGGTACATCAAATTCCTGAAGATGGCAGGCTTGGACCAGAGTGCATCCAGAGGAAAAAACGTTTGATGAATCAATGAAACGACTCAAAGAAGAGAATCCATGGTTCCCATCTCCACTGGAGGACAGGCCAAGAATGAGAGTGGTATAGATTGTGTGGCTGATGACAGCCACCTGTCTACACATTTATTAAGTCACCTCCAGAAGCAGCATGACTGATGGGTGAGTACTACCATTCTTCTTTTAGAAGAAAAAATAGAGGTTCCCAATGATTGAAAATTTCTTCAAATTACAAGGCCCTGCTGGAAAGAGAAATACCATATTCTCTTTTGACCCCAAGTAGAGTTGGTCTCATTAGTACTCAGCTGGCCAGAAATCTCCCATGATTCTGAGATCATGGGTGACAGAGAAGAGATGAGGGCTGTTCCTGCTCCACTGTGTGACCTGAGAACAGGCACCTGGGCTTCAGAACCCCATCTGTGCATGAATCTGAGGCCAGCTCCCTGTCACCCTCCAGCTCCCCTTCCAGGTCTCTTAGCTGGGTCACAGTTGAAGCCTTGGTTTCCTTGTCTGCAGTTTCCTTGGACAAAAGAGTGCATACATGTGCAGTATTTGCTGTGGTGCCTGGCATGAAGTAACAGCTCGATTAGTGCTGCCTGTGGCACTATTCTACCAGTAGATGCCATGGTCCCCAGATGCTACTTCCTGATGCTGCCTGCCTCAAGACTCCTAGTCCAGCACTCCTTCCTTTCCTCCAACCCAAGCAGAGTGTGCAGCCTGCGTGCCATTCTTCCTTGGAATCTGGTTCTGTGTCCTCTTTGCTGACTCTCAGACTGTCCAGGCAGAGCATAGTGGTCCCAGCCCCCACTGTGGAGAGCTGCCTTGAAGATTCCTCCTGGGGCTGCTCCAGAGCCCCTAGCTTTCAGAGACTGAACTCTGACCCCCATTCTTTCAGCATGAATTGGGTCTGCCTGAAGGCGAGGGTCAGGACAGCGGTTGGGAGTTCAGTGAGGGCAGGGGATAGGGAAGTGAGGGGGGTTGCAGGGGGCCTGGCATGCCTCCAAGTAAGAATAGCAAAGCTCAACAGAAATGTCCCTGCAGAGATGCAGGTCATTGGCCCCCGGCAGAGGCTGGCAAGGGAGTCAACAAAGGGGCCAGCCAAGGAACAAAGAGGTCTTGGAGAGAGGGTGCAGGCCTGAGTTCCAGCCCCCACCCCACCCCCAAGAGCCACACAGAAGAATAACACCTCCACAGGTACTTCGGTATTGGAGAGATCCCTTGTGTGGGGCATGAGGAGAAAGGTCACCTGCTCCAGTCCCTTGCCTCTGCTGCCCAGAAAGACTTTCTTTGGTGGCTTGTCTTCAAAGCCCAAACTCAGTATGGTGTCACATTTCCTAGAAAGTTCATGCTTGTCAGATTCAAGACTATCTTAGACTTCCACAGTGTCCCCTCTGAGTCCCTTTGCAGTCTTATTACGTTGTCCCAAACCTCATCTTGATACTGCTGTCTGCCCTACCAGAGAGTTCTTGTAATACGTTACTTCTCCCTGACCTTTCACAGGTAGGTTCACCTCTGACCCTCAGTTTCACCTCTGAGTTTCATACCTGGCACATGGTACTCTCTACAAAAATGGTTGGCAAATATGTAAATCTACTCATGAATCTTATATTCTAAACGTTTTTTTTTTCCTCCATGAAGATTTTTTTTTTTCCAAAATCAGATTTTCTAGCAAAAACAATAATAGGATCCTTGATGCAAGCCCACAATACTCACAGGGCTCCCTGGAAAGTTCTAGAATTCCACAGACAGAACCAATTGATACTTGGACAGCTATATGTTCAGACAAGAAGTGACCTTTGATCCCCTGGCCATGCCAGTCACATCTTCCAGGACTGAACAGTTGGGGACCAAGGTCTGACCCTGTCACTACCATTGCCAAGCTCCCAGATCATGTCACAAGAATTGATCTGGAATTCTAAGTGCCTGTCACCAGGTCTCCCAGAGCCTCTCAAAGTCTATTTTAAAGCCTCAGATCCAAACGTGGTAGTTCATACTGCCCCACCCCTTCATCCCACACTAGACTGTAGCCAGTCTTTGCTACATTATGATGGGATCATCTTTTTCACACCCTTTTTTCCCTCTGGGTTCAGCCTCTAACACTAGATAAGGGAGAAACAAGAATAGGGGGAAGAGAGGAATTAGGAAAACACTTTAAACTATTTCCTTTCCTTTTGTTTCTTTGACCATGGCTACTAACAAACCACAACCAACCTCCCTAACAACAACCGACCAACCACCCCACCCCCACCTCTCGGGGCCCTCACATTTATGTACCCTCTGAAAAGTTCCCACAATTCCAAGCGTCACACAATGGCAGAAACTATCTGCAGCTGGCAAAACCACCCTTCGGCTAGAGCATGAGGCGAACCATGATCAGCAGTTGTGGACAGAAAACAACCCCACATTCTCACACCTGGGATTAAAACGAAAGCACATTCCTATAATATTTCTGTGTTTTAAAAAAGAAATCAAAATTCCAGAGTTCTCCCTGCACCAGATCCTTCCTCTTTCTCTGGTCTCTCACCCTAGATGCTTTCCAGGATGCAGTCTCCTATTTCAGTACTGAAGTGTGGACTCTGAGCAGTTGCATGTGTCTTTCGACCAGAGCCTCCAGCCCATAATATGTGATGTGAGAACTCAGTGTCCTCTAAACAAAACTGTCTACCACTGGCCCCATCTCGCACACCATCATGAAGTCCAGCACTCATTCCCTGGTGACCTTTCATCTCCAACAGCCAGCCAGTCTCTTATGGTTAAGTTTGCTTCGTTACTAGTTCTCCGATACTTCCTCAGGCAAGGCAGAACGTGAGAACAAGGCTTTCTTCTGCTCTCCATAGCTACAATGGTGCACACTTATGCACACACATGCACAATAAAATAAAGCTTAATTTGACCCTAGTATGCATGATCCCTGACACCCCTCCCATACATGCACAAATATTTAACTGAAATCTGGTTAAATCACCTCTCTCCTTATTCTGGCTCCACTGTTCTTGAGTGGTGTTAACTGAACTGGTTTTCTGAAATGTCAGCCCTGCAGGATAGCAGGACTTGATGGTTTAGAGAATGCATACACCATCTGCTCTGCTGCAGGGTTCGTAGGTACATTAGTATCCTGCAGGTGGTTCATCGTCACCACCACAGACCCCTGCATCCCTACTTCTGACTGCCCACCTGCCACAACAAAGAGGCCTTCAACTTCAAGGCACATTCAGATCTATAAGCTACTCAACTTTCTCCTCAGTCCTCAAGCCCCACCTCACTCCCATGGCCCTCCATCTTCTGCCCAGGCCTCCTGGCCCTTTCAATACTTTCTTGGAGAGACAATTTAAAATGCAATTAATCCATTTACTTGGTGTGTGTTGGTATACTGCTGTTGCACATGTGGAGGTCAAAGGACAACTTCTCATAAACACCTCTCTCCTTCTACGATGTGAGCCCTGGAGATGGAATTCAGGCTTTTTCCAGCTGAGCCACCTCGTCAGCTACCTCAGACTTTCCCTCCTATCATTCTCAGTTGCCCTACCTTTCTGTCTTGAGGCTTCAGGCTGCCATCCACCATGCTCTCCCTACGTATTAGAATCCCAAAGAGGCTAGAGACAAGCATATTCCTCAATAAGCTGGAACTCGCCTCGATTCTACTCTTTGACTCCCCTGCAGCCTGCCTGGTACCCAGCGTGAGTTCTCTGTATGGAATTACTTTTAGTAGTCACGGAAAGGGCCCTTCTAAGACATATGCCATCTTCCAACCTGTTCCCCATTCTTTACAGAACACCCATCATGTCCTTTGGGGAAAAGAGAGGACATAGAACTTCCCGTTCCATTTGTGGCCCTTTGTCCTTGGTGGAAGGTTTTTGTCTGCTTCTTAGGCCTCACCCCTTTCCAGTTATGTAGTTCAGTCACACTGGAAAACACATAGTTCTACATAATCACACAACTTACACTCTCATCCCCTTCAGGCCCACCCTTCAGATTCAACCCAGGCTGGACCACGAACCTGCCAGCAGGTACCATCAGCCATGTGGTACACACAGGTTCTACAGGTTCTAGGTTCTTCTCAGTGGAACAGGAAGCCCTCAGCAACAGGCCCCAGATCCTCTGTCCTTGGAGTTGCACCCAGTCCCTGTTTCAGACAGGCCTTGGCAAAGGTTCATATGTAAAAAGGTAAAGAAACAGAAGGAAGGGAGTAGGGAGGCAGGTTCAGAGGACTGAGGGAACCCAAGAGCTGCGTCTCCCCTGCTCAGCAGGGCTCGTTCTCTGGATCCTGAGTATGGCTCCACAGAAGAAGCACAGTGGAGAATGTCCTTGTGGCCCTTTGGTTTTGGTGTTCCCTGGTAGCCAGAGTCCCAGTGACAGCCCGCTTCCCAGCTGGCCTTTGCTTTGCTAGCAGTCGCACCATTGCTCTGCTGTGACAGTAACAACCTGGGGCCCCTCTTGGCTCCTGGTGACCCCATTTGCTTCTCCCTCTCTCTCACTTTGATTTTGCTGTGTGTGGTATGTGTGTGTGTATATATTCGTGTATGTTTACACATGTGTGCACAGGCACATGGAAGCTAGGGACCGGTGTTAAGTATCTTCTTCATTCACTCTCTATCTTATTTCATGAGGCAACGGAACCTGGAGAGACCCACACAGTCAGACTGACTGGCCAGTGAGCGCCAGGATTCTGCCTCGCCACCACACCTGGCTGTTTACCTGTGTGTTGGAGATCGGAACTCAGGTTTTCATGCCTGGGCTATAAGTGCTTTACCCACATAGCCATCTCCCCTGCTCTTAACCATGAATCCCTCCACCTTCCCGTTCTCTCCTTTCCCTTCAGTCCATGTGGTACCTGTGCTGTAAAACCAACCCACTGCTGTTCTGCCTCATCCACTGTGCCATCTTTACTCGCTTTCCCTAGGCTATAAACTCTAGAACTGCCTTTCCAGCTCCTTCAGCCTCCAGCTCCCAACCATTACTGACTTCAATGGGTAACACCTTGCCGGCCACAAGTATTAAATGGAGGTGGAGGCCTGTATTAACTTCATGACACCCCTCTTTTGGTCCCATCACTGTAGAGACAGGATACCTACCTTATAGATCCCAGAGCACAAGGTATGTGCAGAGACCTCTTTTCAAGGATTAAAAAAATTCAAGATGGAAGGCTTGGGAGATGACTCATGGTAAAGTGTTTGTCACACAAATACGAGGACCTGTGTTCTGATCCCAGGCAGCCACATGAAAACACAGGCATGATGGAGAACAGTTGGACCCCAGTGCCGGGGAGGTGAACATGGGATCGGCCAGCAGAGGAGCTTCCTGGCCAGCCAGTCTCGCTCAATTGGTGAGCTTCAGATTCAGTGAGACCCTGTCTCCAAGAGTATGGTGAAGAGTGGCAGAGACCTCTAGACACATGTGCACCTGCACGTACCGCACCTAATATATAAAGACATAAAAGTAAATAAAATAAATACTTCAAGATATCAATACCAGAGCTGCTACCCATTTTCCAATTCAGTTACCAAGTTCTTCTAAGTGTACGGCCCCTATGCTGGCACAGATGGCACATGTATGAAGCTGTCCCCACCACACCCTTTCAGAGCCAGTGATGGGCCCTCTCCACTCTCTTGTCTACAGCTGTCTTAGATGGCTTCTCAGGGCCCCTAGGTAGAATCAATTGCGGCCCCTTCCAGAGGTACGGGGGCCTCTCTTCCGTTAGCACTCAGCACAAATTACCCCCAGGCCCTTGGAGAATCCTTACCCCACACCACCTATAGGCTTCAGAACATTTGCATCTTTTGAGAATCGATTCACTTCTGAGACCCACCTGGCAGAGCCTGAGGAAATGAGGGTGCATTGATCAACTTTGATCACTGAGGTCTAAATGGTCAATTTTCACAGGGAAGACTTGACCAAAAGGAATCCTGTCGATTCCGAGGAAAGTAATCTGGTTAGGAAACAGAATTTTACAGCACATGGGTCATGATGAGTGGGCAAGCTTTTTTTTTTCCAACCCACAGAGGAAAAGTGACCTTCAGGGACCAAGCACAGCATGGTCAAAAGCTGATATGGGGCCACGCATGGCAGGTTCTAGGATCCTGAACTGGGCAGTTCGGCTGAGGTGTAGCAATGGTAAAACATTGGAAAGCGACTGCAATGAAATTCTGAGATCTGAAATACAGAACGGCACGATGACCTGTGTGTACTCCCTCAGGCGTTGCTTTTCAGATCTGTCTAAGCAAAGGCAAGACTAGGCTTTCTTGCTCGGCCTTCCCAGTAGGACTACAGAGCTCAAACCCACAATTTTAGGCAAAACAAGCTGCCTCATTTCTCTGCATTTTGCTTGCTCAGTCCCTTCAGCAACAACAAAGGGTTGTTAGATGCTCCCTTCTAACTTGAGACCTGTGTGAGAGGCTTGGTTTCCAGCACCGGTTTGTGCCTTGGTGCCTCTGTCCCTCCATGCCAGGGGTAGCAAGGGTGGGGGTTGGGCCTTTCCCGCCACTCTAATTGATCCTCCATGTGCTAACTCAAAAGCCAGAACAGAGCGGAATCAACCGGCTAGTGGCAGCCAGAAAATATGAGTGGAAAGAAAGTAGCTTTCATCCCTACGGCCTTACTACTCACAGATATTTTCAAACATAGGCAAAAGTAGAGAAATGATGCCGTGATCCCTGAATCCCCACTACCTAGCTAGCTTCAAGTATCTCCTCCAGGCCGACCTGACTTCATTAAACCGTCTCCCACCACCCAGTTTAAAACAGGATGTGGGCGGCATGGTGGAGGAGGCACCGCGGGAGAGCAGGTTCCAAGTTGCATCACTGGTGGCTGGGAGGATGAGGAATGGTGAGGGGCGTCTTAGGGCGGGGAGTCGGGCTCACCCCTCGTGGGCCACCCCCGCCCCCGCCTCGCGCGCGCGCAGGGCAGGGGCGGGACCTGAGGGCGGGGCCCCAGAAGGGCGAGGGGGGGGGCGCTACCCTAGTGACTCAAGGCGCTTGCGGCTGGGCGCAGAACGCCAGTCTCTCTCTGCAACGCCGCGTGTGACCGCTCCGCAGCAGAGGTGGGTGCCTGCCGCTGCCTTCGCGCCGCCGCTACCGCTAACGCCACCGCCACCATGCCCAACTTCGCCGGTACCTGGAAGATGCGCAGCAGCGAGAATTTCGACGAGCTCCTCAAGGCGCTGGGTAAGCTGGTTCGGTCTGTTAGAAGCAGCTGCGAGGCGCACCAGTCCCAGAGAGGGTGGCCTGGGGAGGTTCAGGCAGGAGAGAGTCAGTGGAGTGATGAATCTCTGTTTCCTTTGCGGTCCCTCCATCCTCAAATCCGAATCTCAGAGGAGAACGGACTCGGGAACCAAGGGGTTCAACTAACGTTTGCTGGACATTTGGCGCCTTTCTCGACGGTTCCATCTTTATCTCGTGCTAGATCACAATGAGGAGCAGGGACTTTAAACTGGGGCGTCTTTGAGACCAGATCTTGCCATGAAAGCCCTGGGTAACTCACGAAAGCCACTTGCCATCTTTAAGCCTCAGTTTCTCTTCTCGAAAACCCAGGGGAGGACAGAGACAAGTGGGACTAATTTAAGAGCCCCGTCGAAAGCCAGAGGATTTGAGAAGTGCCAAACAGGTCTGGGGCGGGGTCGGAGGGGACCAGTGGGTGAAGATTGGTGACCCGAGCCTGTGCTTCCCTGCGCAGGTGTGAATGCCATGCTGAGGAAGGTGGCAGTGGCGGCTGCGTCCAAGCCGCACGTGGAGATCCGCCAGGACGGGGATCAATTCTACATCAAGACATCCACTACGGTGCGCACCACGGAGATCAACTTCAAGGTCGGAGAGGACTTCGAGGAGGAGACAGTGGATGGACGCAAATGCAGGGTGAGGCCCCAGAGACCGCACCTCCTTCCCGGGTACCCCTTAAAACCCTTGACCCGCTGCAGGGTGTGCCACGGGAAATTTGTGTGACCTAATGGTCCTGGGCTCGGGAGAAAGCCCTTCCCCGGTTCCCCTCACACTATCCACCCCCGGGCGCAGAGAGGCGCGCGCTTTGAGTTCTGGTGGCTGTGTGGTCCAGGCTGTGGTTAGCGCCTCGCTAGCGGCTCCTTAGGCGCCAGCTCTGGCAGCCTGGGTAGAGGTTCCTAGGACCGCTGCTGCCTCCTGTTCTGCGCAGCTGCCGAGTTACCTGTCATAGGTGGAGTAGCTGGTCTAGCATCCCGCCCCCGCCTCCCCCCCACCCTCCGGACCCCTGGACTGTAGGGGAAAGATTCAGATCCAGTTGCACAGCCCCGCCAGTCACCTCTTCCTGCCCTTCAGTGTTCAACCGAGGTCTTTAAGGGAATGGTCAAATTCTTTCAAAAGTAAAAGCAACACACGTTTTAGTTCAGACAATGTACTAAATGTCCTTTCTAAGTCCTCAAGGGCGAAAGACAGAAAGAGATGGGTAGGGTGAGAGGGGAAGAGAAGGGGGGAGGAGAAAAGGGGAAGAGAGGGAAGGAAGGGGGGAAAGGGAGCCAGGAAGAGAGCGGGAGAGAGGGAGGGAGGGAGGGAGGGATGAAGGGAGAGAGGGAGAGAGAGAGAAAGAGAGAGAGAGAGAGAGAGAGAGAGAGAGAGAGAGAGAGAGAGAGAATGATTTATGAGAAGTTGTGGCTTGCTATGTAGCCCTGACTAGGCTAGCCTGCAAGTTTCCATGTAAACCTGGTGACCTCAATCAAACTCCAGATGCTCCTGCCTCATCCCCTGCAGATCTGGGATTACAGGCATCCACCACTATATCCAACAAGCAAGAGAGGAGTTTTGTTGTCTTTGTTTGTTTGTTTGTTTTCATTTTGCTTTGTTTTTTTTCCCTGAGACATGAGCCAAAGGCTGAGTTAATGGTCTGGACTTTGCATTGCTGGTTTTATTTGTAACACCAGGCTATCTCATCTAAGAAGAATGTCCCCTTTCTCCATCATGGGTTTTGTGGTTGTTGTTTAGGCATTTTGTTTTCTTGTTTGGTTGGTTGGTTGAGACAGGATCTCACTCTATATAGCCCAGGCTGGATCTGAGCTGCTTCAATCCTCCTGTTTCCTCCAAGAGCTAGCTAGTATCACAGAGTCACCATATCCGGCTTCACAGAGTCAACATAGGCAGCTTTCCCAATGTTCTCAAATATTTACAAATGATGCCAAATATTGTGGCACATTCCCTTAATCCCAGCACTCCAAAAGCAGAGACATATCTCTGTGAGCTCAAAGATAGCCAGACCTACACAGTGGAAAATTTTGGTTTTGTAATGTAGCAAAGTTCTAAAGAATGGGAAATTACTTCTTTTCTCTTTCTTGAGCCGATACCTGTCTGATCCAGTTGTGACTCTGGTCACCATGTTTGGAAGGACAGAAAGACACAGCCCAGTTGTACAGATACAGGCTTATTCATAAGACAGTCTTTGCCCATGAAATTTAATTCCCGCTTGAAGCTAGTGAAACCTGAGGTTCACATCACCACATTGTTTGAAAAAACAACAAAAACAACAAAAACAAAAAAACAAAAAAAAAAACAAAAAAACAAAACAAAAAAAAAAACAAAAAAAAACCCAACCAAACAAACAAAAAAAAACCCAACCAACAAAAAGGACATGGCTGGAACAAAGCCCAGTGGTTGCTTAGCATGTGCTTAGCATGTGATGGGCCCTGGGTTCCATCTTTAGCATCAGCAGAGGAAAAAAGAAAAAAACAGAATATAGTGGAGAAGCAAGGGTATCTACTAGAGGGGTTGGCTTGACCAGAGGCAGGGCTCAATTTAGAGCCATCTAACCCTGGCGACTGCCAGAGAGGACAATTCTGATTTAAGAACAACAAAAGAATCATGTAACACCCTGGAGAGAGTGAGGCTTAAAAAATCCCATCCCCTCCTCCACCCCTTGTCTAATGAAGGAGTCCCTTGTGTCAGTTAAAAAGTGATTATGGGTACATTCAGCGCCACCCAGCCTAGCTGTGTCTCACTTTGCTGTGGGCAGACACTGGGGAAGCTACAGGGACACCTCCTTTTGCCTGTTCACCTCCAACCCTTTGAAGAACCTTCAAATTGGCTTGATTTTTTTTAGGTGTTTCTAAAAGGATGTAACCTGGAAAGCGGGAACATCTTTATCCCAGAGACAGACACCCCAGTTTATTAGAGCAGGCTGTGTGCTATTCTGATGAGGAATTCGGAGAAAGAAAGGTGTTAGTCCAGAATCTGGCCATGGAGACCCACCTGCTTGTCTGCCGGCCACCAGAGCAGATGCAAACATAATGTCTCAGCGGTTGTAACGTTTTGTGTTTCTAACTGAAGTCCAAATAGTTTGGAGAGGTTCACTGTGTTGATAGAAGTGAATCACTGTGTGCTCTGAATTTTATTCCTGGAGACACAAAGCATGCCTAAGTCTTTGCTGCTCCAGCGTGTCTGTGTATGTGTGATATAAGGCATATTTATGCCTCATAGACCCATGACCAGCACTCCGAATTGTACTTTACGAGGCTCAGCAGAGAAGATGCTGTGCCCTGCTGACAGACACCGTGTGTTCCGCAATTATTCTCCCGTGTTCTTTGTGTTCCCTCCTGCTGCCGAGACTGTAATTAATATCACTAACGGTTTTCCTGCCTGCAGAGTTTACCCACTTGGGAGAATGAGAACAAGATTCACTGCACACAGACTCTTCTTGAGGGGAATGGCCCCAAAACTTACTGGACCCGAGAGCTGGCCAACGATGAGCTAATCCTGGTAAGGGCCCTTTGGCTTTGAGACAATCCCAGGGTTCCCATGGTGATACTCAGAGGTGGGCCACACACATGCTTGTCCTCATGCTCATTGTTTGAGAAAGTCATTTGCCACAGGTTAAAATGTGAGCAGAAAGCTTGCGTGGACAGTTACAACCAGAGGAAATCATTGTTAAATGGTTGGCAGGTGGGTGTGGGAGGGTTACCTGAAAGGCAGGGTCATATCTGAGATTGGTTTGACTGCCAGACCTTTGTCCAAACTGTTCTATGCCAACCCCAGTGGCAGGTGACGCTCAGTCTTCTCTCTGGCTTGGCTTTAATGCTGGAGCTCCGTGAGACCCCTCAGCTTATACAAAATGAGATTCCCTCCACCCCCATGACCCATTTTGCTAATAAAGTTTCACAAAAATTTATCACATCAGCATTCAAAGCCATACAGAATATTTTTACTCCAGTCTTAAAAATTCTGCTGCCCCCAGGGAGCCAGGCAAGGACGTTTTGGAAATGTCTGGTCATACTGGTGTGGAAAGGTGGGCTTTTTAGGGCCAGAGAAGGCGAGCACTGTGCAGAAGCATGGTGACAGAAACCTTTACAGTTTGTCTTCGTTTCTTTTGGAGTTTTTTGTTTTGTTTTGTAATTTTTGAGGTAAGGTTTCTCAGGGCAGCTGAACTCAGGCTATCCTGGAACTCATTTTATGAACCAGGCTGGCCTCCAACTCAAAGATCTGCCTGTCTCTGCCTCTCTAGCACTGAAGTCAAAGGCATGTGAACCATGTCTAGACTAAACAGTTTAAATACCCACAGCAAAATGTACCCGGGAAGGCCATGCTTAAAGCCTTTTTATGTTGCCTGCCCCACTCCAGTAACTCCTGTAATGCAACAGTCTGAAGGCTGAAGCAGGAAAGTTAGGAGTTCTAGGCCAATGGGGGCTGTAGAACAAAACCCTGTCTCAAAACAAACAAACAACAAAACAACAAAACCCGGAAGGGTTTAACTTATTCACACCTCCAGTTTTATTCAGAGGAAAGAGGGGAGCTGAGAGATAAAATTGCCCCTACTTTCTTCCCCTGTGTTTCTGAACTGACTGATATCTCCCACTCCAGGCTAGAAAAAGAAAAGGCCCTTATGGGTGCCCAGGAACCCTTTGTTTTTCATTAGGCATTCTGTTAACCTCACCCCTGTGAGGCTCCCTGACCCCATTATCTAGAGAGAAGTTTGTTGAGGAAGGATACCCCATGTGACCGTGACATGGACCCTCTCTGTTCTTCCCAAGCTCCATGTAAAGCCCCTGTTGTTAACGGAGAGATTGAGCTGCAGCCACTGAGATTCCTTTCAGCCCTGAAATTACACGTTTGGCCTGCAAGAAGACCCTAAATTGAGCTGTCTGTTACTTTGAGGATGTTTGATCTCTCCCCTTCTTTGCCTCGTGTCCTTTGCTAAAATGACTTAACTAGCGTTTCTTTCGTGGACAAAGGGCTGGCTTAATTTGCAACCTGGCTAATGTTTCGAGCGGAGGGCTACCTCATGAACTCGGAGACCAATTTGAGGCTGAGACTTGGAAATCTAGGGAAACAGGCACATGCATTTTGTGGAGACTGGAGGTAGGAGGAAAGGAACGGTGAGATGATGATAGAGTTGTTGAATCTAGCTAAGGGTTAAGCAGGATTTCAGTTTACACTGAAAAAGTGGGATTTTGGTCACCTCTGGAATACTGAGAAGCTGGAGTCACGGGCTAAATGTCAGTGAAGGACTCTGCCACATTTTGTCCCTTCCTACCCCCACTCTGCAGTTCCTCCCAGGCATTCTTCCCTGGCTCAGCGAACATATATACAAGCCTCAAAGGGAGCATTAATTCTTGGCATTTGAGATGTGAAATGTGGGCTTTTTTTCCAAGGGTTATTATCGTTAATAAATCTAAAACGTTGGGAGATGTAATCTTCGTGTAAGGAGAGGTAAGTAACTTTAGTTTAGTTGAAATAAGTGTCCCCAGAGCCAACAGTAAATTGCCACAGGCTGTAAATCATCTTCCTTTGAAAACTGAGTATACTCCCTCACACTGCTCTGGCAACTCCGTGGAGTTTCTTTCTGGAACCTCTGAGCGAGCATAAAGTTTCCAATGGAGGCAGGAAAGGGCTTTTCAACTGGAGTTAGATACGTGAGGATTTCGTCCCATGTCATGAAGCCATTTTTTTTTCCCCCGCCGGAGTAAGCTCCAGAGACCTATGTGGCAATAGACTCAAGGAACTCTGGGAAATCAGCATGGTTCTTAGGGCGAAACATCTAAAAAGTAGATTTATGAAGGGAAATCTACTTCATCCCAATCCCCAACACGTGCCCAGGACATAGAGTATCTGCACTCCTCATTAATGGGAAAGGCAGTAGACACAAAGCTCTTAAAACTGCTCATCTTGTGGGAACTCCCTAATAATCACTATATGCAGGAAATATTTCTTGTGAGCATATGATTCCTTAGCCAATATCCTAAGAGCATCTGGTCACTAAGGACTCCAAGGGTAAGGTTGTAAAACACATCCCATTCTTTCATTGATTAAAATCAAACAATAGGAATGACAGAACATTTGCCTAGTTCAGACAAGACCCTGGATTCTATCCCAACATAGCAAGATAAATAGATAGATTTTTAAAATCTAAAAAACTCGACATAATTAAACCTTTAGCACAATAGTTTTAGCTTCTCTTGAATTGCCAGCCATTTAGGGAATCAGAAAGACAAAGTCCTTTCAACACATAGACATACAAATGTACCCACATCAAGACTGCCATGGGGGGGGGAGAGGGAGGGAGGGAGGGAGGGGGGAGAGGTTTTATCTTTGTTTTTTGTTTGTTTAACTTTCGTGTGAATGGGTGCTTTGCCTGCATGTTGTCTTCGTACAGTGTGCCAGTGCCTGTGAAAGCCACAGGAGGGTGTTGGATCCTTTGGAACTGGAGTTACAGACACTTGTAAGCTGCCACGTGGATGCTGGGACTCAAACCTGATCTGAAAGGGCAGCCAGCTCCTAACTGCTGAGCCATCTTTCCAGCCTTTAAAAAAATTTTTTTTCTTTATTTTATTTATATGAGTACACTGTAGCTGTCTTCAGATACACCAGAAAAGGGTATTAGATCCTATTACAGATGGTTGTGAGCCACCATGTGGTTGCTGGGAATTGAACTCAGGACCTCTGGAAGAGCAGTCAGTGCTCTTAACAGCTGAGCCATCTCTCCAGCTCTCCCTTTCCAGCCTTTTTGGTCCTTTTTTTTTTTTTTTTTTTTTTTTTTTTTTTTTTTTTTTTCCCACATAGGCATTGCTTTCTGTGTTCTGACTGTGAGAGTCCCAGGAGAGCAGACCTGTGAGTAATTGGTATTTGGGGGAATTTGAGACATCTTACTTATACAGGTGCTACCATTTCAGGCACCAGAAGAAAAATGCCCCTTCCCATCTGTGGAAGGATTTATATTCTCCATCTAGCCAACAAAGAGTCATAGAATCTTAGCTGGAAAGAGCCCTCAGAATCATCTTGTTCAAAGTCACCCTTCCCCCCAATCCTGAGCAGGCCAAGAGAGGGAGCGTCTTGCCTAGCTACGGCTACAGAGCAGTATCAGAAGGTCGATGCTCTGTTCTTGCATCTGGGACTAATGTTTTAGTTTAGAGATGAGGAATATTCTAGCTGTGCCTCCACATCCATGCGTGTTTGTTACAGGAACCCTGCAGAGACCAAACTGCTCAAATGCTCACGCTGCTTGTATAAAATGGAGTACACACAGCCTCATGCCTCGTTCCAAGTTTACAGTCATTCCTAGCCATAGAAATGCCACGCAAACATGTTATACTCTGTTGTCTAAGGAAGAATAACAGGAAAAGCAGTTGTGCATGGTTAGGATGTACGTAGGTTTTAAGTGAATATTTTTAATCTGTGCTTGGTTGAGTATGAAGGTATAGAACCCATGTGTACAGAGAGCAGGCTGTCCTCACATCAGGTGGTTGTCTCCCGAGCTAGATGGCTGCCTCCCAGAATGCAGTTCTGTCTTTTCTCCAAAGCACAATCTATCTGGCTGCAGCCGTCCAAGCCCTTCACTCACTTTCGGTCACTTGAAAGGACACAGAAGCGCCTTCCGAAATATCCGACGTGATTTTCATCTCCCTTCAGTCTCACTTCAAAACTAAAGCTAGGAAATTCACACGCCTTAGGCCAGCAGTCATAGGTCCTGGAAGCAAAGGAGAACCGTATATAAGATAATCCTATACCCTAGTTACTTCTCTGCTGAGAGGGAGCTTAGGGCAGAATGTCTGCTCCATGCCCTGAGCACTTAGCCTGAGCACACAGCTCCAGAGTTGAAGTTTTATATGAAGCATTGTTAACCAGGCAGTCACTCATCTCGTTGGTGAAATGCTTTAAATATTTTTGCACAGGCATCCGTCTTGATTGGTTTTCCTTTTCTTTTCTGGGCAGACATTTGGTGCCGATGATGTGGTGTGCACAAGAATTTATGTCCGGGAGTAAAGGTGGCCAGCTTGTTCCTGCGTTCACGACAGGATGCAAGTTCCCCTGAGGAGTATGCCGTGGTCCCGCACTGCCAGTGGGTCTTTTCTCCACACACCTCTCCCCCGTGAATATTAGGCAACCCCATTTCCCCTATGACAATGTTGTAGTGCCCTCCCCTCAGGCCCCGTTGCCTTGTGCATCCCTGGTTTGGCATTTGCATGATTGTACCAGTCATTAAACTGGTTGGACGAATCTCCAGGCTCTTTATTTGAGAGGTGGCTGCTTTTGTTTCAGTGTGGGAGTTAAAGAAGTGTTGGCCTGTGTCAAGTTTTCATCTTGGCCATAATGCACAGAACATCCATCAGCAGACACAAGCAGCATTAGTCATGAGTGATGGTTTCTAGGAGGAAAGCAGGCAGCACAATGCAAGGCCTTTATTGAGGAGAGCACGTAAGAAGGGGCTGCTTAAAAGTGCATTTATAGGGTCAGGACAAGGAGAAACAGCAAAGGAAGATGAGGCCCTCCAAACCTAACGACGGAGGGAGACTTACTACTCCTAAGCCTAACTAAAGTCAGAGGGAGGGAGAGGTCAACACATGTTTGAGAGTTGCAGCCCAATGGAGGGGCCCTGCAGGAGCGGTGGGGATATGAAGAACACTGCTACTGTTTAAAAACAAAAGCCAGGCGTGGCAGTGGTGGTAAGTGCCTTTAATTGAAGTACTCTGAGGGTCCGTGCAGGAGGATATCCGTGAGTGTGAAGCCAGTCTGATCTAGGTAGTGAGTTTCAGGACAACCAGGATAACATAGACAGACCCCAGGGCAGTACAGTCAAAAACTCAGGTTTGAACATGGAGAAGAATCCTGCTCTCTCTTCCCTCAGTACTATTCATTTTGACACTAGAATGTGGAGGGCCAGTGACTGAGGCCATGGAGGGGATCCTGTTAAAGATACTCCTTCCCAGGCTGCAGCTAGACAGTCGGTGGATCTCAACAGGCAAATACAGACAGTAGCTTTCACACTTGCCAATATTTACTTTTGGAAAATAGGTAAATTTCACCCTAAAAGCTAGGGGCTGGGGAAGCAGCTCAGTTGGCAGACTGTTTGCCTTGTGTGTGTGAAGCCCTGGGTTTGATCTCCAGTGTAGTATAAACAGGGCACAATGGGAAATGCCTGGAATACCAGTACTGAGAAGGAGGAAAAAGACTCAACTACACAGCAAGTTTGGAGGCCAGCATGGGATAGATACATAAGGCAATCTTTACAAAGAGAGATGACTAGGGGAATCTGGCATCCCTAGCCCCACACCCCTCCAGGACAGTTGCTGGCTCAGCAGTTTCCAGTATCCCTTGTCTCCCCCAAACCCCATTCTTGCCCCTGAGCTCACCTGGTGTATTTGTCTTCCCACCTGAAGCCCTTGGGGCTCTCAGCAAGGCTGGGTCAGAGTGTTGGGGCCTGGAAAAGGCCAGGAGACCCTTAAGCATTCATACTGTGTTGAGGTAGACACCTAAGGTCCAGGGGCCCCATCCAAGACTAAATGGGGACACATTTATAGGAATCTTCACACCTCTCAGCCCACAGCTCCACCGTGTTCCTAGGAGACTGTGCTTCTCCAAAGATATTAATGACTACACCTGAGCCCATCCTAAGCCCATGCTTGGGATCCATCCATGGCTTTCCCTAAAACCCTGTTCCCTACAGTTTCCATATCATCAGGTATTGATGTGTCAAGTCAGGCCAGAATCTGGGTCAGAGTCAGGAGGAAGCCTGAGGCTCCGCTATGTTTTGTCTCTGGAGTCCTGACATGCCTATGTTTATGCCCAGAGCCTCCTAAAGTCCCTAATACAAACAACTTTCCTTCCTGCTCTACTCCAGTGCACATGGGACCAGAGTACAGGCAACATGCGATCACCTCCATTCTGTGAACCTATGTCCTCTGCCCCTATCCAAGTCAATACTCTTGCCCTAAGGTACGGAGTAGAATACTGCAGTGCAGAAGCTCTCAGGAAAGAAGAGCCACAAGAATGGAGTGTATAACAATCTAAACTCAGTCTCCGGAAGCTTCTCTGTCAATCCACTTCAACCACCCACTGGATTTCCTTATGCAACTGGCTTAGGTCAAGGGACCAACCTTGAGTCAATCACAGCTGATGAATAAATAATGTGCAGCAGATGACCAGATATTAGTCATATGACCTTATCTCTAACAAGATTAGAATCTGTTAGGCAGGTAAGCGATGGAAGTCGGACGGGAATTGGGCAGGTAGGGAGTCTGGCTGGTATTTCCAGCCAGCCTGGTCTACAGAGTGAGCTCCAGGACAGCCAGGGCTACAGAGGGAAACCTTGTCTCAAAAAAACAAAACAAAACAAAACAAAACAAAATTAAAGAACAGTGATACTTGGCATGATTGGCAGATGCGTGTGGCCTAAACTTATGGAGTAGTTTGGGGTTTAAACCCTTTCGGCTTTATGCACAAATCTCTAAAGCTCTCCAGCTTTACATGCAGTAGGGCACTGTCTTTGCCTGTCCTTCCCCCTCTCCTAGAAGTGGAAGCTTTTCCTGTTGGCCTCCACACTGGACTCATGCTGAAAGCCTGTCTATGCTTGTTTCCTGGTGTGGTCCTATGCTGTTATTCCACGTTTTCTAGGCTTCTTGTCAATGAATTGTGCAATTCTGCATCTAAGAATGGCAGCTTATACATCCCTGCACCCTATGGAGCTGGGGAAATGGTTGACTAAAAAATCTCTGGGTCATTGATTGGAGAGCCAACATTTTCTGAGAACAGATGTCATCACTGCAATTGAGGCTGGGACACAAACAGAAAAACCAGAGTCAGGAAATATCCCCCAAGGTAGTCAGAGCTTCAAACAGTGTCACAAGTTATCAGGTAGAGCCCCAGTCCCACTGAGAAGTGTGTACTGTAGAGGAAACCTCAGGAGCAGGAAGACCCGGAAAGGCCAAACTGATGGACTTTGTCTTTCTCAACCCCTGTGGCCTGGGCCCAAATCCTACAGCAGGGACTTGCAAAGACATCTTGCTTTCCCATCCTGCATTGTGACTTATTGACCTTGTGACCCAGTTTTGCCCACTGACTCAAGTTGAAGTCTTCTAAATTGCATTGGGAAAAGACTTCTCCTTCCTGAGAGAGGAGAGCCTGAGAAACTAATTTGTTTATTGCCCCTGAAATTATTTACTCCTGTAAGGTTGTGATGCTTAGAGCTGATGCAGCCATCTTGGGACCATGAAGAGATAGCCTCAAGGCTCTCAGAAGGTGCCAGACAAGAGACATAGACACTGCAGCCCCTGCTTCTCTTTAAATGTATAAGCATGTGATTTCAGAAGAAGACGATGTCTTCTGTTGCTTAAACCAGTCAGTTATTCAGATATTTCAGCCTCAGGGGTTACGGTTGATGGTGTTCATGACTGACTGATACACCATGCACCATAAAGAACACTGGCAACAGTGGTACCACATTCCCATAATCCTATCACTACTGAGGATCACATATTGAAGCCAGAATGGTCTTCTACATGGCCAGACCCTGTCTCAAAAACACTTAAGACTCTTATTCGTGATGACTGATGACACCAGGCTGTACTATAAACACTGACCGAAAAAGCAACTTGGGGAAGAAACACTTCCAGGTCACAGTCCATCACTGAGGGAAGTCAGGGAGCTGAAGGAACCGAAGGACTGAAGGAGCTGCTTGCCGATCCTCTCAGCTCGCTTCTTTATGTAGCCCAGGCCCACCTATCCAGAGATTGTGCTGTCCACAGGGGGCTGGGCCCTCAATCAACAGGACAATTCCTTTCATACAGCCACAGGATAATCTGATCTGAACAATCCCTAGCTGAGACTCCCTCTGATAGGCGAAGCTAACAAGGCAGACATCCTAGGCAGAAGGGAAAGTAATGCTAAGCTATTTTATAGATGTTACAGCCTTATTCATATGTATTCTAACATCCTTCCCAAGCTCCTCCTCTTCAGCTCCTTTTGTCACCATGGTAGCCAACATTTCATAGCATACAGGCAGGATGCTACCAAAGGAAAGATGGGGTAGCAAGTCTACAGATTCAGCCTTCATTCCGCGTTGGTCCCCACCTACTCCTTTCAGAGCCTCCTGTCCTCGGGGAGTACCCCCAGGGATTTTTTTCCCTTCCTTCTCCATTCTTAGCTGTAACTACCCATTAGTGTCAGGGAAGTTCTCAGATCTTGTCAAAAAAAAAAAAAAAAAAAGCCCATCGCTTGCATCTATGCAATGTCTAGAAAATTGCGCTCTAAGATAAAAGAAATGCGGGATGTCAGTGGGTAAAAATTAATATTCATCGAGTTCCCAAAGGGCTAGGTAAAATAAAAATCAGGATGGATCTGAATTCACCTGGGACTACAAAGACATCGATTGCATGGGCGGTTGCATTTATCTGGAAGCATCAGAGCCTCTTCTCTTTTAAAGCATCTCTAGGTGTGAACATTTTGGATCCAGGAGGAGAAGTGAGTGGCCCTTGGTCCTTAAGGTTCTTGTTAAGGTCAAAGGAATTTCTTCTGACTATTGTTGAAATCTTCAAATATAACAAAAGCGGAGAGACACCATGGGGTTCCCCACGTGCCCGCTGCCCGGCTGCCACAGTCATCCAGGCCAGTCTTGCTTTATCTACTCTCTCCCTTTCCAGGTTATTTTTAAGCAAATTATAGACATTTTAAGATTTCACTTATAATCTTCCAGTATGTATCTCTAAAAGTTATGGGTTCCCTTGACAATAGATAGCTGCATTACCATGGCACCTTAAAAGTTACTAATAATAGCAAGTCCTGCTATCTTCAAATACCTTTCCAATATTTACATTTGCTTGATTGTCTCACGACTTGCTTTTATCTGTTTATTCAAACCTGGATAGAAATAATCACATGCCAGGGTCTGCCGTATCCCACTGATCTCTCCATCTCTCTCCTCGTCTGCTTTGTCTTGATTAGCTTGTTCTAGTCTTTGGAGACACACTGGTTGGTTGTGCTGTCTTGCTTCCATAGTCTGAATTTGGTGTTTACGTTTCTTCAGCACTATTTAAAATAATCGGCACATTGTGGGCTAGAGACAGAGCTCAGGGGCAGAGTGTTTGCCTCCCATACGCAAGGCCCTAGGGTCAATCCCCAATACCACATCTTTGGTAGGAAAATAAAGCATAAATTCTAGACAAAGAACAAATTTTCCCATCCAAGAACTTGCCAAGGCTGACCCTGCTTAGCCTCTGAGCTCAGATGAGAGGTGTGTGTGACTAAGTAATTATTCTGTAAATATCATATGCTGTGTTTGTGATGATTGGGTGATTTAGCTATCTGGGAAAGTCACCTACCAGGCTTGGAGGAATTTATTTAATCAAAAATAGATGACAGTTACAAGTTTATCCTACCGTGTGTTTCCATAAGGGAGAAAAACTCATCAGTCACGCTGAGTGGAGGGAGGTGGGCTCTGTAAAGTGGAATTTGACCAAACCCTCAGAACAGCTGCAATATAGGAAGGTGGGATGTGGAGATTCTAGCCTTTTTTTTTTTTTTAATGGTTTCAAAATATGTGTTTCAATACACATGTGCACAGACAGACAGACAGACACACACACACACACACACACACACAGAGCCATTGAATCATGAACTAGAAAAACTGTAACTAAAAGTGTAAGAACTCTGGGAAAGTGGGAGGGGGGTGAACTTTTCAGAGTCTGTGAAATGCAGTTGAGAGCAAGAATAGATTCAGACAATGTGATCGGCCCGGCTCGTCTGTCTATTTATTTATTTCTTTAATGGATGTGGTGGTTCGGGTCAGTTCACAGAGCTCTGGCTGCCCCGGCCCCCTCGGAACCTCCAGTTTCACATCTGTGCTCCAGGAAGGTTGCCAAGCTGGGCTTGGCTGCATATAAAGCACCAGGGACCACCAAGTCCAGGAACAGGAAAAGGGCTCAGTCCCCACCACAGGCCACACGCTGGAGCTCTCTGCAGACAGAGGAATGTGGGCGATTAAACTGATGTGGGAAGATATCATCTAGTTTGGTGTAAAAAATAAGGATGATCTATCTGCTCAGGGCTTTCCAGAGGCAGAAGGCTTCTGTGTCCTAGAAACCATACACAACACCATTCACAGCATTTACCTCTGAGAAGAGCCCATTTTACTCTGATTTTACACTGTAGGATTCATTCGTCATGTTGCCTTAAGACAGATGTTTAATTTAAAAAGAGATTCTGGGATGGAGTGTAGCCAGGGGGAAACACTTGCAGAAGTATGATTGAGACCCTGTGTTCAGTTCCCGTACCAAAAAATAGATAAATAAAGTCAGCAGTACTAAAAGATCCTGGCTGCACGTGGTGGCACACACCTGTGATCCCAGTCCTTGGGAGGCAAGAGAAGAACTTTGTGTTTGAGGCCAGCCTGGACTGCATAGCAAGCTCCTGTCTCTAAAACAGAACCAGGAATGGGAAGACAGCTAGGTGGGCACAAGTGCTTGTGGGGCAAGCCGAGTAGCAGGGTCTGATCCCCAGAACCACCAGTGGAAGTGGAAAACCAGCTCCTAAAAGCTGACCTCGGACCTTCATATGTGCACCATGGTGCGTGCATCCTCCCCAACTTGAGAGCACACGCGCGCGCGCGAGCACATACACACACACACACACACACACACACACACACACATCATGCACATACACATAACATACATAATAATAATAAATAAGACTGAAAAATAATTTAAATAAAGCCAAAGAAACAAACAAAAAGTACGAGATTCTGATGATGGGCTGGGATCTGAGCGAGTCTGCATCCTGTGTGAGATATACAGCATCCCTGACATTGTCAGTATTTCACTCTGTAGAGGAGACACTGGGGCTCCCAGAGGAAGTCTCCCAATTTATGAACAGCACTCTGGATTCGACTCTGCTGAATGAAGACCCAGTGGTCCTGACCTTCTTATTTATACAGAACATGAAACAATTTCCTGACTGTGATTGCCAAAGACCATATTGATGGTTTAATGTTATCAAATAACTTTTCAGAGGAAGAAACATACCTTACTTGAGTAGCAGAGGTAGGCAGATCTCTGTAAATTTAAGGCCAGCCTGATCCAACTGAATAGGTTCTATTTCTAGACCCATTTTACAGATGGTAAAACTGAGGGTTGGGAAGGTTAAATAATTTATGACATGAATAAAAGTTGTGATTCAGACCTGTATCTGCAGACAAGGAGCAGAGAAATAAAGGAAGTGGTAGAAAGGTAGAAAGTAGATGTGCTCACTGGTGTCCTCGGGACTGCGGTTCCATAGAGCTGTCATTGCCTGACATGGCAAGGCTCCTGGGGGCCTTTCAGAGGGAAAAGTCAGCCATATAGCCCAGCCTAGCTCTGCTGAGCCGCTACCCAGCCTCCTTTCCACAATATATTTCTTTTGCTGAGGTTGACAGGTATCCAGTTTCACCCAGAGCCTTGTGTTCTGGGGTCTGGTTTTCATCAGGCGCTTTTACTGAGCCCTCAAGCAGCTGCCTGGCAGCCTCAGGGAGGCCTAAACGGAGACTGATATCTTTCCATGCCCAGGCCTCCTGGAGAAGGCTCCAGATCTCCAAATCCAGCCTTGAGTGGTAGCACTAGGGTGTTCAATCTGAGGTCTCCTTTGAGATGTCTCCAGAACTAGATGAGGCGAGGCAAGGCAGGCAGAAGGTGAATGGACCTTACCAGCTGACTGCAGATGGACAGAGTCCTTATCCCTCTGTGGTCACTTTGGGATACTTTGGGGAGCGACAAAGAGGCAGACACAATAACTAACCTATTCACTTCCCGTGCATGGGATCCATCCAACCTATGTGTGTCCCCTGTCTGGTCTGTGAGGGCAGTTTGACATACTCCCCAGGCTCAGAAAAGGGTCCAAAGCCAGGCAAGGAGACAGGTAAAGAATCACAACAGACAGCTACAGAGCCAAGGTAGAGGAAGGAGTCATGGTTTTATAGGTGCATGGCAGGCTGAGAGAGGGGGGGGGGAGGAGAGAGAGAGGAGAGAGAGAGAGAGAGAGAGAGAACGCAGACATTGCTGGCATACAAAAGAAAAAAAGTGTGGTTGGTTTTGCAGGGCTTGGCATTGGTCTGTAGAGCCGCCTTTGTACGAGAGTCACTATCCTCCTTTTGTGCACTGCACAACTGTAGCTCTGGGTCTCTGGCAGCCGAGATTTGTCTGATTTGCCATCTTTCTTTCCCCTTCTGGATATGAAACTCTTGTACTAGACATTAACAATCGATACAGTCACTGTCTGTCAGTGTACTAAGTTTCATGGCCTAGGATGAATAGATCAGGATAGATAGATCTAGGATGAATAGACAGAGCTCAGGTGCCTTCTTTAGCTATCGAGCTGTGGACTAGCTGTTAGGATAAGACCAGTATTGTTCAGTCACCACTTGAGACCAAGGAGACCCCACAAGACTCTGCCTACAAAGGAAGCCAATCAGAATAATTGAGAAATGAAAAAAACAGAAATGGAGAGAAAGAGAATTAACCCTGCGTAGACCCTAAGACTTACTCCTGGAACGGCCCAGTCACAAGAACCCATAATTTTCTCCTTTGTTTAACCGACTCTGAATTTTTATGTCTATAATCAAAAGAAACTAGCCGTTGTGGAAAAAATGGCTGGGATTCAAGCCAACTGCCAGGGAGACTCTGATGCTTTGAAAAACCAAACCAAGACTTTGAGCACACTCTGGGGGTTCTAAATCCAGGGGTGGAGAGAAAATGGGGCCACACTCTGCTTAATCTAGCTCATGGGAAATATCTCTCTGTGCCTCAGGTACTGGAAGCCAGGTGGGGCCAGCCAGGGCCACCGGTATATGAATCTGCCAACCAACCCCCACCCAGATTGTGCTTTATTGAGTAACTGGCCACCAAAACCCAAGCCATAGCAAGACCTGACACTAAAGTCAGAGGCCTGGCCAGGGCTGGAAGGCCAGTGAGGGGGCAGTAGGGAGGTCTCTGCTGTGCTTCTGTGGAGTTTAGTGTGCTGATTTATGAGATGCAATCTGCTCTTGTTTCCTGAGTGTGGATGGATGGATCCCTCTGCCTAGGTCACCTCTGCCCTCAGACTATCCTACTGTCTTCCAAATTCAGCTCAAAGGTAAGTGCTTCTGGGCAACCTTCCATGGAACCTGAAATGAAGTTTGTTCATTTTCTATCTTCTCCCAACAAGAAATAAAGTCTGCATTCCCAGTCCTTGGATCTGGCTTGCTTTACGACTGCTGGGGCATGCAACAGGTGATGCTTGCTGTCCCTGAGGTGAAGTCATACACGGTAAGTGACTCCTGCCTTAGTCACAGGGGACAACACTCTTGGACACACCCATCTTGTAAAAAGTCCAGCTATGCTGAATCCACCGTGCAGAAGAGGTCACAGGTTGGTGTTTTGGTGGTAATTCAGGCTGAGCCTATTTTGCAGACAGCCCAGCACCCTCCCCTTATTCTTCAAGTCACTGTCAGACATTGGGGTCACTCAGCTGAGACCAAGATATCAGAGAGAAAGAAAGATATACACTCCAGTGCCCTGACCAAACATATGGCCATTTTATGTCTCCATGTGTTGGAGTAGTAAGTGGAACAATAGACTTGAGTGCCCCACATCATTTGCTGTGTTGTGAGATCAGATCCTGGAGAAACAAGGGACCAAGAGCTTTCTGTTTATTTCCAACATGGAGCTGGCACACAGCAGAATTAGCAGATGACGAGGTGAGGCTTGGGGAAGCTTTTACTCAGCCCTGCTGCTACAGATAACAAGAGATCAGCCAACCAGAGGACTTTACAGGAGGTGGCACAACTCAGAGGCACTACATTAGAGGTCACAAGGAGTCCCATGGCAAACAAAAATGATCCAAAATTAAGCCACTAAGGTCAATGACTTCAGTACCAACATGGGTGGCATCATGTGACCAAAAAGGGTCACATGGTTTTCACTCCAGAGAATAGGGTTCCAAGGCCAGGGCCAGGCCTGGGATACTTGCCTGGGACACTTGCCTATCATTTAGAAACAAAGAAACAGGAAGACTTAAAGGCAGTGGGGGCCGGCTCCTTATAAAAAGCTCCACACTGGGGAGGCAGGTGTCAGGGGCTGGGCAGAGCCCAGATGTGCAAGCAAAGATACACCTGTCAGAGGAACAGGAGACTCCCTCTGAGAAGCAAGAGGCTTCCCAGGAGGGCGTTTCCTCCCTTGCTTAGGAAAATAGTTCAGAACTTGGAAATTGCTGGAAAGCATTCATGGAAATGTTAATAGCAGGGACCAATGAGCCAGCTCAGACAGAGAGTTGAATGGATACTGGAAGGTTGGGCCAGAAGGATGGATCTCTGAACCAGAACCTGGCTCCCCAGCTTACACGCCGGGCATCTACACAGCCTCAGGTGACCCTCTGAAGGTACAGGACAAAGAGTGGAAATTGCGATGATTCCGGAGAACAAAGAACGGGAGTCACATTTATTGTGCCAAGCTTTACTGTCAACAACTTTAAGCTTCAAAAGAACCTTTTAGGTAGTGGTGAAGTCCCACCTTACAGCCAAGGTAACAGAGGCTCCAGCAGCCTGACTGGGGCAAAGGAGGCAAGATGGAGGAGGCAGGACCCCATGGGCTGCTGCACAGGAAATCCTCCACGGAGCTGACAGGGCTGGACTCACACTCTTACCCTAGGTTGAGTTCCACCTGTTAGTAGCAGTGTGACTTCAGGAAAATCAATTCGACTTCCCACACCCCACCTTTTGATTCCTAGAACTCAACGGGGTTGGTTTGCAGTGTAGAGAAGTGACTGTAACTTTGTCACCGACAGAACTTTCAGTGGCTGACATTGTCAGGGGGCCTAAAGCTTCTTCCCTGGGGACCCCTGGGGCTGTGGTCAGTGGTGTAGCCAGCGTATAGGCTGTTTCCTGAGGACTGGAGAGTGGGGCAGCTCACGGTGCAGCAGCAGTCCTGTCAGAGAGGTGGCAAGCTGGTGCTCTGGCATGCAGCCTAGGCTTGGGGCTGCAAGCCGAGGCCTTCCGGGCCACAGCCTCTAAGTGGCTGCAGATGTGGCATGGGACGATCCAACAGGCCAGCTGCTGCCGAGGGGTGAGCATCCCCGCTCCAGCTCACACGGGTAGCCCCAGCCTGCACGTGGGCTGTGCTTCCTCCTCCCTGGGACAAGGCAGGCACAGGAGGCCTAAAGAGGACACTTAGGAAAGCCACGCCCACAAAAAAACACATGCTGCGCTGTCTTTGGGCTTGTAATTACAGGGGCTGCTGGGAGATTTTTCTGGCCTTTCTTTCCCCAAGAGGATGTTTGCTAATGAGGTCAGATAACAACATTGTTCCTGTCAAGGTGCTGTCTGAATAGCAAGCAAGAATCGTGTTTGAAATAGACAGTGCGTGGTCAGGTTACAAATACTTAAGGTGACAAAAGGTGGGCTAGGGTGTAGCTCATTTGTGAAAGCATTTGTCTAGTGTGCATGGAGCCCTGGGTTTGAACCCCAGCACCACAGAAGTCTGGCATGGTGGTGCATACATGCATCCAGCACTTGAGAGGCAGGAGGATCAGAAGCTCATGCTTACCTTGGAGAGCACAAGCAGTTCCAGGCCAGTGTGGACCACATAAGACCTCAAATTTAAATTAAAAAAAAAAAAAAAAGAAGAAGAAGGAAAAAAAGTTCCTGCTACAAACTAGGTTTCCTTCCCAGGCTGCTATACCCACAGCTCTCATTAATATTTCTTACGTGGCTCCTGAGAAATTCTTTGCATTTTGTGAACAGAGGCTTACCTATGAGAGACACCATCACACCTTCTCACTAACTCATGCTCTCCCTCCCATATCTCAGGAGACCCTTTAAAAAATAATAATAATAATAAATTTATTTTTATTTTATATTCATTAGTATTTTGCCTGCATGTGTAAGAGAGTTAGATCCCCTGAGCATGAGTTACAGACAGTTGTGAGCTGCCATGTGGGTGCTGGGAACTGAACCTGGGTCCTCTGGAAGAGTAGCCAGTGCTCTTAACCACTGAGCCATCTCTCCAGCCCCATGGAGGCCAATTTTTATATGCTAAGGTTTCCCAAGGCTTTGAGTTATCCATCTCAGGCTAGGATCAGCTCTTGGAGCTATCTGGAAGGACACAGAGGCCAGAGGTAAAAGCACTGGGGGTTGCTGGCCAGCCAGCCTGGCAGAGGGGCTGGGAAGTGGCTCAGTAGAAAGAGTGCTTGCTCTGCACACATGAGGGCCTGGGTCTAAATCTCCAGAATCCAGCTGAATATGGCTGCTTGTGCCTGTTACCTCAGCAACGGGAATGGAAGCAAGCAGAGCACTGGCTAGCTGGAATGACAAACTTCCAGTTAGGTGAGGACCCTTTCTCAAGGCAATAAGGCTGCGAGTAATCCCAGAGCTCCTGCATCGAGATGCAAAGTGGAAATAGAAGGGTCACCCAGGAGCTTAAGGACCAGTGAGCCTAGACACACACACACACACACACACACACACACACACACACACACACACACACATTTTTTAAATTTTACATCCAGACTACAGCTTGCCCTCCCTCCTCTCCTCCTAGTTCCTCCCGCCCACACCCATCCCCACCCCCACCATCCAATTCTTCATTTCTCTTTAGAAAAGGTCAGGTTTCCCATGGATATCAACAGCCCTGGTTTATCAAGTTATAGTAAGACCAGGCACATCCTCCCTTATTGAGGCTTGACTCGGTGATCCAATAGGGAGAAAGGGTCTCAAAGGCAGGCAGCGGAGTCAGAGACAGCCCCTGCTCCCGCTCTTAGCAGTCACACATAAAGACCAAGCTACACGACTGTAACATATGTGCACAGGGCCTAGAGCAGTGCCCTGCAGGCTCCCTGGTTAGTGGCTCAGTCTCTGAAGACTGTATGAGTCCAAGTTAGTGGATTTTGTGGGTTTTCTTGTGATATCCTTGACCCCTCTGGCTCCTACAATTTTTCTTCCCTTTCTTCTACAAGATTCCCCAAGCCCCACCTAATGTTTGTCTGTGGGTCTCTACTTCTGTTTCTTCGGGTGCTGGGTGAAGCCTCTCGGATGACAATTGGGCTAGACACCAATCTATGAGTAGAACAGAATATCTTTATGAGTCATTTCAATGACTTTTGTTTTCCATTTGTGTTTGGTTCTATCCTAGGTCTCTTGACTATTCGGTCTGTTTCCTGGTTCTCCCAGCAGTGTGAGGGATGGGCTCCCTCTCATGGCATGGGTCTCAAGCTGGACCAGTCATTGATTGGCCACTTCCTCAACTTCTATGCCACCTTTACCCCAGCACATCTTGTAGGCAGGACAAATTGCAGGTCGAAGGTTTAGTGGCTGAATTGGTGTCTCATTCCCTCCATCGGAAGTCTTGCCTGGTTATAGAGATGGCTGGTTCAGACTCCGTAGTACCCTTCATTGCTAGCAGTCTTATCTAGGGTCATCCCCATAGATTCCCGGGAGTTCCCAGTTCTCTAGGTTTCTAGCTCATCCCAGAGATGCCAGCCATTCCAGTTGTCTCTCCTAGTACTCTCTCCCTTTGTCCTCTTGTCACCTGATCCCTCCTGTTCTCCAGAGTCCTTCCTGTCCCCTACCCCATTCATGATATCTATTCCATTTCCCCTTCTCAGTGAGATTCATGCATCCTCCCTTGAGCCCTCCTCGTTACTCAGCTTCTTTGGGTCTGTGAATTGTAGCGTGGTTATCTTTATTTTACAGCAAATATCCATGCATACGTGAGTGCATACCACGTTTGTCTTTCTGGATCTGGGTTACCTCACTCAGAACGATCTTTTTAGATCCCATCCATTTGCTGACAAATTTCATGATGTCATTGTTTTTAATAGCTGAGTAATACTCCACTGTGTAGATGTACCACATTTCTTTATTCATTCTTCAGTTGAGGGACAGCTAGGTTGTTTCCAGTTTCTGGCTATTATGAACAAAGCTGCTATGAACATAGTTGAACAAGTGTCCTTGTGGTATAGTGGAGGCTTTGGGTAGGTAGATTAATTCCCAATTTTCTGAGAAACTGCCATATTGATTTCCAAAGTGACTATACAAGTTTGTACTCCCACCAGCAGTGGAGGAGTGTCCCCTTTACTCCACATCTTTGCCAGCCTGAGCTGTTGAGTTTTTGATCTTAGCCATTCTGACAGGTGTAAGATGGAATCACAGAGTCATTTTGATTTGCATTTCCCTCATGGCTAAGGATGCTGAACATTTCTTTAAGTGCTTTTCTGTGATAAGAGATCCTTCTGTTGAAAATTCTGTTTAGATCTGTACCCCATTTTTAAATTGGGTTATTTGGTTTGTTGATATCTAGTTTCTTGAGTTCTTTATATATTTTGGATATCAGCCTTCTGTTAGATGTGGGGTTGGTGAAGATCTTTTCCCATTCTGTGAGCTGCCATTTTGTTCTTTTGACAGTGTCTTTTGCTTTACAGAAGCTTTTCAATCTCATAAAGTCCTGCTTATTAATTGTTGATCTTAGTGTCTGAGCTGTTGGTGTTCTGTTCAGGAAGTTGTCTTCTGTGCCAATGTGTTCAAGACTATTCCTCACTTTCTTTCCTATCAGGTTTCGTGTATTTAAGTTTTTGTTGAGGTCTTTGATCTGCTTGGACTTGAGTTTTGTGCAGGGTGATAGTATGATAGTATGAATCTATTTACATTCTATACATGCAGACATCCAGTTAGACCGTTTATTACATTCTATACATGCAGACATCCAGTTAGACCGTTTATTACATTCTATACATGCAGACATCCAGTTAGACCGTTTATTAAAGATGCTTTCTTTTTCCATTGTATTTTTTGGCTTCTTTGTCAAAAATGAAGTGTCTATTGGTGTGTGGATTTACTTCTGGGTCTTCAATTGGATTCCATTGATCAACTTGGTCTTATGCTAATATCATGAGGTTTTTGTTACTTCAAGTTCTGTAGCAGAGCTTGAAGTAGGGGTGGTGATACATCTGGAAGATCTTTATTGTTCAGGATTGTTTTAGCTATCCTGGGTTTTTTTGTTTTTCCATATGAAGTTGAGAGTTGTTCTTTTGAGGTCTGTAAAGAATTGTGTTGAAATTTTTATGGGGATCGCACTGAATCTGTAAATTGCTTTTGGTAAGATGGCCATTTTCACTATGTTAAATTTACCAATCCATGAGCATAGGTGACAATGATATCGCCTTGGATATCACAGGGCTGTTTTGAGAACTGGGTAGTCATGGAGATTGCTTTGGGGGCTTGGAAAACATTGAGCTCCTGTGGTCTGAGCCCAAGTGTGGCAGGGAGAAGGAATGCCCAAGGCTGCAGAACTTAGGTGTACAGGCTGTTCTCTGTTGACAGCATCTGGCTCCCATGCTCTGCTTACCAGAGACACAGCCTATACCCACCTGCCAAACTACCACTCTGGGCATGGGGCTGTGGCAGGCATGCCTTTCAGTGTCCCTGCTTGCCCTGGCAGACTCGGGCCATGTGCAGACAGAAGAAAGGAGGCCCATTGCCTGATCTCTAATGGGCTTTTGTTGGGCTCTTAGACTATAATTACCTAATGGAGACATAGCAGCAGCAATCTTTACTGGTTTCTATCATCCAAGGAATTAATAGAGAGGAGGTAGGAATTTTTAAAGCTTAACAGTGCATGAAGCAGTAGCCCAGAGGGAAGATGGCTCTAGCGGGGTTGTGGGTGACCTGGCTACATGTCCTTACTTGTGGTGTACCACTCACAGGCTGCCCAATCACCAGAAAAGCCTTTCAATTCTCACTCCAGATCCTTGAGTCCCAACAGCAGTACCTTTCCCGGCACAAAACCCAAGCTGTGCTTTTAAAATTTTTTCACATTGTCCTTGCTGATAACATATAGCTAGGACACAGTCAAGTCCCACAGTTACAAGAGATGTGGACTCTAGGGGGAATGGCCATCTTTTAGTAGAGGCCAAGGGGCATGGTGGCTCTGGGGATGGTCCACACCCCTAGTCCCTAGAATGTGTTGGAAAGACCAGTCTGTTTACATTGTAAGAGTCAGGCTAGCCAGGGTTATATGCAGGATCCTTTCTCAACAAGACAAAAATTAAGAAAAAGAAAAAAAAAGGAAGGAAGGAGAGAAAGAAGGAGTGAGCTGGGAGTGGCACTACACACGTGTAATCCAGGTGCTGGGAAGTAGAGTCAAGAAAATGAAGAACCCAGGGTATCCTCAGCTAAGTAATGAACTCAAGACTGAGCTGAGACCGTCTCAGAAACACAACAGGCACCGCAGCGACAACAAGTATTTGTTAAGAAGTAGAGGGAAAGAGGGAGGGATTGTGGGGAAGGTAGGAGAGAGAGAAAGAGAGGGAGAGAGAGAGAGAGAGAGAGAGAGAGAGAGAGAGAGAGAGAGACCTGTAATGACTGTCCACTTTCCATGACTATAACCCCAACTCTTAGGAGGCAGAAACAGTAGGATCTGAAGTTCAAGACCAGCCTGAGCTACCTGAGACTCTGTCTCAAAACAAACAGATAAAAGCATTGTCAGAACCTCACCACAGGCCTTCTCTGTCTAAATGTGTGAAGGAGGCGCTGGGTCCCCAAGGGTGCTTCGTGAGCACCACAGATGCTTCTAATACATTCCAAAGATTTAAATTTTAAGTAAAAAGTAAAGTTTAAATTTTAAACTTTTTAAACCTAATTCTCCTACATATGTGAAGCACTTCCTCCAAGGCCACACCTCCTAATCCTTCTAATCCTTTCAAACAGTTCCACTCCCTGGTAACTAAGCTCTCAAATATATGAGCCTTTGGAGGCCATTCTTATTCAAACAACCACACAGTCCAATACCAATAATATACTATTATCACTATCCTGGGCACAACAGCCAAAAGCTAATGTTTTGAAGAATCCCTTATTTTTTGAGACAAGTTTTCTCACTGAACCTAGAACTCACTGATTCATCTAGGTTGGTGTAAGAAACATAGTTTTAAAAGCATTTTGTGTGACTTCAAATAATATAATGCATGTGCGGTAGAAGTTTGCTCCCAGGCAGCTCTGATAAGAGTTAGGCCTCAGAAACAAGCCCCTGTCTGACCACCCAGCACCTCTTATACCTAGCCCAGGACGGACCTTGATACGCCAATGAACTAACTCCAAAGTGATGTGGATATGTTAGTGAACTAGCCCAGTCTGGGAGTGCTCATATCCTGAGTCACTGCCCAATGAAATGGAACAAAAAAAAAAAATGGAACTTTGGAAATGGTCTATAGGATAGCACTGCCATATACCCTAGATAGGTTATCTCTGGCCTCTGAGTTGCTACGCATTAGCAAGAGGACTTGAGACTCAGTGACCATTGAACTGTCCCTGGGCCCACACAGGATGGCTGTCAGCTAGTTGGCTTATGCTCTCAAGGACCTCCTGGTCTCAGTGCCATCCTTCCAGCCTGCCGCAGCTGACCGACTTCACTAAAGACATGAGTTGAGCTTTGCAAGCTTCTGAAGCATCCTCAGTGGAGAAGATTTCCCAGTGGAATCCTACAACAGCAATTCTGCCCAAACAACTGTTGCCCTATTGGAAATGTCTGTTTAACTTTTCTATTAGCATGGTAGTCTAAGGAATATTTGTGTGAATAAACTGAGCATATTAGAAAGTCAGATCTTGTGTGGACATCCTAACTGCTGAGTACCTGACTGTCCATCGGCCCATGTTCTCCACAGTTGGTCAGTAGCAAACTCCAGATATCCTCCTGTCTCTGCTCCTCCAGGACATGGATACCATGGCTGTCTTTCTATATTGGTGTCAAGTCTGATCTTAGGACCTCATGCTCACACAGAAGTGCTTTGCCTACTGAGCCACCTTCCCAGCCTCCCTTCTAAGTCCGAGTTCCTTCCCATTCACTGTTTCCTTGCCACCACCAAGATGCCAAAGGACCACTGCGGAAAGACCCTCCAAGATGGATAATATTCAAAGAAGCCTCTAAATGTCAAGGGACCCAAGGGAAGGGACATATCCTAGCCTCTTTTCTCCCAGAGATGCCCCAATTCGAAGCACTACCATTCAAGTTTATGACCTCAAGCATCAAGCAGGTACTCAATATTCCCCTAGCAAGCCTAGCATACTGACCTGGGAATCTGAGCTGGAAAATAAACATTCCATATGATTTCAGAGTCTCTACTACCCTGCCCAGACACTCCTAACTGATGGGCAATGAGCATAGCGTTCCCACCTACCCATGCTGCAAACTCTTTCTTTCTATCGTTTGAGATGGGTTGTCTGTCCTTGCTCCTGGGAAGGTCAGCCTTGGCTGGGCCTCTTGAAGAGTCTTCCTCCTTCAGTGACTCCTGTCTCTGTTCATATCCTGTCTCTACGAGCCCACCCTCATTTAGGAAAAAGAAAAAAAAAAACAGTTCTCCACCCTATACTACCCATGTCTCCCTTCCGTTTCCTAGGAAAATGTCTCCAGAGAATATTTGCGGTCGCCATCTTCTGTTTCACTGGTATTCTGAATAATTCTGAATATGAAAGATGCTCCAGGGAGTGAATAGCAGAAAGCAAGGTCGTCACCCTCCCGTGTGCCCGTGTACTGGTTGGTTTTTTTGTCACCTTGACACAAGCTAGGGACGTCTGGGAAGAGGGAACCTCAAATAAGAAATATGTCCGTCAGTTTGAATGGGAGTGAGGTGACATGGGTCTGGGAGGAGGCAGAGGGCAAATGGAGGGTGAATATCATCAAAATGTACCATATAAAGAGTCTCAAAAAAACTTTTAAATATTATATTTTAAAATAATGTCTGAAAGACTCCTGTGAGGAGATGTGAGTATGGCGAATATGAACAACACACGGTCTCCCGGCTCTTGGAAGTGGAGGTGGGAGGTTGTGCAGATGAGCCAGCCTCCATACAAGAGATTCTAAGTAAACAAAAGCAAAAGAGCCAAGGCCAATGCCAGACAAGTGAATCCAGAAACCTAGGGCCTTAGCTGCTGAAGCTTCTGTAGTTCCTGTTTTTTTAATGTTCCTCTAAGAAGTAACCTGATAACACTCACACCCACACTTACCTGTGCCCCACCAGAGGAATCCTTTCAGGACTACCACACAAATTTTCTAAGATTTTATCTTTGAGGCCTGGAGAGATGCCTCAGAAGTTAAGAGCACTTGCTACTCTTGCAGAAGACCTGGGTTCCATTCCCAGCACCCACACTGGGGAGGAAGGCAGAATTGCAACCTCTTATTACTCTAGGTCCAAGGGATCTGATGCCCTCTTCTGACCTTTGCAGGCACTGCATTCACGTGGTACACGTATATACACTCAGGCATATATACATATACACATAATAGATGGTTTTTAATGTTCTGTTCCATTAAATATGAATCTGTATGGCTCTGAGTAAATGCAAATCCAAATCGCTGTTCAGTGTCTCTTCTATTATTATCTGAGAGGTTCTCCATCACCTCTAGGTCATGCTTGCCCTCAGGCTCCACTGACACTGCCTGTGGATTACTGTACTCCTCAAAACATACCCCTTAGCTGTTGCTGTGGATCTCACACTATGGAGGACCCTAGAACATCACTTTGTAGCTAATACATACTCACTGACCAGATGGAAACTGTCTCCTGATTGGTTCACTCCTTCCCCCAAACACGCATTTTCTGCCTCTCCCCTTGCACAGCAGCCTCCCGACTTCCTGCTGCCTTCCCCGGTGTAATGCTCTTTCTTCCTCCCAGGTCTCTGTTTTTTGGCTTGGTTTGGTTTGGTTTCCCCTCACCATCTGTTTTCTAACCCTTCTCTGAATGTAACTGTAACTGTCTCTTCTCATCCATCAGGTAAGATTCCCCATTCTACTTCACATTTTTAATCTCTGACTTTCTCAGTGGTTCACTTACTCCAAAATTAAACCAATTCTACCTCAAATGGTCTGAAACATGTTCAGTGGAGATTTAGGCTGGGGCCCTGCTCAAATCTGCTTGCTTTAAGCTCAGTACTTTCTATTCGCCTTCTTCTATATGGCCCTTTAGGTCTCTTACAGGAGGCCGCCATGGTGTCCACTTTTGAGAAATACTGGAAACACTCCACCTTTCATCCTTTTCTTTGCCACCTGCCTGATCCTGCAGGCTGTATACTTTAGTTATGAGATGCGGGTTTACCTCTGTGATCCACTAGTAGGCAGGGACATGTACCTTGGCATCCAGCCTTCCCCAAATCAGAGGTCATCGGGGCCGTATTCCCCAGCTGATAAACCTTTCCAGTGTAAACTAAAGTTAGGAACCTATTTCACTGTCTGCTGCTCTCAATGGCACCTGCACCATAGGTCTCTATTCCTCCTGATGGAAGGCTATCCTTAGGTCTCACACGCTACCTAACTGCACCACCCCAAGAACCTCCTCTTGTGCAGGCTCTAATTTCTTGAAGCAATTGTACATCAAAACCTCCAGCCCCCAGATTTGCTGCTTTGCTGCAATTCAAGGAGGACTGGTGCTGTTGTGTAGACAGATCTGGACAGACACAACCCAATCTGAAAATTATCGTCAGATAAGCCAGTGACTTGGGGGAACAAGGAATATAAGGAGGTTTGACTGGTGCTGTTTTGACTCATGGCTGTCATGGCTGTGTCCCTTTCTGGGACAATTTGCTGCCCTCTGTCTGCTCCTGGATTGTACTTTATTTGTCAAGGTAATGCCTTCCAGGTTCAGTTGTTTCAGCACCCTGCTTCTGCAAGGCTTTCAATGCCTTCATTGGAAGCTCTATTTCCCTGAGGCCCCTGGACCAGGCAATGGAGACCCACCCAAACTTTCCCTAATACACGGCTCTCTTCTCTTGGAACATCACAGATGCCCTGCCGGAGTGATAAACAAAAGACAGGGCCCACAAATCACCCCTGTCCACGTCAAAGAAACTACTGAAGAAGAAACCTTCAGCCATCTCAGATTGAGTTTGTTTTTTGTCAGTCGTGACTGTGGAACAGAGGCCAGAAACAGAGAGAATCAATTTCAGGGAATTTACACAGAACAAATCTTGTCCTGGAAGCATCCCTGATAACACTGCAAAACACAACTTCTCATGTTTAGTCAAACCACACTGGAGGAATAGCATGACCGAACATAACCACTCAAAATTAAACATGACCGAGTATCAGAATTGTCATCCTGACAACCAAGATCCCAACATCAATTAATAAGGACTGCATTTGCACGGCGAGAGTTCCATGTCAGGAACCTCAGGAAAAACCTCTGACATATTTCATGTCAGAAACTTCAGGAAACGCCACCATAACCCATCCACTTCTGTACCTTTATTTCTGCCTTGGCCCCCCACATTGTTAAAGTATATAAAATAAACTCAGCTTTTTCTTCTCTGGCCTGTCTAGGGTGAATTCATTCACCACCTGCCAATCCCCCACTGTAGGAGGGGCTTGCCACAATAACTTATCTCCCTGCAGGGAGACATAAAATTTGCCTGTCCATAAAACATTTTATTATTCAGTCTGAACATTGTGTTTCATCGCCGCATAGCATGTGTCTCATTATACCAGACACTAACATGTATCTGAAAATGAAATTCTGGAAGGTTGCCCTGGCTTACAGAATGCCTGCAGTGTGGTCTTGGAATGGTGGATATTCGAGTCCTGGCCTATGGACATGGCTGTGTGTTCACAGAGCTCTTAGTGGGGGAGTGACGGGGTGAACCGTGGTAAAGGTGGTGTGGATAGTCCTCACTGTGCTAGCTGCTTCTCTGTGCTGTAGGCTGGACAGGAAAGCCCTATAGTCAAAGTCAAGGGCAGTGTTTAAACCCTCAGTGAACAGGAAGAGAATTCTGTGTTAAATGAGTGGAGGCTGGGAGTGTTCTTCATGTTCACTGGCCTCTTTTTTTCTTCTCTTCCCATTTTAAAATTCCCCACAGCATTGTTCCTGGCTTTGCTCCGGGAATTGCTATGTGAGCATGCCTGAAGATCACCTGGAGATCTTATTAAAATGAGTCTGATTCCATGGGACTGGGCTGAAGCACTGTCCTAGCAAGCAGCTGGCTGATGGCTGGCGCTGGCTGTTCATGGACCACACTGAGAATACCATGAGGCTAGAAATGCGTCCTCAAGTATGGTAGCCACCAAGTGTATGTAACTGTGTAACTGAAATCCAGGGAAATTGCAAATGCAATTCATTTCTCACTGGCATTGGCCACACGTTGGCTCTACAGCCCTACCTGTGGCTATGGAGAGGCTACTGCAGTAGCTCCACAGAGCGGGGAGGTTGTCAGAAGTACTGCTCCCTAAGATGATATGTTACTATCCCTGTCATGGGCTAGTGTCTCAGAACAGGCAAAACTCAAAAGTAAGAGTGTAGTTCAGTTAGTAGCATGCTTGCCTAGCATGCAGAAAGTCCTGGGTTTGATTCCCAGGATCGTATAAACCCAGTATGCTGGCACTTAGTGATCCCAGCATTTGGAAAGTGGAGGCAAGATCTTCACCTCCATAGTTCGAGGCCAGCTTGGGTTTCAGAAGACTCTGTCTCAATCTCCCTTCTCTGCCAAAAACAAAACAAAACAAAACAAAACAAAACAAAACAAAACAAAACAAAGCAAAACACACACACACACACACAAAAAAAAAAAAAAAAAAAAAACAGGCAAAATGCCATGCCGTAGTAACACACAGGTGCAAGATGGCATCAGGTGCACAGGAAGTGCTCAGTCTAAAGCCGATTTCCATTTCCTTATCCATGTTCATTTATTCCATGGTCAGAAGCTTGGTGAGCAACTGTCACAGCAGAGTCGTTCTACAAGTGGGGGGATGGGAGCAGGGCGACTGCCAGAGAACTAAGTCAGTTCTTCACAGATTGGAGCAATCAAGCAAGCAATGCAGCCCAGCTCCCTCCTCTTAGACTGATCTGAGGCCCTGCAAATGCTGCAGCGACTCAGCAAAAAGTTCTCCAGCTGGGGAAGTAGGGCGGCAGGAGAGACATTCTCCAAGAATGCCTTTCATGTGGACCCAGAGCTGTCATTTCCCCAGCAATTCTGTGAACCAGGACCTGGGGGCGATTTCCCAAAGCACAGTTGCTATGCACGTGGCTGGCTTTAGAGAGCACATAACGGAGAGGCAGGGGCATAACCATAACCAACGCGGGCAGGCCCAGGCAAGCCTCACTCTTCCATTGTTCATGACCCTGCAGGGTGGGACTATCCCCAAGGATTGGAGCAGCTTGCTGTCAGGTGGGTAGCTGCTGGCTCCAGGTAAAGCAGCAAGGAGCAGACACCAGTACTGACCCCGGGCATGGGCTCTACTAATTCACAAGCCTCTGGCCTAGTTGACATACAGTGATGACCCTGTCTCTCACACTGAGTCAGCACGAACTCCAGCCAACCAGCGGATCCACGGCTGTAATTCAGATGGAAAGAACACTGAGATATGAGACTTGGAGGAGCTGAAGTCAAAATCTCCCTCTGGCCACTACCACCTTGAGCTCAGTCTCCTGGCCACTTTGGATCTCAGTTTACTTTTATGTAATAAGAGAGATGATCTCTCTCTCTCTCTCTCTCTCTCTCTCTCTCTCTCTGTGCGTGTGTGTGTGTGTGTGTGTACCTGGTGTTCAATAAATGTTGATGTAACCCTTCCATATTTACGAGATACCAGTGATCTATGTTGACATAGTTCCTGTCCTCACTAATCGGATTGTGTGGACAGGAAGACAGATACTAGTCAGTGAGTCACATGAGAGTCACATGAGACAGTGCACAGTGACAGTGGCAGGTTCAACAACAGACCGTAGTGAGAATCTGCAGCAGAGGACCTGACTTCCCTGAACAGAGCATGCTTGAGGTGAACGCTCAGGAGTAATGGAGTTCAGTAGGCAGATAGAAGAGGGGCAAGAGTCCAGACTCCAGAAATAGCATGCGCAGAGGCTCTGTGGCAAGAGTGTTCAGCAGTCATAGAGTTAGAAAGGGGGTCAGTCTAGATGATAGACTCAGGGCTTGTGGTGAGAAGAGAGCCTGGAAAGGGGTGGAGCTAAAACTGTGTGCTGGACGATAAAGGCCAAGCCAATTATATACACTTCCAGCCAGGAGCTTATGATTCACCCCAATGGGATAACTATTGAGTTTCTTGTCAGTATTCATGGGTGTGTCGGGTTTATTATTGCATCTTGGGCCATGGTCTATAAGAAATTAAGGCAGTGTCAAACTTATCCAGTTGGAATTTCTACAAACCACCGACCTCTCAATGTATGCACAGCCCAGCTGCAAGGAATCGAGAGCAAGCGACAACCAGCCTCCAGGAAGGTTCAGGGTGCTCAGGGGAGAATGAACCCAATCTGCCTTTTTCCTGCCACATCTCTGTGAATCATACCCATTTGCTTCTGACTGCACAAGTGGTTTGCATTAGGGGGACCAGGGTCTTGTCTTTTCTGCTTTTATTCTTTCCAGATGAGGCTAGACCGGCAGGCGTAGCAGGATGGAGGAGTGGGGTGATTGATAGGCAGCCAATCCAAGGAGCCTTGGAGAGGTCAGAGGGGAGTATCCAGCCTCAGGCTAAGGGAGGAGGAACCCCCTTTCAGCCCATTCGGGTACATCTTTATTCTGTCTGGGTGTGGCAGCTTCAGTCACAGTAGTGACTGAAGAGGGAACAATGGCAATAATTCTTTAGCATTGAGCAATCATCCTGTGGAGAGAATCTAAGTTCACACACTCGTCAATAGTCCTAAATGGACTCAGTTTCACCGGGGAACCCCATTCTAGAATGTGGGAGGAATTCAATCTTGGCTAGTTTGGTGTCTTTTTTACCCTGGATTGTGCTGAACCCCAGAGAGAACTGTGAAGAAAACGGGTATGGGATGATTTCTTACTAAGCTTTGCTTCTCACGAAGCCTAGGAGATGGCCCAGTGAGTAAGTACGCTTACTATGCAAGCATAAGGACCTGAATCCCCAGCAAAAATCCCCTAAAAAGCCAGGATGTGACTGCACATGTCTGTGGCCCCAGCAGAGCTAGAGAGATATATGGAACTTGCTGGCTGCTAGCTGAGCTAATCAGGCAGTTCTGGGTTCAATGAGAGACCCAGTCTTAAGAGAACAAGGTGGAGAGTAATAGAGAAAGATACCTGATGTCCTCCACTGGCCAACACACACACACACACACACACACACACAGGCATACACACACATGCACAGTCACACATGTCGGGCCTTGGACAAGGTAACTCCATTTAACCTGCACCCTTCAGTCACATAGGGCATGATTAATATTAATGAGTTATCTAAAGGCCAGGGGACGTAGCTAATTAAGTTATCCCCTCCCCTTTTCCCCCTCCCTATAAAAGTCAGGCTCCCCTTTTGAGGGGAGAGCGCACCATCTACACCCATTCACCACGCCATGAACAATAAAAGGTTTGGAAAACTGGACTCCACGTGTCTCCTGGGCCTGCCACCACCAGGTTCCCAGCCTTTGAAACCTTGAACTGCAGCCCCTGGCCTGCCCAAAGCGGCCGGACTCCCCCCCCAGAGTTTTTTTTACACACACACACACACACACACACAATCACACACAATCACACACACACAGTCTCTCCCTCTCTCTCACACACACATACTCATACACACATTCACACACAAACACACATACACACACACACAATCACACACAATCACACACACACACACACACACACAGTCTCTCCCTCTCTCACATACACACATACTCACATACACATACACATTCACACACAAACACACACACACACACACACACACACACACACACATCGTTATATACCATAAAGACTCTCTCCTCTGCCCAGCAGCAGCACAGGTCTCTTTCCCAAACCAGTGGCTTGTCTTTCTGAGGCCCCAGGACACAGGGGCCACACTATGCCATTTTTGATCACATAGGACCCAAAGGTGGCACTATCAAGCTGTATCAAAGGAGCATGGGTAAGGTGTGAATAAGTTCCTGCCACTGGCCTAGAGCCCATAGCTCCCAGTTTCCTTTCCTACTTCCCAGCCATGATCTTTTCCCTCTGAGGAACTGAGAACCCACTCCCACTCACCCTCAACCCCAAGCTGGTACACCCAAGACTCCAGGGGCTCTGCTGTGTCATCCCTCCCCCCAAGTTGTAAGGGGATAATCTTTGGGCTGGTAGACTCAGGGAAGAGCCAGGGCAGAGGGATTGTTAGAAGTCGAAACTAACAGGTCAGGTGCTTTGTCAAGTACTGAATTACACCCTTACCTAGGACTCTGGTGGCAGTGTTAGTGCCAGAAGCCTGTGACTGCCATGTGGGGCCAGCTCCACTCCACCTTCTCTGAGCTCGGATTGAACTGTAAGGCCTGTGTCTCAAAGGAGAAGCTGCTGGGAGTCCTTGCAGTCACTGTCTCACAGCCAATTGGCCCAGCCCAACATGGCCTCCAGGTGCACTGGTTACCTCAGACACTCTGCTAGCTGCTAAAATAGTTCCTGTTATGTCTGATTATACACTGGGATTTCCTTGACAGAACATAGTTAGATTAAATCTTTGGAAGCAGTTTTCATGGAGATTTACTTTATTCTAGCCATACTGCCTTCTTGCTGGACCTTAGAAGCTTGTAATCACCCCAGGGCCTTTGCACTCGCTATTCCTTAGGTTCAGAGGATATTTCTCCTACTTGATAGCCATGTAGCTTCAAGCAGTTGATCAACTGCCATCTGACCAGTGAGGTCTTCCCTGACCAAACTATTTTAGATTGTTTTCCCACCCCCTCCTTATTCTTTCTCCTCTTCCTCACCAGATTCTTCTCAAAAGCATTTATGACAAAGTCATCCCACCTACCATTCATTGTCTTCCTCTTGTGGAAGAATTTGATTCTGTCCATTGGTCATGAAGAAAGGAAAGGAAGAAGAGATAGAAAAGGATTTCCCAGGAGCTTTCTGTCTCCTTCCCACTATATCCATAAAGCCCTAAAGCACAGAAAGGTTAGATGCCTTCGTAAGGAACACACAGCTATTCAGTAGAAGAAGGCAATCTCTTTTTGTTTTTTTTGTTTTTTTGTTTTTTTGTTTTTTTTTTGGTTTTGCTTTGAGATAGAGTTGAACTTAGCACATTGCTTTAATCTCAAAGCAGTCTTCCTGCCTCAGCTTCCCAAGTGCTGAGATTACAAACGTGCACTTCCACATTCAACTCCTGGTTCTTTCTTCACATTTGTTGATTGATTGATTGATTGATTGATTGATTGTGTGTGTGTGTGTGTGTGTGTGTGTGTGTATGTGTGTGTGTGTGTGTGATGGCACACATGTGGAGGTCAGAGAGCAACTTTCAGAAGTCAGTTCTCTCCTTCCATCATCTGACTTCTGTGGATAGAATCAGGTCATCAGCTTTGCCATGGGCTCCTCATGATGCCAACACCCATAAGCCTTTTCTTTCCTTTCACTGTGGGACCCCTTCACCCTTCCCAGTATGGCTTCTAGACTTTTCCAGAAAACCTTTGTTGGTACTCTGGGTTGAGAGCTGTCCTTCCTGTGAGCCACAGCTCACACAGTTTCTGCCCCATCAAAACTCTGGACAGAGCATGTTTCATATGTGGTTGTTTCTATGTTAGAAAACATGTATGTTGAGAGCTGAGCTAGGGCTTGGCACTTATGTCTGTAACCCCTGCACTCCAGTGTTAGAAACAGGAAGCTCAGGAGTTTGAAGCCAACCTGGTCTACAGAGTATGACCCAGTCTCAGGGAGAGCACAGGACAGAACATCACCACCCTCTGTCAAGGTCTCTAAGGGCAAGCCTATTACAGAAGTTGACAGCTCACAGCCTCCTGGGTTCACAGGAAGTATCTGGCTTGCCTTACTGGAAGGAAAAACAGCAGGAAAGGAGAATGGGGTGTCAAGCCCATTTTTAATTAACAGTTGCAAAATAGATCTTCCCAAGTGAGCCATCTTTCTGTCACACTCCCTACCACATGAGAGGGTTCTACTGAATCCAGATGCTCCACCAAGAGCCCAGAGAGGCTGAGGCCTCGGGAAGTGATGAGCCCCTACATGGAGCACACTGCAGGGAAGAGCAGCAATGGGGTGTTTAGTTTGGATTTCACATAAGGAGCTGACATAGTCAGGGAAAGTGACTCCAAGCCTGCTGGGGAGTGACCACGGCCAAGCCCTGCAGCTTTCTGCTGCTTCCTTGTGTGGCATCACCAGGCACCAGAACATCGAACCAGCTCAGGGCAGAAGGGTGAGGCTTAGAGATTCTCACTGAGAAGAGTGCTAAATGGGGTCCTACTGAGACTGAGTCCAAAGATTCAGGGAGGCTCAGAGCTTACCATAGCAACCACACATGCTCACACAAGGATGGGGCTTCCCTCTGCACTGAGACAGAGAGTAGGTGAGCTGACTGGGGTCTCGAGGGCTAGAGGGCTTCAGCCAGACCTGGTTCTCAGGTTCCCTAACTGTGGTGCTGTTACTAACTCCTGCCATTCTCAGTCAAGTTAGAGCCAGGGAGGAGTCAAGCCACCTAGAATTCTGCCTACTCAGTTCTTGTCTGGATAGCTGAGCCATCTGATGACCTTGGTGGGTACTGAGGCTTAGTTGGATGACCACAGAGTCCCTGTATACCAGTGTATATGACACCCTGTGCACAAATCAGTAGAGTACTTTTGCTGAGTACTTTTCCACATCCTGTCTCTTGGCCCTGCTTTAGTGAACCACACTGGGAGTAGCTTGAGCATATGAGACCTCAAAGCCTGCCCCTACAGTGACACACTTCCTCCAGCAAGGCCACACCTACTCCAAAAAGACCACACCTCCTAGTAGTGCCATGCCCTAAGGGCCAAGCATTCCACACATGAGTCTATGGGGGCCATTCCTATTCAACTCCCTCCACAATACTATCCCTATGAAGTAGTAAGGAGTATATTTCTTATGTTATAGGAAAAGCAACTGTGGTTCAGAGAGATAAAGTCACTTGCCTAAGGTCACAGAGAAAGTGAGAGAGGTAGTCTGATACCAAACTTTTGTCCTCCCTGTGCCCTGTGTCTAAGGAAGATGGCTTGAAACAGTTAGTACAGGGGTTGATGTCCCATATGAATCTCCTGAAAAGCCATGAGGAGGTTGGGGAGGTACTCAGTGGATAAAAGAGCTTGAGGTTTGTGTGAGAATATGAGTTCAAATCCCCAGTGCCCACACACACACACACAAAAAAAAAAAAAAAAAAAAAAACTAGACATAGCCAGATATAGTCCTATAACTCTGGCTCTATGTGGTGAGAGACCAAATCTTTTAAGTTCAGACTCCATCTTAGAGAACTTGAACTCAGATAAACTAACAGGCCGGTACCTAGCATTGGTTTCCAAGTTACCCTCCACACAACAAAACCCAGTTTCTAGGCTAACCCCAACAAATTCAGTGTCTCCGAGTTAATTGCTAAGTCTGTGGGTCTCTCAGAGAAGACAGGGAGACCCAGGGAAATAAAAAAACAACATACAGATCCAGGCCTCTAGGGAACACTGGCCAGCATGAGGCTCAAGGGAGCAGGGCAGGCTGGCTGGTGGAAGCTGCCAGAGTCCTGTTTAGCCTTAGGCTAGGCTGGAAACCAGTCCTGCTAAACAAAGCCTTACACAACCATCCTATTAATTGCATTAACCCAGAAGGTCAAGCTAACTCATTCCAGCCTCTATGGGGCTCCGGTTGGAGGGGACAGGAGAGGGCAGGCGCCTGACTTCCGGGGCCTGGTGTTCATGTTGATTTCATTAACTCTGAGATTCCTGCTTCCCCTGGGCATGGCCTCCCAGGCCCCACCCCTGGTTGCTGCCTGTTGTCCCCAGAAAAGCCAGGCAAAAAAAAAAAAAAAAAAAAAAAAAAGGAAAGGCTCTAGGATAGAGTTTAGTAAGAATAGTGAGGCAGAGTAGGTTAAATAGGATGGGGCTGCAGATAAGATACATACACCAGGTTGGAAGTACCTCAGGTCCAAAGGCCTGAAGGTAAGGAATAGCCTTGGGATGAGACAAGGTGACTAGCTCAGGCTCATTGCATAAAGAATGCACAGGGTTCATCAGCCAAGGTGCTGTCAGCTATGGGAAGGGAAGGGAAAAGGCTCTCAACAGGACCGAATTGTACCAGTGCATTAGGACTGGAGGGCACAAGGAAAAGTAGCAGAATTGACTCAATAATCAATAACTAAATAAATATGATGGGAGGTTGGGAAACTGCAATAGATTGGTTCAGTGTAGTTTCTGGCCCAACAGCTTTGCTATCAGCAGTGAACTTTTAGAAAGCCAGACGAGCAGAGCTAGGAGGTAAGTCAGTGGGTAGAGTTTAACGTGCAAGTGCGAGGCCGGAGTTTGGATCCCGAAAACCTACACAAACGCCAAGTGTAGAGACAACACGGACCTATAATCGCTCCTGTGGTGGGATGGGCCCAGAGACAGGAGAGTCCCTGGTCTTTTTGGTCAACTAGTCTGCAATACACAGCAGTGGACAAGTGTGTGTGTGTGTGTGTGTGTGTGTGTGTGTGTGTGTGTGTGTGTG
>JANHMN010000024.1:22661984-22693378 GCA_030674055.1 Rhabdomys pumilio
TGTGTGTGTGTGTGTGTGTGTGTGTGTGTGTGTGTGTGTGTGTGTGTTATAAATGGTATGTGTAAGTGCAGGCATATATGTATTGCTGCACACATGTGAAGGTGAGAAGACAACTTTCAGGAGTTGGTTCTCTTCTTCCACCATGGGGTCTGGGGATTGAACTCAGGTTGTCAGGTTTGTGTGGCAAGAGTTTTTTCCTTCTAAGCCATCTTGTCAGCCTGACCCTGATTTTAAACCAAGTGGAAGCTAAGGGCTGATACCCAAGATCTTCCTCTAACCTCCACCCACTTGCCATGAGAAGCACAGGCTTGCATTCACTCATGCAAGTGTTCATGCACACACAATATACAACACACACACACACACACACACACACAGAAATGCAGATTGTCAGGGCTGGGGAGATAGTTCAATCTATAAAATACATGCCATGCAAACATGAGAATATGAGTTTGAGCCTCAGCAACCATGTAAGGGGAAAAGGTGGGAATTGTGGTGTATGGTTATAGTCTCAGTTCTGGGAAGACAGAGACAGGAGGATCCCCTATCAGCCTAACCCATTAGGGAGAACTCCAGACCAACAAGAGATCCTGTCTAAGACAATTAGATGCAGATCACCTCCTGAGCAGGGACATGCAAAGCTGTCCTCTGGCCTCCACACACATGTGCAAACATGGCATCCATAGAAACATGCACATAAGCACATACATGGGCACACATTAAGCCATGCTTTAGACCTAAGACCAACTATCAGATTACCTGAAAGTGTAGTAAGAATCTTGGGTTTTGCCCCCATCTAAAAGAAAAAGAAAAAGAAAAGAGCAGATCACATACTTCCAACACACAAAAGACTTAGAGGCTCAGTATACCTTCCAGTTTGACAAGGGGTACGCCTGTGTCCTCATGCCCTAGCACTCTTTGGTTTGAGTGGGGATAGAACTGTCCCCCTTAGGGCCAGTGACAAATAGATACAGACAATAGGAAAAAGTGGGCCACACAGCTCCAGACACAGGCAAGAGCTTTCCTCAGTCTTGCACGAGTCCAGACTGCTCCCAGAAAATGTCACCAAGAAAAATAATGGTCTCATCAAGTCTGCAGCATGCTCAACCTAGATGGTGTGCAGAAAGCAGATTGTAAAGGCAAAAAGACAAACAGCCTGACAGGCACCATTCATAGTCCACAGGAGACAGCCGGAGAGGCAGGCGGGCTCCTAGCACTCTGATACGGCATGATTTAGGAAGTCACTGGAGGTGGCGGCAGGCACGGAAAACCTGCAGAGACCCTCCTGGGAAGACAAAACTGCTGAGACAGGAGACAGAAGCTGTGAACCTGTGACCTCTCCTCACATCTGTCCAGCATGATTTGGGTCCTTCTGTCCAGGGAAAGGTCTGATGAATTCCCCAATGGATGACAGGAGACCGCCCTTGGGAAGCCCAAAGATGGGCTAAGAATGGATTTACCCTCCTGACAGGCAATTCTTTAAACTGGGTGTCCTATTCCATTTCATCAGAACTGCTGAGAAAATGAAGTGCTGACTTTCTCCCTGCAAGGCTCTGACTAAACACCTTGTGTGGAATTTCCTTTTCTTTTTTCTTTCTTCCTCATTTAACCCTTTCAACAAGTCTGTGAGATAGGTCTCACTACTATAGATATTAAGAAGTAGATTACTTATTAGATGCCATATGAATTTATCAGTCTACATATGGAGAAACAGACTACGGAGAGTCAAATCGCTTTTCAAAAGTCAGCTAGCTAAAAAGATGAGATTAAAGAGTCCAGACATCCTGTGACCCTGAGTTACTACAGAGTCTGGGCTCTCCCAGATCTGTGCCTTTGTTGCTTACAGTGTGGGGTTGAACTGCTGTGTGCAGTACCATTTGAAGCTTTTGATACAAGAATGTAAGTCCTCACCCACCCGTGTGTGTGTGTGTGTGTGTGTGTGTGTGTGTGTGTGTGTGTGTGTGCGCGCGTGTAAAACCCAGCACTTCACTCATGCTAGGTAAGTACTTTTTTACTGAGTTCCATCCACATCCTGAGGTCCACATCAAGTACTCTCCATGTTATTTTTGAGACAGGGTCTCTCACTGAATCCAGCTAGACCAGCAAACTGGCTAGCCAATGAGCTCCAGCAATCTCCTATCTTCAGCTCCTCAACCTCTAGCTTGGAGTTACCAGCACTGCTGCACACTGATTTTCTATGGATGCTGGGGCATAAACCTAAATTTACACATGTATAGACTAAGCCAATCCCCCAGCCTGGCTCAGAAGTTTTCAAAGTTGCCTTTATCTAGTTTTTTGTCACTTTATCCAATATTTGCCACATTCAGTGTCTTCCTATGAATTACACAGTGGGGTGGTTTTTTTTTTCCCATGAGTTATCCTGAGAGTTTGTGGAGTACTGCTTTAAAAATGTCCATCAAATCAAATACTATAGTTTTATAGATGAGTAAACAGAAGGATGGAAAGAAATGAAGATGTCCAGAAGTTCCTCAGCCGGTCAAGTAGCGGCTGGAAGGCCCTCCACAAAGCCACTTTGCTTCCAGCTTACTGGGGCAGCTGGCCTTTTCAGTCATGCTTTCTTTGTTTGGACAAAAAACGATACCCACAGGTTCATAGGTGTGAACACTTGGTCCCCAGATCCTGGTGCTGTTTTGAAAAGTTATGCAGTCTCCAGAAGGCAGAGCCTTGCTGGTGGAAGTGGTCACTGAAGAGCGGCCCTTCAGCTATGACAGGCAAGCCCCACATCCTGGCCCTGTTTACTCTCTGCTTTTAAGAAAGATTTGATGTGTGCTGGTCCTTTATGCCTGGAGTCCAATGCCTTCTCAGCCACGATGGCTGTATCCCTCTTTCAACTGTGAGCCTAAAGACACCCTGGTCACAGCAACAACAACTAAAAAGTCTTCCAAATGCCTTGAGTCTAGATGAGTGACTCAAACAAGCCCCCAGAAACTCTGGGGGAAGGGATTCCCTTACACACTGCTGTGTTTACGAATGCTGTGAAGCCTGTAACTCTGGACCAGAAGTAAGGGATGGCTGTGGGGAACAAGTCAGCTTAGAAAGGTCCAAAAGACAGACTAGGAGGGTGTTCCCACAATGTAGAGGGTAGAAGCTGCAGAGCTCACCTCCTGAGGTAGTCCCAGCCATGCCACCCAGGCTCAGACCACCACCCACCTACTTCACCAGTTCCCCAGCAGACACTGGGGAAGGGTCATGTGCAGAGCTGAGAGGAAAGAGCTGTTGAGTGCAGGCCCACAGACCACACGGAAGTCCACTGGGAAGTGGTTCCATCACAGCAGCTAATCTGATGACTGCTGTGTTTTGAGAGGAGAGCTTGCTGTCTCACGGGCTGCAGTGCGTCACCAGGGGACATTCTTAAGCAAATCATCAACTTTGCAATCTAGGGGTGATGCCCGGTGGTCAGACCTGTCTGTTCTCACAGGCCACTGGCTCAAGCCTTTCCCTCCAAGGCATACATGACTGACAGTGTTTATTCACACATGCTTGACCTACTCCCAAGTGTATACGTTCCCCCGGCAGGCAAATATTTCAAAGAATAATAACATTGCTAATTGTGTGGGAAAATCCAGCAGCTGACATTTGTGTGTTGCTGGTAAGAGGATAAATGGGTGAACAGATACAGACACAACAGAGAACAATCTAGAAGTGTCTGATGAAATGAAACTTTTTTTTTTTTTTTGAAGACAGGATCTTAAACTGTAGCCTAAGCTGGTTGGTCATGAACTGGCGATCATCCTATGTCAGTCTCCCAAGTGCTGAGACTTCAGAAGCCACCACAGTTGGCAGAACACTGCATTTCAGTTGTATTTTCTGTAAGCCTGAAATTCCATCATCCCTGCAGGGTGTTAGTAACTGTGAAAACCTAGAAATGACTCGGGGATCCAATAGGAAAATGGCAAAGCAAAACATATTATCATCACCATGAGTTAAAGCTATGTGGCCTGAGGGTGGACTTCTACTCACCAAGCATGAAGCCTGTGTTCAGACTCCAACACCAAAACCCAAAGAGCTGTGTGTGTCATCATAGATAGATGTCAAAATATACTGCTGAGGGCTAGCAAGACTGCTCAGTAGGTAAAAAAGGCACCCGCCTCACAAGCCTGACGGCCTGAATGCAGTGGTCAGAACCACCTGTGAAGTGCCCTGTGCATCTACGTTTGCTGTGTTCATAAAAAGATAAGGAATATGTTTTCATGGATGTGTGGTAAGGTATGGGGGAAGGGGTGCCTCCGAGGGCCCATGCTAAGGCATCCCTTCCCACTGAGGGACCAGTCACATGACAGTATAGTATAGAATAAAGTTTATTCAGGGCAAGGTGAGGGGAGATGATGAGAGGGTAGTAGAGACAAAGAAAGGCAGAGAGAGAGAGAGAGAGAGAGAAGAGGAGTAGAGAAGTAGAGGTCAGTTATGAGCACATGGACAGAGATGAGGGAGGGGACTGGGGAGGGAAGGGGAAGGGGCTAGAGGACAAAGCAGGAGCAAGAAGGCAAGAGCAAGAGAGAGCTGAAGGGGCGAGTAGCCCCTTTTATAGAGAGTCAGGCCTACCTGCCCATTGCCAGGTGACTGTGGGGTGGAGCTTAGACAAAATGCTAACAACACGTACATGTGTATATATGCACTGTGAAATGCAGGCGTGTGTGCACAACACATATACAGATACTTAATAAATAAATATAGAAAAACTTTTAATGTACTGTTAAAAACCTAGCCTGATGGTTAGAGTTTGGTGGTCTATGGTAAAGTGCTTACCCTATGCATAAGACCCTAGGTTCAATTCCCAGTAGTGTAATACACTGTGTGTGTGTGTGTGTGTGTGTGTGTGTGTGTGTGTGTATGCATACATACATAGTTATATGGTATCAAATTAAAATCATATATACACACATATGTATATACATATATGTATATTTAGACCAGGCTGGTCTCTAACTCGCTACATATTTGAAGATGACTTTGGACTTCTGGTCCTCCTGCCTCAGTTTCTCAGGTATAGGATTATAAGTACGTACTGCCACGCCTGTATTGTTAGCTTGATTGTTTAATTTCTTTGATGCTAAGGAACAAGCCTAGGGCTTCATTCATGCTAGGCGAGCGCTCAGCCAACCAAGTTACACCCACAAACTCTGCTTCCATAAATTTCCAAGTAGGAAACTTAATTCTGTGTGTTTTCCATATGTGTGTATATCCATGATGTTTAAAGACAAAACCTAAGGACAGAATGAAAGGACTGTACTGTATCCTTGGTAGTTGACTATCCCCGGGGTGGGAAAGGGAAACAAGATGAGTCTAAAGAACAAAGGTGATGTCATTTCCCATAAGGCCATCTGATACGTTGATATAACCAGGCCTCTCCGTTCATGTGTATCCTGAACACGTGACCATTCACTCTGCCTCAGCCTCTAGTACAGCAGCTTATGCCCTGAAAGTTCCCCTGCAGTTGACCTGTTACCTGCCACGTCCTGTATTCTTGCCATCATTTCTGGAACTCAGTTTCTGACAACCAAGATGTGATCTGCTTTCCTGTAGAGCTGCCTGAAGCTGCCAGGTGTAAAAAGATTGTTTTCAACCAGAACAAGTCCTCTAACTTCAGAGGACATCCCACAGAGTCTAGGATGTGCTTGGTTGTTACACCTGGGTAGCAACCGAGCTAGGTAGTGCGGGTCAAGGGTGCGGCTTCACATCCTCCACTGTGCAGGACTTCCCACGATTAGAGTCGTCTGGCCTCAGAGGTCAGTATCGCCAATCACCAAGTGCCACTGACTGGTACTTAGAGAATGCCATGCCGGCACAGGAGGCGTGGGAGGGCAGGGGGAGGAGCCGACATTGAATAAGAATAGCAAACACTCTAATTCCTTTTTTGAGATAGGGTCTCATGAATTTGATTCGCAGTGCTGAGTAACAGCAGGAACCATTCTGCCCTTTAACCGAAGCCCCGATCCCCATACATCCCCATACATCCCCATACATCTGTGACTGCTTCATCCTGCCTTAACATGCTTCAAAGCCTTAGTTATTAAGGGCTAGACATCTTCACGACACACTTCTACAGCATGCTCTGGACTGGCAGAAACACAGACTCCAAGAGCTCCGTGGACTCTAGGTGCACTCTGCCTCACATTTGGGCGGCTCTGAGCTCAGGATGCACCTGATAAATGGGTGGTGCTGCCAACTGACCATGACCAAAGGGAAGAGATTAGAGTCAGCAGGGAGGATCTTAGTGTGTCTGTCTGCTGATTGATTTGGTTTTGGCAAATAGGGTTTTACTATGTAGTCTGGGCTGGCCTTGGTCTTTCATCCTTTTGTCTCATTCTCTCAAGTGCAAGCATTATAGGTATATGCCACCATGGTGTGGGAAGATCCTTTTCTGAGAAATAGGAGTGGTGGGGGGAGACAGAGAGAGAGAGAGACAGAGAGAGACAGAGAGAGATAGACTTCGAGACAGAGAGATCGACTGAGAGAGACAGAGAGAGAGACAGAGAGACAGAGAGAGAGACCATCACTTAGTTTGTTGATAGCTTGGAGGAAAATGTCATGTAGAAAATGGTTGTTACTGATGCTTGGCAAAAAAGTGATGGGGGGGCGAGTTATGGTATAGACATGGAAGGTCTCCCCAAAGGCTATTGTAGAGCCTTGGTCTCCCTTTGGGGGTGACTGGCTCACAAAAGCCACTGTTAATGGCTTTATAATCCAGTGGCCTTGCTAAGAAGTGGAGGAGCTGAGACCTAGGAGAGAAGCCAGCCTTGGTGAGCACGTGTCTGAGGTGTGTTGGATCCCTCTCTTCCGCTTGGCACTGTACTAGTCGTTTCTCTTGTTGCTCTGACAAGAACATCTTAAGGGAGGAAGAGTTTGTTTTTGGCTTGTGGTTTCTGAAAGGATACAGTCCAGCCATTAGGTAAAGGCACATACTCCCAAGCCTGGTGACCCAAGTTCCATCGCCAGGTCCCATGACAGAGAGAACTGACTCTTACATAGAGTTGGAGCCTGGCTGTAAAGCATAGAGGGCAGCCCCAAGGGATACACTTCTTCCAATGAGTCTCCATCTCCTGAAAGTTCACAACCTTCCACGAGAGTACCAGTTGTCAATCAAATATTAAACATATGAGCCTATTGTAGATGTAGTAGTTGTTGATGTCATAATCAGAACTATGACAACTGTCATAAAGTAAGCAGCCCCCTTCCCCCAAGCCCTTCTTATGTTTGACCTCAACAACGGGCCAGAAACAATAGAGCCATGTGACCACAGTGCTGAAACCTCGGAATCCAGGAGCAGAGGTGTTATGGTGTAGACATGAAAGGTCTTTTTCTTTTTTTAAGAAAGGTCACCCTTTTCTTTTTTAAGTTGATTCACTCAGGCATTTTGTCACAGCTAACACAGGTATTCTGGAATGCATTCATCTTGTTTCCGGTTCCCCCATGATGCAATTTATATTTATTTGTATTTGACATATTTTAAAACATTGTTTAACAAGTCTACAAGAACTCTCTTTTAAGTATGTGGCAAGAAATCAGAAACATTCATGACTTAGTTGGCAGTGTGTCTTCTTCATTTAATGGTGCATGGCGTAACGGCGCCTTTTAAAAGCAATGACATCATATTTGACAAGCTACGTGTAACAATTATGCTCACTGTCAGTCACTGAGTCCTCATGATGATCTAACCAGTCACCATGTATCATCTCACTTATTTACACAGTACGATTATTGATACTTTTCTAATAACCAGTGGAGAAGCAGAAAGGTAAGATAATTGGCCCAAAAGCAACAGTCAATAAACAGAGCTAAGGCTCAAAGCCAATTTATGTGGACTCCCAAGCTATGGTGCTTAACCTTTTTATATAATTTTAGAACCATTGCTGAAGCGTTTCTTCAGCAGGAAGAGGGAGCGACCCGCCACACATGTGACGACAGAGGCAGCTGAGATGGCGCTGAGCAGGCATCTGGGCCTTCCTCAACAGCCGCCTCCTCGGTTCTCAGTACAACTGAATTTTTCCAGTAAACAGGTTGCCAGAACTGTGATCAGCATTGAGTACCACACCTGAGAGGCTTCGGGCAGCTTCCCTAAGGAAATCCAATTCATGTGCCCTGACATCTGAGAGGGGCTTAAGAGGATGGGGCTGTTTTATAAGCTGTTGGGGGGAGGGGAAGGGTTCCCAGGCTGACACATACTTTTGGAATTAGCCATTTATCCCCTTCATAGTAGAACTCTGTCTGCAGATTCCACAAAACTTTAGAGCAAAACACAGAACCATTTTACCCAAGCACCCAAGGTAAATGCATGCAGTGGAGTAGTCAATGTGCAAATAATAAAAAGCCCAATTAAATTAGGAAGCCCAGCAGATGGATCCTATTAGTGTCATCAAGACTTTAATCCAACCTACTGCCGCTTCTGGAGCAGCAGGGGCTTCTAGGGCTTTTCTGCCATGTGGCTCGCTCATGGGGTAAAACAGATTGGCTATGGGGGAGGGGAAACATTTCTAAGGAATCAAGAAATCTGTGTTCAAAATATAAAGCTTTGTATGACCTCAGGCAAGTCATGTGACTGTCTATGCTTCATCACCCCTTTCTACAGAATGTGCACCCCAGTTCCTAAAACTTATATGGGAGTCCTAATTTCCTTCCTGTCCTAGCCACTTGCCATCTGGGTTTTTATTATCATCATCTTTAGAGGCCTTTGAGTAAATTCCTGGGCCCTACTCTCTTAATAAAGAACACTATTCTGTCACAATGATTTGTTCCTGGAACAAGGGACACCTCAGAGTAAGGCTGGCCTACCCTTTGCATCAGACAGCTGCTTGGAATCTGGACCTCTCTTCCTCTCACACCCTTCCCCTGAATCAGGACAGGAAAAAATGTACTATACTTTGTTTCTTTCCCCTCTGCTTTGCTGTTCACTCACCACTGGTGAACCAAGAAAACACCAGAATCTAGAGAATCTTGGCTATTTCCTGCCGGGCTCCCCAGTCAGTTCGAGGAGGGTCGGCACCTCCAACCATTTATCACACTGAGATGCAGAAAGAGATATGGATTTTCTCAGTCTCTCAGCGACTGATGGCTAGGCTGGGGTCTGAGTCCTGCTTGTCTGACTCCAGTTCAACAAGGGTGAGGGAATCACAAGTTTTGACTCCACATAGCTCAGGATAAAGCCAGCACTGCCCCTGCTCTTTGTGCCTCCTCAGCTTCTTTAGGGTGGAGATGAGAATCATCACAGAGAATTGTTACGTGCAGTGACCACTGCAATGTACGTAAACCTCACAGAGTCTAGGGCTTAAACCAGTAAGGACCCAAGAGGGGTCTAGACGGGAATAGAGAGAGATTACTGCCCTGCACTAAGGGGGGCACTTGAGCTAAGGGAAGATACCAAGCAAGACAGGAATTGAAACAACCTGGGCCTCACAGGCTGTATTTCCCTAGGTGTGGCAGCTCACTCTTACAGTCACAGATAACTGAGGCAGAGGGATTGCCCTACGTAGTGAACTGCAGCCAGCCAGCCTGACTACACCGGTAGGTCTGACTAAAGACCAGGAAGCAAAGAGGTTGTCTTCATTTGACCATTTTCAGTTGTCTAAAGTAAAAGCGAGCAGGGGTGAGGTGGTGCCCGCCTACAATCCTGCCACTTGGGAGGTAGAGGCAGGAGGAGTTCTTCAAGGCCAGCCTCAACTGAATAATAAACTGGACTACAGGAGACCCTGTCTCAAAGCTCCAGCAAGTAAGTAAATACCTCAAAGAAGAAGGAGGAGGAGGAGAAAGAAGAAGAGGAAGAAGAAGAAAAGAAGAAGGAGGAGGAGGAGGAGGAGGAAGAGAAGGAGAAGGAGAAGGAGAAGAAAGAGAAGAAGGAGAAGAAGGAAAAGAGGGGAAGGAGAAGGGAGAGGGGGAGGGATAAAGGAGGGGAGGGGAGGGAAGGGGGAGGAAGAGGAAGAGGGGGAGGAAGATGAGGAAGAGGAGGAGGAGGAAGATTATTAAAAACAAATTAGCTTGGAATTACTAAAGCTCAGAAGGGCTGAAATGATGAGATCAAGGGACAAAGTTGAGAGGGGCCATTCAGCAGCAGTGTGGGCCTCTCTGCTGGGAACTGCAGCTTCTTGACCCAGGGTCCAGTCAGTTGTGACCAGAAGGGAGGAGTCCTGTGCTCTAAGTGTGTCACATCTGTATATCACAGGGGGTGGGGGAGTGTGAACAGAGGCGGCTTCACTTGGAAAGGGTTGGCATTTACAGACACAGTCTAATAATCTGTGCCAGTGGAGTTGGGGACAGGAATGGGACATTGCTGAGGGCCATGCAGGAGGAACAATAAATGGCTTTAGTACTCATGGGATGTGGTCCACAGGTTACCACAGCCACATGGGTGAGCCTCGGTGTGGCACGGCCCCAAGGACCACGTGTCCTTAGGACTTCATTGCTATTATGGAGTTCTGCTCTGCTTGCTGCCCTCACTTCCTCTTAACCTAAGAATTGGATGAAAACTCCAAGGAGGCTTCCAGTCCCTCACTGGGCAGTGTCTCTGGCATTTACAATAAAGCTTGATCTCTTTCAGGCATTGCTTCTGGAAAAGATTTATGATTGAATCGCCACCCTTGGAAGAAACTTAGAGATTTAGATTGTCAGCAGTGACCACCACCTTAGAAAGCATCTGGAAAAATAAAGTTGTGAGTAAAGCTAGGTTGAGACGTTTTCACTACTGTCTCTGATGAAAAAAAAAAAAACCCTTAGAAAGCAAGCTGAAGTTCAGAAAGACACAAGACACAACCTTAGTTAAACTAGGGACCTTTTATGGCCAGGGAACAAGAACAATGGCAGCCTGAGCTGATGTGATTTTACCTGAGGCCGGACAAATGATGATTGATTTCTTATACCCAGTTTTTTGCCCTCAGCTTCCTGATATGATTTATTGAGAATTGCTGATGAGTAGATATGCATTCTGAGGATTTAAGGTAGATATGACTGATTTTTATATAAAGGTTTAGATTTGTGATTCTTACACGATTACTTTTGAAGACAAATAATAAAATCATTACTCCTTTCTTCGTAACTGCAAATTACTGCCTGCCAGTAAGAGAAACTGGAGAAGATTATCCTTTGCTTACACTTTGCTAATCTATAGCAAGTTGCTTAGTTATGAATGTATGTGGGTTTGGGGAATAATTTGTTTTCTTCACCGATACTACGTAGTGTTATTTCTTATAAAGGTATTGGGAAACACACTGTTTTTTCTATAATCATGCAGTAGAAGAAAACTAAAATGTAATCACATTGTAATTTTATACTGCTTGAAAGATTTTGCTGGGAAACATAAGCTGTGGAAGAAAGAATAAAGCATGTTGGCTGGACCATTGTTTCTCCCGTCCATCAATTACGTGTGTATGGGTAAGGTTTGTGTGAATGGGGGCTGGGACATTGGTCCTTCCACCCATCAACCATGTGTATGTATGTATATATTATGTATATATGTAAACCTTGTCTGGATCTGTGTTGGAGCTTGCTCCATCCAACAACTGTGTGTGTATGTATGTATGTATATGTATATGTATATGTATATGTATATGTATATGTATATGTATATGTATATGTATATGATGTATAATGCTTGGAGCCTGCTTACAGGAGCTTTGCTCTAACCATTCTATGTGTGAATGTATATGTCTGTGTATGTCTGTATCCATGTGTGTATATATGTATATGCATGTATGTTTGTGTGTATGAAGTTATTGGACTCTGCCTTTTGTTTCATGCATTGTGAGTGAGTGTGTGTGTGTGTGTGTGTGTGTGTGTGTGAATTTTCCTTATCTTTCTCACTGGCCCCAAGGAGTTAGAAGAGTTCATAATTGGTTTTTCTGCTGGCCACAGGGAGCGCCAGCCCCAGTAAACTAAGTTTGTTCCCCCAGAGAAGTCTGCTGAGTAACTTCTCTAATCGATGGCTGCCTTTGGCAGCAGCCCCTGTAAGTATCGAATCCACCCCGTCAGTGGCTCTAAGCATTGAACCCCAACAGCTGCTTACCTCAGTTTACCCACCATCTGGATGCCAAAGCCAATGGCTAGCATGACATAAGTGAAAGGGAGATGGAGTCCAGTGACAAGGAACTAACACCAAAGCGTCTCTGTGTCTTGAAGCTGTGTGATCTAAGATGCCATTTGCTTCTTTGGGCTTCCTTTATTTTTATTTTATTCTCTTGGAGCAGTGTCTTAGGATACAGTATTTAGCATTTGGATACATAGCAGTACCAGACTAACCCACTACACTTGCGTCCTTGGTAAATTCTTTTTGGGGGTTGGGGGTGGGGAGAGAGTTTATTTAGTTTTTACTTCTACAGCACTGTTCATCATTGAGGGGTAAATTCCTTTTACTACCTATACACAGACATCTTTTTACTCATCCCTTTTGTCCTGCAGCTGCCCAGTTCCCCTCCTATCAGGGACCCGGTTTTGCATGATGTTTTGGTGACCTGTACAAGGACTCTCTTGCCTTTCTTCATTCTGGTGCTTGGGGTCAGCTGAGTAAACCATGCATAACTGAAGGTCTCTAGCTGGGGCTGCTCTCCAGTGAGACCCAAAGACCCTTGGCTGTGACTCCAAATCACGGTCACCCAACAAGGTTCAGGTGACAGCATTTTCCTTTGGTCCACTGTGGAAATTCTTACCTTCCATTTGCAACTGAACACCTCTGGCCAGGGCAACTCCTTGGTGAGACCTGAAGACGGTGGGAAAGGACATCCTGCCCCACCCATCGCCATCAGGAACTATTCTCTTCTGGGGATCCTCTCTCAATATGAGGCACCAGTGCTCATCCAGAGTGAGACTCCACAAATTAGGAGGATTTCTCTCTTGGAAGAAAGCAGATTCAATGTGTTCACGGCTGCGCCTGCCTGGCTAAATGTTCCTCCCTCTCAATAGGTGGCGCTGCAGAGCATCTGGACTGGGTATTTGCATGCCTGTTGCTCTCATCCAGTCTCCTTAATGAGAGGAACGTAAAGATCACCAGAATTTCTCTTCTCCGGGACAAGCATCTCCCTATTCCTCTCCTCAGTGATGTGCAACGAGTTCGGTTTTTGAGTTTCCTCTCAGGGTCCAACCTGGCCAGATGCATTGACGGGTGAGACAGTGAGGGAGGGTCCCATTGGGACTACGTGAATACTTGTGTCCTAGGACTGAAAAGGCTGTTACTAACCCCGTTGACTATAATGAGTTACGATGGGCAGCACAGGGGCTTTCTGAAGACCCTGCTCTCTTTCACTCTGTCCTTATTAAAACCATACATAAATATACTAGTGTAGACCCTGAGAGTAGAAAAAGCCAGGCTGTACATTTTCTAGACCAGTTCTTTCCAGGTATTAGACAAAGGCTTCAAAGATTAGGGAGGGATTTCCCAAACCTCTTCCCTCACTTTATTAAGTGTAGCTTTCAAGGCGTTTAATTATCAAGATGAGAGCCAAAAAAGATGAATAAGAAGACAAAAGGGACACCCAGCAGGCTCAGCCCATGGCCCTAGCAGCTGCCTAGCCTTTGCCTCTCTTGATAGGTACTAGAGCTCCATCTAGAGGCTTCCTTTCTCAACTTAAGACAGGAAAGATACTGTCTGGCTAAGCTTGTAAGGCACCAAGGCCACCAGTCTGAAACCTCCACCCAAGTGACTCAATAGGTTATCTAGGCCGTCTTACCTCAGGACTTCAAGGATGTTCTACTTCCTTAGGTAGGTCACAAGCAATTAGTTAGTCTCTCTTATGTTTCCTCCTGATATCAAGCTCTTTCTGTGCATAGGTGATTTATTAATCTATAGCCCAGGCAAGCCCACTTCAAATCAAAATACTGCTCCAAATCTTCAGAAGCTGGCCTCATGTGCTTAGAATTTTTCACCCTCAAGAGCCCAAATCTTTCTATAAAAGGGTCTAGCTTCTTAGGCTTATACTACCCTTGGGCACAACAAGCATTTCTAGATTTTTTTTTTTTGATATGTCGAAACAGGGTCTCACTGTGTAGCCCAGATTTTCCTAAATCCTCTTGCTTCAGTGTGATCACAGGTGTGAGCCACCACGCCTACCTATGGGTCTCATCTTAACCATGAGAACTCCAGCCATTACACTGCAGCCAAGAGCCTTCCTGGGCATGGCATGGTTTTGACAAATCTGAGTGACTCAGTTTGACCTTATAGCTAAGACTTTAATGGGACCAGGAGAGTCATTAGATAGGGTCCTTAAGATGACATCAGCCCTGGATGTCCTAAAACAGCATTTGGCGTTGTACCAGCATCATCTGCCGTTCACCTATCCCTACTTGAACAAAGGGAAATAAATAGCATGACAAGTTTTAAAGCAACCTGTACAGCATCTCCTCAACTGCTTATCTTCCCAAGCCTACCAGATCCTAATGTTGAAGGTAGAGACAAGTGATTTTACCACAGTACTAAACCAGATCTCTAACAGATTCACCATGGTCCCCAACCTGAGGCTACCAAGTTTGTGGAAGGAAGAAGTTTCATGGTGTCAGGACATAGACCAGGGCAAGGGCATAGAATAGTTAGTCCTAGAGAGGTCATAGGATGTAATAGGTGTGCCTGGTGCCAGCAGAGGCCAGAAGAAGATATCAGATCTCCTGGAACTGGGCTAATAGATGGTTGTGACCCACCATATGGGTGTTGGAAACTGAGCCCAGGTCTTCAGCAAATGCTCTGAGCCACTAAGCCATCATTCCATTTTTTTTCCTCCTTCCAACCTTAATTACTGCTACTAACTCATACCACACAAAACATTGTAACTATATCTGTATGCCTGATATAGAAGGACTACCAGAGGCTGCAGCAGAGTTCAGGAGGCTTGAGGACTGAGTTGGTGATAACAAACACGACCAGGCCAGGATAGAACCAGGGTCTGAGAGCAAGAAATGGGGTCAGACGCAGATGGGTGAACAGATAGACTGACAGCAGTCAGGGAGCCCACGTCAACAGCAGGGAAAGCAAAGCTCCAGGCTGGTTGGGGGTAGGGTCCTTGATGGATACACATCAGGTATATTGGCTGGTGTGGTGGCATGCCACATAGTGTTAGACTTCTATCACTTTATGGGGCCTAAGTGTATGACTTCATCCTTTCCTCAGCCAGGCCTGGTTTCTCTAATACAGATTTTAATACACCCATATGCCCCTCTAGTTTCAGCTCACCCCAATACATTTATAGGTGGCTCCCATTCTATTCTCAGGAATAAGTCTATGTTCCATGGCTAGTACCTGATAGATAGTGCAGTTTCTGGGTTGACCTCAAGTCTGCAATCATTCTTCTCCCCCAAAATGGAGCTAGAAGCTGTTTGTAAAATGGAGTCTCCTAGGGCAAGACACAATCTGAAAAAAACAATCAGAGAGGCTTAGAGTAGGGAGTAACCTGATCTCAACTCCCGGGAGGAGCTGCCTGAAGGAAGCAGCCCTTTGCTGGGAACTAGAACACAGACCCTCATCGGAATCTGCCACTGTCTTTTTGTGAACCCTGCCTGCCCCTTTCAGCTGAAGCCAACACCCCTACATCACAGCGCGTGTAAGCACAAACCAGTGAAGAGAAGACCCAGGGGACAGTTCCTCACATCTTCGATGACTGTGCCTTTCTTTTTCCCCACCGTCCTCCTCCTTCCTCATCTGGGCTCCACACTCCTGGTACTCTGAGTTTCGTAGCTTCTGCCTCAGACTTCTGATTGTTACTTACCTCCTTGCTGCTCCCACCTCTGCAGAGTGGTTAGGCTCGATCTCAGCTCCTGGTGTTCTCCCCCTTTTCTTCCTGACTCTGGAGCTTTTCCACCCAAACAGAGGAGGTGATGACTCAGATGTGGCCTGTACCAGTCGCACCACCACCAACACACTTTTTGAAAGTTTATTTTGAAATAATCATAAACTCACAAAAAGTAGCAAGTTGGGGAGGGGGTGCCAGCATGGGAGGATGGGAACAGAGCAGGAGGCAGGAATGAAGGCAGGGCATCTGGCAGGATGCCCCACAGGAGGAAAAGGACATCTCTGTGTCTGTTTGGTTTGTCCTGTTCTCTGCCATCTTTTATGAAATGCTTCCAACACACCACCCCAGCCAGAAGCTGGACCTATCTTCCTTTAGTCACTCTCTCAAAACACATACTGCTCACCCAAAGTAAGAAACTAAGAAGTATGTGAATAAACCAATCCTGTTACAGGGAGTCATTTAACTTTTAACTGAATTATTTCACATTCAAACATAACAAGGAGGACAAAACTATCTCAATTTGCTTAAATTTGAAGTCTTCCCCCTTCCCCCAGACAGGGTTTTTCTGTGTAGCCCTGGCTGTCCTGGAACTCACTTCACAGACCAGGCTGGTCTTGAACTCAGAGATCTGCCTACCTCTCCCTTCCAAGTGCTAGGATTAAGTGCCAGGCGTCACCATCACCTGGCTCAAATTTAACTCTTCTTAATGTGTGAGCTTTCTAAAGTCACTGACATAAATTTACAAATAACAGTTATAGACATTTTGATTGCCGTGATATGAAAAAGTCATGTGACTTCTTTTTCAACTGGCATAACACTGGTCATCTGCCCAACTCACGGATGCTCTGCGCTTAGTTGTTAACGGGGGTGGGGAGGTGCTGGAGGCCTTCCGGAGAGGAGTGGCAAAGGACTCTTCAATACCAAACTGTTACAATGGTTGTAACCAAAGATGCCGTTATATCTAGACTGTCTCTGGTGGCCACTTTAACACGCTGTATGGAATACACTTTGAATTAATTGGCTTTTGCAGCCTCCCAGTAGTCTGGGAATTATAGATTAACTCTGATTTTTGCCTTTGTAAAGACTCTGTGAATATATTCTTTCTTTCATTTATCTTTCTTCTGTTTGTTTTTTTTCCAAGACAGGGCCTCACTATATAAACCAAGTCAACCTCGGACTCACAGAAACCTACCTGTCTCCTGGGATTAAAGGCATGCATCACCCACCATGTATAGCTAAAAGATTCATTTTAATTTTATGTGCATGTGCATGTCCCTGAGTACATGTATGTACCACTGTCTGTGGATTCCCACAGGGGCCAGAAGAGGACACTGAATCCCTTGCAGCTGGAGTTACAGGTGAGCTTCCCAATTTAGGTGCTGAGAAACTGAACTTAAGTCCTCAGAAAGAACGTTATGTGTTCTTACCCATGAAGCCACAGCTTCAGTCTCTTATTTTCTTCTTTCAGTGAGAGACAATGAACAGATGCCTCGATCTCTCTTTAAACCCTGAAGCTCTATCACCTGTGCCAGGGTACTTGGCTGTCTGTCTTTGGGGGCTCTTCAGTCAAAAGCCAGCGTTCTCAGCACTGCTGAGCAGAGTTTTAGTGTATGTCAAACACCATTCTCAGATCTCTGAAGTGCGTTCAGATGGAAACAGTACTGGACTCATTCAGTTTGGTGTCAGAAAGTGAAACTGGGGCAGGTGAGAGGCAGATAAACACAGCTTCGGATCCAAGGGAAAGACAACTTCTACACAGACCACCATCTACTGGAATAGCACCATCAGGAGGTGGTGAGCATCTAGTTGGCAGAACCAGGGTTCGTCAGAATTCCTGGTTTGTACTCATCTAATCTCCTCTAGTCAACTGTAACAGAAAGTGTGTAATGCTGGTGTTGTTGGAACTTTTAGAGCAAGGGGGTGGGAGAAGGCAGAGGTAGTGTGCCTCACTGGTAAGGGGAACAGATAAAGAGGTACTGTGATCCAAGGTCCATCTTGATGGGATTGACATAAATACTGGCTGATTTTAAATAGAGGAAGAAGATCTGGGGCAGGAGGAGGAGGTTTTTGCATAACTGGTCCTGGTCTAGGTGTGCTGTTGATGTTGACTCAGCTTTGGAGGGGCAGTATGTGTTGGAGATTTGTTCCATTGCTTTGAATTAATCTGGCCCCCAAAATTGGGAATCTGCATGTCCAAATGCTGAAGGCCTTTGTCAATGGCTGGGCAGGTAGACCGAGGCAGGACCTTTAGATTTGTGCAGGCTAGGAATGGGGGACGTGGCCAGTGGCTCCTGCAGCTGTTATATCCCATCCTTCTCTCCCAAATCATAGTGATTCTCTGTCTTCCTTTCTTTGCTTAATTCAGTTGTTTGAAGTAGGAAGACCCATTTTTAATCCAGATCTTCTGAGTCAGAAAGACCCACTTTTGCCGGGCGGTGGTGGTGCACGCCTTTAATCCCAGCACTTAGGAGGCAGAGGCAGGAGGATTTCTGAGTTCGAGGCCAGCCTGGTCTACAGAGTGAGTTCAGGACAGCCCAGGGCTACACAGGGAAACCCTGTCTCGAAAAACAAAACAAAACAAAACAAAACAAAACAAAACAAAACAAAACAAAACAAAAGACCCACTTTTAATCTGAACCACATCTTCTGCTGGCATGGTCCTGACATGAGACAAAGGAAGTTCTCTTTCTTCGACTGCTTGTTCTCATTCTTCTGGCAAGTCAATTCTGTCACTGGCATTAGAACCTACTTCTTTAGGATTCCAATGTATACTGAAGACCAGGTGAGACATCGTGTACTGAACAACCACTGGACTCTCGAGACTTCTGTTAGTAGACAGCTATCATTGCACTAGTGGGACCACAGCCTGTAAGTCATTCTAATAAAGCCATATGTATTTATATATCTGTATATAAAAAAAAAATATATATATATATATACATACATACATATATATATATATATATATATATATATATATATATGTGTGTGTGTGTGTGTATATATGACAGATAGATGTGGATAGATGATAGATAAATATAGAGATTAGTTCTACAAGTTCTAGAAAACCTCAACTAATACAAGCAGCTTCTAAGCTACTTACTTAATCATGTTTCCCAATCACCAACTATCTGAAGAAGAAGCAGACCATGAAGATACTGGGCTTAGATTGTGTAATGTATGAAAAATAGAAAATATCCAGGTGTTGGAAACATGTGCCCAGCACTTGGGAAGCAGAAGCAAGTGGATCTCTGAATTCAAGAGCAGCCTTGTCTACAGAGCAAGTTCCAGGACAGCCAGAGAAACCCTGTCTTAAAAAAAAAAAAACAAGAGGGTGGTGGGGGGGGAAATAAAAATGTTCAGCACACAGACACACCCAGTTTTGGGAACCAACATTCACACTATAAAAAAAAACAGCACAACCAAGCCCTCACCAAGTGACATTGCAACAAGAAACAGACAACAGATAAGAGAGTCAGCTATGTGGCGGACAAAACTGTGGTAAGTGGTGTCAGGAGGAAGAAAGCAGGAGTGTGTGAGGTGTTCTGAGAAGGTGTTCCTAGACGCAGACCCAGACTGAGTGAAGGAGGAAACCCCTGTGCTCCTGGAGGGAATGTTCCAGGCAGACATGTACAAAGACCTAGAGAACAGACTGTGTTTATTGTTCCAGGAAGACAAGCAGTGAGGCTGGTCCATAGCAAGGAGGATTTGAAGATAAGGAACCAGCAGCCTTGAGAAGGCCGAGAAGGCCCTGGTGAGGAACATGGTTGTTGACTGAGTGACACAGCCACTGAGGCTTTCTGAACATGGGAGGGCTGGTGTTGGCTTGCACCCTTACAGAAGCCTCCAGTCGCTTTGTTGAAACTAGTTAAGGGGCTGCTATCATTCAGGGCTCCCACCAGGACTTTTATTTTGACATGATAGTCTCACTGTGTTGTCTAAGTTGGAAGCTTCCAGACTCCAGGGATCTTTCTTCCTCCTCCTCCAGACTTCTGCGACTAGAGGAGAGCATCACTGTGCTATAGGATGGTATGACTTAGTGGTTTTAGCCGATAGGCTCAGGGTACCAGGGAGAGTCAGATTTTAATCTCATTGGCTTTAAATGAACAGACTTTCAAAGCTAGGGTTCCCACTGAGTATGATCCCTCTGGGTAAATTTCTCACATTAATTATTGACATGTGTGCACATGTGTGTGTACATGAGTTAGGTCTCTCCTTCTACCATATGGGTTCTGGGGATTGAACTCAGGTCATTAGGCTTAGCCACCTTTTTCCTCTGAGCCATCTATTCTCTAACAGTCTCCTTCAGGACTGAAACCTTTCACCCCGAGGGAAGCTCTTTAAACAGATGATAAACAACCCAAAATAACTTCCGGAAGTCCCTGAAACTGATCAGATTTACTAGGCCCCTTCCTGTCAGAGTAAACAATAAAAGCGCTGAGAGAGAAAAGGACACTCTCCAGCCTGCTGGGCTGCGTGCAGGCTGTGCAGTATACTCTAGGTTCCCAGCTTGTATGAGCTGTCATCCACACTAGGGTGGGCTTTGGTGATGCAGCTGTCTTTGAGTTATTTCTACTCCTGTAAGTAACCTCTAAGTAAGTAACTCATTAGTTGGGATGGAGAGGTGGCTTGGCAGTTAAGAGACCAGTTACTCCTCGTGAGGACTAGAGTTCAATTCCCAGCACCCATGTGGCAGCTCAGAACTATCTGTAACTCTAGTTCCAGGAAATCTGACAGCCTCACACAGGCACATAAAATACCAGTGCACATTTAGAAAAAAACAAAAACAAAAAAACAAAAAAACAAAAACAAAAAACAAAAAACAAAAAACAAAAAAAAACCAAAACAAAAAATAAAACAAAACAAAACAAAACAAAAAACAACTCATTCGTTCACTAAGTTGGACTCTGCTGGTATCCGTACCTTGGTTTTGGCTCCCTGACTCCTGTGAGTGGACATCACAGGCCTCTATCTCACTAACCCTCTTACAGTGTTTGAGCAAGGGCAGCTCATTTGTGATATCTACTTAGCCTAGTAGGGTGGCTGCTTTGCAATTTTTTGTTGTTGTTTGTATTTTTGTGTAGTGGGGTTTTGTGACAGGGTTATGTTTCTCAGGCTGACCTTGGACTCCTTCCAGATCCTCCCACTTCTACCCCCCAAATTCTGGGATTACAGGTGTGTATTACCATGCTGGGTCTGGGCAGTATCTTTGAAAGGACCACTTGAATTTCTTGCAATTCTAGAAGGTGTCGCTGAGAATTTTATGCTAGTATTATTCCCTGAGTATTTCATTAAGCTCTGATAGGGAGGCCAGACACAATACCTATAGTTGATAGCTCTCCAAAAGCAAATCTTCATGTTGCTGCCCTGCAGAGGCCATTGTGCCTAATATAGTCCACACGTAACCTCTGAATTTGGCTCTGGCCTGCAGAAACCCATAGAGGAGCCCTGCCAAACCTGGGTTACTGGCCTGCATTTCCAGAGACAATGTGGGATGGACAACCCAGCCTCCCCTTCCTGCTTTGCATCACTTCCAGGGATGACTCTGGGAGTTTGGGGAAAACAAGACCAGTATGCAGAGCATTCAGAAAGATGATTCTCTCCACTCCTCTTTTTCAGGCATACTCTTACTCTATAGTCCTAGTTAACTAGGTATCTCCTACATAACCCAGGCTGGCTTCAAAAACTCATGACATTTTTCAGCCACCAGCTCTCTGGTGTTGGGATGGCAGGCATATGCCACCAATCCTGATGTCATAGCCTCTTTATGCTCTGACACTTTAAAGTCTTTATGAAATATGTAAATTATATTGAGCAAGACTTTCCATGAACCAATGCACATTAAAAAACAAAAACAAACAAACAAACAAACAAAAAAACCTCATTGGTTCACCAAGTTGAACTTTGGTGGTATCTGTACCTTGGTCTAAAATGAGATCCCTGTCTGGGGTGAGTGGATATCACACAACTCTACTTCAGAGGCATGCAATGGCCCCTGGGGGGCAGCAGCATAAAGCATTTGCCTTTGGAGAGCTATATCACGCCAAATTTCTTCCAGATTCTCTCTTTCTCATCAAAACATTCTATGTTGGTGCCCAGGCACAGTCCTCTGACCATGCTGGAAAAACCACAGTTTGAGGTTGTTTCTGGGCATCCCCTATCTTCAGGCACTGACTTTGGGGGCTGTTTAGTCTTCTTTGGATTTCATTAAATTACTTTTAGTTCTACCAAATAATGAGTCCCAATGAGGGGTTAATATGCAGCATAACTAATGATCACATTTGTCTTTAAAGTTATTTCAAGGATGCAGATAGTTTGCCCAAGCCATCTAGAGCAGCAATTCTCAACCAGTGGACTGTGACCCCTTAGGCAAACCTTGATCTCTAAAAATATTTACATTACAATTCATAACGGTAGCAGAATTACAGCTATGAAGGAGCGATGAGAGTAATATTTTATAGTTGGGGATCACCACAACAAGAGGAACTGTATCTAAGGATCACAGCGTTAGGAAGGTTGAGAACCACTAACCTAGACAGTGTCTGAACTACTTAATCACCAACAGAATTATTAAAAGTGTCAGTTACAGTCTTCATTTTTTATGTGTATGGGTGACTTGTCTGCATGCACGTCTGTGAATCACATTCATGCCGTTCACACAGGAGCTAAAAGACAGTATTAGGTCCCCTGGAGCTGGAGTTACAAATGGTATTAAACCACAACATGTAAATGCAGGGGGTTTAAATGTTAGAGCAGCCAGTGCTCTTAACCACTGAGCGGTCCTTCCAACTCTCATCAGTTACATCATTTCAATGCAAATTACAACAAAGGAACCACAGGGGTGGTGTTGTAGCTCAGTATTAGGGCACCTAACTAGCATGCGCAAGGCCGTGGGGTCAATCTTCACACCAAACACACAAACACACTCTCACACACACTCATACACACTAACACACCAAACACACACACTCATACACTCTCACACACCAAACACACACACACTCACACACACACACTCATACACTCTCACACTCATACCAAACACACACACTCATTCACACATACTTTCAAACTGAGCTGGGCATTGTAGTGTAAATCTGTAATGCCACCATTTGAAAAGTGGAGACAGGAGGATCTCTTTAATTTCAAGGCCACCATAGGCTATAAGAAGAAAAAAAGAAAGAGAAGGAAGGTCATAAATTGGCTTAAACTGTCATAACTTAACTTAAAGTTACTTAAACAGTTATCAAACATAACTGCAGCACTTTTAAAGACCTAAATGACTTTTCTACAACAAATTTGTTGGCAGTTCTAGAATAAATTTGGCAATAGTTCTTTCTTTAAAAACAATGAGCCAGGTGTAGTGGTGCACGCCTTTAGTCTCAGCACTCAGGAGGTAAGGCAGGTAATTTGAGGCTGGCCCTGATTATATAGTGAGTTTCAGGATAGCTAGGGTTATGTAGAAAGACCCTGTCTCAAAAACAAACAAACAACAACAACAACAATAGAAACAAATGAGTATTTTGATTCCTTAAGCAGAGCCCATTGGCTTTGTAAACAGACTGAAAAAAGAAAAAAAAAATGTGCTTTCCTTCTAAACTTGTAGCTGAGAGGGCACTTCTCACCATGACAACCAAAACTAACCTTTTGGTACTTTTGTTACCTTTCCCCATAGCTTTATTTTTTCAGGTGGCCAAATAATTTAGTTTTGGGTGGGATGGTCTGGAGCGTCTGTTAAGCACAGTGCAGAGCCTGCACCAGTGGCCTTATATAGTTTATTATTATCATTACTACATACTTATTTATGTGTGTGTAAGCACAAATGCATGTTATGTCCCACATGTGGAGGTTCAGAGGACAGTTTACAGTTTATTCTTTCCTTTCACCTCATGGGATCTGGGAGTCAAACTCAGGTGGTTGGGCTTGTCAACAAGTGCCTTTACCTGCTGAGCCATCTCAAGGTATAGTGTTTTTACCAAACTCTATAAATAGAATTTGTTGGCTCATATAGCAAGATGAAGCTATTGCAGAGAATGGGTGATCCAGTGTCTCTCTGTCTTCTCTGTCTCCTACAGTCTCCACCATTCCACAGGTACAAGGGGATTCTGCTGCTTTAAGCTCAGCACTGTGGTATTGAAAGATATAGAAAACTTATGAAACATATAAAAAGTTTTTATGACCCCTAGATCTGAGCCAAAAATGTAGGCCAGCCAGTTCACTAGTTCCACAAAGAAAGCAGAACTAAATGTGAAATTTTTAGGTCTTAGAATTCACTGCCCCGGGATACATTCTACATTCCGGGAAAGAGTACATTATTCCTGAGTCAGAGGACACTTGCTGGATTAACATTCAGGAGAGGAAGGGAGAGGCTGATTAACATTCCTAAGACCTCAAGGAAGAGAACCCACCTGTGGGTGAGGAAGGCCCAAAGCATGAAGACACATTCCAGGATGGAGGAGGTAGAGAATGAAAAGAATAGAAACTTTTTGAGACCCCTAGCAGATAGAATGAAGCTAGGCCAGCTATGTTTCAGGAACCTAGCTGACCACAAATTGGCAGAACCAAGAATACAGGTCAGCTGGGTCGTTCCAGGAACTGGCTGACCACAAAATACATAGTTGAACAAGGTTAAATTCTTGAAAAAATATGTAAAGGATGTTTCCCACACCCCCACCCTGGATTATGAGTTGGAACTTTCCACTATTTTTATGGAATGGGCTGGGACTTTTCACTATTTTTATGATATTCTTCCTTGGTTTCCCCCTCATCCCCCCCCCCCCCCCCTTTGTGGTTTTTTTTCCTTTAAATACCCTGTACTCCCCTGACTCAGGGTCGACACTCCTTGGAGTCTTGGCCTCAGCATGCTGATTCTGATCCTGAAATAAACCTCTTGCACTTACATCGAGTTCAGTGTCTTGTGAGTTATTGGGTGGCCTTGATATCCCAAGACTTGAGTGAGGGTCTCCTCTCCATGGGGGGTCTTTCAGTATAACTCAAGGGCTTTAGCTTCCAGTCTCCTCTGCAGGTTACAGAGGAAGAATGTAGACATGATTTTGTGCACTATTTAAAGGTTATCCTTGTGTTATTCAAATGCTGATTTCTCTGCTTTCATATCTTGTTTCAATCAAGATACCACATTGTAATGCATAAATCAAGAATCTCCTTCTCAAGTTTGTGTAAACAATTCTTACCATTTATTCTTTGCCTTGTCAATAAAAGCTGATCATCCAATGGCTGGGCAGATGGGAGAATAGGGTGCAACTTCTGCCAGCCAAGGGAAGGAAAGAGAAAGGGGTCAGACTGAGCCACAAAGAGTAAGGAAGGAGTTTATGAGAGTTCAGATGAAGAATGGGAGACCCTAAATGCAAACATTATGTTGGCTGGGGCGTAGCCAGATTAGCATAACCAGTTAAGATAGATCATTTGAAACTTGAAAATAAATTACGGTTTCTCTGTGTCATTATTGGGGAACTAGCTAGGATAAAGAAATGCAGCCACTATATTAATTTACTGTATACGTTTATATTAAAATTAACATTTACAGGAGGAGGCATGGGCTCCTTTCCCAGCAGCCTCAATGAACATCATCACAACTTGCTGCATGTGCTTAGGTTACAGCCCAATTCCTGAGCCAAAGCCTGTGTCTCATGATGGGTCTGTGAGTGAGAACTGGGGAAAGGTTTGGAATTCAAATTACAAAGTAATTTGGGCAAGAAACACAGGCAATTGGATATCAAACATTCACAAACATGTGGATAAGCAAATAATGGTAGGAGAAAATGTACGTGTTTACTGCAAATGCAATGCTCCTCAGATAATTTCAATCTCGGGGTATGGAGGCTGTCCTCCATGTTAGCACAATCAGTGGCTTGAATTAGAGAGGCAAGTACTCTGACAGTCATATCCTTAGCCCTCTGGTTCTCACCCCTCTCCCTTTTACTATTTAAGACAGTGGCTCACTAAGTCGACGAGGCTGGTCTTGAACTTGTTTTTTGATACTTGCCTCAGCCTTTCAAGTACCTGGAACAGTCCTGTGCCACCACAGCCAATGTTGCATATTTACTGTTACTGTTGGTTTTTTTGCATGTCTGGCTGGGGCCTGCAGAGGGCAGAAGATGGCGTTGGCTCCCAGGGAATTGTGGATGCTGGGAACTGAACTCAGGTCTTCTGCAAGAACATCAAATGCTCTTAATTGATAAGCCATGTCTGCAGCCCCATAATTGCATATTTTTGTTGTTGTTGCTTTTGTTTTTGCAACTGAAAACATCCGAATTGGGTCTGACACCTCATAAAAGCAAGACTTTAAATGAGATAATGTGTGTATAGTACTCAATGAGGTTTAACAGGTATTTGCTATTATGTTTATTATCATATACACCAACCTCATTTACATATGAGCTCTTCAACGGCTTCCGTGATTCTCCTCGATGTTCTAGAATGTTATTTAGATCATGCTGAGCCCTGCCCAGAACTATCCCATAGTATGTAAAATGGTGAGTCTTCAGACCACATCTTGCCCAAAGAGATTCTATTTTACAAGGAGCTTTTTATTCTGTTTCGAAAATGGAGGATGCACTTTGGTGGCTATGTAACAGCATCATTTGTCAACACAGACCATCAGCACATTTGTTAACAGCACAGACTTTTAACAACACATTCCTAAGAGTAGAATGGACACCACCTTATATATTTATCAGAGTAACAGGGACTATAGGAACCCAGGTACTAAAATGATCTCAGAAAAACCAAAGGACCAGTCTGGGAGAAGGAACAACTGTTTCACTGTACCTCGTAAAGAAGAGGACAACTAGTGCTGGGATGGTGGTGGCCGCCATCTGACACCTGGTGTTGTGTAAGGAGACTGACAAACAAGAACTCTTGACTTTCCCAGGGGCTTCAGTTTGGCTCAGTCTCCATTGTTGACACAGTCTATCAGATTACCGTCTATCCAGCGATCTCTTGGTCCCTCTGCACCTGCTATCTACCCATCTGCCCAGTTGTTTGCCTACAGTTCGGTCCTCCACCTCTACAGACTTTGGTCACTTTGTCTCTGCAGCCGAACTCTGGCTAGACAATGGCCTGACTTACAGCCCAAGGCTCCAGCAGGCCTCCAGCTGGGGATTCTTTATGCATTTCTATCAGCTTCCCACCCCTTGAATTCTGCTGTGGCCTCTTCAACCTTTTGTGGCCATTCAACAACCTACATATGTACATAGAGAGAGCCATGTAGAGAGAGTTATTTACTGTGTTATGTGTACGATATCTGAGAGTTAATATTAGTAATTAAGGTTGGAGCAAAACTATGTGTTCTATTTGCCCAATATCGAAGAAAGAGGTACTGCTTGGCAAACCACTGCCAACAAAACCTTTGTGCTTTTATGAATTTTTATTATTGAGTAATTTTTATTATCGAGACAAGATTTCTCTGTGTAGTCCTGGCTGTCCTGGAACTCACTCTGTAGACCAGGCTGGCCTCCAACTCAGAATCTGCCTGCCTCTCCCTCCCAAGTGCTGGAATTAAAGGTGTGCACCACTACCGCCCAGCTCTTGTCCCACTCTTAGCTGGCCTTTTGATCCCCCCTCCCTGCAAATCCCTTGCATGGAATCTGCTATGTGGTGTGATCTGCCAAAGTACTCAGCTGCATAAACAGTAATATTGGCCTGTGACTCAGGAGAATATCCTGGTGCTTGTGTGCTTGAGGGGAGGTCTAAGCCACACTGGGAGCCTATCTGGACATTTTGGGGTTGGTTGTCCTACTTGCCTGGTCAAAAAAAAATGTCCCAAGTTCCCCTACAGGAATAATGTCCAAGCTGGGTCTGACAGTCAAAGGTCATGGTGCTCTGTTCAACAGCTAAAGATGAAGTGCTGTCCTGTATGATAGCTCAAGTCCTACAACTACTGCCCCCAACAAAGCTATGAAGACCACCAGAACCCAAGGTACCCTGTCTTAGGCAATGGGGATGTCTCTGTCATTTTAATGGATATATGGGACATTTAGATTATACTTCCAGCTATAATTTATCCTTCTCTGATCTCTGAGGCTGTTGATTGAGTAACTAGCTTCAAGACCAGCAAGCATACTAGTTTCTCAAGGTTTTCACTGCCTTCTCAGTTCTTTTCATATGTAAAAAAAATCAGGCACCAGGCCTCACTTTCCTAGGCCTCCAGCCCAGAAAGAAACAGTTTAACCTCATTAAGAGACTCTAAAAAGAGATAAACTCACAAAACAGGTTTCAAAGTAAAATTTTGCTATTCTTTTATTTAAAGGAATTTGCTTTACAGTGACAGCTCTTAATTATCAAGCACCCATGTCTCCCCTTAAATAATTGGTTTATCCAAGTTATAAAGGGTCTACGGTGTTTCAAGATGTGTAAATGCAATTTATAAAGCTTTAAGAACATGATTTAAGGTATTTATAAAAAGTGGTTCAGATTTCATTCTCTCTCTGTGCTATTGTTAAGCACTGGCTACTATTATAGTCACAAGCTCAAAAATTTAAATTTCCTTTGGTTGTCTTCTAACTGTAGACTTAAAGACACTTCTCCTTTTGCTAAAAACATCTCTGTCCAATCTATATATACCCAATCTTCTGGATAGAGAAAAGTGTGATCATACTTTTAACTCAGAATAACTTTGAGGCTTCCAAACTGTTACTATGACTTAAAGGCCTTTTCTACAATGTGGATTTCAATATAGATTGCAGATATTGGTAATGCTAACATATCTGAAATTTTTGCCTCTTTTTAGAAAGACAATTACTATGTAGTAACCTCAATCTACTTTTCTAACTGCTGACCTGACTACTTCCCCAGTAGTGTACCCCCAAGTACTTGCTGTTTCTCCTGGCCAAGTACTCATGGTCCATCTCCTCTCATGGTGTCTTCCTCCTTCTCTCCATCCTTTTTATCTCCTATCCTTCCCTCTCCCTCTTTCTACTACCCCCAACCAGGTTACTCAAAGCCTACCTACCTTTAATCCCTCCAGGAACTGGCTGTACCATTTTTATTTAATAAATAGTTTTCAATTAAAGAACAAGGTTTATAACACAAAAAGCTGGTAAATGTGAGAATTCACTCTTAATCAACAAGACCTTTGGGTACAGAATTTAGCATTACAATACATAGCAATAGACCCTCAACAGGAAAACTTGTAATTGTGCCCGGCTTACAGTTCAGAGGTTTAGTCCATTGTCATGATAAGAAACATGGCAGCACACAGGCAGAGGTGGTGCTGGAGAATTCTACAACTGGATTGGCAGGCATCAGGAAGAGAGAGTAACACTGGGCCTGGCTTGAGCACCTGAAACTTCAAAGCTCAATCACATTAACACACTTTCTCCAACAAGACCACACCTACTTCAACAAGGCCAGACCTCCTATAGTGCCACTCACTGTGAGCCTATGGGGGACATTTTCATTCAGACCACCACACCTGGGATAGGAAATCTAAACCACCTAGCAGTCCAACCACAGACAAACCTTCCTGGCTCTCATACACTCTCAGTCCCTGCCAAGAGGAGCAGACAGGGCCACCTGTTTCTCCCAGGCAGCCTTTTCTTCTTACTCTGTCTTCACTTTTTTCCTCTCAGTCTGGCCCTCTAAGTAGGAGGCTGTTTTAGTCAGGGTTCTCTAGAGTCACAGGAAAAAAAATTACACACACACACACACACACACACACACACACACACACACATATATATCTTGCAGGCTGCAGTCCAACTAACCCAACAATGGCCAGTTGTGAATGGGAAGTCCTCAGGCAGAAGGTATGGCTCAGATTAAAGGTAAGCCTCAAGGTCTGGATTAAAGATGTGTGCGGAGCCTAAGGCGGCTATCATGTTTGCAGCCATCTTGAGCCATATACCCTGACAAGAGACTTGATTACAATAGCCTACAACACCTGAGCACACTCTGATAACACCTTATTTTAGATGCCCAGGATCTTCCCTTGGGTGTGTGAGACTTAAAGGTGTGTGACTTAGAGATCAGATTTAGAGATAAGACCTAAGGGTGTGACTTAAAGGCGTGGCTTAGATGTGAGAAATATAAAAAGGGAGAGGCAGACAGAAGAAGGCAACAGATTACTTGACATTAGATTATTAGGTATTAGGCACTTAGCACTTGGAAGAAGTAACTTGGAACTTGGAGGCATTAGAGGCTAGGAACTAGGGACTAGGAACTCTAGACTTGGGACTTGGACTAGGAAGAGAGACTGAAGAATAAACGGATTGAATCACACTCTGTCTGGTCTCCATTCCTCACATCCATCCTCACTCTCTTGCTGAACCCCGACTCTCAGGGCCGGAGCAGCCTGGGGCAGTGTGGCCTCTAACAGTTTAGCCCCCAAGGCTTTTGGCAGTGTGAGTTCCAACGCTGACAGAGAGGTCCTAAATTTTGGCCCCCAAACGTGGGCTGGAGCTGTCTTCGACAAAGGTGTGTGTCTTCCAGTCATAAGATCTGGATCAAAAGCCTGTGTCTTCCTGACTCAAGATCTAGGTCATGGGTATGCCCTCCATTTCTGGATTGTAATTCATTCCAAATATAGTCAAGTTGACAACTGGGAATTGCTGTCACAATCCAACTTGTCAACTTGACACAGGCCATATCTCATGTCCAAATAAGAACAATAACCAGGTAATACATATGCCTAACATGATATAACTATCCCTTGTACAACTGACAAACACATTGTAAATTTAGAATATGTCAATGTCTCTTGCAAAACATCCTTTTAGTATCTCAAACTTAAATATGATAATCATTGATATTCTCTGAATTTATGTTAAAGAAACTGAAAGAAAACAGGAATATCTGTACAAATCATTAATAAAATAAAATAGAAGCATTCAAGTAACTTACAATCTCATTTCTACAACTAATCACATGGCCTTAGTATTTATAATTATCTTCCTCTACTATTCATTCTGTATTTTCTCTACCTTCTCAAGCATCTCAGCAGGTCTTGGCTCTTTTCCTGGAGGAGTGACCCATACCTTCAATCCTGATGGGTCTGTGCCCTTTGTCATCTTGCTTGGATTAGGCTGTTGTAGGTTCCCATTGACTTTAATCACAGGACATGGTAGTACTATGAGAAGCCCTAAAGGATCTCCTGCACTCCAGAAATAACTCTTTTTACCTCCATTGTAGAGAGGTAATCCAATTTCCCCATGGTATTGTCGATCTATCACCCCTCCTAACACTATTATTCCTTCCTTAGCCTGTTGGTTTAAGGATATTAGAAGTCCACAATGACCAGGGGGGGAAGTCTGAGCTTTCAGTTCAATGGAATGTTTGTTGTGGCTCCTGGCAGGAGCACTACCCTCTTTGGAACCAAAACTTCTAGGCCAGCAGAACCTAGAGTTGTGGGGATACAACTAGGGCAGAAGGAAGGAAGAGGATATAAACATGAGAGCTGTGGAAGACAGAGAACCGACCTTGTATGAATCAGAGAAAAACAGCCCCAGGGGCCACTCCTCTGATTTGGTCTAGGGTATCAGATAAAGTATAGATGCTTCCTTCTGCCCTGGCGGCTCTCCTTCTTCCTGTCCTGTTTCCTCTCTGAGAATCCTCAAAGTCCTGTCTCTGTCCCCCTGCCCAACCATTGGATGCTGGTTCTTTATTGACCAGCCCCAAAAAACAACTGTTAGCAGGGACCTGTAGCAGACTTAAGAATTCCCA
>JANHMN010000024.1:22713378-22723517 GCA_030674055.1 Rhabdomys pumilio
GAATATAAAATTTAAGAATCCTTACCAGCAAATAGGGTCCTTTGGCAGCCCAGTCTCTTGAATTTCCTGAACCATATTTTTTTCCTGCTAAAATTATCAGTGGGATTCCTTCTTTCTGGTACAGTTCTGCAGCTTCAAATACATCAAGCTGTAGATTAAACAGACAGAAAAATACTTAATATAGAAGCTGATCCCGTGAGCAATGGCCAAGGCACATTTGTATATATCCTTACCGTCTGTCCCGATGGAAAAATGAATTGTTTTGGGAGCTGGCTTCCCAATAAACTTATTAAAAAGCTTGATGTTTGCAAATGTGCCTCTTGTCATCACAGCATCATTACCTCTTCGGGCTCCGTAAGAATTGAACTCTCGGGGAGTGAGGCTAAAAAGTTATGAAAGAGCTTTCATGCCAGTAGAAAATGTAACATTACTGAGTTGTAAAACCCATTAGAGGCTGTTGTCCACCCCACGACTTTAGTTGACCTCAAGCTAGTACAGCTATACAATGACTAGACATGGGTTTATCAAGTTATCACTGATCTATAAACAGTTTCTTAGCTAATCACCTTCAGACCTCAGATCTCACTTTCTTTTTAAAAGGCAAGGACTTAGGTATATAGCCAAGGCTGGTCTCAAACTTAAAATTCTTCAGCCTCAATCTACCCTGTAAACAGCTACCACACTAAGCAATTTTAAAGGCCAGAAATTAATGAACAAAACTATCTTAATAATCAACAACTGATTTTTTTACCAGCGCCATTTGATCTTTTACACAGAACCATCAAGACTTTGGACTTATACACTTAAAAAAAACTTTTTACTTTAGGATAGAGTGATATGGACCAGTGGTTTTCAACCTTCCTAAAATTCTATGACCCTTTAATACAGTTCCTCATGTTCTGGTGACCCTCAACCATAAAATTATTTTGTTGCTACTTTCTAACTGTAATATTGCTACTGTTATAAATCATAAAGGAAATATCTGATATGTAACCACTGTGAAAGGGTTTTCAACCCCAAAAGGGCTTATGACCCACAGGCTGAGAAACACTAGTATAGACAGACTCTGGATGTCCATGTTTCCAGAAAATTCTGAAGTGATGAGAACTAGTAGATTAAAAGAAACAATAGAAAAGTATATATTTAGCCGGACAGTGGTGGCACACACCTTTAATCCCAGCACTTGGGAGGCAGAGGCAGGCAGGTTTCTGAGTTCAAGGCCAGCCTGGTCTACAGAGTGAGTTCCAGGACAGCCAGGGCTACACAGAGAAACCGTGTCTCAAAAAAAAAGTATATATATATATAGGTATATACGTATATACGTATATATGTATATATGTATATATATGTGTATGTATGTATGTATCTATGTATTTATGTATCTATGTATATATGTATATATACATATATAGATAGATAGATAGATATAGATATATAGATATATAGATATATAGATGATATATAGATATACATATATATATTTAAAAGAAGTGGCAGCTGATTTTTCTCTGTGAAGGATAATTACTATTATGATCAGAATGGAAATCAGAGCTAAAAAATATTCGGGGCTAACACCAGCAAGATGGCTCAGCGTCAAGGCACTTGCTGCTAAGCCTGACACAAGCCTGACAACAGGAGTGCAGACTCCCAGGGGACATGCAGAGAACTGACTGTTCACACACACATACATGCTAAATAAAGTATTAGGAAACTTTCTAATAAAAAAGTATGCTTTTGTCAAATCAAGCTTCATAGCTTTAATTATTACAAAGAATTTCAATGAAAATCTTGACATTTGAATTGCTCAAGCAACACGTAATGTTCAAAAGTTAATCAACACTACAAATGAACTTCCTGATACCAAAACAGTTCTTCAGTGAGAACAACTCCGTAGTTCATTACTTACACAGGAATGAAAAAATGCCTTTCTAGTTTTAAATTTGTTTCTCTTCAGCACAGTAGCTTAAATTGCTTGCCGTTCTTGCAGGGAAACTGAATTCAGTTTACAGAACCCATATCAGGCAGCTCACAGCTCCATCTCTAAGGGGTTCACTATCCTCTTCCTGCCCCCATGGGCAGTACACACATGGTGCACACACAAGCACAGGTGTGTACACACGCACACAAGTAAAACATCTTTGAAATAATTTACTTCCTACATATGTAGGCTACTCAAATTTGATCCTTTCCATCTTCTTTGATATTGATACATATCAAGCCTAGCCCCACTGATACACATGCTATAGCCCCATGAAGCACACATTGGCTACAATTTAGTGACGGGAAGCTGGTTAGAACCAATGGTCAGGCTCCATTTGCTGTGTCAAACTAAGCTTGATCATTGCTTCTAATCAGTTATGTATTTAGATTCTAAAGGCTTCGGTTACTTGTTAGTTTGAATAAAGGTAAAATAGTGACTTCAATTTCTAATATTATAAAGAGAGGGGGTCAAGGTGTTACTTAGTTCTTGCTAAAGACAATGTGCCAACAGTGAGACTCCTAAGATAGCGTGTATTTACTGGATACAGGAATATGACCAGAAGAGAAGCCTCTTAGTAACAGAGAAAGAGGGGAAAGCAACACCCCAGAGACAGACACACACATACCCTCTGTTTGTCAAATACTTAGCAGTTCTATAAAAACTCTATCAGCTTACCTGACTCTTTCTCAAGGTCTGGCTTACAACCATACTCAGAGTCAAAATGCCCACCATTTCTGCTGGGTCTCTGAACTTGAATCTTTACAATTCTCAAGATAGCATAGAACTCTTTTGTCTTGTGCTTCCTTTCCTGTATGATTTAGGCCTACTTGTGTTTCTGCCTCCCCAAGTCTGAAAAATCCTGCTGGTATCTTTAACAGTTAAGACAAAAAACCATTCCTGGCTGTCTGCCCCCACCTGCAGACACACACAAACTGGCTATAGATATGTAGATCACAGGGTTTAGTCTTATAGAGATTTAAATGCCTTTTGGGTTTGGAGAATATCAAAAATTGTCAAATGCTGTTTTAGTGCCTTAGAAAGGCTGACTCTGGAGCTGGGCTTTGACCTTCCCTTTCCAGACCCAGCATGCTTGCTTAAAAGTTTCCTGGGTTAGGCTGGCCACTTGATGAGGAACCTGCCTGACTCCATTTTTAAGGCAGTAGCCAGTTGTTGTATTGTTAAAAATAAGTTTCCATTTACTGTAAGACCTGAGTTTCTGTTTTCTGGGTGCTGACCTGCCCCACATCATGACCTTGACTTGTTTGTGAGAACACCCTGATGTTCCCTAATTAGTGACCACATGATGATTGTTTTGCTGTTGTTGCTGAGATTTTTCGGTACTTCCTAACTGCCCCATTGCCTCACTTCTGAAAACCTGCTTGTGATTTGGTCCTAAGAAATGGACTCAGCACTGCTCTCTCTAATGCAACTTATGAGTCGCTGGCCAGCTCTCTGGTACACCCAAATAAATAAAGCTTGCTTCAAATTTGACTCAAAAATCGTGGTAGTGGTCTCATTCTTACCCAGAGGGATTAACTTGGACGGTGTGATGGAAAAGGAGAGCAAATGGTACAGCCCAGGAAAAGACACCATGTGCTTAAAATCAGCTTGAAAGTACACCCTCCCACTGGCCACTGCTGCCTTCCTCAGCCTTTTTCTTGGTTTAGTTAGCTGTCTCTAAAAAATGACAACCTGTTGAAGAACCAGCCTGTCTCCATCTTAGGCTTAAAGTCCATCTTATAGTACAAACAAACTAAGTTAAGTCCTGCTTATGATGAAATCTGTTTCTTAAGGATTGGGCTATGCCCCACCTTAAGTACAAATGGTTCTGTACTGCCTGTTCAGGAAAGGCAACCATGTCTTTGTCTCAGGATGCCATCATGGCTAACTTGTTATACTTATGTTCTACGCCTATAATTCTGCCTATGTTGCCAGTCAAACCTCCCTACCCTTGAGCTATATAAAAACCTTGTCTTCCTCATATCTGGGGCTGCTCTCTCAAATTCTGACTTAGGGTGACAGTGTTGGGATGTTGGATTCTAAGATCCAAACCAGGGGACGCACTCCTGCAGAATCACACACGGACAGAGGATTTGCTGCAACAACAGGAGGTTTAATCATTCCAGTGCACCGGGACTCTCTCGCTTGCCAGCAAGAGAGTCCTGAACAAAAGCTGGGAGTAGTTCTTATACAGAGTACATGAGGGCAATCACAAAGGCTGACCTTCTTGAGTCTGGTCTCTAGGTGACTCAGATTCCAGATTCACACATTACTTTTATGACAATGAGTGTCTTCCATTTGCCCAGATTTATTACATTAAGGGTCCAGCTTCCTGACCACCTCCTATCCTGGAATGTGTCTCCATGCTCTGGGCCTTCCCCATCCGCAGGTGGGCTCCCTTCCCTGCAGTCTGAGGAATGTTAATCCAGCAAGTGTCCTCTGACTAAGGAATGTGTCCAGGGGAATTGGGATTTTAATTTTAAGTTTGGACCGAGATCTGAAATCCTAAATTCAAACCGAGACCTGAATTCTCACAACAGCGGGCTGGCCAGTCACTGGTACACCTCTTAAATAAAGTTTGCTTTAGTCAGGCAGTCATGGATTTGGTCTTTCTCCATTTTTTCAGGTTTACCAGTATAATTACAGATGCTTAACTCTCTAAATACTATCTTATGTCTCTAAAATTTTGGCTTAAAAAATAATAAGCTTTACCTCAGACTCTGTAAGTGCAGTTTTTAAAGGCTGTAAAATTCTATCTTGAGAAGGCTAGGCTGACTCCATGACAGGCTTCAAATTGGCAGTTCAGGAGACTAGGCCTAAATCTGTTTCCAAGAACTGGACAAGCCCAGGCAAGTCCAGGCCTCAGCAGCTGCCCTGCCACCTGGCCTGAGTCAAGGACAATGAGTCAGCAGCAGTTTCCAGACCTCCCCAGCAACAGTTTCCAGACTTCTCCAACTTCTCCAGCAACCGTTTCCAGCCCCTGTCCTCAATGGTTCTGGAATGTCCTTATAGATAGAGCCAAGATTAAGATAAATGTCAACTACTCCTCCCTGGAATTACCCTAATGTGTTTTAAATTGGGCCTGCAAGCTCACTTTGGGGTCTCTCCATCTTTATAGATGGTAGACCCCAGCATGCTAGACTTCTGCAGTATAAAACATTTTTTTTGCATTTACATACTATTTGAGTTAGGGGTATCATTCTTCTGTGAATCATGAACCCTTACAGTCTTAGTTAAGGTTTTGCTGTGAAGAGACTCCATGACCAAGGCAAATTTAATAAAGGACAAAATTTGATTGGAGCTGGCTTACAGTTTCAGAGGTTCAGTCCATTATCATCATGGCAGGACACATAACAGCATCCAGAGAGACACAGTGCTGGAGAAGCTGAGAGTTCCACATCTTGATCCTAAGGCATCCAGGAAAGACTGTCATCTGCAGGCAGCCTCGTTGGGCAGAGCATGAGCATAAATGGCCTCAAAGCCCACCTATGCAATGACACATTTCCTCCAACAAGGCCACACCTCCTACTAGTGCTACTTCCTATGGCTAAGCATTCAAGCCACCACAAATTCTAATTTTAAAAAAGTAGCTTTGGGGGCTGGAGAGATGGCTCAGTGGTTAGGAGCACTGATTGCTTTTCCAGAGGTCCTGAGTTCAATTCCCAGCAACTACATGGTGGCTCACAACCACCTGTAATGGGATCTGATGCCCTCTTCTGGTGTGTCTGAAGACAATGTGGATTCATGAACATAAATTAAATAACTCTTAAAAAAAAAAAAACAAGCTAGCTTAAGATCTCTAATAACAACAACAAAAAAGAGTTAATAGTTAAAAGTTTATGTAAAGGTAATCTCCATCTGTTATAGCACACCATGTAGCCTAGATTTAACTACTTTAGGGAAATAGATGTAAACATGGGGAGGTGTTTAGCAACCATGTAGCTTGCCATCATGTTGGCTGATGACCTAGCTACCATCTTTACTAAAGAGGAGTATGCCAAGTGACTTCACTGACATCTTGGTTAAGGTGACCTTGTGCAACTAAGTAAACTTGTAAAACTGTTAGGTTCTCTTTTTATAATACCAGGCCTTCAAAATGGTTTGTTTTATCCAAGAGAACTTGTTTTATTTTATTCTCCTTTCATCTAGGAGGCAACAGTGGGCCTCAAGATATTTTGGATTGGGATAGATTTTTGTCCTGAGAGTGAAAGCCATAAACAAGGTCTGTGCAGTGTGTTTGATGATTAAGGTTTATAAATACCTAAGGTTATAAGGGTCTATTTGGGCTCTTTGCAAATGCTGTTAAGCTCAATGCTTTTAAGTCTCAAATTCAACAGGGATAAAATTGCAAAATCCTAATCATATAAAAGTTACTAATGTATTATACATTGTTAAAGATAATTAAGAGATACGAGTTAATGGTCAATCACCTTATAAATGATCTAATTATTTAATGTTCTCAGAACTGTGTTTGTTGTCATAGTCAGTGCAAATGTAACTTATTTACAGAGACAAACTTGGAGGGAGAGAACAGTTATTACCTCTCATCACATAGTTTCAATATATGCTCTCAAGTTTAAGCCTGAATCAAGTAAAGCAAAACAAGTTTAAACTTAGTTTATTTAATATAAAATAATATTCAAAATCAGGTGTATTTTAAAAAATACATTGTGAAAGATTGAATCCTTGTGTAAATGGGTTAAATTTGCAATATACTTGCATGACAGGATGTCCCCAGGTCAACATAGTTGTCTTGGATGAAACACAGTCCCACCAGAGTATGTTACACACTAGCCTAATTACAGGACAAGGATGCATGGGAAATAAGACCTGCCAAAAGTCTGTCCCTTCTGCCTCTAGCTATATAAGCTAAACCAGAAAATAGTCCTCCCTCCTCCTGATCTACAGAAAATATGAATTATTCTTCATGATAGAGTTACGGATTCTCTTGCCCAGTGAAGGATTTCAGTATGCACCACATCCTAAATGTCTCAGACAACACAGAGGCAAAGAGCAATTATTCTGCCTTCCATGTCTCTTGAACTGTCATACATGAATACTGTGAACAGGGCAACCATGTACCTAAGCCTACCCCCTGACTGGTGGAGGACCTGATGATAGCTTGGTTGTTCATGCCCAACCTCAGCATTTAGTTCTTCCTCTTAGCACAGATAACCCCAGGGTCCTCATTCTAGCCATCCATAAACCTGGTTAAAGGAGGCTGTCGGATAAATCAAACTCATACCCTTGTAAAGTTATTCAGAATATTCAAACTGTGTCTTTGACAGGTGGTTTGTATCTGTAGAGTCAACAAATGGTTAAGTGATGTCCCAAGCCTTTGGATTCTTCAGGAGAAGAGGACTTAGATGAAGGAAAGTCTCCAATCTGTGCTCACCTGTGACTTTGGGAATATAATCTAGTCTTTACCCAGATGGAGAGCTCTAGAGCCAGTACTCTTGTCTTGACGCCTACAAGGAGTCTAAGGACTTTGACAGTATAACAGTTGTTGGTTTTAACCAGTATGTTATAATAAACCCTGAGGTCACTGCACTGAAAGTGTCTGAGTGAAAAAGAGACATGATTCTTCCAGAGCTGTGTGAATGTTTCACGATGCGTATGAATGTTTTCTAAGAAATTCCAAAAGCCAGTATTTGTTAAAACTCATTTACTTTGGTTATCTTGCTTAACAGTTTATACCTCTTAATGGCCAACTGTTTTTTAATAGAATGATGTTAAGAAATATACTTACTGTTGTCCATATGTGGTAACCTAGAGATCTGCAGAATCAGCTTTAGTCCTCTTTGTTAATTAGGCTTGTAACATGTATAGTATTTACTACATCATGACACCACTGACTGCTTTCAGCTTCCAACATGACTACATGGAATGAAAATGTAGAAAAAAATTAAAAGGTTCTGTTAATAGGATTAATTTTAGAAAACCTTGTAAAATGGATCATTTACTCTTGACATGGCAGTCACTGAATCATGTGGTAACAGAACATTCTGGAGAAGTACACATGGAGGAGGAAGTCAAGCAGACACTGTCTCTGGGAGAATACTTTTTAAATTGAAAACTGAAAATAATTTCTTTTGGGGGAATAGAATTTAGAATTGAATTTCTGTCTATATAGCTTGCTAATGTAAACCATTTCTACCGTATAGTCCTGGAATAGAAGTATAGCAGTTTAATGCTAACAATATATTCAAAATATTTATTGTTCAAATACTAGATATGGTCATTTAAGGTAATAGTCCCAATTAAAAAATTTTTGCCTTGTCAAATTATTTCTAACAAAAATTGTGTTTTACTTGAAATACTCTGATTTTATTCACTATTGTTATATTTGAAACACATGTACAAAATTCATTAAATATAAAAGCGAGGACTATCACTTAGAGACTTTGTGTTCAGATTCATTCCTTGGATGTTGACTTTATCTGACTCACTCAGCTTCCAGGTGCTCAGTCCTTATGCAGGAGTCTGAGGTAACAAGCGACTGCCTACAGTTCCCTTGTCCCTCTACAGGGCTCTGGTCCGTGGTCGAGCCAGTTGTACAACTGCATTCAACTCACGGTAATCTTGATGTAAACATTTTCCTCATGTGCATTATCTCTTAATGTTCCCATAAGTTGTATAGTTATTACCTCCTGTCTTAGGTTCTGGATTTTTGCCACCTGTTAAAATTTATCATGGCCCCTTGGAACGGGGGTGGGGTGGGAGAACCACTAGAAAACCCCAGACACCAGGGATTTAAGAGGCTCCCAGGACCCAATGGGGATGACACTAGCCACAATGCCCAACATCGGGGAGATAGAACCAGAAGAGATCACCTTCAGTTGAGGAATAGGGCCACCTACCCATCTCAAAATTGTTAACCCAGAATTGTTCCTGTCTAAAGGAAACTCAGGGACAGAAATGGAGCAGAGACTGAATGTAGCCGCCAGCAGCTACGAGAACCAGGTTCACCTGAGAGGAAGGCTGGGAATGAAAGAGGAATGGAGGGTGAGAGAAATGTGGGGCCAAGACAATGTATTCTGATCAAGGCCCAAAGTTTAATATTTTGCTTTCACATATAAAGGGGAAGCCCCCCCCCCCCAGTCTCTTCTTGGTTCAGCCCAGGGGCTGGGTGAGGAGATAGCAAGTGTCAAGGTGTCAAGGCAAGCTCAGCAGGTGGTCCATTTTCTTAGCTCCTGTAACAGACTGCAGGGTGCCAAGGCTGGCAATGCAATGCCTCTCAGGTCCTACTGTTGCTTGGTCTATTGTGGTAAAAGACCGGCAGGTCTGCTTGGGCCTGGGGGAAGGGCACAACTGAAGGAAAGTCCATTCAGAGACTGCCTTACCTAGGATCCATCCCATCTGCAGACACCAAACCCTGACACTATTGCTGCTACGAAGAAGTGCTTGCTGACAGGAGCCTGGTATGGCTGTCCTCTGAGAGGCTCTGCCAGAACCTGACTAATACAGATGCAGATACTCACAGCCAACCATTGGACTGAGCCTGGGGACTCCAATGGAAGAGTTAGGGAAGGACTGAAGAAGCTGAAGGGGATAGCAACTCCATAGGAAGAACAACAGTATCAATTAACAGGACCCCTCAGAGCTCCCAGGGACTAAACCACCAACCAAAGAGTACACATAAGCCAGTCTATGGGTCCTGCTACATATGTAACAGAGGACTACTTGGTCCTGTGGAGGCCTGATGCCCCAGATAAGGGCGAATTTGGGGGGTGAGGCGGGAGTGGGTAGGTGAGTAGGGGACTACCCTCTTAGAGGCAAAGAGGGAGATATGGTAGGGGGTTTGTAGAGAGGAGAGCAGGAAGGGGAACAACATTTGAAATGTAAACAAACAAAATAATTAATTTTAAAAAAGATTTTTTTCTAACAGAATTTCTGACTTGGAAGATCCAGTAATTTTTTATTGCTACCTTTTTTATTTTGGTCAAAAAAAACCATTAGCTATCCAGATAGCTTTTAGCTTTTAGAATTTTTCTAGCAGAGAAAGCTGTCTCAGCTAGAGAGTTTTTAGAATAGCAAGAAAAGGCTGTCTAAGCAGAGCAAAACACACACACACACACACACACACACACACACACACACACACACACACACGAGAGAGAGAGAGAGAGAGAGAGAGAGAGAGAGAGAGAGAGAGAGA
>JANHMN010000024.1:22723617-22774061 GCA_030674055.1 Rhabdomys pumilio
AGAGAGAGAGAGAGAGAGAGAGAGAGAGAGAGAGAGAGAGAGAGAGAAAGAGAGAGAGAGAGAAGTACGGAAAGCTATCTCAGCAAAACCTGGGGCTGCCAGTTTGGACCCACGGTTTGACTTTGAGTTGTTTTTTTCCCCCGCCATTCCCAGACACCCCTTCTCTCAGAATCCCTTTCCAAGCCAAGGCTGGTCCTTGACAATCATCTACCTGACCAGCTCAGATCAACTTAACATCCTTCAGGACCAGCTGGACACCAGGACTGATGCAGTGCTTCAAGATTTGTGCTCTTCTCCATGAACAATTTTCTGCTCTCATGCCAACAAATCTTAACTGGTTTGAGATGATGCTCAAAGACAAGGGTCAGACAAAAATTCAACCCAGAGCATCCCCCATTTATGGGCTTCTGGTTCTATCCCACTTTGGCCCCTCCCCTTGATCACTTCATTCATCCTCATACTTATATTTCTACCCTGTTTATTCTTACTGGGCTTCACTCTATACCTAAACAAAATGTTCCACACAAGCTCCCCCAAGTGTTCTCACCCTAAATTTGTTCCCTATGCATCTGCAAAAAGACCTTTTAGATGTTGTAAAGAAACCTTGCTAGAAGGGACCTTCATTCTTTCCCCCAAGCTAGACACAAGTCTTTATATTAGCTCTCTATTTTCTCTTATTTGACTCCTTTGAGTCTGAATCTCTCTGCTACTTCTGTTAGCTCATTTTGGTGTAACAATGTGGCAATGGGACCAATCACTGTCATCTTGAATCAACTCTATGTCCACTTCCTCTCTGTCCACTCTGTCTCCCCCACTCTGATCCTTTCTATCCCTCAACCTTCCTGGAGAGTCCCTCAATTTTTACTCTGTAAGTAAATCGTCTGCTTACAGCTCTCTAATAATTATTTTACGTCTCTTGAGGAATATGTGATGACAATTTCCTGATCCATTGAGGCTGATCACATTCAGGCTCTCCCCTTGCTACCTGACTGGAGGACTGCCTCTTCAGTGGACCCAGAGCTACCTCCTCTGACAAGATCCTGCTCAGCAGAAAATAGATGTTCCACCACTGAGGTTTTGTTTTAAACAAACAGCTTCCTGCTATAAGACTACATTTCCCAGCTTTCCTTGCAGCCAGGTAAGGCAGCTCCAGAAAGGGCGGTACTGGAGTGAACATAGTGTGGTGATAGTTTTGGTTCCTATAAGGGACCTCGTCACATCTTCTGTAAGCATTTTACTCATTCACACAGGTGGGAAGAGAGCTTAGTGGGCAATGTGATGTGGAATCATGAAGAACTGAGTTTAAATCCACTGGCAATGTGTACCTGTCATCTCAGTCCCAGGAGATGGAAACAGGAGGATTCCTAGAACTCTCTAGCCAGCTACTCTCCCAATCAGTGAGCACCAAGTGCAGTGAGAGACCCTCTTAGAACAACAGCAATAAAGTGTATCATTTAGATTCATGAATGAGAGAAGAGTACTAAAAAACTCAAGGTTATTGTTGCAGGGTATCTGATCATACTGTGAACCCTGAGATATATTAGAAAAACCTGTCTCTAATTGTGGTGTGGCTCAGCCTTAGCATACACCTTTGATCCCTCTGGCTAGAATACACACACACACACACACACACACACACACACACACACACACACAACTTGAGTACACACCTTTAATCCCAGTGAAGGTAAAGTTCACTTGTAGAAGGAAGCACCCATGTTTGAAAGTGATGTCTAATTGAGTGACAGACAAAGTGACAAATCAGAGAAAGATTTGACAGACAGAATAGGATCTGCCCAACTCTCAGAAGGAGAGAGGAAAGAGAGGCAACACAAGAGGGAAGAGCACAGAGGAAGGGAGAGGAGGCAGTTTTACTGGGACAGTAAAACTTTATAGAGAGATAGGTTGCAGAGAGAGAAAAAGCTAGACACAGGTGGAGACAGAATGAGCCAGAAAATGAGAAGGAGCCAGAAGATTAGAACAGATTGCTAGAGTTAGTCTAAGGCCAAGCAGAACAATTCAGAGGCAGAAAGAAAAGCCATATTGAATCAGTCATCTTGGAGAGAAGTTTTAAGTCAGAACAGCTGAGTTGAATCAGCAAGGAAGAGATCAGAAAGAACAAGAAAGGGTGAACTTATTCAGCAGCAAGTCTCAGAGGCAGAAAGTATTCAAGGCCTAGATAAAATTGTATTGAGGCTAGAGCCTAGAGCAGACAGACTAAGGCAATAAGCCTTGGAGCTGACAATTACATAGGTGAATAAAAGTTACTTTTACAGGTTATAGATCATTTTGACCCTAAGCAAGCACACTTCATTTATTGTCTTTAATATCTTTCATTGAGATGCCTTTAGGAAAACACACATTATCTCATCTGTGTGTCTGAGATAATTATAATGATTTAGAGAGAGGTAATATAGGATGAGTTATGCATCAGAGAGCCTGAGAGGCCCATAAGTACTGAAGCAATCTTAGTGGATTTCCTAATGGGTTCATCACACCCACTATCCCCAGTATCTAGGAATGCCTTCATTTCAGTATCTGTGAGCCTGAGGGACTGAAGTACAACTTGTGAGTCATGCCAAGCTGGCAACTATTGACCAGGGCCTAGTAAACATCCAACTGCCTTTCTATAGAAACTCGAAGTCATCAAATGTCTACTGTAACTGGTTACTTAGCTTTCAGAAGTACAATATGCTGGGATCACAAATGATCACTCAGTTGTTCCTGACATCAAAAAGAAGTTGCAAAAACTGCCACTAGGATCTGAGGCTCCCATCAGTGGCCTACTACATAGAGCAAAATCTGTTTTCTGTAGCCAGGATCTAAAAGAACAGAGGGACTGAATGGAAGTTGTTGTTGTTGTTGGTGGTGGTGGTGTGTGTGTGTGTGTGTATGTGAGAGGAGAGAGAGAGAGAGAGAGAGAGAGAGAGAGAGAGAGAGAGAGAAATGCTACCACATCGAGATATGACCTCTGTGACTGAGATGGATTGTGATCCTATTAAGTCTTTGAATTTTATGTACTTAGCAGAGTAGGGAAGAGGAAGACAGCTTAATTCTATCTGTCTTGGTCCCTTCGATTATCACCTAATGCCTGAAAGTTAATATGAATGAAGACCCTAAGTTCTTCTCCAACTCAACCTCATTTCATCTAGAAGTAGTCAGATTGACTCAAAACCCATCTCCTAGGAGGAGTGATGCAGGTTGGAAATTCCTGAAAAATGATCTTGATTCTTGAAGGCTGACTGTTAGGTAGCTATTTAGATGTTAGTAGAGTTTAAGGTCATGAGGCTGGACCCCTTTTTCAATATCAGCAGCTTATGAATCAGGAGGTCAAACTGCGGGGACTCTGATTACTGTACTTGTCTGAATGAAGTATGTCTGTCCTTGCATGGGGACATGGTGTTCTGAACTGCCCAGGAAGCTATGATAAGATTACTGTCTAGCTGGAGGCTTCCTAATAAAGAACAAAGACATGCCATTGTTGTCCCCCCTTCCTCCAAGGGTCAATAAGCAGGAAAATGCTCTTCTGGTTTAGAGGCTTTAGAAATAAAATGTGGGTCACTCAATGTTCTCTTCAGCCATTTGGTCCTTCCCGCCGGGTCTGGAGAGCTCTCCAGTCCAGCTTGTAATAAACCACCTTCTACTCTATGTGCCCCATCTTCAGTTCTTTTGATAGTGATCACAAAGACTTCGGAACCAAGCCAAGTCCAGATTAAGGCCATGATGACACAGTAACCCTAAGTTCATCTTCTAGACACTGACATGAGTCTTAGAGGAAGAACTGGGGCATGGAGCAAGACCTATGCATAATTAAGCAATCTTAGACAAGGAGCAATCACGTGCATCGTTGATGGCTCTGCTCTCATCCTGAAAGGTGGTCCTGGGAAGTCCTTTTGCTTAAAGGATGAGGTGACTCTCAGGAAGACATTACTTCTACTCCAGAGTGCATTCTCCAGCTCCTTGGGGAGTGGGGCATGGTCTGCTCTAATGGGTTTTGTTCTTCCTGGACAATTAAAGGCTTTATAAAATGAAGGCAAAAATGTCTGGCTCTTACCTTGCTTTTAGTTATCATTAGGATCCAAGCTAGGAGACAATGAATTCAAGCTGAAACAACCTTTAAGTATCTGTTTTAAAAATGGCTGAATGTCTGTTGCTTCTGCCTTCATTTTGTATCTGTCTCCTTTAGTCATCTTATGGCCCTAGATGTCCAAAGAAACTAGGCTGTCCCATCCATAAATAAGTAATGGTAAAAAGTGGAAAAAAGTGGCTTGTTCAATGAGGCAACACTGAGAAGAACAAATAGAGGCCTCCCTTAGTCTCAGGTCTGCTTTTTCTTTCCCCCTACTGCTATGATCAAATACCCTGACAAAGCAACTCAGAGGACAAAGGGTGTATCTCACTTGTTAAGAGTACATTATAGCTGGGCAGTGGTGGTGCCCGCCTTTAATCCCAGCACTTGGGAGGCAGAGGCAGGCGGATTTCTGAGTTCGAGGCCAGCCTGGTCTACAGAAGAGTGAGTTCCAGGACAGCCAGGGCTACACAGAGAAACCTTGTCTTGAAAAAACAACAACAACAACAACAACAACAACAACAACAACAACAACAACAAAAAAGAGTACATTCTAATAATGGCAGGGAAGCTGGGGTAGCTGAAGCTTGAAGAGCTGGTCACATTGAATCCACAATCAGGATGCAGAGAGTAGTGAACACTTATGCTCAGCAAACGTTCTCCTTTCTATATAATCCAGGATCCTGCCCCCGGAAATGGTGCCATGCACAACGAGTGTGTATTCCCATCTCAAGGAACCTAATCAAGACCATCCTCACAAGGGTGTCCTCATAGGTGTGTCCAGAGGCTAGGGGATTCTGGATCCTAGGAAGTTGACAGTTAACACCAGTCATCACATCTCTTGGGTCTATATTTGATCCTGACATAAAGTTTCAGTTTTAAATAGAGGACGAAAGGTATGCTTAACTGAGCAGTCTTGGTCAAGGTGTGTCCCAGTCACCAACGACCCACCCTTGTCTTGGTTTCAGTCTCTCTCTCTTTGACAGTCTGCCAAGTAATAACTGTGTAAAATCTTTCCCAGAGACAAGTTCCTCCCCTGGGTGGATCAGACTTCTGCCCTTTTCATTCTCTCAGCATGTAACTCCTGGGGAAATTTTCATGGCTTGAGAAGTCTGATAGTCAAAGGCAGCAGCACAGGAGTCTCTTTCGAGCATCTATGTCCCTACAGGACATCATTGTCAGTGTTACAGACTTCCAAGGGGAACCTAAATGTCTCAGGTCATTGTCCTATACCTGCATTCAACTTAGGCTCTAGGAACTACAGGACTTATTAGCACCTCTATGATGAGGATAGAATCTGTCACCCCAGTGATGCGTGACTCCAGAGTGAGGCCATTAATCTCTGATCATGACACTGCAGCTTGGGAAGCCAAAGGAAACTAGAGCTGCAGTGACAACCCAACCACAACAGCCTGACCAAGCCTGCTTAATTAGGCATAGCTCTCCCCTTGCCCCAATTACTCCAGTATCTAAACCTAAAGCTCATATCAGTGCCCTATAGATGAAGGACCTAAGACCACTGAATCTCTTCATCTTTTTTTGCCCAATGTGCCCACATGATTAATTAATCTCCTTTCTCTGTTTTCACTAGTACTGATGTGTCAACACAAAAACTCAAATCTCATCTCAGAAGGAATTCTCAGACAAATATGAGTACCCATGGCCCAGAAAAATGGATTCTGGTTGTCATGAATAATGCGGTCCAATGTGGACACGGTTTAACGAACTTCTTAAAGAACAAAAGGATTATACATCAAGGCACTTAGCAAATAAACTGACAGGGACCTCAGGCAGTTGGGTTACAGCAGAGCCAGGAAAACTCTTAGTTTTTTAGGTTAGTGGAAGCTGGTGGTCTGCTGAGAATATATTCCAGATATTTCATCTGATAGAAGGATATTAGGTAAGAAGTCAGCAGTGGGTAGTTATTAGGGGGGCTAAAACTAGTCCAGATAGTCTGATTCTTGATTTACAGCATTCCAGCTTTGTATGATCACAGTTTGGCCCAGTCAGTTGGCTTAGACTCTTTCACATAGGTGTGGCTTTTTCTGGTAAGAGTCTTTATCCACTGAGCCATGCAGCTAGTCCAAAGTGATCAGTTTGATGTGGCTCAACCTAATACCAAGAAAGAAATGACCAGAACCTAAACTGTGGTGCTGATGGATGAGGTCAAACAGCATTAAGAAATTCTACTTTGACAGGAAACCACAGTATCTTTGATGAAAGGGACAAACTGAAGGGTCTACAACAGAAAATAGAAACACAATTATAGACTATAGGAAGTCATTCCTGAAGAATTATAGACTATAGGAAGTCATTCCTGAACCCAGGCATTTTACTTTTTTTTTTTTTTTTTGACAAATATTGACACAGCTTAAGGACCAATGACAGACTCATTGAGATGTGATCATATAGCCAAGTTCAGAGCTAAAGCTGAGATTAACACCAGGTCTCTTAATTATACTGTCTGTGCTATACTCTGGCTAATCAAAGAAGGAATTAGTGTAAGTTTCCTGGGGTTTCTGTTACACAACATGGGTAGCAAAAACAACGGAAGTTCACATACTTCTAGTGCTAGATGCCACAATAAAGGTCAGCAAAGCTGGTTCCCTGTGAAACCTGTCAGAAGGATCTAGTCCAGGCCTGCAGTTATTTGTAGGTTGACTGATCATCTATCTCACGCAGTTTCTTCACAGGGCTGAGTTCCTCCTGTGCCTGCTCACCTGCTTTCTCCTCCCCTCCCCTTCTTCTCCTCTTCTCCCCTTCTTCCTCCTGTTTTATTAAGATGAGGTCTTGATATGTAGGCCAGTCTGGTCTTGAACTCAAAATCCTCCTGCTCCTGCCTCCACTTTTGAGTGTTGGTGTCACAGCTGACAGAGGTCATTTCTTTGCATCATGACCAATCCTGCCTCAGCAGGCTCTCAACCAATCAAACCTTCGGCAACTTGAGGGATTAGGATGGATTTGGGGATGGGACATTAAATTCATAGAGGTGGGGTTGTTGTTTTGATAGTCTCTCATGTATTCCAGGTCTGTGGCAGCAGATGACATTGAATCGTTTTTTTAAAGATTTATATTTATGTATGCTTATGTGTACACATGTTCAGACCCTTGTGTGCAAGAGTATGTATGTGCCTTAGTCCTAGGATTACAGGTGTGTGCTAAGAATTGAACCCAGGGCCTCCTGCATGCTAGGCAAATGCTCTACCACCTCCTGCATGCTAGGCAAATGCTCTACCACCTCCTGCATGCTAGGCAAATGCTCTACCACCTCCTGCATGCTAGGCAAACGCTCTACCAACAGAGCTACACCCTCAGCTCTTGTTTGTATAGTGGTACTTCTGAGCCTTAACTTCTTATTCTTTTTAATAAAGGTCAGTTTTTTGTTTTGTTTTGTTTTGTTTTGTTTTGTTTTGTTTTGTTTTGTTTTGTTTCTCTTAGAAAGAGGAATAAGAGCCTCTGGGGAATAAGGCTGTCTTCTATTTTTGCTTTACTCTTTTTTTTTTTTTTTTTTTAAATTTAGTTACATATGAGTCCTCTTGTTGTGTTTTATAAAAAGATAAAAAGAGGAGGAATATGTTTTGGTGGATGTGTGGTAAGGTGTGGGGAAAGGGGGTGCCTCTGTGGGCATGCTGAGGCATCCCTTCCCCCTGAGAGACCAGCCACATGATGGTATAGTATAGAGGAGAGTTTATTTTGGGCATGGGGAGGGAAGTTAGGAGGGTAGTAGAGACCGAGAAAGAGAGAGAGAGAGAGAGAGAGAGAGAGAGAGAGAGAGAGAGAGAGAAAGCAGAGAAGTAGAAAAGTAGAGGCTGGCCATGAGCATGTGTGGGGGGGAGGAGAGGGAGGGAGGAAGGGACGAGAAGACAGAACAGGAGCAAGAAGGCAAGAGCAAGAAAGAAAGAGTGAAGTGGGCAAGCAGCTCCTTCCTGTTGAAGAAGAGGGCAAGCATACCTGACTGTTGCCAGGTAAGTGTGGGGTGGAGCTTAGACAAAATGTTAACACCTCTGTCTTTGTGCACACCAAAAGAGGGTATCAAATCCCATTATGGATGGCTGTGAGCCACCATGTGGTTGCTGGGAAGTGAACTCAGGACCTTTGAAAGAACATCCAGAGCTTTTAACCACTAAGCCATTTCTTCAGCCCCTTACTCTTTTGGTTTGGTTTTGTATCTTAGAACACTTCCAAGAGTCTCTTCAGCACAAGCCTATATCAACATCCTTCAACATATGCTCCCAGCAGAGATATCACTGACTTCACAAAACCTCTTTTTATTTTTTTAAAGAGAAATTCTCATACCATGGCTCAGACTAGCCTAGAACTCAGGGCAATCTTCTTGCCTCAGCCTCCCAGCAATCTTCATTTCTAAAAACTTAAAAAATGAAATTTTGTATTTTCCTATTTTTTCTCTCTATATGGTTACAGTTTTATATTATTACTAGTAAAGAGAAAAAACACTCTTAATTGGCATTCCTTTTGCTAGACTAGCAGAACACACAGTTACCTGTTTTGGCTGCACAGTTGTTCTCTTTTATTTCACATATCAAGGTCTGGCAAGCATTACTCTTACCTTACCCATGGTCAGATTCAGCAGTGGCTTCAAACGTGATCCACAGAATGGCAGGCACTCATATTTACCATGTTTTTTTTCTCTCTCTAATATATGCTATTTATTTTGCAAACATCAACAATCAAACAGGCTTGGTCAATGGAACTAAACTATACTTTGGCTGCACATGGGAGACCTCAGGCCTTAGCCACTAAGGTCAGACTAAGACTTTCAAAGGCTGAGAGAGCTTCCAGCCTCATCCCTCCTAGACCCGAGACCTTATCTTACCTCTGGGACATGGAAGAGTAAACAGTGTCTCTAGAGTCCTGTGGACTTGGACTTAGCATGCTGCTCTGGTTTTGAGCCGAGGATGAATTGGGCATGGCTGTGTATACCTGCAATGAGGCAGAAAGACTGCAAATTCCAGGCCAGCTTGTGCTACAAAATCATAAAATCAAACAAAATGTCCCTGTGTCTTCTACCCTCACCCCAAGAGACACTCAGGTTACCAACAGAAAGGGAACTAAATCAGGCGCCCCTGATACAAGGCACGAGAAAGAGCACAGCATTGTTTACATAGCGTTCCTGTCCCAAATGTCTTCTGTCATAGGGCTTCAACCCAAAGTCTAAGGGCCATAAGTTGCCAAGGAGCCTATGAATGTGGACAAACACAAAACTGTGAAGGTACTTAAAATATTATGAGTAATGGCTGCTGGGAGAGGGAAAGTTACTTCTCTTCAGGGGTATACATATGTACCATGGGTAAGCTGCCCATGACCCTATACACGACCCCACAACCATGTACATGTAAGTGACCCTAATTGAACTCACTGGATTATGAAAGGGAGGGAAGAAAATAGGAGGGAGACTTGTTGAGAAGGATTTCAGAGGAAGTAGGAGGGGTAAACGAGAGGTATACATTCCATACATGTACAAAATTATTAAAAATAAGTTAAAAACAAATGACATATATAATTTTCACCTGTATTAACATACAGATGACTCAAGGTCACTTTTAACATCTCATAGCATCCCTTTATATGAGTATGCTGAACTTTTTAACCCATGCTCCTTTGGCAGGCACTGAGGTTGCCTCTAATGTTGTTATAAGCAGTAATCTAGTGCTTACCCTGTACACATCCTCATATGCATCTAAAGCCCCAGGTGACATCATCGAGACACTCAGTACAAGTCGTCCCAGTGGCCCATGTGGTGATGTCACTTTATAGTGTTTGCCATTATAAAGCGTAAACATAAATCCTTTTTTAAGAACTTGATTGCATAAGTTTTCACGAACTTTGTATCTGAGAACACTGTGATGCAATAACTAAAGGCTGGACTCACCTGATGAACCTTAGCATGAAGAAACAATGAGGCAAACTCCAACTCATGAACATTTTGCAAAAACAACTGTATGCTTTGAAAAATACCACCAGCACCAAGGAAAGTAAGCAGCTAAGAGACCATCCTAAGCCCAGACTAGACAGTATTGGATTTGAGGTGGAGAGAAAGTTTCCAGGAAAACAATACTATCTAGGTATGGTAGTACATGTCTGTAACACTAGTGCTTGGAAGGTTGAGGCAGGAGAACTGCCATAAGTTTGAAGCTAGTGTGGGCTTTTAGGGATCCTCTGAGTCAGCTCAAGATACCCCAAGACCAAGTACTCAGCAAAAAGGAGATTTATTTGCCCTAGAGGAACAGAGGACAGGGACAGGGGACAAAGACAGGAGATAGAGGACGAAGGAGAAAGGGAATGGAACAAAGGAGGGGGGAGAAAGAGGGAAAGGGGCATGTTTGTGGGGGTGGGGAGTGAAGGACTGCCTCTGGAGAGAGAGCAGACAGACATGCCTTGTAGGCAGATGGCAGTTTATAAAGGTAAACCCCATGTTAGGATGAGGTTTTAAATTTAATTGGGGTTAATTAGGTGGGTCAAGAGGGCTTTTGATTGCTGCAATTCAGTATTTTCATACCTGGACCTTTGTTGTCAGCCTCAGGAGGAAGAAGTAGCCAAATAAGGGAGTAGACCTTGGTTTCTTGCTTTAGGAGTGTAATCTAACAGTTTTCAGCAAGGCAGAGGGAATGGAGGAGAAGGACAGAGCCTGCCAGAGCCATGTTTGCCATGCTTGGGCAGGCTAGAGTCCCTTCAGGGTTATATAGTGAACACAGACCAGCCAGGGCTATACAGCAAGACTATATCTCAAAACAAATACACAAAGCAAAGATAAACAATTGAAACAACTGGCAAAATTTAAAAATTTGGTTGTAAATGATGTCAATGTTTGATTATAAAATATTAATAAGGTTGATTCTTCAGATGCATAAAGTGTAAATATTAACAGTACTGTACCAATTCTAAATTTCTTGGATTCAACTGTTGTAGTGTGGATGTATAAAAGACTGTCCTGGGGGGGTGAAGAGTAATTAAGACTACTTGTGCTCTTGTAGAGGACCTCAGTTCAATCCCCAGGACCATAACAAACAAATTTTCAGAAGCTCAAACTAAATATGGAAAACCATGAGATCTGAGAGATAGGTTGGTAATTAAGATATCCTCTTCTGACCTCCTTACACACACACGACACTCTCTAACATTGAAATACACTCATAAATAAACCTTTAAAATGTAAAACAAAACAAAAAACCCCCCAGTCTGGAAAGAGTGGGTAAAGGTTAGCCAACAGTACACCGAAGTGTTCCAAGCAGAAAGAAACTGAGCTATCTAGAGGTACTCGGCAATCCAGCCTCGTCAACATCATTATACATGAGGTCTTGCTTCCATCTGAATGCATTTCAAATCCAGACGCAGTCTCTTGGTGTGTGAGTTTGGTTACTGTGTCCTTTTTAGTTTGTTTCAGTTTCATGGAGATGATTATGAAAATAGTCATGCCCTGCAGACTTTCTGAGAAGACTGTCACAGTTGTCAAGACCAGAGTGGTAATGAGGAAAATAAGTAGGGAGTGAGTAGATCAAGCGGACTTCTAGCAACAGTGATGGAAGAGAGGAACCAAGGACAGCGCACTGGCTTGTGCTTAGGCAATGGCATTCGCCAAAAGGATTCACTGGCTTGGGTGGTGGTGGTGGTGGTGATTGTTTTGGAGAGGTTTTGCATAGGAGGTGCCTGTGGTAGCCAGCATTAGGATATATTCCTCTAAGCTTAGGAGATGGGTTTGAGTTATAGGCAGGTTAGAAAGCATTAGCATATTAACAGATAACTGGAACTAATAGAGAGGTGAAGTGAGCCAGAGAAATGAAATCTGGTGCAAAACTTACATCATGAGATAGAGTTAATGCCAGTACACTTAATGGCTGGGCAGAGAAAGGCCCTGGCAGAGGAGACTGAGATGAAGCAGGCTTAGAGGCAGGATAGTTTTGGAATTATGGAAGCTCATGGAAGACGTCTTAACAAACAGTAAACAAACAGCTAAAGCAAGGTCTGGGAAATGTATTAGTAAATAGCTATGCCTACCTTTATCAAAGACATTTTTGGAAGTGAAAACCAGTCTGGGAAGGAATAGGAGAGGGGAAAAAGAAGGACGAACCAGACAACTCCTAAGAGTCCGCTAAACCAAAAGACAGAAGTAAGACTCTCCCTGGCTGGGGCAGAGGGACTTAAGACACAATCACGATTAACTGCTCCTGGGAAGTGAAAGGTTGAAATTATAGGAAAGTTTGGAAATTCTAATTCATTCAATTAGTTGATTGCCTATGTGTCCCATGAACCCGGCCTTGTTCTCTTGAGAATGCTGAGTGAGCACCTCATACATCACGGCTCAACACAAGGCTTTACCATGCAGGGAGAACTTGAGTCCTAATCCTGACTTTTTCCTCCAAAAGTCACCCTGCAGACATGGCTGGACTTCAAAACCTCATTGAATACTTCTGGGCCGTAACAAAGTAACGGAACCTATGGCGTCCCGTCCTGAAAGTTACTACCTCTCAGGGCTCCGCCGCCACCCCCAGCTCTGGAGAACACCAGAGACGGCGCAGAGACCCGCCTACTAGCTGGCTCCACCCCTCTCTTTCTTTGTTTCGCCGGCCCGAAGATCTCGCGAGAGTTAGTCGGCAAATCCCGTGAGCGCGGACCCCGGGCCAGTTCTGCGGCTCTCGCGGTGTCTGCGCGACACTGCTTCCTTCCTCCTTGTCCCTGCCAGTCCGCCCGGCTTCCTCCCTATCCTCCCGGCCTGGCCTCCCCCTCCTTCCCCCGCCGGCCCCCTCCCCGCAGGGATAATATGGTCTCCGGCGATGGACTCCCCAAGTGCAGGTCAGTTCCCGGCCGTCGCCTTAGCGTTGGCGGCCGGAGGCGTACGCTGTCGTACGCCGTGGCCCTTGCTTGGCTTTTCTTACGGTCACCGGGGGAAGGGGGGGGTGGCTGGGCCCTCAGGGCTTGGTCGTTGTCTCCCCTCGGGGCGGAGGCCGCGAAAGCCAGGCCTCCCCTCCGGCGTCCCGCTCTCCAGCGGGCGCTGATTCCGCCCTGGCCAGGGCCGCTGCTTGTCTGCAGCCTCCAGGCCCCCGGGAGTAACTACCGGGGCAGGGACAAGCCCAAGTCTTTCTCTACCCACCCCCCTTTGTGAGTACCGAGGGTCCCTTGTTTAGGTTCCACTCTGCTGCCTATTCATTGCACCCAGCAGCCTGGAGTTTCTCCCTCTTTCTTTGCTCCTGGAAGTGGAGGGGCTGTCGAGGCTGAACGTTAACCGGGTCCCAGATTCTTTATTGCAGTCTCCTCCCCCATCCACCTCCCTCCACAAAAGAAAAACACTCTCCATTCCTAGTGGACTGTGCTTATCTTTTCTGGTTTGGGAAGTAGATCGTAGCAGTGTTTAAGAGTCTCACCCGTTCACGTAATGAGGCCGAATAATGAATTTTTTCTACCTCAGGGTTGCCTAACCCTTTCCCACAACACTGAGTTGGGGCATATTCAATTAGTGCAGAACCATTAAGGGTATGTCTCTTAGGAGAATCTAATGTGCCAGCTTATCAAGATTTTTGATATTTTGGCCACTTTAAAAAAAAAAAAAAGCCATCTTTAGTGTTCTAACTATTGTTGGAAAACCTCCAACAATGGTTTTCTCAAAGCATTCTCTCTGTATTTAAGCAGTGTTCAGGGCATGACTTCTGAATGCTTGTACATCATTTAAACCATTCTTACTGTCTCTATGCAGACATTTAACGTTTTTAAGATTGAAAAGCCACTGGGTGGGCATGCCTGTAATCCCAGCGTTCAAGAGGCAGAGGGTGGTTGCCTTGAGTTGGAGGCTGTCCTGGGTTGCTCAGTGAGGTTATGTCCAGTCTGGGTTACAGTGACACACCCTGTGTCAACAGACAAGGTAATCAATTATCTTACTAGTTTCTCCTTGACAAGAGTCGCAGTTTGGAATTGTACTCTTGCAATATGATGGAGACTAGTCTTGTGTCTGTAGTACGGAACAGCCAGCACCTCCATTACTGCCACCTTAGTTCAAGTGCTTAGTAGGCGCTTGTGGCCCATAGCTGCCCTACTGGGTACTGCAAATATGCAACATTTCCATCAGCAGCAAAGTTCTGCTGAGCAAAATTTTGGGTGTTTTCTCTTTGAATAAGGTTCTTGGTAACTGTATTTAATGTATAAATACAGTTATACATTAAATATAACTGTAATAAATGTATTTAATGGAAGGCCTTTGTTCTTTTTCTTCTCCAGGACACACCTTTGAGTACCTTATTGAAACATTAAATGGCAATTCACAGAAAAAGTTCTTCAATGTACCTAAACTTGGAGGCACCAAGTATGGTAATGTTGCTTTACGTTTTTTTTGTGGGCTTTAGTTTCTTGTAGCTGTAATGCATTGGTCAAGATGAGCTGAAGACATTGTACATTTATTTCAGTCACGTGGCAACAGGGACACCAGGCCCTGTTTCATGTTTACAAAACTTCCTTTGGGACTTCTGGTTGAGGAAAATAGAAACCATACCTTGATTTCTCCTTTAAAACTTTTAGTTAATTAGATGGTGCTCCTCCCAACCCCCAAGAAGCTAATCTTATTTTTAAAAGAAAACATCATAATATTCTATAGTGACTTAGTGTGTTTAACTTTTTCAGTGGTCAGTGGCTCTGGTTATTGTTTCATCTTTGTTTTTTTCAGGACAGGGTTTCTCTGTAGAACATGACTGTCCCGTCACTTACTCTGTAGACCAGGCTGGCCTCAAACTGAAAGATCCATCTGCCTCTGCCTCCCAAGTGCTAAGATCAAAGGCATGGACCACTACTGCTGAAAGCCTCTGGTTATTCTTTATATCATCTTTAAATGGAATCCTCGACTGAGCCCACTGGTTCAAATTGTTCTTCACTTCTAGGTGTGATTCTCTGACACTTTGGTAAACATTTTCATATTCCTAATTGGGGGTCAACCCTTTCAATTGGGTTCTCAGAAGAATGAACATGGTTAACTTCTTGGCCATTGGATAGACAGAGTCTTAACTTTTTCAGTTGTCTTTTGTTTTGGGACATGGTCTCCTAAGTGGCCCAGGGTAACCTTGAACTGTCATTTCTGTCCCAGTGCTGGAATTGAAAGAAGGTCTCAGCAAGCTCAGCTGAGATTTAGTTGACAATTGAGCAACTTTTCTAACAAGGCCAAAGAATAGAAAACGTGTTTGGAGGAATGGTTGCTGGTTAACTTGTTTGAAAAAGTTCATGGGCAGCCTTGTATAGTTTGGAGAGAGGGTTCCTTTAGTCCTATCTTACTGCTCCTTTATAAAGACTGCAGACATTTATGAATTTAAATATTCTTTATGTATAGTGTGTCTATGTGCATTGTGAGACAATGTAGGTATGTTTTAATGTCTTAGAAGATCCCTGTCTTAGAATTAGATTGCTCTTCAAAAATAACTATTCTCTAGAATAGCAGCAGCAGCCTTTTACCTTCTGTTACAGTAGTATCGATAAGAGTATGGAGTATTTTCTTATACTTTATGGCTTTTATTTATTTTGTCCTGTAAATAATGATGATTTTATAGTGGTTTTAGAAAAAAAGGGAGGGGGTGATGGCTCAGTAGGTAAAGTGCTTGCCACATAGCCTGAGGACTGGAGCTCAGACCTGCAGCACTCACATACAAAGCTCACATAGTCATGTATATCTGCCAGCTCTCCACAGGCAGACTCAGGTAGGACCCTGACTCATTTGCCATCTGCCCAGCCATTCTAGCCAAAACAGCATTGCTCTCTAGGTGAGAGACCCTGTCTCTCTTAGAGAATAAGGTGGAGAGCAATAGTGAAAACACCTAACATTGATCTCTATGTATACACATACACACACAGGCATATCATTCATTCATTCATTCATACATACATACGTGTACGTACATACATACATACATGTGTATTATTCACACACACAATGGGTTTTTCATACTCTTCAAAACAAAACCTGATTCTGTCTAGTTACTTTTCTGTTGCTATGATAAGATACCAAGACACTTTACAGAAAAAGTTTATTTGAGGCTTACAGTTTTGGAGGTTTAGACTCCATAACCATTATGGCAGGGAGCTTAGCAGCATGCTGTCAGGCATGCATAGTGTTGGTACAGGTAACAGAGAAGCTCTTATCTTAAGACAAAACCACAATTCAGAAAAGGGCAGAGGGGCTGGCTCCAGTCTTTTGAAACTTGGAAGCCTGTCCTTAGTGACATACCACCTTCAACAAGGCCACAGCTATTAGTTCTTCCCAAACAGTTCCACTGACTAGGGACCAAGTATTAAAAAGTGTATGAGCCTATTGGGGTCATTCTTATTTAAGCCACCACTCTGGCCTCAGAGGATTTTTTAGGTTTGATTTATTTTGTTTTTCAAATAGTCATATGTAGCCCACCCTATTCTGGAACTCACTATGTAGCCCAGGCTGGCCTCAAAGTTCTGGTTTTCCTGCCTCCATTTCCCAAGTACTGAGATTACATGTGTGTGTCAGCGTATGTGACTTAGGCAGTGCTAGAGGTCAAACCCAGGGCCTCTTGCATGCTAAGCAAGCACTCTACCAACTAAATTACATCTCCATCCATGTAAAAGTTTATTTAACCCAATTTGAATGCTTAATACAGACCATATATAGGGATTTTTTTTGAACTTGAAAATAAATAATTTCTATGGATAATTTATGGAAATGTGCTTGAAGATGACCTATAAACATAGAATTAGGGAATTGAGCAATTAGAACATGAAAGGAGATGATTAATAATATAAAAGTTAATTTATCTCTGATGGAAGATACACTGTTATTGACATCTTTATGGAACATTTTCTTAACCAGTGTTAAATTTATTATAACCACAAGTAAAACACTTTTAAAACCAGTTTTAGGTTCTTTGTAAAGAAAAAAAGGTAGAATTGGTTGAGAATGGATGCTAAGTAAGCAAGCATACCATCTGCTTTGTTTACCCGATGCCCTTCATAGTCCTTAGATGAGGTGTAACACAAATTAATTACTGTGCTCCTTCCCCCTTTCTAGTGCCACTTTATCTTATTTTTAAAATTATTTATTTTTGGAGACGGGGTTTCTCCATGTAGCTGTCCTATAACTAACTATGTAGACCACAGTAGCCTCAATCACAGATGAGCCTGTCTTTGTTTATTTTATCTTTTGCTTCTCCAATTTATATTTAGGGTATGGAAGTAGACACTCCTGAGACGTTGACTATATTTTGATCTGACATGATTTCCCTTTTGGAAAGTTCTGAGTTGCCTCTTTGGTACCTTTTAGTATGCTGAGTAGAATTCAGAGATCTTTGTGACTCTCTTCTCTGAGTTTAAAAATACACATATTCCCAAGGTGGAGAATGGTCTCTGTTGCTTGTAACAGAGTCTGCTTTCTGAAGCAGTTGAGTTGTCATTGAACAGAGGGTATATGGATGGCCGCTAACCTCAGATAATCAGAGAGCAGCAATGTGAAATCATGAGTGAAGTGGTTGATATGGGGAAGATGGTGAAGAGACGGGCTAGTGTAGAGTATCCATTTTTTAACTAGTATGGGGCCTCAGGCCCTTTACTTTAGGTTGTCTTATTATCTTTCCTTTTTTCCTTCCTGACTACTTACTTTCTTACCTATAGTAAATAGAGATAAAGCCAGCACTGTATTCATACCTACCTTATTAAGCAGCCATGCACATGTCGGTCAGTGTCAAGAGGTCGTGGGTTCCAGGCCAACCTGAACTACATAGATTCTGTCTCCCAGTACCAAGGGGTGAGGATGCAGCTCAGTGATAGAGCACGCACAAAGCCTGGAGTGGATTCCCAACACTGGGAAACAAGACAAACCAAAACCAACTCCCACACTGCATTCTCTGAAAGGCATCTGTACTTAACATTTTAGTAGAGTCTTTTGTGGTTTATAAGAATTTCAAACAAGATATAGCCTTCTTCACAGATAAAATAGAAAATCATTTTTTGTTTTGTTTTAGTTTTTGAGACAATGTTTTTCTGTGTGTAACAGAACCCTGGCTGTCCTAGAACTCTGTAGACCAGGCTGGCCTTGAACTCACAGAGATCCTCCTGCCTGTTCCTGGGACTAAAGGCATGTGCACCATGCCTAGTGAAAGGCACATTTTTTTATAGACACATATGAAGCATGAATATTCTTACAATGTGTATCCTTTGTGACCTTTTTTCACTTAATATATTATGCACATCTTTCCGTGACATTCAATACAAGTATTCCTGCTATCTGTTTCAGAGTCAGGGAGTGCTGAGTTCAGTAGAATGGGGTAGATGTACCTTCCTACAGCCTTTAGTAGTTACACAATCATCCCTGGCTACTAACACACACACACACACACACACACACACACACACACACACAATTTTAATTCTAGCCTTTGATACACAGTATTGTTACATTGAAGTTGTGTAGTTCCTTCCACCTCCATCACACACTTTTATTTTCATGCTTCTAGTCTATGCTGTCCCAGTCTCTACCATGGACTATAAAGAACAAATACTATGTTAGAAAAATGATACTATGTTTTCCAGATATACAAAGATGGCAGAGGAAAAGTATAGTCTTATCAAAACCAGTCAGAGCCACAGGCTGTTTGCAATTTGAAGGCTTCCTGGTCTTGTTATTTCTGTATTTTACTGTCCACCTGAGCCTTTATCTATATAATTTCATGTACTGACTTTGAATCATTCCCAATATGACCACTGGACTGTTCTTTGTGCATTGTAAATGGCTTGCTATCTAGCTAAGTATCTCTGGGTGACTTTTTCACCTATTGCTTTAACTGGATTTGTCAGTTTTCCTTTGCTGATCCCAGTTATCCTGCTGGAAGGGTATATATTCTCTAATCTTGGATCTTCCTTGTACTCTGGAAAGGATTGTGGGATGGGTAAGCAGTGAAATAGTTTGCCTACAGTATGTATACATAGTACATGTGTTTGTAAAGATTACCTAATGTGAGTCTGTAGATATCAGGAACAATTCTACATTTAACTTGGTACATTATGCTCAAGAGTTTGACTTTAGTTTTGCTTTTCATTTTCTGTTTCTGATTAAACTCTTAGATTATAAAAACGTGACACTAGCTCAGCCAAAGTAGAATTTATTGTGTTGGTATGCAACTCCCAGGCTAATTAATTCTGGTTGTCTCTTAAGGAAATAGGGAGCGGGCCAGTACTGATGGTATTCTTTGTTTTTTTCTCCCAGAGACTTCATGGTTCTGTCTCCTCTATTCAAATCACTTGATTGAAGGCAAGCCATCTATGTCTGCTTACTTTGTAAATAGCTCCAAATCCCAAATACAAAACCTCAGTTCCTAGCTCAGGTTTTTGTTTTGTTTTTGTTGTTTTTATTCTTTCCTAGGATGATTCTACTCAGCCCAGGCTGGGCTTGAACTCCTTATTAGCTGAAGATAACTTTGAACTTCTGATCTTCCTGTCTCCATTTCCTGAGTGCTGGGATAATAGGCATACTATTTGTGTGGTTCTGGAGAGCAAGCCCAACATTTATGCATGCTAGGCAAGCATTCTGTCAACTACAGCTGAGCCATTCCTCAACCCTGTGTTGCCTAGTCTTGTTGCAGTCATTTAGCCTTGTCCTTGTTCTGGGAATCTGGGTTTGTCTTTCATCAAACTTCCACTCATTTATGATAGCAGACTCTTAGAGCTAGACCTACTAACTTATTGCTCATAAGGATATTTATGTTTCCTGATTTTATTTCAAAAGTGTGACAAATTAACATACTTTCTCAGCTTAAATTATCAATATCTGTAAAGGATTAACTATAGATTCATAGAATTGTAGACATTCTCACTGAGAAGCAGTCTGTTTCTTTAAAACCCCATTTCATTTCATTCATCCAGCTAATATTTATTGAGTACTCACATATTTCTAGCAAATGAGAGATAGCCAAGATAGCATCGTTGTGCTAAAGAAAGCTCAGTTTTCTATGGAAAATATGTGAGAAAGGTACTGTAAGGGCTTTAGTATAACAGTCTGGGTCCAATCAAGAGGTAGAAAGCACACCAGAGGAGGTTTAATTTTTTAAAAAAATTATTAACTTGGTAACTTTAATTAAATAAACCAGAAGACTAGATGGAGCTCTCGGATTAAAGAAAATGCCCAACTTGGAAGAGACTCAGAACTGTCTAAAGAAAATAATGGTTCTGTATATTCAGTTTTCAGAAGTTTGCTGATTTGAGCCAGCTGCTGCAAGTCTGTAGGTACTAGACCAACTAGATTAACTGATGGTGACCTCTTTGGGTGGTTGAATGGCTTTTTCATGGGGGATGCCTAAGACTATCAGGAAACACTGATATTGACATTTTGGTTCATAACAGTATCAAAATTACAGTTATGAAGTAGCAATGAAATAATTTTATGTTTGGGCGTCACCACAGCATGAGGAACTGTGTTAAAGGGTTTTGATATTAGGATGGTTGATAATAACTGTGGTAGACTGTAGTCCACCCTCTGGAGAACATGACCAAGCGGGTCAATAGTCAATGATATGGATGTGTAACCAGGGGCCGTTCTATGCCTGCCCCAATTCCTGAATAATGATACATAGGCTGTATTTATTTTGAAGTCTTTGGTCTTATAACTAGGAATTGTTTGCCATAGCTCTAACTTAATTATTCCATTTATACTAATCTAAGTTCTTCCATATGGCTAGTTAGTTACCTCTCCTTCCTTCCCAGCCTGCTTTTTCCTTTATGTCCAGCTGGCTGAATCTTCCCTCATCTGACTTCTCAGAGTTCCTTTCTCCAGAAGTCCCACCTTACTATTTATTCTGCATTTTGCTATGGGCCATAGGCCTTTTCTTTTAACTAATCAGAAGGTGATGGAGAACACTGTTTACAAAATACAAAGGCAGAAGATGCTTAACAATAACAGAATCTGGTCTGTAACAAGATCTCTGTTGGTTCAGAAATCAGCATTTAACAATACAAGGATAATCTTTACACAGCGCTCAAAAACATTACTCCAGTGTGGATGTGCTTTAGGAGAGCTGGAGCTTGAACAAGCAGGAGTCCTTTCAGAATTCATGGGCCATGTTGAGATTTGGAGAAAAAAATAGAACATAGCATGTAAAGTCTCTAAGAAGATTTCAGGTAGAGTCTAGGCCCTAGCATGGGAACAAGAGGCTTTCTTTGTAGTGATGTCTTAATCTAGGAGCTGGCACCATATTGAGGCTCTTCAGTGGCACTGAGTGGCACCAGTTATTATTTCAAGAAGACCATGGTGAAATTGACAACCATGTTTTTGTTGTTGTTTTAAACTCTATTTTAAAGATCTTTGTCTTAGTGTTCTATTGCTGTGAAGAAACACCATGACCAAGGCAGCTGTTATAAAAGAAACATTTAATTGTGGGCTTGCTTACAGTTTCAGAGGTTTAGTTCATTATCATGGGAGGGAGCATGGCAGTGTGCAGGCATCTGAGAGTTACATGTTCTGATCTGTAGGGAGGGGAGGAGACAGACAGACAAGGCCTGGCATGGGCTTTTGAAATCTTAAATCTCATCCGCAATGACAGTTCCTTCAACGAGGCCATACTCCTAATACTTCTAATCCTTTCAAATAATACACTACCTACTGACTAAGCATTCACATATATGGGCCTGGGGGGCCGTTCTTCTCAGACTACCATAATAGTCATGATTCATTTTATATAACATCTCAAAGATTAATAACTATAGTGACCAGACAGTGTAGCACTAGATCATTAGTAGTTATGTTTATGTTGTTGTTGTTGTTGTTGTTGTTGTTGAGATAGGGTCTCGATGTGTGATTCAGGCTGTCCTGAGACTCACTAAATAGTAGACCAGGCTGGCTTTAAACTCAGGAGCTCGCCTGCCTCTGCCTTCTAAGTGCTGGGACTAAAGGCATATGCCATTATTCCTGGCACTTTGTTTTTTGAGAAATGTCTGCTGAATGAATGCCCACATTTGAATAGCCACCGTTTGTGAGTTGGGTCTTCAAGTGAAAACTTCTTGGGAAAAAGAATGGCTACTTCATTTAACTTGCAGCTCTACTAATATCACTGATGTTTTTCTCCAAGCAATTATTGTACTTTTTCTTAAGTTGATTTTTAACTAGCTTCTAAGTAGCATGGTTCCTTACAGATTTTTCACCCATCACAGTCATTGTACTTGGTTAAGCAGTGAGGCTGCACTTGTACTCTGTCTCACAGAATTAGAAAGATTTCAGCATGCTTCAGTGACATCCTCACATGAAACTGGTCTTCTGTGTGATAAATCGCATATATATCGATCATTTGGTGCCACTCAGTTTTGGCTATTGTTCTATTGCTGTTTTGAGATGGGAGGGGTATCTCACTCTAGTGCAGGCTAGCTTTGAACTCAAGGAAATTCTTCAGTTTCCTAAGTGTTGGCATGAGCTGTTTAGTCTAGCTTTAGCTTCACTGTTGGTTTTAAGCCGTCTGGGGCCGGGGTTGGGGGTGAGGGGCATGCAAGATACCTCAGTTAAAGTACCTGCTGCCAGGCAGACCTGAGTTTGATCTCTGGGGTCCACATGGTACAAGGAGAGAACCAGCTCCTCCTGCAGGTTGTCTCCTTACCTCCGTGATCACACTAGGCACATATATCCCCTCCCCCTACTCCCAACAATACATTTTTAAAAAATCACGGGGAAGGTCAAAATGTTAACAAGGAAAAAAACAAAAACAGTGTCTTAGTTAGCTTCGGGTTTTTTGAAAGGATTTCGGAATCTCAGGAGTCCTGGGACCACATTTTGAAAGCACTAGTGTAGATCAGGCATTAAGGTTGTTAAGAGTTTGGACTCTGAGTGGTGATAATAGATAAAAAGATCTGTAACTTAAATAGATCTGTAACTGCTTCAGATCTGGGCATGGGGGTTCACACTGTTGGTCTTAGCATTCAGGAGTCAGAATCAGGTGAGTCTCTGTGAGTTTGGCTACAAATTCTGGTCTATAAATAGAGTTCCAGGACAGTCAGGGCTGTTACTCAGAGAAATCCTGTCTTGAAAAACAGAAAAGAAAAGAACAATGCTTCTTTTTAAAACTTGTACGGGGAAGTGAACCTAAGACCTTGAGCATGCTAGGCAAGCACACACGGAACTTCACTTCTACCCTCCTTCATTTTTTATTTTGAGCTAGGATCTCAGTAAGTTGACCACACTGGCCTTGAACTCAACTCTAGCCTGGATAGGCCTTAAACGTCTTGCCTCAGCTTCCTGGGTAGCTGAGTTTACAGACTTGTGCCCAGGCCCCGCTGTGATGCTGTGTTGCTATAGATGTCTGAATAGTTGATAGTCATAAAAGCAGAGGTAGCAGTAAGGGGCCAGCCCATAGTGTAAATCACTTGAGTGGGAACTTAAGAGTGGGTTTTCAGGAGTCAACCGGGCATGTAATTCTGAAGCTTAGAACTAAGACCAATCTGGTCTACAGAAAATATTTTCGGATTATTAGTGGAGTCGAATGGGTTAACTCCATGCAAGAGTACAGGTAAGGTGGATAGATAGGTATGATTGAAGCCACAAGAGCAGATAGGACCTCTAGGGAAAGCACTAATGGGTGAGACATAAGCCTAAATAAGAATTGCTAAATTTAAAGATTAAGGGGTTGATTACATCTACAGTGGTTTCCTAACACATTGTTGTCAAATAGACCCGCATAATACCTGCAATACAGGCTGGTTGTATGAAACTGAGATCTAATGGAACCTGAGTCTTTTTTTGTTGTTGTTGTTGTTGATAATATTTTTTAAGATTTATTTATTTTATGTATATGAGTACGCTGTAGCTGTCTTCAGACACACCAGAAGAGGGTATCTAATCCCATTACAGATGGTTATGAGCTACCATGTGGGTGTTGGGAATTGAACTCAGGACCTCTGGAAGAACAGTCAGTACTCTTAACCACTGAGCCATCTCTCCAACCCCGGAACCTGAATCTTCAAAATGGGCAGTAAGCATGTCTACTCTTTGCTCTAAAGCAGTGGTTTTCAATCTTCCTAATGTTGTAGCCCTTTAATACACCTTCTCATGTTGTGGTAACCCCCAGCCATAAAATTATTTTTGTTGCTACTTCATAACTATAATTTTGCTACTATTAGGAATTTAAGTACTTTTAGCGATAAGAGGTTTGCTAAAGGGCTCCTGATGTACAGGTTGAGAGCCACTGCTATAAAAGGTCTTTCAAGGCCAGCCAGTTACTCAGCCATCTTCATGAGCATAGCTTGAAACAAAGAGGACGGGTGGCTCTTGGCAAATCATTTAGAAGGCATAGAAAATTGTCTTTAAATGATGTGCTAGGGAGAAAATTGCAGAGAGCTAAGCTGTTGTGTGAGTCTATAAATAGAGTTGTTTCATGGAGGAAATTGTTAACTTTGCTGACTTGCTGAGAAGGTATTAGAACTCTTAACTAGGTATAGTAGGTATGATATCAAAGACAAAAATGAGTATTAGGGAGAAACCGCATTCATTACTTACGGGAATACAAAAGGATACCACTGTTTTAGAAAACTAGCTGGACTGTTTCTTAAAGCATTAGGGGTTTGGGAATGTAGCTCAGTGGTATCATATTTGCTTAGCACATATAAGTACCAGGTTTCAACTCTCCTTAGCACCAGTAAATGAATGAACAAATGGTTAAGCGTAAATTTATTGTGTGATCTAACTATTGTATATACATGTTACTCTTTTTAAAAAATATTTGTTTTTAATCATTACTTTATATGTTTGGGTATTTTGCCTACATGTATGTCTGTGCACCATGTGTGTGCCTGGTGCCTATGAAGGCCAGAGGAGGGTGTTGGATCCCTTGGACTTGGAGTCACAGATGGTTGTGAGTTACAGACTGGGTGCTAGGAGTTGAACTCAGTACTTTTAATTGCCAAACCCTGTACATAGTATTCTTATCTATCTACCTAAGAAAAATTAAAGTGTATAATATTAGGAAGTATTGTTCACAGAGGTAAAAACGGTATAACTTAAATAATTATCCTCTAGTTGGTAAACTAAAGCATAATTTGGTGTGTAATGTAATTTAATAAAAAAATTAACTCTTAGAGATATACAATATAGTAGGGGTGAACTGTAAAAGCAAGTTCAATGAAAAGAAAGGCAGACACAAAAGATGAAGAGTAGAAACACTTGTAGGGTCCTGGGGTTGGAGAGGAAGGTATGAGGATTAACACTACACGGGCATGAGGAAAGCTACTGAGTTGGTGAAACTGTTCTAAAACTCATTTATTTATGATGCTAATTGTAAAACTTGTCACATTTACTAAAAAAAATTTTAATTGCTCACTTGGAAAGGGTAAAGAATATGAGATAAGGAAAATAAGTCTCAATTTAATTTTGTTTAAATTAGCAATTCTAGAATTAAAGAAGTGATGCAGACAACTGAAAATGCTGAAAAGCTCAATGTCCTGTGACTTTTCCTGAACAAATGAAACTTGAACAAATGCCTCTTCACTTCACATAGGGTGAACCACAGAGAGACAGTTCCACTGCAGTCACGTTTGGTGACCCAGGGGGTTGTTTGAGTCACTTACAAGAACAGGGATGCTCATAAAAGCTGCTCTAGAAGAGTCTCCTCTCTTCCAGCACTTGTTTACTGCGTATAGGAAGGCTCTTGTGATTTTTGTGAATTTAGTTCCCTTCCTAAGTCTTCTGAGCTCTTTCTAGGAGAGAATGTTTCATTCAGTATGAATGATACAGCTACATAATACTTTTATCTCTTCCTCCTGCTCTTGCATTCTTTCCAGTGCCTCTGTAGCAATATTTCCTGGTCTTAGGTGGAGATGGAGAGTGTAATGTGACTGTCTCATTTTCTCCTGTTTATAGCTTAGCATTGGGCCACTATGCTATAGGAATAGTCACTTACTCCTGGCAATTTGACTGGTTGAGTCTCTACAGTAACCACCACCTACTGCAAAAAAATTTAAAAGGACTCCCTCTATAACTGACAGAAGTAGTAAATACAAATGTCTTGGAGGCAGTTTACAGGCACAGAACATCTGTTTCTAAAACAGTAGCAGCAGCCAGGGTATATGGCCTTCTTAGCCATAGGTCCTGGCTTACAGACCAAACATAGGTACTTGCTTCTGGAGGGGTGGGCTTTAAATCAAATCAGAAATCAGTGACTGTCAGTGCCACTATTTACTAGTGACATATTCGTTGTACAGTGGTCAGGGTCCATGCCCAAGCAGGTATGTCAGTGACAGTTTATTCATGTCTGGCATGTAACCAATAGCTGTGGTAATAGCTTTTATGACTTGGGCCTGGCTGTCCAGCACCTTGTATGGAGGTAAATTGCCCTTGGCATGTTTGTAAATAATAATGGTTTCTGGATATCCCTCCCCCGACCCCAATCCTTATAGGGTTTCTTCAAACTCTAACTGCTGATTTACTGTTCTTCCCAATGTTTTTCCAAAACCGTTAAGATGCTTAGTATTATGTAATTTTGTGTGTGTGTGTGTGTGTGTGTGTGTGTTATACATAATACACACACACACACACACACACACACACACATATAATCAGACTATGAACAGGATCTCTTAAGGCCTACCTGTATCTTTCCAAAAAATGACAATTTGCTTCTAGATTCTGTATCATGGATGAGATGTCTCGCTTTCTGTAATCCAGTTATTCATTTGCCATCATGCTTTTTCATCTTGGGATGTTGTCATTGGGTTACTACATCTCCCCGTACCTCATGAACTAGATGATGTTGGGTTTTGCTGTTCATTCTGCCCAAGGAAATGGAGCTTAGTCTTTCTGCAATAGTTGAATTCTCAAGCAGTCTCCCTTCCCCAATATACTATACAGTCAACTGAAACCATTTAAGTATGCTCAGGGTATGGGGAGAATAACTACCCACTCTTAAGATGAACTTCGTGTTTTCATGTGTACTCCTACCCCTTGATGAATTGTTGCTCTGGTTTTAAAGTCTTCCAGGGGCTCCTGTTTGGCTTCCTGTTAGATTTTTCCCCTAGGAATACCAGTTCTGTTCAAAGCTGGGCCTAGAGAGGCCCCTTTATCTGCTTTATCCTTCTTTTACCATCCCTTGATTTCTTTAGCACTTTATAAACCTGATTTGTATGTTGTTCTAAGTCATTCAGGTCCCCTAGAGCCTCTTCTATTTCCTAAAGACTACATCTTACTATAGAGCTCAGCAAAGCCACTGAAACTTCATTTTCCTAACTATCTGTGTGCACAGTTTTATCAGGCCTAGAGAGCTGAACATCATACACTGCCACTCAGAAGTCCAGTTTCTTTAGCAATGGCTGTCCTTTCTTTATTGCTTTCAGGGACTATTAATGCATGAGATTGACCTATCATAGTATATTAATAAATACCCTTCATGGTTTATATTAGTAAATCCACTGGGGACTGATTTTCCTTATTGTCTTAGTTTGGGTTTTATTGCTGTGGAGAGACACCATGACCATGGCAACTTTTATAAAGGAAAACATTTAATTGGGACTGGCTTACAGTTTAAGAGGTTTAATTCATTATCATGGACTAAGTAGGGGAAACAGGGCAGCATCCAGGAAGACATGGTGCTGGAGAAGGAGATGAGAGTTCTATATCTTGATCTGAAGGCAGCAGTAGACTGTGTGCTACCCTGGGTGTGTAGCTTGAGCATAGGGGACCTCAAAGCCCACCCCTACAGTGACACACTTACTTCAACAAGACCACACCTACTCTGACAAGGCCACACGTCCTAATAGTGCTACTACCTATACGCCAGGCATTCATGCACATGAGTCTATGGAGGCCAAACCTATTCAAGCCACCGCATTTCTATTAGAACCTCAGATTATACAGCTTTTGTTTCAAGAAGGGATGAGTAGTTTTATTACTCAGCTTCTTTGCCTCTGTGGCACTCACATTGCCACCCGAATCCATGTCCCACAGCCTTACAAGCCAGGCTGTGAGCAATTCTTTCATTTGCTTAAAAAGTCTTTCTTAACCACTGAACTATCTCTCCAGCTCCTAAAGTCTTTCTTAATTCAACGAAGCTCATAGACTAAGTATTCCCTGGTGATATAGTTTCTTTTACTGAGCCATTAGTAAGGCAACTGTCTGTACATTGAATCATGGCTTTTCCTTCCTCTAAAGGTCAGTCAGACCTAAGGGGTATCTTCTATTAATTTATGTCTCATTCTTTTCCTCTCCACTATCAGATTGGAGAACCCTCTTCCCATGGGTTCCAAGTCTTTGGATCCCAGAAAGGGTTTTTTGTAGCACAGATCTTAATTTGTATTCTGCTTCTCTTAATTTGTATTCTGCTTCTCTTATGCTTCTTGCCAGCTGTAAGAAATGGCATGCCACTATCTCATCTTCTATTTTTTTCATCTTCCTTTCAAGTCTGGCTAATGTGGAGAATACTATCTGTACGGTTTTTTTTTCTAGTTAAAATAGTAAACGGTCAAGACAGTTGAGCTTGAGGTACGAAGCCCCTACAACTGCAACAATTTGCTTTTGATCCCATCTCAATATGAGCTATTTTCAGGGACTGCAATATGTTTTATAGTGATCATCCATTTGAGGTTATCCCTGTACTTTTTAGACCATACTTATCAAAGAGGCATACTCTTCCCATAACATGTAGAGAAAGCCAGCCATCTTGGAACCTTTACCAGCTGTGCCTCACATTCACCCTGCTTTGCTTTGGTTGTATGTCTCATCAAGCTTGGTGAGTCTCATAAGCTTCCTAGGTTCTTTCAAGCTTCATTTCCCATCAAGGAGGTAGTGTTTCAACTTGGAGATAACTTAATGTCAGGTTTGGTGTTTTAGACAGGATGAAAAAACAAAGGAGTCTGAGAAGAGGTTTTTTGGGGGGGGGGGGGGGGGGCTGGAATTAATGATTTTCTATTTCAGTTTCCTAAGTTTTCTACGTCCTTACCCATAATCAGTATGCCTGAGTGTGTCCAGAAGGTCTATACTCCTGATGGGATAATCAAGTAATCTGTCATTTTCCCTACACCCCTTTTCTTAACAGCACTGCATCTAGACTCCAGTTGAGTGAGAACTGGTTACACTGTCTCTATCAGCCAGTGCCCTGAGTCTCTTTACCATTCTACCTGTGTTGGAAGCTACTTTCTAGTTTTCATATTTTAGTTTATATTTGTTTTATAGAACATGTCTTTGACAAACTTCTTAAGAAAGGAAGATACCAAGGGAATAAAATGGATGTATATAAATGTATATGAATTTCAAGACTGAAAATAATTTTGACTTGGAATTTTGAAGCTATGCTACATAGTTGTTCAGCTTCTACTGTACATACTAAGAAAGCTCTAGGTGGTCCAGGTACTTGGTCTGCTTAGTCCATAACCAGATTTCTGTATGCACTTCATACTGTTCAAAATTATGTAGGTTTGGCTCCTTTCTTTTGGCTCTTGTGGATTATAAACATTGCATTTTTGTTTTGTTTGTGTTTTATTTTTGTGTTTTCAAGGCAGGGTTTCTCTCTGTAGCCCAGGCTGTCTTGGAACTCACGCTGTAGGCCAGGCTGGCCTCATCTGCCTCCCAAGTATTGGGATTAAAAGCATGTGCCACCATGCCTGTCAACATTGCAATTAAAGAAAAAAAGTATCTATGTATTTATTTCCTGTGTGTGGTGGTATTTGAGGGAATAATGTCTCCCATAGGCTCAGGTACTTGAACTCTTGGTTCCCAGTTTTACCACTGTTTAGAGAAGTGCAGCATTTCTGGAGGAAGTGTGTCACTGGAGTCATGATTGACAGGATGAGAGGGCTTCATCCTCCTTCCAGGTCACTCTGTGTGAGTGGTGCCTGCATCTTAAAGTATAACAGGTGTTCTGATCGTATTCTGTTGCTTTGACAACTGCCATGCCTGAAAGTAACCTAGGGAAGGAAAGGGTTTATTTCATCTTACACAGCCATATTTTAGGATGGGAACTCAAGCAGGAGCTTGAAGCAAAAGCTGTGGAGGAACACGGCTTTCTGGCATGCACTCTGGCTCACTTTCTTCTCCAGCCCAAAACTGACTGTCCACAGTGGCCTGGATCCTCTACACCAATCGATAATCCAGACAATTCCCAATATGCATATCCACGGGCTAATCTGATCTAGGCAATACCTCAGCTGATTTCCCCAGGCTGTGTCAAATTCACAATTGAGACTTGACTGGGACAATAGGGCTGTCTTCATTACTGTATTTAGTTGATACTCCATGCTTTTCAATATGTATTTATACTGTTGTACTTTTTACAGTGTGTAGACATGACTTCTTGTTTATAGTAATATTTTTGTCTTGAATCAGATATTCTGCCTTATTCAATACGGGTCCTATTGGAAGCTGCTGTACGAAATTGTGATGGCTTTTTAATGAAAAAGGAAGATGTTATGAACATTTTGGACTGGAAAACCAAACAGAGCAATGTTGAAGTGCCCTTTTTCCCCGCCCGTGTTGTTCTTCAAGATTTCACGTGAGTGACAGCATTGTTTTACATTACTTGTATTGACAGTGCAATAGTCTGTAACTTGATGGCCTCGTTCCCACATGTGGATTCCCCAGTATGTGATGACTTGGTTAAAAATCTAAAGTTACCATTCATTCCTCCACATATATAGCCTTCCATCACAGAATAAAATCCAGATTCTTTACAGTATACTGAAAGACTGAACCTTCTTGTTCTGGCTGTTTATGGGATATTTATTGGAAGTTCGAATCTTAAAATAAATGTTGGAAGAGAGCATCCCCTCATCCCCTCATATTCACACAAGCCTTGTGTGCCACTGATCACTAATGTATGGTATCTCTAACGTGTTGCTGCTTAATACATATGTTACTGTTCTGTAATCAGTACTGTGTCCTATTTGCCTTATATCCTTGGTATGAAGAATATTGAAGTCATTTGGTACATGTTTGTTTTACACACAAATTCTGATGAATGTAAAATGGTAAAGGCCATTATGAATAGCCTTTTGAGATACTGCAAGGACTGTGGGAGAAGGACCTAGAGGAAGAATTGCACAGCCAGTTCTGGTGTTCATTTATACCTCCAGAGTCATTTCTTCTGTTGTTTGGGCAGCTCTACTCCTGAGCACTGAAGTTCTTGGATACTAATTTAGTGTTAATTCTTACTAAACCGCGAGTACATCTAACTATATCATTATCAAAATAATCAAAAATAAACACAAGCAAAAAAAAGATAGTTTTTTTAAAAATGGAAGCAAGTGAATATTGAGCAGTTAGACCCATAACGTGACTGTTCTTTGTTTTTAGTGGAATACCAGCAATGGTGGATTTTGCTGCTATGAGGGAGGCAGTGAAAACTCTCGGAGGTGATCCTAAGAAAGTCCATCCTGCCTGTCCGACAGATGTCACAGTTGACCACTCTTTACAGATTGACTTCAGTAAATGGTACTGCAGTACAGACGTGTGTGAGGACAGGAGCACTAGTTAACTGGAAGTGGGTAGTGTGGAGGTAGGGATAGCGGTTCTGGCCCAGAGTAAAGCCTGTTGTGCTTTACTGACTAGCACATTAAAGAAAAACCAGAGGAACTCATGGATTGCTGTAATTTTCTGTACTTATTCTGAGTTTAAAGCTCCTTTCATATTTGTGTATTTCTGTTACCGTGTTTGATAGAAGTAGGCTTATAACTTGCCTTTTGGAGGTTTTTTTTGTTGTTGTTGTTGTTTTGTTTTTTGTTTTGTTGTTTTTCGAGACAGGGTTTCTCTGTGTAGCCTTGGCTGTCCTGGAACTCACTCTGTAGACCAGGCTGGCCTCGAACTCAGAAATCCGCCTGCCTCTGCCTCCCAAGTGCTGGGATTAAAGACGTGCACCACCACCGCCTGGCTGGAGTGAATATCTGAATTAAGTTCTCCCTCTCTCTTTTGAGTCAGGATATTGCCGTTTAGCTGTGACTGGTCTTCAACCTACTTATAAACTGCCTCTTCTTCCCGGGTGCCAGGATTACAGGCGGCTATCACTGCGGCTTCAGTTCCGTTTTGATTGTTAATTTACTTACATTTTAGAGCAAATCTAACAATTTGTCTCTAACTACTTATTGGAAATGCTGAGTCTGCTAAAGCTTTGTTCTCCTTCTACCGATAAAGGGCAAACTATAACAGCTTTCTGGTCTCTGCCATTTGTCTTCTTTTTCACTCCTTAGAGTTGTGGAATGATTATTATTTTTTTTTTTTTTAGGTTTATTTTTATTTTATGTATGTGAGTACACTGTCACTGTCTTCAGACACACTATAAGAGAACATCAGATCTCATTACAGATGGTTGTGAGCCACCATGTGGTTGCTGGGAATTGAACTCAGGACCTGTGGAAGAGCAGTCAGTGCTCTTAACCACTGAGAGCCATCTCTCCAGCCCGAGTTGTGGAATGATAATTGGAATTTATCCTAACTCTTGAGAGCGTCAATACCATGTATTTAAAAAAAAAAAACTATGTTCTTTAAATTATTATGTGAAAAAAAAGCATAGTGTACGTTCTCAATTTTTCACATTGGTATGGAGCATGTAAAATAATACCAGATGTGGCTTTAATTACAGCACTCAGGAGGCAGAGACAGGGTGGATCTGAATTCAAGACCAGCCTCCTCTACATAAGGAGTTCAGGCCAGCCAAGCCTACTTAGTGAGATTCTGTCTGAAAAATTTTAAATATTTATCAAACTCGTCTTCCTTCTTTTGCATGTCAAATTAAAAGAAATTGACGTCTACTCTTCTCTCCTTACCTTACCTGGGGTGGCAGAGAGGTGTGTGAGTACATGGGATATTTAGGATTATGTTTTCACCCTCCTTTCTAAAAACTACTTCAGTTTGGGGTGGTTGAGAGAGTTGAGATGGTGTGTCATTGTGTGGTCAAGGTTAGCCTTGTTCCTGTCAGTCCTTATGCCTTATGCCAAGCACCGGGATTGCAGTGTCTGCCCCTGTCCGACTTTGTGGAATTTGACAGCTTTCACTTCCAGATAGTCTTGATGATGTGAATTGTTTTTTAAGTTAAAGTTTTTGTCACTTGTAAATTATTACTTTGTTTCCTTTTTGAAATAATAGTGCAATACAGAATGCACCAAACCCTGGAGGTGGTGACCCACAGAAAGCAGGAAAGCTCTCTCCACTTAAAGTGCAGCCTAAGAAGCTTCCGTGTCGAGGCCAGCCTACCTGCCGGGGAGCATGTGATTCTGGAGAACTAAGCCGGAACTCAGGAACATTTTCTTCACAGATTGAGAATACGCCTGTCCTGTGTCCTTTTCATTTGCAACCAGTGCCTGAGTATGACATTATTTCTGTTAATAGTTTTAGTGCCAGGTTATTTTTCAGTTAAGAAAATCACATTTCTCCTGATTACTGTTGTATTACCTTCACAACTACATTTTAACATGCTTTCTATGTCAAGGCTGGCCTGGAATGCTAGGTACTCTTCCTGCCTCAGCCTTCCAGGTGTTGTCATTAAAAAATGTGTGTCACCATTCTTGCCTGCTATAAAGTTGGAAAGTTTTGCCCTCTTACTCAATTATTAGCTTTTTAAATAATTTAGTAAACAGAACTGGAGAGGTGCTTTAATAGTTAAGAGTACTTTTTCCTCTTGCAGAGGACTGGGATTTAATTCCCAGAATCCATGGCAGCTCACAACAGTTTCCTCTTCAGGCTCATGAATATATGTAGTGCACAGACATATATATTCATGTACATACATAAAAACATGTAGTAAATAAATATACTTTTGTTTTAAAAAGTATTAAACATTTAAGGTTTTTAAGTTGCTAAGAAAAATATTTACAGATCTGCATGATAAATGACAAATTATGCAGTAAGTTTGTCTGTCTTTGAATTGGATCTTTGAAGTTCTATTTCTAAGATCTTTGGTTAGTATTTCTATAAGACTTTAGGTGAAGCCGGGCGGTGGTAGCGCACGCCTTTAATCCCAGCACTTGGCAATCCCAGCACTGCACAGAGGCAGGCAGATTTCTGAGTTTGAGGCCAGCCTGGTCTACAGAGTGAGTTCCAGGACAGCCAGGACTACACAGAGAAACCCTGTCTCGAAAAACCAAAAAAAAAAAAAAAAGACTTTAGGTGATAGTGATAACCTATGCCCTTCATAGGGATTAAGTATAAAATATGCCCTGACAATTTTGCTATATAGCTCCAACAGTTTTATGAAATAACTCCTTATTCTTAATAACTATTTTTCCTGATTGTGTGTTATCTATATATACAAAGTAAAATTCTGATAATACTTACTGACTCAGAATGACTAAGAAAACTTTTATTTACTTAATATATAATAATGCATTTACCTTCATGAGTTTAAATGCCCTGTGTACATGCAGTAACCCTCAGAAGCCAGAAGAGGGTACCAGATTCCCTAGAACTGTAGTTTCAGATGGTTGTGAGATGCCATGTAGGTGCTGGGAACTGAACCTGGGACCATTGCAAGAGCAGTATGCTGTCTTAGGTACTGAGCCATCCAGCCTCACAGATTACTGATATTTAAAAGTTGTTTCTTTATAACTGCAGATTTAAGTGTTTACACGGACACATTTATTTCTAAAGATGTAGCACAATATATTTAAACTCAATTTTGAGTCTTAGTTTCAAAATGTTATTTTATAGTTTCTGCTTTGTGAAAATAGTCTGTTTGTAAATACATAAGTAAAGTGTTAATTGTAAATTTGAAGAAGAAATGAAAGAGTTAGATAGTTGGAAGTTGACCATTTGGCCCCTGACAGCAGGCTAATTTGAAATCATGTTATAATCTAACACACAAAAGACATTTTACAGCACCAAGTGCTGTGAACTAGTAGTAGTGACTTTAGAATACTGTTCCCTAAGGCTGGAGTGAAACCTCTACAGTATGTTGTGGCTCCAAAATTCACTTGGCTGTGAATTATTAAAATAAGCTTTGCTTTTTAAAAAGTTCACAAAGAATTACAATTTTTAGAACCCAGGTTACATACAACAATTAACTTTTATAGATAACTCTAGAAAAGTCACCAGCTGTTAGTTGAAGTAGACAACTTAGGCAGTTTTAAATACTTAATTCTTGTAAACTGTATTTATAACCCGCATAATCTACTTAAACGTGAAGCAGAGGTTTCCATTTTCAGTGAGTTGAATAAAAGACTTTGTGAAGAGGTCTCTGTAAACTGTAAGGAGATGTTCGTATGTCAGTAGTGTTCATTCCCTTGTTTACGTGGCACAAGAACCAAAGGGGTGAGAGTGCAACTCACTGATGAAAGTCACTGTCCCTTTCCTTCCAGCACAGCTTGCTTACCTCCATCATGGTCTGACTGGCTTCCCACAGCAGTCTGAGCACTCAGTGGATGCTGACTTATTATACTCAGTAAAATAATAGTTCTGTATTTGTCTTGCATACTGTATAAGGTAGAAAGAGCTTTCTTGTTGACAAAGAAAATACTTCTGGGGGGAAAAATACCTGAGAAATTCTTACAGAGATTTTTTTTTTTTTTAATGTTGACAGTGAAGACTTAGACACAAGGCAAATGATTTTTTTAGTAATATATGTTATTTAATACCAGCTTTTTATCCTTTTAGACCTGAGACAGTGTTAAAAAATCAAGAAGTAGAATTTGGCAGAAATCGAGAGAGGCTTCAATTTTTCAAGGTATGCATGATTTGGGGAATTCTTGATTAACATAAAATACTGATTCTGTAAAGTTTTTAGATTTAGAATTGTCATTAGTGAAAGCTTTATAGTCATGTGACTTTCTTGTACCAAATTATTGGAAACCTCATATTTGGCATATTTAAGCAACAATAATAAAAAGTAATGAAATCAGTGGCTGTATTTTACATGAGCCATGGATAATCTCATTCCTTGGCTTTCCTTAAATTTTAGAGCACAGTTCCTGTCCTAGAGCTTGATAAATAGTTGAGAATGGCCTTGAACTAATTTCTCCTGCCTCTAGCTTCCTTACTGCTGGGATTATAGGTATACAGCTATGCTCAGCTTAATTTGGGTTTTAATGTTCATGAGAATGCATAGGCTCAATATCTGTGTATTTTTAGTATTTATTATAAACTTGGAGTTGGCCATATTTTAGTATCAATTATTATTTGTATCTTATGAATATAAAGTTATACAATGCACTGGTAACACCATGTCTCTTCAAACAAAATCTAGTGGAGTTCAGGAGCTTTTAAGAATGTGGCAGTCATCCCTCCTGGAACTGGAATGGCTCATCAAGTGAACTTAGAATATTTATCAAGAGTAGTTTTTGAAGAAGCGGACCTGCTCTTCCCAGACAGCGTAGTTGGCACAGATTCTCATATAACCATGGTGAATGGATTGGGGATTCTCGGGTGGGGTAAGTAAGTATATTTCGTTTCTTTTTGAGAAGAGATACCAAGACCATTATCTATCAGGGGACAGAGAGCCCTTTTGAAGCAACAAGGAAACAGATTTAGGAGTTTGTATATTATATAGTAATGGTGATTTATGGAAAACATTTGCCTGGTGTCCTGGCAGCACCACTTCAGGCAGCTACCCGCAGTGGTGGTGGTGAGGTCTGAGGACTGTTGATGACTGTGGTGTCAGTCTCAGAATCCTTCCATATCTCCTGTTGTCTTTATAGATCTAAGATATACAAGATGATTGTATCCAGTCCTTCATAATCTCTTGTGTTGTCACAGCCTTGCCCATAACCCCTATTTCTGAAATGTGACTACTATTAACAGCTGCTTAAGATTAAGACCAGTTGCTTCTTGAAATCCCTCATCCTTCTCACCAATTTAAGAGTATCCTACTCTATTTTTTTATAGAGTATTATAACTATTGGGTTTTTTTTTCCTTCTTGGATTCCATTTATTAGACTAAGGTAGATATAGATGGATTGTAATCACATCTTGGTGTTTGTTGCTCATCGAACAGTGGATAACATACTCAGAAAATGCTGATTAAATTTAATATAAGGTTAAAATACTAGTTTTCTTAATTATGTAAGTGGAGTCATCCTTTTAAAGAGGTTCAGGTTCAAGGTCTACAGTGAAAATATGTTCCTTGTAAGATGCTATGTAAGTCACACTCATGAAACATGGGAGATTTTTGAAGGTACATGGCTAATTTAAATTCGCTGATACACTTGTCCTTCTTAACAGGAGTTGGAGGTATTGAGACAGAGGCAGTTATGCTTGGCCTGCCAATTACTCTTACTTTACCAGAGGTGGTTGGATGTGAGCTAACTGGGTCATCCAATGCTTTTGTTACATCCATAGATATTGTTCTTGGCATTACAAAGGTAAGCTCAAATTATAGTTGTTCCATGACTGACTTGTTGAACATCTTTATGTAAGTGGAACAACCCCACAAGAGATCTATGGAGGTTGGGATTTATGCCTCCATCCTTAGCTCTCACATTATTGCCTGTATTGTAAAGTTACCATAGTAATTATAATAAATGTAACATATATACTTGGAAGAACAAAAAAAATCATTATGTACTTGTAACTTGTCAACATATTTATCAGAAAACCTCACTACAAGCTTATAAAGTAGTTACTATTGTAGTTATTTTAATCCAAAATAAAATACATGCAGCCTAATCATTTATCAGAGGAGGAGCCCAGAGCTAAACACTAAGTAGTAGACTCAGGCTTCTGACCCGGGAGTCCATGCCCTTAACAGGTATTATTGCCTCAATAAATAACTTGACTGCGTGGATATTTAAAATGTTATACTTAAGCTGGAGTGGGGAGTAGGAGATTGGTGGTGCATGCCTTTACTCCCAGCACTCTGGAGACAGAGGCAGGTGAATCTTTGTGAGTTAGACACCAGCTTGGTCTGCAGAGCGAGTTCTAGGACAGAAAGGCTACACAGAGAAACTCTGTCTCAAAAAACAAAAGAATGTTAGATTTATACCGGGAGTGGTGGCACATTGCTTTATTCTCAGCACACAGGAGGCAGATCTCTGTGAATTGGAGGGTGGCTGGCCTGTTCTATATAGCAAGTTCCAGGACAGTTAGGACTGCATACAGAGAGCTGTCTTGTTAAACAACAACAAAATGTTATTAGCATATTTAATTAAGAAGCCAGGTATGGTGGCACATGTCTATAATCCTAGCACTCAAGAGACTGAGACAGGAAGCTCATAAGATAAGAAGCCATCCTCCAAAAAAGAATTTTGTTATGTGCATTTGTATGTATATGTCCATGTTCATGCATGTGCAAGTGCTGGCAGAGGGCATATAACACCATGTTCTGTTGATGCCTTTGTTCTGAGACAGAATCTCTCACTGGCCTGAGCCTGGGTCTGAATCCCTTCAAGTTAGGCTATGCTAGCTAGGGACCTACCTGTCTGGCTTTCCAGCACTGTTGCCATGCTTGACATTTTGAACTAAGGTTCTGGATATCAAGCTGAGGCCCTGTGCATAAGAACTTTTACTATTTTACCAGCTGCTATTTCTTTAGTCCCTACTCCTAGGGTTTTCTTTTCTTTTTTCTTTCTTTTTTTTTTTTTAAGGTTGGTTGGTTGGTTGGTTTGTTTTACATACATGAGTACACTGTCACTGTCTTCAGACACACCAGAAGAGGGCATCAGATCCCATTACAGATGGTTGTGAGCCACCATGTGGTTGCTGGGAATTGAACTCAGGACCTGTGGAAGAGCAGTCAGTGCTCTTAACTTTTGAGTCTTCTCTCCAGCTCAGCCCTACCTCCAGTTTTAAAAGTCTTTGTATTATACTCATATATTTACATTTTTTTGTATGTGTGCATGTGTGCCGTGACTTATATTGGACACCCTGGACCATCTGGCCCTCCTCCCCAGTTTCTTCTTTAAAGAAAGTCTCTTTCAAAACCATTACTAGATAATGCTTTAAAACATGAATAGTAGAAATTTGATAGTGTCAGACTTTTCCATTGTTAGCTTTACTAGTATTTTGAGGTAGTAAGTAGGTTTCTTGGAACTTGGAGAAAAACACTGGCTGCATATGTTCAGTATAGTGAATAATACGTTCTAATATTGCAGCCCTAATTTTTCTATTTTTCACTAACTTTAAGTTCCATTTTTAAAAAATAGTTGCACTTGAAACATGTTTCACACACAATTCCCATGTGGATTGCTTCTCGGCAGTTTTGGTTAAATTACTGGTGTGGTGACTGAATTGACTCCACAAGGTGGAACAGTGGTGCCAGTTCCTCAGTAGTAATAATGATTATCTGCCCTAGCTGGAAAAACTTGACATTGTAGTAAGATAAGTCAGTACTTGGTAATAAAGATCACAAAGTTAAATTGAAAAATGCACAATTCACTCCTAGCGGAAGAAATATATGCTATTTTGATTTTAAAGAAACTAGTTCTTTAGACATCCTAAAAACACACTGCTTTCAGATTTTTCTGGCTGTTTTAACAGTATTACTATTTGTGTGGTTAGCAGCTTATTGTGAGACAATATTTATCCATTATGTATATTCATTGGATATATTTCTTCTCTGTTGAGGACCTGTTCTTTTTATGGTCTTTATAGCATTAACCATGTTATTTTCCCAAATACATATTATGACATTCATTAATTTGATGAAGACAACACTTGGCCTAATCTATTTTTCTTTTCTTTTTCAAGTATTTTAATTTTTGCATTATTATTTTAATTATGTGTATGTCTGTATTCATGTGTGCCTTTGTGGTCATGAATAAGGTGCCCATACTGGCCAGGAAAGGGTCCTGGGCCCCTTTGGAGTTAGAGCTAAAAGGCCATTGTGAGCCACCTAACATGGGTGCTGGGAGCCAAACTCAGGTACTCTGGAAGAGGAGTATATACTCTTTAACCACTGAGCCATCTCTCCAGCCCCCCGCCCCCCAATTTTCTTTTTATCCTTAAAAACTAAGATCAGGGGCCTGGAGTCCAGTTCCAGGAGATTCAGCACCCTCATCTGGCTACTACAACCAATGAGCACGGATGTGGTGCATAAGTATCCATGCAAACAAAAACATCAACACGTGTAAAGTAAAAATAAGTAATTAAAAACCCCAAAGATGAAAAGTAGTTTCAGCTACTTGGTAGGAATGAATGATTTTCAGAGGAATTTACTTTAAACCATGTATTAAATCTGACCGAAATGAATTTACCTAGAATAATGTTGCTATAAATATTTAAGCTAATACTAATAATTAGAAGAGTTTTGTACAGCAGCATATAATTTTAAGTTCACTATATAGTTTTTCTCATAAGTATATTGTTTCTTAAACTACAGGGTACCAACACTGGTTAGAACACAATTGTTTTATGTGCTGTTAGGAAGCGAAGGGCTGCCAGCTATGTAGGCATTCTGACGAATCTAAGATAGTCTCTGGTTTCAGAGATACTAATGAGGATTGTTTTTTTGAGCATTCAGGTGTTTGTTTTGTTGTTAACACAGAGTCTCATTATGTAGCTCTGGCTGCTGTAAAGATCTACCTGCCGCTGCCTCCCAGATGCTGGGATTAACAGTGTGAGCCACCATGCCCTCCTCCTCTTCTTCTTCTTCTGTCTCCTCGTCTTCTTCTTCTTTCTCCTCTTCCTTTTCTTAAAATACCAGTAAAACTATTATTCATATAATAAAGGACCTTATCATTAGTATTGGTTAAAATTTTAACTTTTTAGAAAAAAATCTGTCTTTTGCTTTTCTAGAAATTCATGCTAATTTATTCCATTGCTTCTACTTACTGTGTTGTTTTTGCATATCTCTGAAAGCACCTCAGGCAAGTAGGCGTGGCCGGAAAGTTTGTTGAGTTCTTTGGAAGTGGAGTTTCACAATTATCTGTCGTTGATAGAACTACCATAGCAAACATGTGTCCAGAATATGGTGCTATCCTCAGCTTTTTCCCTGTTGACAATGTGACACTACGACATTTAGAACATACAGGTAAGAGAATATAAAATGATTGCATTTCTACTGTAGCTGTTTGATAGTCCTTTATTCATAATAAACTACTATGTCATATATGCTATTGAATACTTATAAAACTTTTATTTTGAAACAGTGACTCTAATCTTAATTGATGTTCCTGAAAAACTCCTTGAAACGTAGTCCCTTGTGATCCACTGACAACATGTTAAAGGAATTATTCAGACCACAATATTCTTGTCACCTTTTCCTTACAACAACCCTCTCACCTATCCTTAGTAGAGGCGCAAGCAAATGAGATTTTTGAGTGAGAAGCAGTGTAGGGTTGCAGGTTCAAGGTCTTTGTGTAGCTTGATTGGCTAGGATCTTTGATCACCCTGATCACTATAGAAGCCACCTTAAAATGGTATTTGATGTTTCATAAAACCTCTATTGTCTGATAGTAAGTCTCCTTTCCATTCAGAAGAAACCACTGTTGAGCTATTTACCTCTAATGAAAGATACATTTTGAGAGATAGAATCTGTGTTCTTCAGTTTGTGGGCATATTATTATGAGTGACTGCATGAAACAGCCAATAGACAGTATGATACCCTTGAAACAATGTGTTTTCCATAAAATGCACAAAACAATACTTTTTTTGAGAAGCCAGCACTCATGCTCTTGGTGTGTCTGTCCTTACAAGCATTTCTTTCTTAACCTGGTCTGTCTTAAACCCCAGCTCTGTTTCACCTCATCACTTACATACTAATCTGAGTTAAGACATTGGTGACTTTTTTTTTTAACTGTATAACAAACTAGCCTAAAATTTAGTGGTTTACAAAACAGTAGTAGGGCTGTTTAGCTCTGGTAGAGCACTTGCTGTACACCACGAGGTCCTGACCAATCAAAAGCAAACCCAGCAATAATCATTGATTGCCTCATGGTTTCAGTGGATCAGTGACTTCAGACAGGGCACAGCAGGGAGAGCTTGTTGCTGCTTTGTGTCTAGCACTCAGCTGCACAATTCACAAGCTGGGGTCTAGAATTCTGAAGAGTGCTCGCATGAATGTCAGCTGTGGACCCAGGGTTGTCAACACATCCATGCTTATATGCTAGTGTGGTGTGGCCATGTGGTTTCCTCATGCAGTCTGGAGTCGTAGGTGGTGTCTGTCGAGGGTAAGCAGAACAAGAGACAAGTGCAGGTCAGGGGTGTGTGAGTGAGTGGACTTAGTCTACCACTACAGTTTCACATCTCTGTCTTCAAGATCTCAGAATTCTTTACTACCTTTTATTTTGTTGTTCCTCTTTTTTAGGTTTTGACAAAACCAAACTTGAGTCAATGGAAAAATACCTTAAAGCTGTGAAATTGTTTCGAAATGATGAGAATTCTTCAGAACCTGAATATTGTCAGGTATTTGCAAGTAACTCACCTAGGACTGAGCAGAAGGCTAGGTGCTGTGCACAGTCCTGTTTATAAGTGCTTACTAGTTAGGAGCTTTGGGCAGTGTGCCCCACAGGGTTCTTAGAGGAAATGAAAATGTGTAGAGCAGTTCCAGCAATGTAAGAAGTGCTTAATGAGTGATAGCTATTAGGAAGAAGGTCCGTTTCTGACCCATTACTTTGATTCTATAATGACATTTAGATGGACTCTGGTTGTAGTAAATTTTGTACCATTTTGATTTATATTTAATTATGAGAGCAAGTATATACATGTGTCCAGGTGCCCACAGGGGTCAGGACAGAACATCAGATCCCCTAGAGTTAAAGTTAACATGGGTGTTGGGAACTGAACTTGGATCCCCTAAAAGAGCAGCCATCTCTCCAACTCCTGGTCTGCCTTTTTATAAATATTTAAAATATCAACTCTAAATTTTAGTTTTTTCTGATTTAGGATGAACACTGTAATATTCCCACTGCTCCACAAATTGTAATTTTTATGATTTCTGCATCTGGTTTATGATACTTTTCATCATTCGATTGTTATATGGTCTTAGATGTTCAACGTATTTTATAATTCTTATTGGATATTTTTGGTGACATAGATAGAATTCACATTCAGGAAAGTTGGTATCAATTTGGTATTATTATGGCTTTGCTGTCCCTCCCTCCCCCCCCCCCCCCCCCGGGGGGGGGGGGGGGGGGGGGCAAGGATTTTTTTCACCCAGCTTTGTTTTTTTTTTTTTTAAGCTTTTTTCTATCTCACATAATCTAATTTGAATATTTAAAGCTTTGTGTTTCCCCTAAGCTAGAACACAATGATTTCCATGTAGGAAACTTTGTTTTGATGTAATGTTTCAAATTAGATGGCAGATAGAGAGGGAAGGAACAGAATATGAGAGTATGCATTCAAAAGGTTGTTTGTAATCGGGTCTCAAATTTGAAGCCTTCTTCTGTCTTAGCCTCTTGAATGTTGGGATTATGCATGTAAGCCACCATAGCTGGTGTTTTTAGAAGAGTCTTGAAAGCCAGAATAAAAGATGTAGAAACCAAATTTGCAAGATTCTGGAAAAATCTTTTAACTCTTTCCATTTGCTTTTCCCTTTGACTTCTTGTGTCTACGATTTTGGGGGAAAAAAGTGACTGGTAGAGTAAAATTGAATTGATTACTTCCTAGAAACCCTATCCAGAGGCTGGGGTGAGTCTCAGTTGGTAGAGTGCCTACTGCACATAAAGCCTGGGCTCAGTCTCCAGTGCTTGAGAATCAGAGTGCAGCTCCATCCTCAGCTCTGAGTAGTAAGTTCAAGGTCAGCCAACACTGTACAACACCATACTCACACATACGTCCTAGCTGTGCCAACGATAGTCCTTCATACTCGGAATCCCAGGGCTTGGAAGCAGGAGGATTGTAAATTCAAAGCCAGTTTGGGCTACAAGTTCAAGGCCAACCTGGGCTGCCTAGGGTGCCCATGTTTTTTTTTTTTTTAAAAAAAAAACTCTTTTACCCTGTAAACTGACAATAGTTGGAAATAAAGCTGAAATCTATCAAGACATTGATTTCAAAAGAAACTTCTTGAGGCTAGAGAGATGATTTATTGGATAAAAGCATTTACTGCTTTTCTCAGGACCTGGGTGGGTTTCCAGCAACCATATGTCTCAGTTATCTGTAACTCTAGCTCCAGGAGATCTGACACCCTCTACTGGCTTTCACAGGTACCAGACATGTGGTCCACATGTATATAGTGCTGGCAAATAATCATACGTATAAAATAAAACTAAATCTTTTAAAAAAATTCCTTCAGTATTTATTTAGGTCAAAGACTAGGATCCGTTAAATCTATAAAATATAGTAGGATCCTTCAGAATAATCTTGGCTGTGATGAGACTAATGAATCAGAATTATTAAATTTGCTGTACCTAACCACATAACATGCACAAAAGGAAATATTAGTGTTTAGAGAAATAAATAGCTAATTGTAAACAGTTTTTAACAAAAATAACAACTTTTTAACCAAGAAATCAAAGCCATCTCATAGGAAACTAGCCAGTAAGATCCTCTGAAACCACACAGAGAATGGAAATCTGTCTCTGTTACATTCCCTGAGCATGCTCTGTTGACCAGGCATCACATATGAGGTAACAGGTTTATTAACCATTTACTTGGTGATCTAAGAGTGAGGCATGGCTGGGATTAGAACTCAGAGGCAGTGAGCTGATGATTAGCAGAGGTTCTTGTGCAGGCTTCTGTTGTGACAATGGTTTTGGTTTTGGTTGTTTTAGGGCAGCCTTATGTTGCCCAGGCCGGCTCACTATATAGTTGAGGATGGCTTTGAACTAATAATCATACTGTCTCTCCTTTTTGAAGTACAAGCAATATACCGTCAACTCTGATTTTGTGTGATGCTCAGAGTAGAACCCAGGACCTCATGCATCCTGGGCAAGCCCTCCAGCACTAAGCTATGTCTTCAGCCCTTTGATAGTATTTATATGTAGAAAAAAAAATAGGAGAAACTATAATTTTTATAAGTTATATTAAAATAAGTGTACTCATTCTGCTTGTAAAGTAATATTTGCTTTTGTATTTATTCTTGGAAATTCTGATCTCCTTTCATCTCCCACTCTGTTTTTCTAGGTGATACAGATTAATCTGAATTCAATAGTTGCTTCTGTCAGTGGTCCAAAAAGGCCTCAGGATAGAGTTGCTGTAACAGATATGAAAACTGATTTTCAGGCTTGCTTAAATGAAAAGGTAAATTGCTTTATTGTTACTTTTATGCTATGTGCTAAGTAGTAAAAAGCTAACAGGGTTTGGGATTGATTTTTAAATTAAATCAACTGCTTATTTCTTGTTTGTTTAATACGGTATGTTGTATGCCAGCGCCTTGGGAGGGTCACAGTTTGGATTAAATCTATTTAAAGTAATCAAAGGTTAATAAAGTTAGTTTTCTCAGTCACAGTGGTTTCCTTTCAAGTGCTAATCCGTTGTGTGACAGTACAGACATCTTCTACATCACTGAAGAATGTTTATTGTTTTATTCTTCCTACTAAAAACAATTGCACTATGTAATTATTTTCATTGAGTTTGAAAAAACAAAAACAAAATAACCTTGACTCTGGGGTTTCTGATTTTGTCTTTAAAGTCATGGCCATAGTTTTTTTCCCAGCAATGTGTTAGGAAACAGTAGAGTTGTCTTTGCCTCCCAGTCCTGGCTTTTATAGTTTGCTTATTTTTTGTTTGGAAAATAACAAACTTGTTCAGAAATAAGGTGGTTTCAGTTGAATTGCTGTACCTGTCAGGCAACTTTAACACTTATTAACTCAAAGTCAATCTTACTCATCTCTTCTGCACTCACACAGTTGAGTCACTTGGGGCAGATCTTTAGAATAGGAAGAGTTTCTACCACGTTTTTGAGAATTCCTGTAAGCAGGAATGGCTAGGAAACGTCTCAGTTGGACTGGATCTGCGTGGTTGACTGTAATCACATAATATATAAAAGTGTTGCCTATGAACACTAATAGACTCCCCTTGTAATATTCAAATCTTGTTTAAGATGTTGCACCTTCTGAATGGTGTAGACCTTGTGTGTCACAGTAGAATTTTGACTGTTAAATGATGTCAGATATCCAAGTTTTGTTTCCTATTTGTCCCACCAAGTCTGTAATACTTCCATACAAATTTATAGGTTGGATTTAAAGGCTTCCAAGTTGCAGCAGAAAAACAAAGTGATACTGTCTCTGTTCATTATGATGGAAGTGACTATAAGCTGTCCCATGGATCCGTGGTCATTGCTGCAGTTATCAGTTGTACCAATAATTGCAATCCATCCGTGATGCTTGCTGCAGGTAGGTCGGTGTTTATAACTATAGATTCTCTTATGTAAATTACTGTTTGTTTTCCTGTTATATTTCTCTTCCTTAAATAATGTATTCATGTTTGTGTTTTATATTGAGAGACTCTGAAATTTTAATTCATTGGTTAGATTTAATTGTATTTTATTACACATAGGTAGCTTTTGAAAAGACTGTAGTTTATGTATCTATTGATTTTAAATTGTTTCTGTCTCTTTAGTAAGCTACTCAGCAGGTATTGCTTGGGATTTCCCCACCAGTATACCATCACAGTATACTGTGCAAGTGGGGATTTACTGACATGTAACATAAGTTTGTGTACAGGATGACAGAATTACCAGTGTTAAGTTGCTCTTTGTTTACTATGATCATGACATTGATTCAGTCAATAGTGGTCATGTATGAATGTTTTTTTTTCCTGTTTGTGTGATGCTATGGTGTCAGCCTACTCCCTAATAATTTGCAGCATGATGCTACTTTATAAGATTTTCAATTTGTCTTCAGTGAACTGAATAGCTAGAGTAAAATGCACAGAGTAATGATGTTAAGGTTTTAATGGCTGGAGAGATGGCTCAACAGTTAAGGGCACTGGTTGCTCTTCCAGAGGTCCTGAGTTCAATTCCCAGCAACCACATGGTGGCTCTCAACCATCTGTAACGGGATCTGATGACCTCTTCTGGCATGCAGTTGTACATACAGATAACAGCACTCATAGACATTAAAAAATAAATAAATCTTAAACTTAAAAAACTTTTTATAAATTTGAACTTTTTACTATTAATTATAGTCTATTGTACTAAACACACCCTTTTCTTTGTTTTTATTCTAATGTGAAGGAGGTAAGGGTATGTTGTCATAGTCATTGTTTGTTGATTTTACAGGTCTTTTAGCTAAAAAGGCTGTTGAAACTGGTCTACGAGTTAAACCGTATATAAGAACAAGTTTGTCTCCAGGCAGTGGGATGGTTACACATTACCTCAGTTCAAGTGGAGTGTTACCCTATCTTAGCAAGCTAGGGTAAGTGACATTTACTGTTATTTACACCTAGACTGGTATTCAGCCGGTGAAAAATATGTTTGTTAGAAGGCAAAGAGAAGTCAAAAGGAAAAATACCACTTATAAGGGAGGCTGCCCCCCCCCCTCAGAGTTGGTACAAGACACACTCAGACACTAAGTTCTCAGCACAAAGGAGATTTTATACCCAGAGGGGAAGCAGATAGGTAGGGGAGGCTACAAAGGCAGACAGCACAGCAGCAAGAAGCAAGCAGGTGTTTTGGGTTTTGTTTTTTTGTTTTTTTGTTTTTTTTTGTTGTTGTTGTTTTGTTTTTTCAGAAGCGTATTTTTAAGGATAAAAGCGGGGGATCTGTACTAGAATGAGTTGCTAAATCTTAGTTAGATATGTTTGCCAGATAGTGAATTTTGGGGCGTGAGGGCTCGCAGATAATGAATTTTGATTGTTGGACTTGGGTGTTTAGTCTCATGAGTGAGTCAGTGACAAATAAGGGAATAGACCTTGGGAATCGGCTTTAGCAATACAGTCTAATGGTTTTTATTTTAGCAAGGGGAGAAGGAAAAATGAAGGAAAAAGCCTATATGTGCCATGCTTGCCATACTTGGGTCTTTGAGAGCCCTCCACTTGTTCTCTTGCCATTGTCAACAGTCTGGTGCCTATGATGGGCACTGGGAATATCTGATAACTGAGGCACTTGAAGTCAGTCACATGATCTGTAGCCTCAGGACAGGGGAAACCAAGTCATAGTGGGTACTGTTAGAGTAGTATGAGGGAGAATATAGTTCTCATGAGTCATGTTCAGTTCAAAAAAGAGAAAAAGAATAGTACAACAAGTTGGATTAATTTAATTGAACACATATCTTTAATCCTAGCACTTGGGAGACAGGGGCAGGGGGATCTCTGAGTAAGTGGCCAGCCTGGTCTACAGAGGTAGTTGTAGGATAGCCAGGGCTACAGAGAAACCTTGTATTGGAGAGCAGTGTGGGAGCATGGGGGTACTTGAACAAATTGTTTTGATTCAGGTTTTGCAGTTTTTGAGTCTGCAATGTGCAGGTTAATTCATCTGTGAAGTTTGTTTGTTTGTTTATTTCAAGACAGGGTTTCTCTGTCCTGGAACTCACTCTGTAGACCAGGCTGGCCTTGAACTCAGAAATCCGCCTGCCTCTGCTTCCCAAGTGCTGGGATTAAAGGCATTCGCCACCACTGCTCAGCTTTCTGTGAAGCTTAAGAGAAACTACTTTTATATTTCTTTCACAGTTAAATGATGACAGTGTAATTTTGGAAAATAATATTTTTACATAAATTATCAGTCCTTTTTAAAACCCTCATAAATTTTAGATTTTTTTTTTTTTTTTTTTTTTTTTTTTTGCTTTTAGAACAGCAGCTAAAGTAATTTAGAGACTTACGTTTGTAATCTTATGTTGGAACTACTATCAGGGATTCTTAGTTGTAATTTGTTGAGAGCTGAATAATTTACTCCCACTAGAGTGGCTCCTTACCCTTTCGGGACCTTTGATGAATTGTCATAGTGATGTCATCATAATGTTTTATAGTTCTAAATATGCCTTTCCAGTGGAAACATGACTTTTTAAAAGTGGTTTTATTCTAGTTATAGCAGAGGGCCTTCTGATACTGTTTGATAAATACTGTGGATATGTGGGCTCTTCTAAGATTTATAATCAGTACAAAGAACGTGCTACCAGTGAGACTTTCATGTTTAAAACTGTGAGATTAATGTGTTGGTTAATTCTTACAAAGCAAACAGTAATCTTACTGTAATAGCAGAAATAAAGAGATAAGACTTACCCTTTCTTTACACATATGATATACTATCCAGTCATGTTTCACTTTTTAAATGCAGGTTCGAAGTAGTTGGCTATGGATGTTCGACGTGTGTAGGAAATACAGCCCCTTTATCAGAGGCCGTTCTGAATGCAGTGAAGCAGGTAAGGTGGACATGAGCACATCTAGGGCGCTTCTACTGTTGCTCAGGTTTTAATGAGGATACTTCAGTATCTACTTAAGCATCGGTGTTAATTAATAGATGTTAGTTTTAAAAATTAGACACACTTATGAGTGATTGTGAGCTTTGAGAGTTGCCCCAACTTGTTTTTAACTATATCTTGTTAGTAAATTACAGACAGTGTACGTCAATGTGTATCTTGATATCTATACTTGAAACTCTTGGGAAAAGTAACTTGTGCATCTTAAAATAGTACAAAGAATTAGTCGTACATTTTCAAAACAATTCCTCAGTAATATAAGGAACTATTAAAGTATAAGAATTGTTGTTCTGTACTTAAAACTTAATGAAATTTGTTTGTTGTCTGGCTCTCAGAACTATATTATTTGAAACAAATTTTATAATTGTGTGAGTATATATAAGCTCTTAAATCAAGTATATTTGTTTTTCCCCCTCAGGGTGATTTGGTTACCTGTGGAGTTTTATCTGGAAACAAACATTTCGAAGGCCGTCTTTGTGATTGTGTCCGTGCCAATTATCTCGCCTCTCCACCCTTAGTGGTGGCTTATGCCATAGCAGGCACAGTGAATATAGACTTCCAGACAGAGCCTTTAGGTGTGTTTTCCTATATATTATCTGTATGTTTATATGTATGCTTATGTGCACTTTCTCCCAGAAGTTGTTAAAACCAGTTTTTTTGATATGAAAGAAAACATGCAATACTTGTTACTTTCTTACACCATCATTTTTCTGTTATCCATGTGTCTGTTGATGTGAAGAATGTAAGTTGGAGATGTAATTGGTGTGCGATACTTAAACCTGGAATACACCTGTTGTTTAATCAGTTACTTGATTTCTGTGACTTTTCTTTGAACAGATAGGAATGTTTTGAGGTGTTGGTTTTTGGTTGTTGTGTTAATATATGTATTAAATACCATGTTAACATTTTGATTAGGTACTGACTCTACGGGAAAGGAAATTTTCCTGCATGACATTTGGCCTAGTCGAGAAGAAGTTCATCAGATAGAAGAAGAACATGTTATATTGTCCATGTTTAAAGCACTAAAACAGAAAGTAGAGGTAAGAGTCTTGTGGGGCTCTTTTTATCTGTTTTTAGTTTGTTCTTTATTTTGAAGTAAGGTCTCACTGTAGCTCATACACCTCACTCCTTATAGCCCATGCTGACCTGTGAACTCAGCAATCTAGCCCTCTCAGTTCTGGGATTTCAGGCATTTATGGCTGAGGTTTTTTAAAGTGTGTGTGTGTGTGTGTGTGTGTGTGTGTGTGTGTGTGTGTGTGTGTGT
>JANHMN010000024.1:22774071-22839071 GCA_030674055.1 Rhabdomys pumilio
TGTGTGTGTGTGTGTGTGTGTGTGTGTGTGTGTGTGTGTGTGTGTGTAAAACCATTAAAAGCATTGGTGGTGACCTTAGGTCTTTAATCTCAGCACTCAAGACAAAAGCAAAGGAACTCTGAGTTCCTGCCAGCCTGGGCTGCACAGTGAGACCTTGTGGGTGGAGGTGTCTTGGTGACATTTTCATGTTTGTATCACTGTACTACTCCTTTATTGCTCTCTCTTATCCCCACTATTCCCTGCTGTCTCCTCCTCTTCCCACGCAGTATGCCTTCTGCATTCACATGTTTGTGTGTTCATGCAGACATTTAAAAATCTTTGTACGTGAATGGTGTGTGTGTGTGTGTGTGTGTGTGTGTGTTTATGTGTGTGAATGTGGGTCTGTGCATACCATGGCATGTGTGGAGGTCAGAGAACAACCTCTGGTGTTAGTCCTCACCTTGTACCATATTGGAGAAAGGTTCTTGTCCTGCAACTGCCTCTGCTAGCCTAGCTGGTCCACAAGTGTCTAAGGACTCTCTTGTCTCTACCTCCTATTTTATCCATAAGACTGATTTGCAGCCATATATCCTGCTTACATGGCTTCTGGGGGCTCCAACTCAGAAACACTGTGTCAAGTGATTTACACCCATTCATCCATCTGCCTACTCATAGTTCTGCCTTCTCTTTTATAGCTTTAAACATGGGCAATATAACATTCTTATGTGATACACTTCTCAGCTAGAGCAACATGTATTTGGCACATATATTTTATTTCGAAATCTAGATTCTACATAAGAGAAAAAAAATACAATATCTATTTCTGAGTCTGGTTTATGTTTCTTAACATAATTGTCTCTAGCTTCATTTTCTTAAAAATGTCAGTTTGTCTCTCTTGTGTGCTCTCCTCTCCTTCCCTCCATGTCTCCCCCCCACACACTTAAATCTAGATTCTACATATGTGATATTTGTCTTTATTTTTACTCTCATATTAACATCCCTTAGTCCCCTTCCCCCTTGTCCTCTTTCTACTCTTCTGTTTGAGTCTAATTCTCCAAGTAAGAGAGAACATCTGATATTTATGTTTCTGAGCCTGGCTTATTTCACTTAACATGATGATTACCACTGCATCTATTTTCTGACGAATAGCATTATTTTTTTAATTCCAGAATAAAACCACTACTGTTATGTAAAACATTTTCTTCATCTGTTGATGAGCATCCAGCCTGGTTCTATAAATTGATCACAGTTATTTCTGTAATTCTGCAAATATTTCTGGTGAATTCATAGTCTTTAATGTTATTTTATATCTGGAATTGCTAATTGTGAGGAGAAAGACCTAGAATATTCTAACTGATTTTGAGTTACTTACTGAAATATTTTTCATTTCTATCCACATAGTTCAAAAATCAAAATAAGTAAGAGCAAACAACGCTTGGTGTCACTAAAATCTTAGCCATTATTTTACCTCCCTAGGACTGGGAGCAGTGTCATTTTAACACTTTTTAAGACTTACTTTTGTTTACAAATGAGCAGATACATATTTACAGTCTTTTATGTTCAAAGTGGTATATAAACTGGAGTATTCAGAAAAGCCTGTGTGGCAACTACTATTAGTAGTTAGTTGAACAAAAAGTATTCTATCACAGAAAGACAGTGAACTGTAGAAAAGGTAATTAGCCAGCTTTGCAAATTCCTGTGGTCCCAATACTTGGGAAACTGAGACAGGAGAATAATCACAAGTTCAAGGCTGGCTTGGTCTACATCATGAGTTGGTTCCTGAACAACCTGAGCTATAGTATGAGATTCTGTTTCAGAAAGAATCCTGGGTATAATGAAGCACATCTTTAATCACAGCATTGAAGGGACCAGGAACAGGCAGATCACTATGAGTTAGAGAGCATCCTGGTCATCTGGGGAGTTAGTTACAGGCCAGCCAAAACTACGTAGCAAGACTCTTAGCTCCACAAAAGAAAAGAAAGAAGAAAATGATTAGGTAAATCATCGTATATTATGCTAAGTATATAGAGAGAAGGAAATTAGGATGAGGATTAGTTGTTCAGATTTTGGAAAGCACGTTAGATGGACTTTTGTTTTGTTTTGAGGACAACCTCTTTTTGTAGATCAGACCAGCATTAACTTGAGTTACCTGTCTTAGCTTCCTGGGTGCTAGAATATACCACTATGTCTTGCTCACATGCTGTTTTACACAAGATGGTTAAAAAGATGACAATGATTCAGTTTTACTTTTTATATGCATGAGCATTTGCCTTTGTGTATGTTCCTATACTATATGTGTGCCTGGTACTTGCAAAAGCCAGAAGATGGGGCTCCAAACTCCTGGGACTGGCATTACAGATGGTTAGGACCTGGCTTGTGGATACTTGGGATTGAACTTGGGTCCTCTGAAAGAGCAGCCAGTGCCCTTAACCTGTGAATAATCTCTCTAATCCACTATTTTGAAAGGAGAGAGTTGGATAAGAGAGATAGAATCAGAAGGTTCAAGTTTAGTAATAGTCAAAGGTGTTGGTAGACTAGACCATTGAGTTAGTAGTGGAGACTGATGAGAAATGAGGGTTTGTTGTTGCTGTTGTTGTTTAAATTCCATTTAAAGACAAAACTAACAGGTGGTGATATGGGACAAATATATTGAAAAAATAAAACATGTTTCTTTGTGATAGTCCCAAAGATTGGTGGCATACCTTACATACTCTTTCATTTTGCTGTGTAAGTGTACATATCTACACAGTCTTTATAAGTTATTTAGTTTGAGGGTAGAGTGCCTCTATGAAGTCTGTAAAATTGTTTACATTGAAACTTAGGAGGCAGAGGCAGGCGGATTTCTGAGTTTGAGGCCAGCCTGGTCTTCAGAGTGAGCTCCAGGACAGCCAGGGCTACACAGAGAAACCTGTCTCGAAAAACCAAAAAAAAAAAAAAACATGCTTCTGAAAATTTGGTGGGTTTTTAAAGCAACTCTATTCTGTACAAAAATGTCATGATTTTTCAGGTAGATATGGCTTTTTTTCCTATGTATTATTTATTACTTTTATTCATTATTTATAAGTTACCTAGGTATTATTAATTACTGTAGATATTTTTAAAGTCTCATTTTCTGAGTTGTTCTTTTGGTCCACTCCTCAAACCATATTTGCAGATGGGAAATAAACGGTGGAATTCCTTAGACGCTCCAGACTCAGTGCTGTTTCCGTGGGATGTGAAGTCTACTTACATCAGATGCCCTTCATTTTTTGATAAACTTGTAAGTATTGGTGTACTGTTGGATCTTTTAAAGATTGTTACAGTTTAAAAAAAAAAAAGGCGGGGAGAGGAAGAGTTCAGCATTTTCAATTTTTTTCTTTTTAGACCAAAGAGCCAGCTGCATTCCAGCCTATTGAAAATGCCCATGTCCTATTGTATTTGGGAGACTCTGTCACTACAGATCATATATCACCTGCTGGAAGTATTGCCAGGAGTAGTGCTGCTGCTAAGTATTTGACAAACAGAGGGTATGTGTGTGTCTGTCTCTGGGGTGTTGCTTTCCCCTCTTTCTCTGTTACTAAGAGGCTTCTCTTCTGGTCATATTCCTGTATCCAGTAAATACACGCTATCTTAGGGGTCTCACTGTTGGCACATTGTCTTTAGCAAGAACTAAGTAACACCTTGACCCCCTCTCTTTATAATGTTAGAAATTGAAGTCATTATTTTACCTTTATTCAAACTAACAAGTAACCGAAGCCTTTAGAATCTAAGACATAACTGATTAGGAGCAATGATCAAGCTTAGTTTGACACAGCAAATGGAGCCTGACCATTGGTTCTAACCAGCTTCCTGTCACTAAATTGTAGCCGATGTGTGCTTCACGAGGCTATAGAGTGTGTATCAGTGGGGCTAGGATTGATATGTATCAATATCAAAGAAGATGGAAAGGATCAAATTTGAGTAGCCTACATATGTAGGAAGTAAATTATTTCAAAGATGTTTTACTTGTGTGCATGTGTACACACCTGTGCTTGTGTGTGCACCATGTGTGTACTGCCCATGGAGGCAGGAAGAGAATAGTGAACCCCTTAGAGCTGGAGTTGTGAGCTGCCTGATATGGGTTCTGTAAACTGAATTCAGTTTCCCTGCAAGAACGGCAAGCAATTTAAGCTACTGTGCCAAAGAGAAACAAATTTAAAACTAGAAAGGCATTTTTTCATTCCTGTGTAAGTAATGAACTACAGAGTTGTTCTCACTGAAGAACTGTTTTGGTGTCAGGAAGTTTATTTGTAGTGAGTGATTAACTTTTGAACATTACGTGTTGCTTGAGCAATTCAAATGTCAAGATTTTCATTGAAATTCTTTGTAATAATTAAAGCTATGAAGCTTGATTTAACAAAAGCATACTTTTTTATTACAAAGTTTCCTAATTCCTGTTGTCAGGCTTGTGTCAGGCTTAGCAGCAAGTGCCTTGACACTGAGCCATCTTGCTGGTGTTAGCTCCGAATATTTTTTAGCTCTGATTTCCATTCTGGTCATAATAGTAATTATTCTCCACAGAGAAAAATCAGCTGCCACTTCTTTTAAATATATACTTTTCTATTATTTCTTTTAATCTAGTAGTTCTCATCACTTTAGAATTTTCTGAAAACATGGACATCCAGAGTCTGTCTATACTAGTGTTTCTCAGCCTGTGGGTCATAAGCCCTTCTGGGGTTGAAAACCCTTTCACAGTGGTTACATATCAGATATTTCCTTTATGATTCATAACAGTAGCAATATTACAGTTAGGAAGTAGCAATAAAATAATTTTATGGTTGAGGGTCACCAGAACATGAGGAACTGTGTTAAAGGGTCATAGAATTTTAGGAAGGTTGAAAACCACTGGTCCATATCACTCTATCCTGAAGTAAAAAGTTTTTTAAGTGTACAACAAGTTCAAAGTCTTGATGGTTCTGTGTAAAAGATCAAATGACGCTGATAAAAATCAGTTGTTGATTATTAAGATAGTTTTGGTCAGTAATTTCTGGCCTTTAAAATTGCTTAGTGTGGTAGCTGTTTACAGGGTAGATTGAGGCTGAAGAATTTTAAGTTTGAGACGAGCCTTGGCTATATACCTAAGTCCTTGCCTTTTAAAAAGAAAGTGAGATCTGAGATCTGAAGGTGATTAGCTAAGAAACCGTTTATAGATCAGTGATAACTTGATAAACCCATGTCTAATCATTGTATAGCTGTACTAGCTTGAGGTCAACTAAAGTCGTGGGGTGGACAACAGCCTCTAACGGGTTTTACAACTCAGTAATGTTACATTTTCTACTGGCATGAAAACTCTTTCATAACTTTTTAGCCTTACTCCCCGAGAGTTCAATTCTTACGGAGCCCGAAGAGGTAATGATGCTGTGATGACAAGAGGCACATTTGCAAACATCAAGCTTTTTAATAAGTTTATTGGGAAGCCGGCTCCCAAAACAATTCATTTTCCATCGGGACAGACGGTAAGAATATATACAAATGTGCCTTGGCCATTGCTCACGGGATCAGCTTCTATATTAAGTATTTTTCTGTCTGTTGAATCTACAGCTCGATGTATTTGAAGCTGCAGAACTGTACCAGAAAGAAGGAATCCCACTGATAATTTTAGCAGGAAAAAAATATGGTTCAGGAAATTCAAGAGACTGGGCTGCCAAAGGACCCTATTTGCTGGTAAGGATTCTTAAATTTTATATTCTTAATCTTTTTTGGTTTTTTGAGACAGGATTTCCCTGTGTAGCCCTGGCTGTCCTGGAACTCAGTCTGTAAACCAGGCTGGCCTCAAACTCAGAAATCCATCTGCCTCTGCCTCCCAAGTGCTGGGATTAAACGCAGTCGCCACCACTGCCCCAGCTATATTTTTATTCTTAATATTCTTTTTTGTCAGTAACAATGTATCAAAGTTCATTTGGCTTATTTGGGATTTTTAATATGATTACTTGGATTGCACATTTATGAGTTTTGTTTTCATTAATCTTAATTTTAGATGATATTTAAAATTTCTACTTTTGTTTTGCTACTCTGAATTTGATTAAACCTCAAAAAAAATTTTTTTACATAAGGAAGTGTGTATGGAAACAGTGAAGAGAGAAAAGTCCATCTTACACTAACTTTCAGCATAACAACACCTCCTTTTCACTTATTTCTGTCCAGACACTCAGGTAGCCCAATTCCATACCTTTTGACCAATTAAGAAACCTGTCTATTTGTATTCTCTGGGGCCATTCAGTTTCTTCATGAACAGTAACTTAAACAGGAGGAGCAGGTTAGCTTCATCCCTGTTTACAGTCTGGTTTCTCAGGCCATCTGTTATCCCTGTCTCATGTCACATGTATCCGCCCAAAATCCCAGTGTGCCCCAGTTTATGACCTTCTCAGTAGGGGCTTTGGATTTTGAGTGAAAGTTGACAGAGTGTGGTTTTTTAAAATGTTATTCTTGAGCTGGTGTGTAGCACGTCTTTAATCTCAGTCCTCTGAGGGGTGGCAAGAGGAGCTCTAGGAGTTTGAGGATCCCCTGACTTACAAAGTCAGTTCCAGGCCAGTCAGGGCTATGTAGAGACCCTGTCTCAAACAACAGCAACAAAACAAGTTATTTTTTATGTATAAGTACAGGGTAACATAAAGTAGTTGAACAAGTATATAGTACATTTGTGCAGATTTTGGAGGAAGAAAGAAGATGCATGTATGATTAAGGGGAAATGTCCTAAAACGCTTCTGAGACAATGTAGTATTTTTTAAGTGAGGAAGCCAGGTCTGGAATCTCTACTCCAGTGCCTCTCAGCCTTCCTAATACTGTTATGGTGACGCCCAGGCATAAAACTATTTTTGTTGCTGCTTTATTAATGTAATTTTGCTACTGTTATGAATCATAATGTATATACCTGTTTTTTGATGGTCTTAGGCAACCGTTGTGAAAGGGTCATTGAATCCCCAAAGGGGTCACAGCCACAGTGAGAACCGCTGCTCTAGCTCACTTACTTTAGAGAAGAAACATTTGCCAAAGTAGGGCTAGAGCTAGAGGTCTCGCTGCAGCTTACTAATTCTCCAGTGGTTTGATGACCTCACTGTTCTACATCTCAAAACGTCAGTTCATTTGCAGATTGACTCAGATCTTAGTGCTGATAGCACTGTCTCTTAATTCTAGTTTATAAGTCTGCCAAGTTAGTTACCTTTTTATTTTAATTAATTAATTTATTTATTTATTTATTTATTGGTGTGGGGTTTTTTTTTTGGTTTTTTTTTTTTTTTTTGGTTTTTTTTTTGGTTTTTTGAGACAGGGTTTCTCTCTATAGCCTTGGCTGTCCTGGAACTCACTCTGTAGACCAGGCTAGCCTCAAACTCAGAGATCCACCTGCCTCTGCCTCCCAAGTGCTGGGATTAAAGGCATGTGGCCTCTTATTAAAGAGCAATCTATAAAAGTTTTCTTTAGATGCCTTACATAAATCAAATCTCGGTAATGGAATATTCCATCAAAAACGACTATACAAAGCCCAAAGTAGATTTTTTTTTTTTTTTAAATATTCAGTATAAGGCTGACATGCTGGTATACCCTGTAAACTCAGCACCCTGAGTCCAGAGAGCATGACGATTGCTATGATTGAAGCCGGTTTAAGCTACAAACGAAGATACTGTAGTAATAATACTAATAATAATAATAAGCTCAAAGTGGTGAAAGAAATAAAATGCACATTCATTACAGGGTGTAAAGGCTGTTTTGGCTGAAAGCTATGAAAAAATACACAAAGATCATTTGATTGGAATTGGTATAGCGCCTCTTGAGTTCCTCCCAGGAGAAAATGCAGATTCCTTGGGCCTCTCTGGTAGAGAAGTATTTTCTCTATCATTTCCTGAAGAACTCTTTCCTGGAATAACATTAAATATAAAGGTAACTCAAAGATCCCCAAATATGTCATTACATACACTATATCAAATAGGTGTTTGGAAGTTAAGAATTGTTTCTAATTTCATGCTAGTGTCAGTGCATATAAGTTGTAGCTCTTTCCTGTTAATTTGTGTTATTAATACGTCATGTTGTCTTAGGACAGTAGAAGGAACTAGTCTTAAAAAAGAAAAAGATGCCTGGAAGGGAATTGAGACTTCATTTACATGTGCCATGTTTTTAATTTTCTGTTTTGATCAAAATATGACCCAGGCAATAATCAATTACAAACAGAAACAAAAGTTCAGCACTCAAGGTTGGAGTAAAATTTTATAACTAAGGGAACAAAAGATAGGACAATAGATATTATATGTAATAGATACTTACTCTATAGTAAGTGTAAGCAGTGAGTGATGATTTCCTCAGGGAAGCGTAATCTAAGTCTTGCTATAGACTTTCAGAGTCTGATAGTTGCCATTTAGTATTAGAGATCAAAATACCTGTTTTTCTACTTATCTCATTGGGAGGGGGTCTCAAGTTTTCAAGTAGCAGAAGTGTATAGGTAACCAAAATTTGGGAAATTAGAATCAGGAAAATGTAGCAAGAAATCAGGTAGCAAGTGACTGAATACAAATGATCTTAACCAAACAACACTAAGCTCTGACTCACAGGCTGTCTTTTTGTTTGTTTAAAGACGAGTACTGGAAAAGAGTTCAGCGTGATTGCGTCATTTGAAAATGATGTGGAGATAACTTTGTATAAACATGGAGGCTTATTAAACTTTGTGGCCCGAAAATTCTTATAGTATCTGCTCACTGTGGTATCTTTTGTGACTGATAACTGCAAAGCCTTCTGTGCTGGACCCAGGAATCATTGCCGTGGAACTGCAGATAATTTCAGTATACTTATCTCATCCATGGATGTAAATGATAATGAATCAATGTAGTGACTAAAATGAAATCTTGATTTTAAATAATATATGAATGGTGCTATTAACATTGCTAAAATCAACGTGTGAAGTGTGTTGTGGAAGAGACCTGTAAGTATGTGGGGGGGGGTATATTTTATGAGATCATTTTGTAAATAAAGACAGAATTTGAACTTGTGTTGAAGATTCATATGAATAGCCATTCTAAAGCTGTTTGTTTTGTTTTGCACCTTTAAAACTGGACTACTGTTTGTTGGTTGAAGAATAGCAAGTTGAAATAGAAGAATCCAGACTAGTCCCTATAATTGTGGAAATGAGTACCTGATTTATAAATGAATTTTTAAGCGTTTTTCTTTCCAGAATTGAATTGGACATAGTTGGCATTCCCAGTTTGTAATGTAAGTCAGGTTTAGCCTTAATTTCAGTATGTCTGCAAGGCATAGAACATGCCCCAGATCACAGACCGTCTGACCAGTCCAGCCAAAACTTACTCCCTGTCTGAAGATAAACAACTGCAAAATATAGCTGATTGTGTGGTACCGTGTATTAGTAAAAATACATTTCCTAAATACAGCTCTGTAATTTTTTTTCAGTGATTTGCCACTATGACCCTCTTGCAAGCCCAAATACTGGTGTATTAATTTGGACTAGATTTCGCTCATTTTACATGATACTGTAACTCCTGTAACGTCAATTAGGTATCACAGGCTGACATTCCACACTCCTTTTATGAATACTGGAAACAATTTGAATCAAATTCTAAATTTTCTTTAGACTTATAAATTATCCATACAAAATTATGGATATGTACCCCTAAGGGTTTGTTTTGTTTTTGTTTTTTGTTTTTTACAGTTTTTTAAGTTGATTTCTTGCTATTTGGGCCTTTATTTTATCTGGGATACATCATTGTTAATTTAATTATGATTTTTTTTTTTAATCAAAATTGACCATAAAGATAAGACACTTGGGAGTCACTGCTGTTTGCGTGTCTGACATGTGTTTGCAGTTGCATCTGTATCTGTTACACCACATCACGTGCTTAGTCCATGTTTAACATCCTTTTAAAAGGGTGGAAATTTAATTTTAGAAACTCCTGTACTTCTTTTAACAAGTTAAACTTAGCAGCAAAACGTTAAATGTAATTATTTTTAAATTTTTTTTATTTGATTTGTTCTTGTACATTGCACAAAATGAAAAGTCCTTGTTTTATGCTAAACTTAGGAACTACCAAACCAGTGGGCGAAGAGTGCTGAGAACTTGACACGTGATCAGCTGTACAGTCCTCTGAAAGTAGTTTTCAACTGTGTACTGAGTTGGACTAGCCTCTTTAGTAAATGCTTTCTTTGCTATTTTGAAATCATACTGTGTTCTGGTAGATGCCATGTGTCTGTCTGCATGTGTGTTAATCTGTGGAAGCCTGAATCGAGAATGGAGAATTACAAGTTGAGTATTAAAATACTGATACATGCTTTGAAAAAATGAGAATTCCAGATGTGTATATGGAAAAAAATTGTGTCATATTTTGAAGACATACTCAGTCTATAGTCTGAGCTACAGGTCTGGAAATAAATGTCTGAAAAATGGTAAACTCGCTATGAATCAAACATTATTATTCAAACATTTCCAGTACAGTAATGGTATAGAAATTGCATTTCAGGAACAAATTGAAGGTTCTTTTAATCTCTCACCTAGAAACAGTGAACTAAATTTTGGATAAGCATGGTTTTAAATGTGGGAGCGAAATTAAGCACATGTCCCATTGTGTGTATCTTGTGATTCTCTGTCTCCAGCCAAATAATGCAAAAATGTGGCACCTGTTTTTATTGTGTTACTTACTTTGTTGACTCTTTTTAGTTATTTTCTAAAAATTACCAATATTTGGAGAAAGAAAGTGAACACAAAAAAGCAAATCAGTATTTTGAATGTAGCACAGTTACCGACAGCAGCATTTTAGTCTGTTGAGAACGTTGTGCTCCATGCTGTTGTGTGCCTTAGTTGAGCTGCTCATACAAATGAAGGAAAGGAAAGGCCTCCAGTCACTGGACTGCCATTGTTAGTTATTCCTTCATGGTTCCCAAGATGGCAGGCACCTCTGTTAGTACACGGATGAGAGCACAGCGTCTTCCCCACCACACTGCTTGGATTTTCACTGGGATTGTACTAAAAGTGTAAAGCTGAGAGCTCAGCCAGAGTCATGTGCTTATGTGGTAATGATGTGGTGTTTATTCCTCTTCTCTATGGTAAGTGACGGGATGAGAAAAGCTGACATTTTTCAGCACCTTTTTACTTTGAGTCTAGAGAGAAGATACTAAGCCACTGGATAATGATGCTATATTTGATTTGGAGAGTAAAACACGGAGAAGGAACTGAACGTTGGGTTTTTTCAGTCGGGTGTTTTCCCCTTCAAGGTGACTGTGCTGATTTGTTTTGGTTTTGTTTGTTTTATCAACGTTATGTATAATATGTGAGTAAAATCATATATATCTCTTCAGTAACTATGAATCATTGTTATTTAAAGCCAACAAAATAGCATAACAGTTTGAAGTTCAATAATGTTAAGTACTGTATAGAAATATATTGGAGGTAAAGTTCAGTTATGAAATTGTGTATATGTTATTGATGCTGTAAATTATTTTTAATAAAGAAAATTGTATTATCACATGTGACTCATGTTGTATTTTATAGTAACTCAGAATAAAGCATGACTTAATGTAATGCTATCCAGAAATCTCTCCTCAAATATGTTCTGTAATGTTCATTCCCAACGTAACAGCCAAGGTGGTTAATCTCATATTAATTCCAGGAGTGTCAGAGTGGATAGTCAAGTTATGGAGTCAGTGTAGTATGAAAGAGTAATCTGACCTAAATCAAGGTCTTCTGTACAAACACAAGTCAGGCACGTTAATATTCAAGTGATGGAGAGTGTCCTACCAGGTGATCCATTCTGACACTAAAGTTTGGATGTTTAAAAACTATATTTCTCTAGGCTTAGTGTTGCATACCTATAATTTCTGTGCTTAGGAGGCTGAGGCAGGATTGTTTGAGTTGAAAGCCAGTCTGAGCTAAAGCCAAGGCTACTGTGTTAAACATCTTGTCTCAATTTTTTTTTCTCCAAACTGAAGTCTTCTGTTTGAAGCTTATTCTGATTCTCTTTCTCCCTAATCTGTCTGATCCTCATTTGTGTGGCACGTTTAAATACCTATTTGCTATATAATTTGACCTACTAGAAACGGTATATTACCTTCATACCCTATGTCTTTTGTCATGATCATTGTTCACATTTAGGACAGAATTGGAGAGCTCGGTGACACAGATTGTGTATTACAGGAGACAACCTTGGTGTGGGATAGTGGTTGCTGTGTGTCTGGTCCTGCTAATGATGTCATTCACTCCTTCGCTGCAGTTTCATTGATTGCTTTTCCAAAGTAATTCATGCATAGCCCGGAGCTAGGACCACAGCTCTCCTAAAGTAAGTTTTGCCAGCTCCTGTGATTGGAAAGGGCGATCCCAGGGTTAGGCGTTGGTAGGTTAGATGCTTAGCAGGCTCAAGGTCTTGACTCAGATTCCTGTGTTGCAAACAAGAGACTGTTAAGCCCCTTTCTACGACTTACAGCAGCCTCAGTGGTTAGAGTTGGTTAAAGCTTGGCATCCAAAGGCTAAAAGATGACAGTTTCAGGTTCTAGGAAAGTATCACAAAGCAAATGGGTATATCCTGATAGTTTGAATGTCCAGACTTCATACCAACAGTAGCCTTGATACATTTATTACCTGATACCAATTTTGCTTTCTAATTACAAGTTACTGCTAGCCTTACTGTTTTAATGAAAGTTGTTGGGATAAGTCTTACGACTGCTAGACTAGGTTCAGGATATGGTCAGCCCACATAACACTGCAGTAAGTGACAGACCACACATAACTGGTTCCTTCCATTGACATTTGCACCATGAGATTGCCAAAGGATACATTTCACAGAACATGTCCCATCAGCAGCATATATATTAGTACTTGAAAAATAGGTCATGTACTTAAAGAGCAGGTGTATATGTTATCCTCACAGTCTGCTCATACGGCAGCTGGATTTTATGTATCCATTGTGTTGGCACTAAACTTTGAACACCAATATAGGAAATACAAAACTACAAGATAGAGCCAGTGAGATGGCTCAGTGGGTAAAGGGTGCTGGCTTGACAAGCCTGTCCATACAGCTTCTGTCTCCAGAGCCATGTAAAGTCAAGGGAAAGAACCCACTCCACAAAGCTGTTTCTGACCACATAGGTCTGCTGTGACGTGTTCCTCCCCATGCACATACGCTTACACAAAATAGTTTTAGGTTTCTTTTAAAAATTACAAGATTATATTTTCTAGAACACTTTTCTTTAATTGGATATTTTATTTATATTTCAAATGTTATCCACTTTCCCGGTTTCCCCCGCTGCCCCCAAAGTCCCCTATACCATACCCCATCCTCCTGCTTCTATGAGAAAGTTCCCCCACCCACCTACCCACCTCTACCTCCCTGCCCTGGCATTCCCCTACTAGAGCACATTTTATGGTAAGGTTGAACCCAAGAAGTTATACATTGAGCCCTACTCAATACAAGATTGTGTATTTAATCTCTGCAAATTGTTTTTGTTTCACATTGGATATACAGCGTTAAGAGAAAAAACTGGCATGGCACTACACATTGAGAACCTTAAAAGAACAATTCATCCTAAAGAATTTGAAGTACATAAAAACTGGGCAAGGTGTCGTACACATATCTCAGCACTTGGAGGTGGTATTAGAATGAGGAGTACAGCCTGGTCTACCTGAGACAATCTAGACCTAAAACTTAACATGTATAAAAAGTTTATTTAGGAAGATATCATTAAAAATAGGGAAATGTCTATTTAAAGTGAAAATGGCAAGTTACAGAAAGCATTTTTTTTTCCTCCTTTGCAATAGAGTTACCTTATGTAGCCCAGGCTGGCTGCCCTGAACTCAGATTCCTGCTTCAACCTCTCAAGTGCTAGAGCATTACACACCTGCCACTATACCATGCAATATAGTTCCGAAAAGCATCCAGGGATGTCTGAGGAAATGACTCAGTGGGTAAGAGTACTTGCTGCCCAAACAAAGATCTGAGTGCAGATCCACAGAACCCATATTAAAAGACAAACAAACAAACAAACAAACAAAAAAAAAACAGATTAATAGCTGTGTATGTTTCTGCCACACTCTTGCTGGGTCAGGGAGTGATGAGACAAAAGGATCACTGGAGCTTTCTCACTGCCAGCCCAACTGAAGAAAGTGAACTCCAAGTGAGAGACTCTGTCCCAAGGGGAAAGAAGCACAGATAGTTACCGGAAAAGACTGAAAATCCTCTTCGTCATACATGCATTCCACATGTACACACACATGCAAGCAGAGTGTGTAGGGAACGGAAATAGGTACAAACCAAAGAAGGCAACGTGGATTCTGTTGCCCTGTGCCTTCAGTTTTCACAGTTTCAGCATTCAATCCTCATTCTCATCTTTTTTTTTTTTTTTTCCCAGCCCATGAGGAGAAAGAAAATGGACTAGTAGCAGTAGAATAGTGAGAGGTGTGGAGAAATCAGACGCTGCAGAGGGGCCTCAGAAAGCAAACATTCCATTTCTGGTTACAGGAAACTCAAGTCACAGTCAGCAACATCAGAAAGTGCAGAAATACCGTCCCTACTTGAAGATTAGAAAATAAGCATGCTGGGTAATGGTGAGGCATGTCTTCAATCCCAGCACTCCAGAGGCAGAAGCAGGTATTCAAGGCTGGCTTGGTCTTCAGTGGAGTTCCAGGACAGCTAGGGCTACACAGAGAAATTCTGTCTCAAACCTCTCCACCTCCCCTCACCCCACCCCACACAAAAAAAAGAAAGAGAAACATATCTAAAGGGATCTCTCATTATGATAGGTGATGGGGATTGGGGAGACTATCCAAGTTAATCGCACCCATGAAGGTGCCAGGACTGGAAAAAACTGTGAGATGTGCATACAGCAAAAGAACATAAGGGGATCAAATCACAAATCGGCGTGACAGGTATACAGGACTCTGCCAGCAGAGAGTGCTCTGGACTGTGAGAGAAGTCCTGCTTAGCTGGAGGGCATGCCGCTATATGGCCTAGTGTGGTGGTTTGAATATTGAATATTGTGGTGGTTTGAACACCCAGGGAGTGTTGCTGTTTGGAGGTGTACCCTTGTTGGATTAGGAGGAAGTGTGTCACTGTGGGGTGTGGTCTTTGAGACCCTCCTAGTTGCCTGAGGATGCCTGTTTTTTCCTGTTTGCCTTTGGAACAAGATGAAGAAAGCTCCTCCAGCACAATGCCTGCTGTGCTCCCACCTTGATAATGGACTGAACCTCTGAACGTGTAAGCCAGTCCCAATTAAATGTTGTCCCTTACAACCTTGCCTTGGTCATGGTGTCTTCACAGCAGTGAAACTCTAAGACACCTAGTGTCCTTGAAAATTAAGATTATCCAACTAATTACCTTGTCTCAGAATCCCAGACAAGTTCTTGAGCACGTTCTCATTGTCACAACTACCTAAATCCTAAATAAGGATTCTAGCCCAGTTGCCAGCTCTGTTCCTCCATGTACAAGCGTCATTCGTCACCCCAGATCTGAACTATGATGCTAACAGCCCAGTTGGTGCTGCTTCCTTTCTCCCTCTGTTGTACTGAGTTGGTCCTGAACTGGGAGTTGGTAAGCACGGTCTGGTTAAGGTTCCGTGCACTCTAGGCTTCAGTTCCCACTACCACAGACAGTGTAGGTCTGTTTAATAAACAGCCATTTTGGATTGGAACATTCTAGTACAAAGACAGTGAGCCCCATTTCCTCACAGAGAGGGACCGACCCTTGCAGTCTCAGGACTAGGATTCCTTTCTGGAGAGAAAGCACCTCTAGCCACGCTCTTTGAAGATGGCCTTCAGGATACTTCCAGAAAAAAACAGGAAGGAGTGAGGAAAGAGAGGCAAGAAGTGTCTGGGGCAGCTTGCTGACAGACAAGTGCTTCAAGTCCCTGCCAAGGCTAAGCCAACTTAGTGAGAATTGACAGATGCCACTCAAATCCCCAAGGCCTACTAATTGGCTACTTGAGGGACAATCAGAAACAAGAGTTCTGGGCCAGGCAGTGGTGGCACACGCCTTTAATCCCAGCACTTGGGAGGCAGAGTCAGGCGGATTTCTGAGTTCGAGGCCAGCCTGGTCTACAGGGTGAGTCCCAGGACAGCCAGGGCTACACAGAGAAACCCTGTCTAAACAAACAAACAAACAAACAAACAAACAGAAACAAGAGTTCTGACTAGAGAGCCGAGATTGACAAGATTGTCGAATTGCAGACAGCCAATCAGAAGCCAGATCTCTGAACTCTGTTGCGGGTTGGGCCAGAGCTGACTGGGCGGCGGGATGTGGGAGGAGCCACTAGGCGGAGGCGGGGCTCGCAGCGGCGGCGGGTCCGGCCCCACCTCCTGCCCCGCAATCGCTGGCTGAGGAGAGACCGCGGCCTCAGGACAGCTGTTCGTCTGTTCGCGGTGCGTGAGAGGAGGTGGGGGAGGCTGAAGCGAGAGAGCCTCTCTCTGAGGGACGTCCCTGAGAGGAGGTGGCGGGCTCCTGCGACCCTTGCGCTCCTCAAACTCGCTGCGTGCTGACGGGGCGGGTCACTGTCCAGCCCCAGCCCTGCTGAGATCTCAGTGCGCAATTTTGAGGGTCCCACCCTCCGCGGGCCTGCATGCTCCCCCGGACCTGACACAAGACCGGGGACCGGCTGTGGGCCACCTCCCTCCCATCCGTGTCTTTCCCTCCACACTGGACCCACTGGACGTGAGTCTTACTTCCAATCGCCCTTGGAAGAGGAGAGTTCCTGCAGCCTGTGAACTGTGAGGGGAAACTCACGAAATAAGTGCGGGAAATATCACAACCTTGGAAGCTCACAGGAAAGTCACTGAAGACAGACGTGGAAGTGCTAAGGCAGAAGTCACGAGACTTTGTAACTCTTTAGGAGAAGGTGAGAGGAAAGATTGGTTTCTGTATTATTATTATTTCCTTGTGTACTTTGTACAAACTGCAGTGTAAGATCCACTCCCTCCCCACTCCCCTCTCATGCGGCCAAAGATTATGGACTCTCGTGCAAAACTCCTGGTTAGAAGCCCTTACTGTTTGAGGTTTTTTTCTGGATCTAAATATTGTTGACAAGAAGACTAGCATCTATATAGGATTTAGATTCACTCCCCATCCTCTCCACACACGGGGCACATTTGATCAATATGAACGTCTCTGTTTTTGTTTTTGTTTTTTAAAGGCTTTTTCTTCATATGTATCTACTTTCAGTAGCAGGTTTCAATGTGTGTCTTTTCTTTCAGGATGTGGAGTTCTTCCTATATACAGTCAAAAAGCAAATATAAGCTCAAAACTCTTCGTTGAACTCTTTTAGAGGCAGTGTGGCCAAAGTTACAGAGGTTGGTTACCCAGCTGATGCTGGGGCAACTTTTCACAGTTTACCAACTGTTTGGTACCAGGTTGTCTTGTGACCAGACCTGCCAACAGGACTTTGCCCTGCATTAGCAAACAGGACTCTGCAAAAGAGATACTTAACAAGTCCCCTTGAAGGACATAGGAATGTTTTCTGAAGATTGGCCTTCCCCAATTGCCTTGAACAGTCTTCAAATTTAAGAACTTTTTCTTATTTTGACAGTCTCTCACAGTAGCCAGGGCTAACTTGGAACTCAATAGGTAGTCTGGACTGGCCTTCAACTTGGAGCAATCTTACTGCTCTGTTTCTGGATTGGAGGGATAGCAGATGTGAGTCACCACACCCAGCTCCCTATGAAATCCCTATCAAGTTCAGTGTTGTTTTAATGCCCTTAAATTCTTTCAGAGCTGAGAGGATTTTATCTCAGAGTTAAGGCTTCAGTTTATATTACATTCTGAGCACCAGCCTTATTTTATATATATTCAGAAGTGTTTAAAATTCCTTGTAAAGTCTTGAGGCCAAAAGCAATGTAACAGGATATATTAGTTTCCAGAAATTTCAGGTGCAAAGATTCTTTTGAAGCCCTGTTTAGTCTTTGTGATACTATGTTTAGTGTGAACACCTGAAGGGCTTAATTTGCTTCTGAAAGCAAATACTGTGGTCAGAAGTTAAACATGAGAAGTGTTTGTCAAGAACGACAGCTTGACTGGGCACCTGAGTCACTTGGTAGAGTACTGGTCTAGCATGCATGAGGCCGAGTTTGATCCCCAGCACCAAATAAGCCAAGTGTGGTGATACATACCTGTAACCTCAGCATTTGGGAGTAGAGGCAGGAGGATCAGAAATCCAAGGCTATCTAATGCATTTAAATCCAGCCCATGCTACATAGAACTTTGACTCAAAACACAAAAACAAACATAAAAGACTACAACTTGGAATCATAGGCATGTGCTACTAAGTGTGGCATTCCCATGGTTGCCGTAGATCCAAACTCCAGTCCCTATGCTTAGACATTGGTCACCATCTGCAGTGGTGACTTCCCGGCCCACAGACCTGAGATCTGAGTGGAACAGAATATTAGTTTTGGACACATCTCTTAATGTCTTTGGACCTACATTTCTCTGCGAAGTTGACAGACACGGGAAGGTTGGGTTGGATCAAAACAAAATGCTTCTCTGACCCGTGTTTGTCCATAGATCTGTACCTTCAAGTTGGGAGGGAAATTTAAAAATAATTTATGTCACAGGATTTTTATTCATCTGTCAACATATCTGCTTCTGTTCTGTTTGTTTTATTTGAGACAAGGTCTCTCTATATTGCATGGACAGCCTAGGACTTACTATGTAGACCAAGCTGGCCTGGAACCTGAACTAGTTTTCCAGCCTCTCCCTTCCAAGTGCTGGGATTACAATGGTGTGGACCATTATCCCCTGACAGAACATCAACTTCGTTTTCTTTTAAAGATTATTTTAATTCTTAAATGTCTCTGTGTGGGTGTGGTGTAACTGCAGATGTCTGTGGAGTCCAGAAAAGGCTGTCAGAGCCCCCTGGAAGTGGAGTTAGAGGTGATATAAGCCATGTAGTGTGAAAGCTGGGAACCAAATTCAGGCCTTCTGGGAGAGCAGCAAGTGCTCTTAACTGTGGACCCCCTCTCCAGCTCCAGGTCATCTGCTGCTTTATCTCATTCACTGATTGTTTAAACTTTATAAATAAAAAATAAATAAATAAAAATCAAGAAGCATAGACTCAATATAGAAAAATAGTGGTCTGTCTTGAGAATATCATTCAAATAACTGTCATTGTAATATTTCTGGCTCTTATCTTTCCCCTAGACATAATGTCAAGTGGAGATGGCCAGCAGTCACAGGCTCTTACCAAACCCACTTTTACTGAGGCTCAAGCCTCTGCACTGGTAGAATCAGTATTTGGGTTCAAAGTTTCTAAGATCCAACCACTCCCCAGCTATGACGACCAAAACTTTCATGTTCACATTTCAAGAAGCAAAGAGACTACAGATGATCCAGCTGACTATGTCCTCAAAATAAGCAATACGGAGTCTAGTCGAGCTCCAGACCTGATTGAATTGCAAAACCATGTCATCATGTTTCTGAGAGCAGCTGGATTTCCAACAGCCTCTGTGTGCCGAACTAAGGGGGACAACACCATCTCTCTCATATCCATTGGTAAGAGATTTCCTACGTTCATATTACTACATTCTGGCTACAAGTAGAAGTGCAGTGTCAAAAACAAGTTCATAACTCCAAGTGGGGATATAGTTTGGAAATGGTTTGAGAGCTACTATAAATCTTATGTTTATAAATGTTCTGGTAAATAATAACTAAGTGACCTGTGAGCACCAGGAGGACATGTTCTAGTCTTATTTAACACAAAAAGATTATATGTGTTGCTAGGAATTGAACCCAGGCCCTTGCACATGCTAGGCAAGCACTCAGCAAAGTCACTTCTCCAGCCTCAAGAATGGATTTTTAGTTATTAGACTGACTGCTGTGTTGTAGTAGAAACAGAAAGAACATGAAACTAGCAATCAAACATTTAAAATGCTGGTTTGTCATTACTATGTATGTGACCTCAGGCACAACACTTGAATCTAAGACTGCAAGTTCTTGTTGTTTTTTCCAGAGTGATTGAGAGCATGTATCCTTCCTTCATTCTAGATAGCGGACCTGAAATCAAAAGCTACTTGGTAAGAATGCTTACTTACCTCCCAGGAAGACCAATAGCTGAGGTTGCCATCAGCCACCAGCAATTATATGAAATAGGAAGGCTGGCTGCCCAACTGGATAAAACCCTGGAAGTAAGATTTGGGGTCTTGTTTTGTTTGTAAGGTATTTTTGTTTGTTTTTTATCTTTCTGTTTTTGTTTGTTTTTGAGACAGAGTCTCTCACTAGGTAGCCCTAGCTGGCCTGGAACTCACTATGTACACCAGACTAATGTCAGATTTGCAGCGATCCTCCTGCCTCTGCCTTGAAGGTGCTGGGATTAAAGGCATGCATTACCATGCCTGGCAGCAATGAGATTCTTAAGAACAGTATGCTTTGTTCATTCACTGTCTTATACACAGAGTCACATATACTGTGGGGTAGCTTCAAACTCACTGTGTAGCCAAAGATTACTTTGAACTTCTGGTCCTCCTGCCTCTACCTCCTGAGTACTGAAATTATAGGCATGTGCCTATAATACCTCATCTAGTTGATTTGGTACTGGGGATTGGGCTTTGTACATGCTAGGTAAGATGCTACCAACTGGGGCTGGAGACATGGCTCAATGGTTAAGAGCACTTACTGCTCTTCCAGTGGTCCTGAGTTCAATTCCCAGCAACCACATGGTGGCTCACAACCATCTGTAATGGGATCTGATGCCCTATTCTGGTGTGTGTCTGAAGACAGCTACAGTGTACTCATATACATAATAAATAAATAAATCTTTTTTTTTTAAAAATCATGCTACCAACTGCACTGCCTCCCCAAAGCATGTATTCATCTTTTATCCTTGATGTCTTGCACTGTACACTGAACACACTAGGTGACTTAATTTTTAAAAAGTAATGCCATGCTGATTCTAAAGTTAGGACTGCATGGGTCAGAAAGAAGAGGAGGGAGGACATTCCAGGCAAAGGAAAGAGCACATGAAATACGATGAATCGCCATATTCTGGAACCTCTGAATAATTCAGTATGGCTGTAATGTATAAGAACTATAAATGAGGCAGACAGGAGATAAAATTGAAAATTTAAGGTGGAGTCAGATTAGAAGATAGACATTCTATGAAAGTAAGGAGTTGATTTTTCTCTACTACTTGGGAGGCTGATACAGGAGTCTCATCAGTGTATGCCAGCCTAGACCACATTGTAAGACCATGCCTTCCCATCCCTGAAAAGTAAACAGTCTGAACTGTATCTTATAGGCAGTAGGGGTCCTTGAGGGAGGATTTTCTTAATATGCAAACTTACTAATTATAGCACTCTGGGTTTCAGAAAGGTGTGGAACATCTAGGGATCAAATTCAGTAGTCAGATAATCAATAATTAGTTAAAAACGGATTAAGGGCTTGAATCAGGGAAAGGTTTAAGCTCCCAGCACTTGGGAGCAGCAGCAAGAGATCACCATAAATTCAAAGCCAGTCTGGTCTACATAATGAGTTATGGGTCAGGACTATATGACTAGGCTCTGTCTCATAATAAACAAACAGACACGTTTTTAAAGTTTCAAGAGATTTAGAAGACAATGCAACTATATTTGGTGATTGTTTTATTATTGGTAATCAGGGAAGGATTGAGCAAATCAGGGAAGGATGCAGTTCTAACCTAGGCTTGATGTGATACAATCTCATTCTGAAGTAGGAAGCATTAAATAAGAATTAAGTAAGAGGTGAATGAGTTGAGGTTAGTTCTTTCAATCTCAAACATATTTGTAGTCTCCTAGAAAACAATGAAAAGAAAACAGAATGCTGCTTTATATGTCACTTGTTATGCCTGAAAGCTCTCTCTCTCTCTCTCTCTCTCTCTCTCTCTCTCTCTCTCTCCCTCTCTCTCTCTCTCTTTCTTTTTTATAAAGATGTATTTGTTTGTTTTATATATATGAGCACACTATTGCTGTCTTCAGACACACCAGAAGAGGGCATCAGATCCCATTACAGATGGTTGTGAGCCACCATGGAGGTGCTGGGAATTGAACTCGGGACCTCTGGAAGAACAATCAGTGCTTTTAATCACTGAGCCATCTCTCCAGGCCCCCTCCCCCGAAATGTTTTTTATGGGAAGAATTTTTAGGATCTTGATTTTGTTTGTTTGTTTGTTTTACAACCTGACAATGCTTACCAGTCATGCTGGTATATATCTGTAGTCCCAGCACTTTGGGGAGGGGGTGTTGATGAAAACCCAAACCCAGCTATAGCTGTGTTCTACCATCCTAACTCAAAAAAAGAAAGACACTGAGAGTCTTTGCCATTTAGTTGACATATTTAGGCCACTTTACTTTGTTCCCCCACCGGGGTACATGTGACCATGTCTAGCTCCTACATGTTTCTTGTGCTCGATAGTCACTGAACTTATTTTGAGTTCATGGCCTTAGGTTGATTGGAAGCCATTTCACTCTTTTGGGGCTTGTTTTTAACCTTATAAGTGGGGCCAGGCTAGGTTTATTTTAAGGATTATGTAATGCAAAACTCGTCTGAGTTCTCTGCTCATGATCCTATAAACTGATGTTTCCCAGGGTGGTCTGTAGCCACAGACACTGTTCCCAGCCTTGCATATGTGCCCAACTGAAACCCTTTCAGCCCTCTCAGATGGTCCTCTCCTCAGACTTAACACGTGGGGCATATACCAATGCATCAACTTCTCAAAGAGGACTTGGTCTTCTCTCTGCAGCTCTGGTCTTTGGGAATCTTCTACAAACTGTAACCGCCTTGATCTTCTGGACTCTCAGCTCTATCTCTTCACCTCCTTGAACTCACTGGGCTCTTCCCGAGTCTTCCCTCTGCACTGAATCCTCTGTCAAGGTAGTGAGTGGGGGCAAACTCATTTTACTTGTCTGTCTTCATTACTTAGTGTCAGTGACTTAAATCATCTTCAGCATTTTAACATTTATAACTCGGCAAACCAAGTTGGTTACTCCTTTTGGCCAGAATGTCAAGGCCATGTGACCATCTAAACAGTATTAATTCCCTGCTATCCCCAAATAGTATAACCTATTTTTTTCTGGTCAAACAAAAACCCTTTAGTGACTCATTATTTAAGAAAAAAAACTAATAAAAATACAAAGAAAAATCAGAAGTTACAAGTAGTCCCATCCTTTGGAAATGGTGTTCAGCAAATGTTTATAAACTTTTTCTACTGCACTCTGTTCCCCTATTCAAAAACTCGTACTGCATATAGCTGTGGGTGGTGAGCAGGCTAAGCACTTCTGTTAGAACACTTGCAAATTCATCGGCAGATATTCATTAAAATGTCCATTTGTGGCTCTGCAAAGATATTTTTAGCACAAACACAACGATGTGAATTTGGATTCTAATACTCACATAAAAGAATGGCAAAATATCTCCCAGCTCTGGAAAGGCAGAGGCAGGACTCTCCCTGGGGCTCTCTGACCAGCCAGTCTAGCCAAATTGGCAAGCTTCAAGGTCAGTGAGTGACCTCGTCTCAAAAAATAAAATGGTCTGGCAAAATGGCTAAACAGTGAAGACTCTAGCCATCATGCTTGAGATCCACATGGTGGAAGAAAAGAATTGACTCCCACAAGTTCTCCTCTGACCACCATAGTCATGCCATGGCCCACATATGTATACACACAAATTCTTTGTGAGTGTATGTGTGTGCAGAACGTATACATCCATAAACATGTGTGCTCACTCATACAAATATAAATAAATAAAAAGTAAAATAAAATGAAGAGTAACTGAGGAAGAGCCCCAGTGTTGATCTCTGACCTCCAAGTATACACATGCACATATGAACATACACACACACACACACACACACACACACACATACATTATCCATTTAGAATATCAATATACTTTTAATTTGAGTCTTTTATTTTTATTTGTTTGTGACAGGATCTTTCTGGAAAAGATTTATTTATGTATATGAGTGTTTTACCTACATCTATGAAAGTGTACTGCCTATGCCAGGTGCTGAAGGAGGCCAAAAGAGGGTGCTAGATTCCCTGGAACTAGAGTTAGGGAGGGCTGTTGTGATGGTTTGTATATGCTTGGCCCCAGGAGTGGCACTATTAGAAGGTATGGCCCTGTTGAAGTAGGTGTGGCCCTGTTGAAGTAGGTGTGGCCCTGTTGGAGTAGGTGTGACACTATGGGCATGGGCTTTAAGACCCTCATCCTAGCTGCCTGGAAGCCTGTATTCTGCTAAGAGCCTTCAGATGAAGATATAAAACTCTCAGCTCCACCTGCACCATGCCTGCCTAGATGCTGTCATGCTCCTGCTTATGATACTGGACTAAATCTCGGAACCTGTAAGGCAGTCCCAACTAAATGTTGGTTTTATAAGAGTTGCCTTGGTCATGGTGTCTGCTCACAGCAGTAAAACCCTAACTAAGACAGTTGTGAATGGGTGTGGATGGTGGGAACCTCAGTCTTCTACAGGAACATCAAATGCTCTTAACCACTGAGTTATCTCTCTAGCCCCTGTGACAGGGTCTTGCTCTACAGCTCTGACTCACCTAGAACTCTCTTTGTTTTCTAGACTGGGTTGTCCTTAAACTTATGGCAGTCCTCCTGCCTCTGCCTCCTGAGGGCTAAGATTACATGATAGGCCATCAGACCTGGCTTAAGTGTATTTTATGAGATTTTTTTCATGTTAGTTTTATTCAGAAAAACCTTTATAGTGATTACAGTCTTCTGTCTTACATCTAGATTATCTCTAGGATACCCTTAACATATCTCCCAAATATGCTTTTTAGATAAGTACTCCTTACATCTTTCTCTTTTACCATTAAAAAAATGTATTGTGATATATTTAAGGTATACAATATGTTATAAGATACAAATGCATATGCAGTAAAATGGCTGCTGCAGTGTAGCACGCTGTTGCCTCTTTCCCTCTTCCTGTGACACTCAGCTAACCTTTGTATTCCATTCTCCCGCTCATGTACCCACTTACCAAGAATGCTGAGTGGTTTGGGTATTCATGCTGTTAGATCATTCAACTTATTAGTTTTAAACATTTACTACTTTGCTACCCTCATTTCTCTTCAGAGGCTGTAAATAATTTGTCTTTTACTAAATATTTGCTACAGTGTAACCTTTGGCTGATACACACCCTCCTTCTTTTAATCTGGCTATTATGACTAATTACAATGATTACATGATAGTACAGATATTTTTACAGGGTCGAATTTTCCTTTCCCTTAGGTATGTGCTGAACTTAAGAGTCACATAGTAGTTCTGGTTATAATTTATTCTTAGTATCTTCCCATGCTGTTTTCTATAGTGGCTGTACATTCTTGCCAACAGTATACACAGGTCCTCTCTCTCCATGCCCTCCCAACACTACTCATTTCTGACAGCATCTGTCTTCACATGGTGCTTCCAGTTTTGATTTCCCTGGTGGTTAATTATGGTGACCATGCTTCTGTGTACCCATTGGACATTTTTGTGTTATCTTTGGAAAAGTCTCAGTTTCGGTCTTTTGTTCATTTTTAAACTGAGCTTTATTGTTTTTCTTGCTATTGAGCTCACTAGTTCTTTATAAATCTTGCATACCAGCACTTTCTCCACATCTTCCCAGACTATCAATTGAGATTTATATTGTTGATTTTTGTGTATGAATGTGTTCATGTATGCACATGTTGTGTGGGTGTGCACTTATGTGTGTGCATATGCATGTCAAGGCCAGAGGTTGACACCAGTGTCTTCCTTGATTGCTCTCCATCTTTTTTGTTATTTTATTTATTTATTTATTTATTTATTTATTTATTTATTTATTTTGTGTGTGTGTGTGTGTGTGTGTGTGTGTGTGTGTGTGTTCATGTATTTCACAGTGCATGTGTAGAAATCTGAGGCAAGAACAACTTACAGGATTCAGTTCTCTCCTACTATACTGCTTCTGGGCATTAAACTCAAGTCATCAGGCTTGACCAAAGTCTTTTCTGGTAAGCCATCTCACTAGCCTTCCACGGTATCCTTTGAGTCAGGTCTCTCACTAAGCCTGAAACTTTCCAATTGTCTCCAATGGCTGGCCCGCAAGCCCCAGGTCATCTTCCTATGTCCAGACCTGTGCCTCACTGAACCATTTCCCAGACTCAGTGTTGTTATTTTCTGTGCAGAGCTTTTAGTTTGAATAATCTCATCTGTTTATTTTTACACTGGGTGTGATGGGCAAGAAATCACTGACAATGCAATTGTCAAGGGGTTTTGATTTCCAATCATGGCCTTTGGGTCTTTTGTCTATTTGGGTGTCGATTTTTGTATCTGGTATAAGAAACATGTCAAATATCATTGTGTTTCATGTTGAAATCCAGTTTTCCCAGAACTATATTAAAGAACTTTATCCTTTCCCCTGGCGTCTTTGTGGAGCCCTTATTGACCACTATTTGGTACTGGGTTTTTAAGGATTCTTTATGGGTTCTCTGCACTGTTCCACTAATTCTTTTGTCTGCTTTTATACTAGTAGAATGTTATTTTTTGCTTTCGTTTGTTCTCTGGGTTGCAGTGTCTATGATACTTTGAAAGTGCTGTTTCAGTTCTGCCCTTGTGCTAGAGGCTGTGAGCGAACTGCTGAGGAAATAGTTGACCACTGAAAATTCCAGCAGCTTCCAGGCCTATAGAAGTCTTCCAGAGTAGACAGAAGTCCTGACATCATAGGAACCACAACTAAAACATCCTTAAGTGATAGGACCAAATACTACTGGAATCTGGTTGAAGCTTGATTGACGGACGGGCTGGAGGTTGAACTCAGGAGTTCCAAGTATCTGGAAAAAGAAAGCATAGACAACACTGTGAATATGATTGTGGTCTGAGCTCTGTATTAGAGGAAGCAAAGTGTTTAGGCATGGACGCTCTGGAGAGAGAGAATGAGGACAGTGACGGGGAGATAGGCTAACAGGAATTAACAAAGATCCTTGGTTAAACTGCCAGCAATTCCAATTATTTGTAAGAAGCAAAAAAGGAAATACAGGTCAGAAAAATCAGGGTGATAAGGTGCAAAATTCATATTTTTGAGTATTCAAACACACTCTTGGACTGAGGACATAACTCAGAGATAGGGTGCTTGCTTCACATGTGGAAGGCCCCGGGTTCACTCTCCAGCACCACAGAACAAACAAACTAGAAGCAGAGCTTTGATGGTGCATCAACATGGGTGACTGCTGTATGTCCTCTTAGTCAGTCCATGAATGATGGATGTCTTCATGTTCCTGCTAGAGAAACCAAGATCTGGGATGTTCCATGGCCTGTTTGTAAATAGAAGTGAGAGTTGGAGCTCTGTATGACTCAGTCCAGTGTTCTTTCCACTGATGCCACTGAGATGGCATTGTGTGGATGTGGGGGATAGTGGTGCCAGCACTGTAGCTGCTAACCATAAACCTTGTCTGAGTAGATTGTAACTGGAAACCCAACAAGAGTGTTATATTTAAGCAGATTTTTTTTTGAGACAAGGTCACACTCTAGCTGTCCTTGAACTTACTATGTAGACCAGGCTGTCCTTGAACACATGAAAATCCTCCTGCCTCTGCTTCCCAAATTCTGGGATTAAAAGCATACTGTAACATGCCTGGCTTTGTTATATTTTCTTTAAAAAAGAAAAAAAGAAACAAAACCTGGAGAGATGGCTCAGTGTTTATTAAGGTCTTAAGTCCTAAGGGGGATATATTGTTTTTCTAGGGGACACAACTTCAGTTTACAGTATCTATATTGGTGTTTCACAACTGCTTGTGGCCTCTGTGGGCACCTGCCTTCACATGCACTTATCCACGGAAGACATGCACACACACACACACACACACACACACACACTCATATGTATATGTACAGAGACAATTAAGATTAATAAGAGTTAAGGCTGGAAAGAGTTCAGTGGTACTTCACACTTGATATAGAAGCATAAAGACTTGAGTTATCTCCCCAGAACTCACATAAAAATACCAGGCAAAGAGGTAGGCTTAGAATCCTGGGGCTGTGGAGGGAGAGGCAGGAAGATTTTTGGAGTTTTCGCTTAGCCCAATTGGCTCAGTCCAGATCAATGACAAACTTTGCCTCAAAAAACAAAGTGGATGGGTCCTGAGGAATGACACATTAAGTTGACCTGTGATCTCTACATACAAGTGCACACGTACATGCATATCCATAAACACATGCACGTACATAAATATGCACTTTACACCCTCCCACCCCGTACACGTCAAATAAAAATAAAAGTCACATATGTGTGTATATGTATATGTATATGTATATGATATGTATATGTATATATATATATATATATATATATATATATATATGAAACGTTGAGTAGCATTGAACAGCATGCAATAAGAAAGTTTCCTCTACCATTATCTCTTCTCTGAATTGCAGTCCATCCCCAGAGCCATGACTCAGGTGGGTCAGTGCTTACTCTCTTCTTTGATAATCTGCTGTGGCATTTAACACACCAGAAGGGGAAGAGACTGAACATAGTGTCTTGTGAGGACGAGTTGAAGAAACTAGAGGGATTTCATCTGCAGAAGATAAGAAGCTGAGGGCACAAGTGTGCTGTCTTCAAAGCAGCTTCGAGGCCTGGGATTCCCAGAGAAGAAATGCATACCCTGTTATAGATGTCCCTAGAGGTCACAGTTGGGACCCATGGCATGAACACCAGTGCAGAGGAAGATTTTAGCTCAGTGAGAGGAAGAGCCATCTGAGGGGGATGAATACCTCCTATGAAAACCTTTCCTTAGAGAGGGATGTGAGATGTTAGAGAGATGGTTGAGAATTTATAAGGCATGGTTAGGAAGTCTGTGCAGAGGCGTTTTTGCTGAGTAGAAATGAAAGTCTAACATCACTGTGGAAAAGGGCGTCCTGGGAGAGAGAAATGGCTTATGACAAGGCCTTAAGGCTCCCTGGACTCCAGGGAGGCCAGAGTGGTGGGACCAAGTGAGAAGAGGCAAGGGGCCAGCCTTAGACCAGACGTACTGAGGAAGAATATATTTATTCTCTCTCCATCTCCCTCTCCCTCCCCCCTCTGTGTGTATATGTGTGTGTATGTGTGTGTATGTGTGTGTATGTGTGTGTATGTGTTATGTTGTATGTCACACTGCAAGTATAGAAATGTAGAGGTCAAATGATAATTCTCTCCCACCTTGGGGGATCCAAGGATCAAAACTTCAGTTATTGAATCTATGAGTAACACTTCAACCCACTTTTTATTTTTGTATTTATTATTTTTTTATTTATTTTTATATTTATTTATTTTTATTTTTTTATTTTCGACCCACCCATCTTGCTGTCCCAGTTTTTATTTTTGAGACAGACTCTCCCTCACTGTAACCCAAGCTGGCCTGGAACTCTCTTCTATCTACCAGGACTGACTTTGAACTCACAGTGATCCTTTTTTCTCAGCCTCCTGAATGCTGGGATTACAAATATGAGCCACCACGCTCTTGAGAGTAGCCTTCAATTCCTTTAGTAAGCACTAGTTAACAGTCCCTGTCTATGAGCCTGACACAGTAACATATGCTTCTAATTATAGCACATTTGAGAGATGCGGGCAAGAGGATCAGGAGTTCAAAGTCACCCTTACATACATAGAAAATTCAAGGCAAGAGTGGGTTACGTAGGCCCCTGTCTCAAAAAGCTTAAAACACGGAAAAATACTTGTTTTCACACCAATCAAGTGAACTAAGATTATGCTCTCAAAACTATAATGTCTTACTCAAATAAAAAAGAACTTACTATTTTATGGATTTTTTTAAAAAGAGAAATGTTGGTCTTCCAAGGCCTGGGTATTGAGACTTTTCCATGGTGCCTTGCTTGTTTTGGGGGTTACTGTAAATGAGACAGGTCAGTTACCGTAAGAGAGTGCCATCTGCCTTGTATAGGAACCTTCTGAGGGAAGGATGTGACAACAGACAGAGACTGTGGAGATATAAGTTCCTTCAACAGTCAAGAGGCACACACACACACACACACACACACACACACACAATATATATATATATATATATATATATATATATATATATACATACAAATTTTTTTAGGTAGGCTCAAACTCACTGTGTAGCTAAGAATGACTTTGAATTTCTGATCTACCCATATCCACCTCTTAAATGCTAGGATTATAGGAATACGCTGCCATGCCTAGTTTTATAACAGGGATTAAGTGCAGGGCATTGTGCATGCTAAGCAAGTACTGCCTAAGCCTAAGCTACATTCCATCCTGTTTTTTGCTTTTCATTTAGGAGTTCCATCATCCAAAGTTAAATCTTCTTTATCGGGAGAACTTCATTTGGAATCTGAAAAATGTTCCTCTTCTAGAGAACTACATAGGTGCCCTGAGCCAAGGTCGAAACCGGGAGATTATTGAACAGGTAATTCAGCTGTTCAAGGAAGAAGTAATGACCAAATTAAGTCATTTTCGAGAATGTGAGTATTTCCCCAATCAAAGTATATATTTTTCATAACCTTTAAATTGTGAATTTTGCAGTGTCAGGAAAACATGCAGGTACAGCTTAGCTATCTGACATTATAAGATGTTCCTGTCTGTTCCTATTGCTTCTACAAGAATCGTGTCTTTACTATTCTTAAGTTTACTATCTTTGAAGTTAACTTTTGTCGTAGTTAGGTCTGTGTAGTCCAGGCTGATCTTGAATTGACAGAAACCCTCCTGCATCAATCCCCTTATGTTCAACTTGACCAAATAATGGCAGCTTCCAAATGAGGCTGTGTAGTTCATACCACTATCACCAGGGTATAGATGCTCTCCCTGTACTACCATCTTGACTTTGTGATGCTTACATTTTTCTTTTCTGTTACTATCGAACTTTTTATTGCTTCTTGTGAATTTCACATCATGCACCCCAATCCCACTCATCTCCCCATCCCTTTGTACCTGCCTTCTGCCCTTGCAAACTCCCCCACCTAAAAGAAAAAGAAATCTCATTGTGAAAGCTTTAGTTGTCCCAGTGTGTCCCACAGCATGTCCTTTGTCCACGTTTCTTTGATTACAAATGTTCATTGCAATGAGTCATTGCTGTTTTCTTCCTCTACACCATCAGTAAATACTGGATTCTCACTGGGATTCCTCCAGGATATCCTGTGGTTGCCCTGTGTCATGGAGAACCTGCTGCTTTGAGGTTGTAGGACCGGCCCCTTTCACATGCTCCAGTAGTCCATCAATGGGGTAGATGTTGGGGTGGACCAACTCAAAGTCCTGGATCCAGGCGTAGGTGGTAGCTGAGCTGGTCAACCTGCCAACTCTCCCACACCCACACTACCAGGGCAAGCTCTCCAGAACTGCCCTAGCTAGCTCCCCCAATGCCACAGCTGGCAAGGGGCAGAGCTAGTTCTCCTATCCTCACATCCTTGGGGCTGGCTCATATTCCACCCACCCCTGCAATCAGAGCAAACTTTACTGTGCTGCCCAGGTAAGGTGCAGGGCCTGCTATCCTGAGTGCTGCAGCCAGTGAGGGGCAGGGCCAGTTCTCCCACCTGCTTCAGGTACAAAGCATCTCTTTCTTGCCCATGCCACTTCATGGCAGACAAGTGACAGGCCAGCCACCTCTCCCATACTCACACCCTTGAGGGGAGCTTGCCTGAGCCCCCACCACCAGAGTCAGCTCTAGTGTGCTACTTAGACAGGGTGCAAGGCCATACTCTCCCAAGTGCTGCAGCCAGTGAGGGGCAGGGCCAGCTCTGCTACTCTCAAGGGACCACCTCTCCCACTCTCATGACCTCAGGGCCAACTTGCTTGCAACTATGAAAACCAGGGCTAGCTCTACTATGCTTCCTCAGAGAGGTGCAGGGCATGGTGGCAGTGGCTGCTCTCCAGAGTACTGTTGATGATGAGGGGCAAGTCAGCTCTCCTGTGATGCCCAGGTGAAGGGTGGGGCCATCTCTGCACAGCCCTCGGGCACCAACATGGCCCTAGGTAGTGAGGATGCCTGACTAGTCTTTGGTAATAGGACACCACAGCTGCAGGGTCATGGACCCAGACATGACCTCACCATTGTCTTCCAATGGATGCTTACATTTTTCCAATCTTATTTCTATATAATAGTTTTTATTGTAATTTTAAAATACATTTCTCTACACACACACACACACACACACACACACACACACCCCTCAGAGTCTAGAGGCAGCTTCTCTGATCATAATTGGACGAGGCACCAATTTATAAATGCAGCAGAACATCATTAGAGATTCTTTCATTGTTGCTGTTAACCAGTTGTATTTGTTTCCACCCGTGGTCTCTGGGCTGTCCTGATTCTGGTTCCAGGTCATCCAGGTAATGTCAGGCATGAGCTCCTTCTTGAGACATGGGCCTCAAATTACACCAGTCATTTCATGGCCACTCCCACAAGCTCTGTGTCTCCATTGTCCCAGCAACATCATCCAGGCAAAACAGACTGTAGGTAGTTTTGTGGTTGGGTTGGTGTCCTAGTCCTACCACTGAAAGAGGTGTGTGTGTGTGTGTGTGTGTGTGTGTGTGTGTATGTATGTGTGTATGTGTGTGCATGTTCTTGTGAAGTGCCTATTCAAGTCTTTGCCTGTTTTTTTCCTCATTGACTGATTGATGAAAGTTCTAAACACACTCCAAATGAGTTCTTTGTATAATAGTCATATGTGTGCAAATGTTTCTCCCATTCTGTGGTCAATTTTAATGGTTTCAAATATTTTAGTCTTGGTGGACTGTAAGTATAGGAGTTCCTCTCCAATGTATGGTCAGGAACATATTTTATCATCCTACATTTTACATTTTTTTCTTTTTACATCATAGCTATAATCCATTGGGCTCTATATACAACATGAATTTGTCTTATAGCTAGTCATTTTCTTCCCCATCATAAATTGCAGATACCTTTTCCTCTTCTCTGTTTTGTAATATTAATTAAATGTGACTTGGAATATTTTATTATTCTGATTTTGTCGTCTATCTCCACATCCATACAACAGTGTATCAGTCTAGTGTATGTCCTTGCTCCAGTCTTATCCCCTTCATCTCTCCAAATAATTCACCTTCCACAAACTCTCTTCCTTAGGACCACATATGAGAAAACATGCAAAATTTGTCTTCCTGCATCTGGTTTATTTCACTTTAACATTAGGATCTCCAATGAATCAATTTCCTAACAAATATCATAATTACATTTTTATGAACAAATATTCATTATGAATTTCATTGTGAATGTGTACCACATTTTCTTTATCAATTTATCTGTTAATAGACATCTAGGGTGGTCCCATTTTCTAACTATTGTGAATAGTTCAGTAACAAACATGGATATGCAGGTACCTTTGTGTGCACTGGTTTTGAAGGTTTTATTTTGAAGTAACAATCATTTATTTGAACCAAAAAATGTCACATGGCCACACACCTCTTTAGAAAATAAATAGTATAAACCAGCATATTCCTAAGTAGGGATATGAGTTACCTAAATATTACTACACAATCTTCATTTCTTCAGTTTTAGTTTTGGAATAGAATAGATCTTCTCACCTTCTTGTTCCTTTATGTAAGAGTCCTAACTGTTGAGTATGACACTGTTACAAGGAAATCCTGGGTGTTTATAAGCACAAGCAGGAGAACACAGGTAAAGCCATTTTACCACGTGCACTATGCAGCTGGGGTCACTAAACAGCAAAACAAGTTATGTGGGATAAACAAGATATTTATCAGAGTGTGCTCAGCTGTTGTAGGCTGTTGAAAAACAAGTCTCTCATCAGGGTATATGGCTCCAGATGGCTGCAAAGATGATAGCTGCTTTCTAGCCACTTTCTGCTAAAAGTCGGCTCCCAAAAATTTTTTTCCTTTGTTTTTTTTCATTTTAGAATCAATCACCAAGTCATATGTTTAAAAAGGTCTATTGGCGCTTTGGATTTCAATTGGATTGTGGATAAATTTGAAGAAAATGGTTATTACAGCATATTTATATTTATAAAACTAGTCTAATTCATGAACAAAGCCAATGTCTTCATTTACATAAACCCATCAGAGATCTTTATTCCTAAAATGTAGATAGACAAGCATATAGACATTGAGTTTTGTAAATGTCTTTAAAGAGGTATTACACATTAAACATTTTAAAATTGTATTATTTATTTTGGGATGCACATGCTATAGCACATACAGGAGATCAAAGGATAACCTGAAGGGGTTTGCTCTTTTCTTCTACTTTGTGGGTCCATGGATTGAGCTCAGCTTGTCAGACATGGCACTAAGCAACTTTACCCACTGAGCCATCTCACTGACCATATATATATTTTTTTGTCAGTGCCGTAGATCAATTACAGCACTTTGCACATGCTGGTCAAGTACTCTACCACTCAACTGCACATCATACCTATGCTACTATATCCTTTTATTCTTAACAGCATGTTTGATTTTTGTAAAGAAAAATAACCAATATTTTATTTCATGTTCCATTTTTTTTTGTTTATTGCTGATTTTTTTTTTTTTTTTTTTTTTTTTTGGTTTTTCGAGACAAGATTTCTTTGTGTAGCCTTGGCTGTCCTGGCACTCACTCTGTAGACCAGGCTGGCCTCGAACTCAGAAATCCGCCTGCCTCTCCTCCCAAGTGCTGGGATTAAAGGCGTGCGATACCACTGCCCGGCCTGATATTTCAAAATGATACTTTATTGCATCCATGAGGTGGTCTCTACAGTGTCAGGCAGGGAAACAAACCACAAAGAGTAAAGAATGAAAACTCAGTTCAGACTGATTTTGTCAACCCGAATCAGTCCTTCTAGAGACTCTGATGCCAGGCAGTCTATTGTTAGTATATTTAAACATAGTATAGTTTTTTGTGGGGAAGGAGGAAGAGTTTCCTAGAGTAATACTATCCCCGGTGCACAAGGAAGCAAAATTACATCAAAACTCAGAGTACATGTCATTTCTTCCAAGAAGATGAGTTCTAGAGATAGGCTACCTGTACTAACTTAAGGGACTAAGGAAGGGTCCTGCCTGGTCTTGGTCATACAGATAGTGTAGAGGGCATCTGGGCTATTAGCCACTTCTGATCCCAGTTGTGGGAGTTTGAAGAACCCTGGATATAAGGGTCATTTAGATTACCAGCTACTCCAGTCTGGTTGTAATACCTTGATATGGCCTAGTCCAGCAGATAACGCAGATCACCAGGCAATTAATCTCTTCTAGTTCCCAGTTTTCTGAATGAAACAACAGGTTTTACATTTTATCTTATTGGAAAGTCAATCCTGCATGTTTATTCTGGTTTCTCTGAAGATCTGTAGGCACACAGACCTTCATGCTGTGATCCCAAGACATCCATTACTCTTTTTTTTTTTTTTTTTAAGATTTATATATTTTATGTGAGTACATTGTTACTATCTTCAGACAGACCAGAGGAGGGCATCAGATCCCATTACAGATGGTTGTAAGCCACCATGTGATATCTGGGAATTGAACTCAGGACCTGTGGAAGAGGAGTCAGTAGTCTTTTATTTAAATTTTTTTATTTATTTGTGTGTGTGTGTGTGTGTGTGTGTGTGTGTGTGTGTGTGTGCCACATGCAGGTACCCATGGAGACCATAAGAGGTTATCAGGTCTCCTGTAGCTAGAGTATTCACCCTTTGTGTGTGCTACAATCTAAACTCAGGTCCTGTAGAAAAGCAGGAAGTGCTTTTAATCCACTGATCTATCTCAAGCTCTCCACATTAAACACATTATTAAATTAATTTATCCCAAGATACTTATATATGTACAACAATATCATCTGAAATGTTCTGTAAAGGAAGAAGTTTTTTCCTCAGGTTCAATCTTTCCATATAGTCCAGCCTGGTCTTGAACTCACGTTCCTCTTGCTTTAGCCTACCGAGCTCTGGGGTTATAAGTATGTAAAACCAGGCCAGGTGAGACAGCCCTTTTACTTTCTTATCTCACTAAGTGTCTTTGCATTTCTACCCTAGAGAACTCTTTCAGTGTTGAATTATTGTATTTACTTGTTGTATGTGTACACGTGTATGCATGTGGTTTTGGACATGCATGTGCTGGTGTATATTGAGTGGAGGCCATAGGACAACTCTTGAGTATTTGGTCCGTCCTTCCTCTTGTGAGTTCTGGAGACAGAACTCAGGATGTCAGGCTTGTGCTGCAAGCACATTTTCCCACTGAACCTTCTTGCCAACCACCAGTGTTTAACTGCTGACTGTGACAGCCAGGCATGGTGGCACAAGCCTTTAATCTCAGCACTTGGGAGGCAGAGGCCAACTTTGTCTACATAATGAGCTCCAGGACAGCCACAACTACAAGACAGACAGACCCTGTCTCAAAAAAACAAAAATAAAGCAAACAAAAACCCAACCAAATAAAAGCCTGTTAACTGGGTGATTGCATTAGTTTGTTGTTATTGTTGTTTTTAACATCTTTTATAAGGTTAGGGAAGCTTCTTGTATTCCTGATTCGCTAAGAAGTCATATAAAAATGCATGCTGCTTTCTCCTTAAATCTATAGATATGTCAAATTATATTGGCTATATTTAACATTAAATCAATTTTGCATTCTTAATTTAAACCCAATGTGGTCATTATATTTTCTTTTCTTTTTTTATTATGCATCACCTTTTTCAGTTTATCAATGTTTTGTTATGACTTGCATTCCTAAGTACCATTTCCCTACAGTGTTCCCTTTAGAATATCCTTGTGTGGACTTAGGCTGTAGGATCATTTAGTTCCTCTGTTTTCTCAGTGATTGTAAGATTAGAGTGGAGCTGGCACGACGGCTCAGCTCTTAGGAGCGTTTGCTGCCCTGCCAGCGAACCTGAGTTCAGTTCTTAGCACCCATGTCAGAGGGCTCACAACCCCTGGTTACTTGAGTTCCGGGAGATCCACCGTTCTCTTCTGGCCTCTGCGTTCATCTACACATGTGTGGCATACACACACTCAGATAGGAATTCACAAAATAAATTTGTATTTTAGAAATATGACAATACTGTCTTTTTACATTGTTTGAGGGAATTTTCCACTGTGCTAATTTTGTTCTGTATTTTTCTTTAGGGAAGATATTAAAATAAGCAAACCAAGCATGATGGCACCCAGCTGTCATCCCAGCTCTTGGGGGTAAAAACAGAAGGGTCAGGAGTTTGGGCTTATCGTCAGCTACATAGTGAGTTCAAGACCAGATTAGCTATAAGATCCTGTCTCAAACAAAAGCCCCAGAAATTATTAAAATTAGCACTTTAATTTCTTTAATAGGACTCTTCAGATTTTTGCCGTGTTTAATGAGTTGTATTTTATGGAGATTTATCTAATTCATCTAAAATGAAATACATTTTAACTAATACATCTAACTGTAAGTTTTTAACATACCTGTTAAAAAGTGTGTTTATCATTTATTATTATTTTTTGAGGTTTTATTTTTAATTCGTATGTATGAGTGTTTAATTTACATGTATGTCTGTATACCACATGCATGCAGTGCCCAAAGAGACCAGAAGAAGGTAGTGGATCCTGTGGAACTGGAAGTATAGCAAGTTGTGAGCCACCTTGTGGTGCTGGGAATGAAGGCTGGGCTCACTGGAAGAGCAGCCAGTGCCCTTGACCCTGAGCCATCCTTTCAGCCCTCTTTACTCATTGTTCATATTGATCAGGTCTTTAGTGATTTGTGTCCCTCTGTTCTGAGTGGAGGTCATTAGCACCTCTTCTCATATTTTCCCACTGGCTCCTACCATAGGGTCATCCTTTGGGGAAGCACCTTCACAAGGCCCTCTTTATTGCATCCAAATGTTTTCTGTGTGCCTTCTAAAACCTTTTTGAAATAGGTGCTTAGTTCATGATTCTTTTTTTATGGTCTTTATTTGGACTACAAGCATAAAATTAATTATGCATACATCTTGTTTTATAATGTACTCATTATTGTTCCAAAATGTCTTCCTTAGCTTTCCTTCATCCTCGTGTGTGTGTGTGTGTGTGTGTGTGTGTGTGTGTGTGTGTGTGTGTGTAAGTCTCACTTTGTAACCTCAGATGACCGGGAATTCACTACGTAAACCAGACTGGCCTCAATCTCAGAGAAGTCATCTGCCTCTGCCTCCCCAGTGCTGGGATTAAAGGCATGTGCCACCATGCCTAGTTCTTTTTGTTTCCCTCTGATATTCCAATTTAAAGTTTGTTTGTGAAAAGATGATATTTGTCTTAAGACTTTATAAAAACCTATTCCAATGGATAGTGGATGTAAAATACAATCCCAGCACTTGGAAGGCAGAGACAGGAAGTGAATTTGAGGCCGGCCTGGGATGCATGACAAGTGCATGTTTCAAAAAGCAAAGCAAAAATGTTTTGTAATTTGGGATATTTATTATTTATCAAACAATATTTTGTTAGCCTTTTGTAATTGAACATAAAACATCCTATTATTCTTTTTTACACCTTTATTGGGATATGATTCACAGAAGACACTGTCTATCCATTTGTCCAACTCCCTGCTCCGACATATCTACAGGGCTGTGTAGATGCTGCATTTCCAGATGAGGGACATTTCATTTCCACAGGAAGAAAATGAATTTGAGGCTGTCTTGGTCTACATAGGGAGTTCTAGGACAGCAGGGACTACATAAAAATACCCTGTGTCAAATAAACTCTCAAAATGAAAACATTATCAATTACATCACTGTTGTCCAGTAGGATTCCCTGAAGTAGCTGTGGTGTATCTGCATTGTTCAGTAAAACAGCTGCCATGTACTGAAACAGGACTCGAACAACAGAGGAACTGGGCCTTTCCATGTGATTTCATCTTTAAAACTTTTATTTGTTTTTATCTCATGTGCATTGGTGTTTTATCTGCATATATGTCTGTTTGAGGGTGCTGGATCTCCTGAGACCGGAGTTACAGACAGTTGTGAGTTACCATGTGGGTTCTGGGAATTGAACTTAGGTCTACTAAGAGCAGCTAGTGCTCTTAATTCCTGAGCCATTTCTCCAGCCCCAAACCCTAATGAACTGAAATGGCCACTTGTGTTTAGTGGCTATGAGTTTGAATAGTACTGGTATACATACATACATTCATTCATACATACATACATACATACATATGACTTCATAATTATTTCATAATACTCAAATCTTTAGTTTTAATATTAATTAATTAGTTAATTTTGTTACATTTTTGGTAAAAAATATCTATGTGTGATTAAAGTGAAAATATATCTATAATTTTGTGGTATGTGTCCATTAAGTCAAGTTTGTCAGCCATGTTGTTGAAATTTTCCATATCTTTTACTGGTCACTTTTGTCTGTTTGTTCTAATAACCATTGAGTAAAATATATTTTAATCTCCTACTGTGATATGGATTTTTTGTTTTTTTCCTTGTATTTCTGTCTAATTTTGCTATATATATTTTGAATTAATTCTATGCTACATTCCTATTTTAAAATGTATAATTTAAGGTATGGCTTACAATAATGTTCACTGGACTTAGTCACTGTGACACATTTTAACTTAGCATAACTTAGACAAACCTAACTATATAGACGTTAAGTTGAGCATGGTGACTCACACCTCTAATCCCCACACATGGGAAACTGTGGCTGAAGGGATGATTGTCATGAGATGCAGGGCAGTTTGGCTACAGAGTCAGATCTTGTCTCAAGAAAAAGTTTACAGTTAAAAAGACACATTCTATTTTGCCTAGTTATTATAAGGTGACTCTCAGTGGTTTGTTGCTCGGGAACAAATGTATAGTGTCTTTATTCTAGACAGTAGCTTAAATCAGTGTTTTTCAAATTGCCTATGATAAAGACAAGTTTGGGGTATTTTTTCTCCCAACATATTACAATCTGATGCATGGTTCTACTGTGTGTGCTGGGTCCTAGCTTGTACCACATGCAGCTAACTACACGACATAACTCCACTATACTCTGACCAACGGGGCAAGGCCATGGAGCATGCTCTTGAATGGCAAGGCTATAACATTTTCTAAACACTCTCAGGTTCTGGTTTTTGAGACAAGGTCTCTCTCTCTCTGTCTCTGTCTCTCTGTACCCAACCCCACCCCCATCCCTAGCTGGTCTGGAACTCTTTGTGTAGACCAGACTGGTCTTGAACTCACAGAGATCTGTCTACCTCTGCCTCCTGAGTCTGGGATTAAAGATGTGTATCATCACACCAGGCTCATCAGAACTTTTTAAAGTCTGGATATAATTAAAGGTGCATATGGCCCAGGCAAGTCTCTGTTTCCTGTAATGGTATGAATGCAATTGTGTTCCTTTAAAATATCTCTGGCTTGGAGCTGGAGCAGTTCTCCATTTGGGTGTTTGCAAGTATTCCAGACTCCACCTTAACCTCAGTACTGTCTGTGTCTTTCCCAGGGAAAATGGGTTTATTTTCAGAAAATAGAGTCTGTTCTTTTATCTCTGCTTGTTCATCAAATTATTTAGATGGCTGTGCTTTAAAAGAAAGGTAGAAAGAGGATGAGTCAGCATTTTAAATAACCTTTTTACATGATTTTTCTAATTTCAGGTATTAATCATGGTGATCTTAATGACCATAACATTTTAGTCAGCAAGTCAGCCTCTGGAGATGCTGTGTATCAAGTCTCTGGGATTTTAGACTTTGGTGACATGAGCTATGGCTACTATGTGTTTGAAGCGGCAATCACCATCATGTACATGATGATCGAAAGCACAGACCCTATACAAGTAGGAGGTCACATCCTCGCAGGGTTTGAAAGTGTGATCCCCCTCACCCCTGTAGAGAGGGGTGCTTTGTTTTCACTTGTGTGCAGTCGTTTTTGCCAGTCCCTTGTCATGGCTGCATACTCCTGCCAGCTGTACCCAGAGAACAGAGAGTACCTCATGATTACAGCGAAAACCGGATGGAAGCATTTACAGCAGATGCTTGACATGGGCCAGAAGGCTGTAGAAGAAATCTGGTTTGAAACCGCCAAGTCCTATGAATCTGGGATCTCCATGTGACTGATGCGGTAAAAAGAAAAAAATTAAACCGCTCAAAACTCCCGGCGGGTGCACATGCACTTATCACTACCCACCCCACTGTTCTGGATTCCTGGGTGAAAGACACACATGCACAGTCTTATTGTTAACATGCCCTAAGCAGGTCAATGTCTGGGCCACTCCCTAACTCCATTTGGATAACACATACTCTCCTCCAATATTCCTGAGTTTTTACTTACTAAAATCTGTATTTTATCTTTGCTGCCCTGGACCTTGCTCCCCCCTGTACCTACATGTAGGCAGTCTCCCTCCTGTATCTTTCCAGCGTGGTGTGTCTCCTATGCCCTCTTTATGGTAGAATTCTCTCTTTCCTCTCTGTCCCTTCCCAGGAATCCTAAATATTCTACCTCTGTCTCTCTGTCAAGTCATTGGCTGCTGGTAATCTCATTGACCAGTTAAAACCCAACTGGGGATAGGCTTCCTTTAGTCCTGTGAGACACTGCAAACAGGTAATTTTTGGTAACATAATTAGCATGAGAACACAAGCCACTACCTGTGACTTGTGAAATGTTTGTGTTAATTAAAACTCAGTTGGGCCTAGATCAAACTTATGAAGGAATTTTGTGCAATTAAAACTGAAATAGTAAAACAGATCCATTCTAAATACGAATTGGTGAAGGAAGATCTAGTTTTTACAGCAGTCTTAGGACCGTCTTTTACATGTAAGAAAGTACGACATGATGAACCCTTGCCCAGTGTGCAAGGCCCAGGCTCAACCTCAGCACTACAGAAACAAAGAAATCCACACAAATACCACCCAAGGAAGCTTGTCTCTGTGCAGGTCCTGCTTGCCTTTTACAAGAGACACACATGATGCTACATGACTTGGCATCAATCTCCAAAGATTTGCCCCAGCCCTTAAATCAATGACTTTTAAACTTTGAAAAGAATACATATGGGTAGCTATATTGATTTGGTATTGGTTTTGTTTTTTTGAGACAGGGTTTCTTGGCCATCCTGGAACTGCCAAATTAGCAGAAATAGAGTTGCCTCTGCCTCTCAAATGCTGGGATTAAAGGCATCCACCACCGTACACATAGTCACATAATTTTAAATAATCCACATATTTTAAATCCCAATTCTTCCTTAATCTCTCCTGTTTAGAACTTTTCTTTCTTTCTTTCTTTCTTTCTTTCTTTCTTTCTTTTTTGCCATTTCACCATCTTACCTGCATATCGTTGTACAGTCATCTATCCTGTAAATTGCCACGGCACAGCCATGAAGAACTTAGGTCTGTGTGTCTCTTCTTGCCCTGTGATAATGCCTTTCCCACAGAAATGTCTCTGGATACATTTACAAATGAGTGCATGCAAGAGGGAAGATGTGGTGAGGCCCTCAGGGAAAACACAAGTGGGGGTCATGAGAGAAACTCGTCTGGGAGAATAGCTGCAACTGGAACTCCAGAGACAAGTGCATAGAAGTGCATAGAAGCAAAAAAGACTTACAGTCAAGGCCATTATCCATGGCACCAGCAAGGCTCCTCAGTAGTTAGGGGCTCACTAAGCTGTTCAGGCTGGCCTTAAACTCCTTGACTCCCACAATCCTTCTGTTCAGCCTCCCAGTGCAAGGACCATGGTCATACACCATTCTACCTGGCCCCAGATGTTCTTTGTTCTCTGAAACTAATGACTGCCTTTTTATAGGAATCTGTAAAAATGCAGCTCGTTGCATATTTGGCTTAAGTTTTATCTCAGTATTTCTTTTACTGGCTTCTTTTCATGTCTCTCTAGTCTAAGTGGCTATTGATTTATTCTTGTAAGGTGACATTTTTTTTTCTTTTCTGTTTTGGGAGTAAATTCCACTGTGTTGTTCATACGGGAATCAAGCTGTCACATGACTATCCTGGGATCACATGATAATCCTGCCCCCATGCAACCTGGTAGCTGGGACTATAGGCATGTGTAGCCCACTCACTGAATTCTTTTGTTTAACCACATGCTTTCTAAGGATGACTCAGGTCTAGACCCCTAGTCATTTAAACATCTTGTTAGTAGTTATCAGTCTATGTGAGTAGTAGGCCTTGATACTATAACTCTTAATTTTCTTTTTTTTTTTTTTTTTTTTGGTTTTTTTTCAAGACAGGGTTTCTCTGTGTAGCCCTGGCTGTCCTGGAACTCACTCTGTAGACCAGACTGGCCTCGAACTCAGAAATCCGCCTGCCTCTGCCTCCCAAGTGCTGGGATTAAAGGCGTGCGCCACCACCGCCAGGCGATACTATATCTCTTGTCTGATGTTTGCCTGCCTATCTACCTGTCTAAACCTCCCAAACTAGGTATTTCTCTGAATTTACTTATACAGTTTATTTTTAAGTTCTCCATGTCTCCATTTTCTTTTTCTTTCTTTCTTTCTTTTTTTTTTAAAGCAAGATAATGTTTGTACTTATCCCAGAGAGTCAACTCTGAGGGTTTTGTAAGAGGCTATGGCAGCCACTTAGCATAGACTCTGGCACATAATAGAGGCATAATAGATAGTTACAAAATAATGGATCATATTCCAGCTTACCCAAGCTCAAAATATTGGTGTGACATAGTGCTTGTCCTTCTCATCCTCAGCCAGCGAGCACTGCTGCTTTCACAATCAGACATTTAGGTTAACAAATCTGGAGCGGTCTTGTCTTCCCTGCTTCATTAGTTTTTTAGTAGGATATACTATAATCCAATGGTTAGTGAACATTATTTACATTCACTACCTCATTAATCCAGAATAGAATCATAATGATATTCTCATGATTAATCTCCATTTTTAGATAAAGAAATAAAGCCTTTAAAAGCTGACTTAATTGATTTAGAAGAGAGCTCAGGCTTAGATCTTAAATTAGGTCTTTGGGCTGTTACCCCTGTTCCTAATCACTACAAAATCCCATATTCTGCCTCTACTTTCCTGTTTTTACACACACAGACAGACACACACAGTCAGCAAATGAGATTATTCACATGTGAAACACTTAGGATACTCATATTTAAGGTTTTAATTTAACTTGGCCAATCAGACAACGAGGAACCAAGAAAATGAGCAGAAACTTGGGTCTCACTCCAAACCAGTGTTTATCTTGTTATACAAAGGAACCCTGCAGGTTTCTCTTGATCTTGCTATCAGGAATTCTCCACTAAATTCCTAATGTAAATATTGCTAATTTCTGTTTGATATTAAATATATACTGCATTGTATGGATATTTTACTTTTTGGTTCTCTCTCTCTCTCTGTCTCTCCTTTGAAACAGTCTCACTATGTAGCCCTGGCTGGCTTGGAGTTTATAGGGCAAACCAGGTCCTGGATACAGGCCAGGTCCGGTGTCCAAGCCAATAACTTCTAAGCTTCCTACTTTAAGAAACCCAGATCCATTCACTTTGTACCCTACACAGAATACAAATGCCCTGCCCAGTGGGCTGAAATGACTACCATATTAAACCAGACAGTCAACCTATTAGCTCTTCAAACTCCAACATAGGAACAGAAAGTAGGTAAGACTGGAAAGTTGAAATGAATGAAGATTCTTAAACTTAGAACGGAAATTATCCCAATTAAAGAGTTGAATCTGAGAAAGGAGAAAATGAGGCTAAGTGGAAGAACAAAGGAAAAACTGTTAAGGGGCAAGGCTGGAAGAGTAAACCATTCAGTTTGTCTATACAGTTGCTGCTCTGGCCTTCGTTAGAATTGTACAGAAGAGAAAATGAAAGTGAAGAGCAAAGCGTAGGAGGAATCTGGTTCCATTCTCCGCGGTATAAGATCTTCCCGCCTTCCTCCAATCCTCCTCTAACACAGACCAGAGCCAAAGCCGAGGTTGTGCTTCTGCACAGTCCACGTGGGCACACTGTCCCCGCCCCGGCACCAGGAGAACTTCCGCGTCCCGCCCGCCCCGCCCCTTCGCGGTTCTGCGCACGCGCGGGAGCCATATTCGCAGTGGATGCTTGGCCACCCGGGCTGGTTCTCCTCCAGCTGAGTAAAGCGGCGCTGATCTGCACCCTTACCGTCGTCCTCCGGTGAGGCTCAGTCCTTTAGGGACCGCGGAAGCGAGGTGTCTGTCTCCCTGGCGGGGGCCATCTGCGTGGAGACCACGGCCTAGGCCCGCGGCCGCCACCGAGGAGCCGTGGGCACGATGACTTTGCACCCGCCTCCTCGGTGACCGGCCTGCCAGGGACTGGCCCCCGCCGGCTGCCGTCGGGCATCCCCGCGCGGCCTTGACGGCCGGCCGGGACTCTGAGACCCACCGGGCCGGTGCGAGGGGTGGGGGCGGCTCGCGGCCCAGCGAGTCAATTCGGGAAAGTGGAGCAGCGGGGAAAGTCCAAATCTTGTGGCGCCGGCGGCTCCAGGCGTGGAGGTAGCTGTGTTCACAGGCGAATCCGAAACCTGCCGTGGCCTGGCTGCTGTGCTCAGGGCCACCTTTCTGTTTCTCCTACATGTTGGAACCGACTCCCGGCAGGCTAGCTCTCCCTTAGGCCTGACGATTTTTCTAAAATGTCTGTTCCTGGGGTCCTTGAGTCCAGCCCTTCGATGGAGCGGCCTTGAGTAAGATAAAGTTGTTTCCACCTGGGCGCGCAGACCCTTCAAATGTCTGTTTAGCTTTCCAGCCACGATGCCTTCCTTATATCCCATTATTTGACAACATAGGAATTGAACTCTGCCATTTTTCTAAGGCAGAAGCAGCTTCCATTGCTGTCTTTCGAAGAAACAAATGTGGACCAGATTTACGCCCCTACACCCCCAAATTTAGGACCATATGAGACAAAACAATTGGTCTCTTATCTGTTGAATTATCTACTTGTTTCTCAGCCTGCTCTACTTGGAACGCCCTTCCCTTCACCCCTTTCCAATTCTTCCCGTTCCACTTGAGGCTTTTCGACTTATTTTTGCCTCTCCCATCTCCAATTTACTCTCATTATCTGTATTGGTTTCCTAAAGACTTACTTGCTGGCCATCCTGCTTTTCCTCCCCACCCTCAATGCCTCTTCCATGTTCCTTTATCATATATATCTGTCACATCTGGCTGCTAGACTCTGAGCTCTTCAGGATGCCCTGGTTTACCTTTATTGTGGTGTCCCAACATCTGTATAGTTCCCAGTGGTGGTGCAGTTAGTGTTAGCTGAGTTATGGTGTGGATCAAACGGTATAAACAGTAGAAGACACGTCTTAAAAGTTTGGGTTTTTTTTGTTTGTTTGTTTTTAATTTTAATGATCCTGTTTTCTTTTCACAGGAATCACATAAAGTTCAGAAGCCATGGTGAGTTCATGACACATTTCCTTTAACTTTTTCCTGGTGAACATTACATTACAGCTTGTTTGAAGGTAACAACCTGACATGAAAAAAGTGAAACAGAAGGGGTAGAGGGAGTTGAATGGGGTCTTCCTTCTTCCCACTGAACTGAGCACCAGGATGTCATTGTATATGATGCATGAGCTTCCGGAAGTTGGCTTACTTTCAGTGAGCAGGCATCTCTCTGTTTTTCTTTTGCAGTCTCGAAGATATGACTCCAGGACCACAATATTTTCTCCAGAAGGTAAATGAAAAAATTTTAACCTGCTCCAAAGAAAGTTGGGGTGTTTTGCTGTCATTGTTGCTTTAAGTAGTATACTTTTAGTGTTGGGAGTTTAGTGTGGTGTTTAGCTACACACATTTTGGAGTTAACTTCGATCGTTTTGTAGTTGGAGATAGCTTTTCAGCAGGTTGATTATATCATGCATTGTTGGTGAGTAAGTGCAGGGCTGTTGATGTGAACCTACCTGTGTCACTGCTGATTTCTCTCAGATCAGCTGTGCAAGAACGCAGAGGAACCGTGGTGTCTCACTGTTTTGTAGGTCGCTTATACCAAGTGGAATATGCCATGGAAGCTATTGGACATGCAGGCACCTGTTTGGGAATTTTAGCCAACGATGGAGTTTTACTTGCAGCAGAGAGGCGTAACATCCACAAGCTTCTTGATGAAGTCTTTTTTTCTGAGAAAATTTATAAACTTAATGAGTAAGTGAGATCATGGGGAAGAGTTTGAACTATTGCACTGTCAGCCTCAGTAGGATTCGCATATTTAGGGAGGGATCTTCTATGTGAAGTGGGCAGTTTTATTATTTTTCTTGTGAAACTTTGTGTATTTGCTTTATTTTGCTTGAAATCTCCTTGAAGTCCATTATGTCTTAGTATGTTCATTATGTGTTTAGTTCACTTGAAATGCAAAGCTAAACACTGGTGCAAAATAGCATGGTGCAGTGATAAACGTGTATATGTACTTTCTGTTCACACAGATTGGTTTCAGATCTAAAGTTCATCAATACAAGGTGTGGTACTATACCTGGTATCTAACTTCTCGAAGACCAGAGTGGTTATGGAAATTTAATAAAACAAAATAGTGAAATAAACTAACACAGTGCCTAGTGTAAAGCAGGCCTTCAAGGTGCTGCTTAGAATGACATGCAGGAATTCTGTACAGCTATACTGACGCTTTTCCAAAGAACAAGGCTTGTGGAGATCTGACACACTTCAGCCAGGGTGGAGTCTGATTTCTCTTCAGTTTGAGTACTTGGAACTGGCTGTGGAACTTGATGGCTGCTGTATGGACACTTTGCCGTCAGTGGTAGGCCTGCTGAAGACTTGTCACTATCACGGGAGCCTAGTTAATTATTTGTTTATGTATTACAGTTTTGGACGTGTTCATCAAGCATACCGACCACTCTCACAACCTATCCCTGCCTTCCCATCCCCCATCCATCTCCCCACAGACCTTACATTTATGTCTGTTTCGATTCACTGACATTAGCAGGGCCATCTGTGTGTAACTGTGGGTTGAGAGCTATCTGTTGGAGTCTGGTAGGCTCCCCAGTGTGTACATAACCAGGGACAGTGAGTCTTTCCCAGATTCTATCAGTAACAGTAGGTCCTATATAAGGGGTAGGGTCCTATGAGCTACTGTTGGCTAATTATTGACAGGGCTGGTCTTGTCCGTGTCCAAATCAGTTGTGAATTTGTGGTTTCAGTAGTCAGATGTAGAGAATGTGCTTTGCAGCCCTTACTCTGTCTCCTCTCTGAAGTACTTCACAGCCCCTTTCCCACAGTGTTCACAGACCTTAGAGAGGGAGTGGGGTGGCCTAAGTGACTTAGGGCTGTCCCACACTGTCATTTATTTCCTGTGTCATGGCAGCCATGAGTCTGCATTTACAGCATTCATTGTAAGTTGAGGCTTCTCTGATTTTAGCTGGAATCCACTTTCGTCTTTGAGTACAAGTGTAGGTATTTAGAAGACAGTTGGGCTCTGTGCTAATTAGCCCGCAGAAGTGCACTCCCTGCATGGGCCTGGTACCTCTCATGGTACACTCACGTGACATAGTATCTTCCTCCAGTCACATTAGTCTCTGCTCAGCAACTTTTGGGCTTGTTTAGGCATAGTCAAAGTGATGTCTAGACAGTAGAGAGCCGGGGAAGGCTTTGGGGAAACAGGCAAAAATGGGGTGTGTGCCTAGGTTAAACTTCCCACCCTCGAGTCCCCTCACCCCCACACTTGCCCCACACTTGGCATGGAAGTTAGATCCTAAGGTGTGGGAGTGGTTTGGGTCCTTTACTTGGTGTTTCTTCTCTCGATGTTTCCAGAGAGCAATGATAACTACATCTGTTGAGTAGCTGCGCTGCAGTTGTTTATCATTTGTGCTGAGTGACAGACACTAGGTAAACGTCTCCTGAGAAGATCCTGTTTCATATTTTTTTTCCTATTTTCCTCCGAGCCTTTCCCTGTGAAGCAAAGCTGTTGAGTCCCTGATAGACCCAGGTGCTTTATAACACTTAGGAATACCTTGGCAAGCATCTTCCCTGCTTACAGTGGCTTTGTTTCCCTTCTAGGGACATGGCTTGCAGTGTGGCAGGCATAACATCTGATGCTAACGTTCTGACGAATGAACTAAGGCTCATTGCTCAAAGGTAAGGATGGAAACATCCTAACACTCAGCATGTCTCCAAGGAAAGCTTTTTTTTTTTTTTTTTGTAAATTTAAAGTCATTTAAAAAAATCCATTACTTGAAAAGTGTATTCTTCCTAATCAAAGTTATAACGTACTGTGTGCACATAAGAGTATTGGGATGGTGGATGTCTTTGCCTTCTCCCTTCTTTTCCAATTACAAGTGACTGCTACACCTTCCCGCATTTTATTTATATATATATTTTCTCTTTAGAGAGCATCTTCCTGCATTGTATATATTTTAGAGAAGCCTGTTTAATATGTCGATCTCTTTACCCTAGGTACTTATTACAGTATCAGGAGCCAATTCCCTGTGAGCAGTTGGTTACAGCGCTGTGTGATATCAAACAGGCGTATACACAGTTTGGAGGTACTGAGGTTTTTTGGAAATACTCTGAAAACTGAAAACATTTTATGAAGAATAAACTTTTTGCTTTGTTTTGTTCTGCATTAAGGTTTATTGAGGTTATTTTGTTTTTGTCAGATTTCTTTTGGTTTTAGATTTTTAAAACTATTTACTTATTGGTTTTTTGGTTTTTTTGTTGGCGTGTATTTGTTTGTTTGTTTGTTTGTTTTGAGACAGGGTTTCTCAGTGTAGCCCTGGCTGTCCTGGAACTTGCTTTGTAAACCAGGCTGACCTCAAACTCATAGAGATCTGCCTCTGCATCCCTAGTGCTGGGCTGTGACACCAACACCTGGCTTTAAACACATTTTTAAAAATACTTTTGTTCTTTGAGAATTTCCTACAATGAATTTTGATAATATTTATCCACCATTTCCTTCCATATCTGATTCCTACCTCTCAGCCCACTCAGCTTTCCGTTCTTCCCTTCCGTTCCCTTTCCCCTTGTAACTCCTTCAGTTAGACTCTGTGGGACCTGCAGTAGAGCACTGTCACACTACCAAGGGTCACACCCATAAAAAGCATGACTTCCTCTCCCAGCAGCCACCAGTTTGTTAGACACTCCTCAGCTGGAGGAGAGACATGATGCGCCCTCTCCTCTGGGCTGAGAGTTTGTCTGCTGCTGTTCTTGTAGATGTTGTCACAGCTGCTGTGAGCTCATGTGCATGGCTGCTCAGTTGTATTTGGAGAACACTTTTCCTGTCATCCAGCACCTCTGGCTCTACAGTCTCTCTGTCCCTTCTTCCATGATCCCTGGGTGTTGGAGGAGTGATCTGGATGTCCTGTTTAGGGCTGAACACCCTGAAGTCTCTTATCCCCCACACTTGTGACGTTCACATTTTAGCCTGAGTTCCTCTGGCGCTCACTGCAGTCCCGCCGCAGCCTCCTGCACACTGGGTGCAGACAGTGCCTGCTTCATGAACAAGTCTGTTTCCACATGTCAGTTGGCAGCTTCATCAACAGATACTTCAAGCCCAAAGTAACATTTTCAAGTCTGGAAACAGATTCTTTTTACATATTAATGAAATTCAGCACTGGCCTTCTGTGTCCTCATGTCCACCCCAGCCTGAGCCCAGCTCCTAGAAACAGAATTGGAATCTGTGACTGAGCTTATCTGTGGTGGCCAGAATACAAACCAGTTATGCACGCTTCACTTCTCAGAGGCTTGGGACACGTCCACTGACAGCTCCAAATTGAGATTGTTGGGTTTCAAATTGAAATTGTTGATTCCTTTTCTTTGTTAAAGGCAAACGTCCCTTTGGTGTGTCTCTGCTGTATATTGGCTGGGATAAGCACTATGGCTTTCAGCTCTATCAGAGTGACCCGAGTGGGAACTACGGGGGATGGAAAGCCACGTGCATTGGAAACAACAGTGCTGTGAGTATTTTCCTAACACTGATATGTAGGGGAAGGCTAAGAGGACAGTAAGGTTGAAATAGCGATGTGTGTAGAGTATCTACCATTGCGTTTAACAACTTGGTAACAACCTCAGTGTGAAGGGAACACCTGTTTCTACTGCTGTATTGGTAGTTTGTTGGTGCTGTCTGTAGCTAAGGGCTATTTTTCCATTATAAGTTGTGGAACTCTTAAGGACAAGTCTCTTGAGGCCGAGGCCCTGGTTAAAGTCCTGTAGACCATGAGTCTCCTTGCCTCTGCCCTGCCCCGTTCATGCCATCTGCCTGCTGTCATCAGTGTTGTGCTGCTGCAGTGTCTGTCGGTGTGAAGCCAGAATCCAGGCGTCAGTGCTTCTAACCGACCTGTGCGCTCCCCACGATGAGCAGATTGGAAGGAAACTGTTGCTGTTTTGTTTTTCAGGCAGCTGTGTCAATGTTGAAACAAGACTACAAAGAAGGAGAAATGACTCTGAAGTCAGCGCTTGCTCTGGCTGTCAAGGTGCTAAATAAGACAATGGATGTTAGTAAACTGTCAGCTGAAAAAGGTAACCCTTGTCCTCCTGCTTTGTCCTAACTGGGGAATTTATTGTGTAGCCACAGCCTTAGGGTTTTAATGTGTTTTAGTTCATTGAAGCTGCCGCTTAGGGGACACTAAGGACTCTGTGTCTTGACTAAGATGAGCCTTGATGAACTGTAAAGCTACATTTTTACACCATAGGGCAGGCGTAAGGACTGGAGCCTGAATATAACTCCTGGTTTGGAGATCCTGTGTCAGTGGCTGGCCTTGAACTCAGACTAGCATTGTTCTTCCCTGCCTGTGCCTCCCAGATCCTGGAACCCCGGGTGTGCATCACCACACCTGATGGAAGCTGCTTTTTAGGTCATTGATTTTTCAAAAGAAATTAGAAAAGTCCATAAAGAAGTGTTGCTTTGTTTAGGATTCTGTCTTGTTATTCTGGTTAGCTTGTCTGGGTCAGTTAGAACAGCTGCAGACCAGACTTCAGGGTGACATAAATGCTTGCTAAGAAAGTTGTTGGGTGAAGAAAAGATCTTTAGGTAAAACTCAGGGTATCACAAGATCGAGAGTGTTCCCATAAAAATGTGAGTACATCATAAAGTACGTGGGTGAGCAAGACTCAGGTAAAGAGACCAGAGTAAGCCATGGTGACATCTGCTGAGTCCTCCTGCCTCTGATACAAATGTGTGTTTGTGTTTTAGTGGAAATTGCCACACTAACACGAGAGAGTGGAAAGACGGTGATCAGAGTCCTCAAGCAAAAGGAAGTGGAACAGTTAATCAAAAAACATGAAGAGGAAGAAGCTAAAGCTGAGCGGGAGAAGAAAGAAAAAGAACAGAGAGAAAAGGATAAATAGACAGAATCATGGATTTTATAACTCCCTAGAGGCACCAATTCACTTAGGAGCTGCCCCGGCCTTCCAGCCCGGAAGTGTTTTCTTATAATTTTTTCCTTACCTTGGCCATCGGGGAAATAGGACATTACATACTGAATTGGGTCCATGTCTGTCCAGCTGGACACTTTATTGTAATGATGGACATCTTTATAAACATCTTAATCTCAACACATGATTTTTGGAATAAAACTTGGAAAGATTGGTTATGGTGAAGGGATACTTTCTCTGTGACAATAATTGTTGAGAAGATACCACAGCTGGAGCTGGAGAGATGGCTCAGCAAGCAATTAAAAGTGCACTGCTCTTGCCTGAGTTCAGTTCCCAGTACCCATATTGGGTGGGTCTCCTAGGACATGCAATGCCACTGGCATCTGTGGTTGTATGCACATACCCACCAGACATACATAATTAAATAGGAGTGAACAAAAGGTACCAGGCTTGCTAGGGTGACCATTGCTGCCTTCTTGTGAGGTGTGTATGCTGTGGCTTATACTTGAAATACCCTGATTTCACAAAAGTGGGCAGATTGTCTGCCATCTCCAGGATTGGTTTGCTACTAAACAGACTGAGCAAGGCCAGTGTGTGTGTGTGTGTGAATGCTGAGTCCTGAGACTTGGGCTCCCACAGTCAGGAGCCGTAGCTTCATAGACAATCATATTGGAGGAGTTACAGCCTGAGGGGAGAGGGTAGCACACTGAAGGGCAGCTCCAGCGAGGCTGAAGCAAGCCCTAGTGCTCAACCCGTCCACTTGGGGTTCTGGGACTTGACAAGTAATGGAGTGCCGTTGTTAGAATGTGGTTCGTGGTCCACCATCAGCTGTTGCAGGAATAGAAGCTGGGGCGTCATATCCCAGACCTACTGTCTCTGCAGTTGAAGCCCAGTCTTACCCTGTTGTTCATGAGCTGACTTCCACCTCCACCCCAGGGAACTAGACTGAGAGTCTTGGGCATAAAGATGCATCTCCACCCTGTGCAACAAGCTGGAGATTGGCATTCTTACACTTGCTAAAGTTTGAGAGGTAAGTTCTACTCACCAGAATCTCATGACAGCTTTTCAAACTTGAGCACGAAGCTAGGCTCCATACCCATTAGCTCAGTATTTGCCAGGGTACCCAGAGACATTGGCATGGCCTTTTAAAAAATGGGTTATTCTATGATAGAGAAGTAAGAGCCAATTTCCTTAGCTGATGTCTGTCAGATAAAGGATCCCATTCCCCTGCCCCCCAGAGGAACCTAGTTCCTTTGAGCTGCCTGATGAACCCCCAGGTTGTCTAGTGACTTCTCTGAAACATTTGCTGTGTTGTTCAGGTAGTTTATTTTTACTTTTGAGCCTCTTAGCAAAAATCAAATACAGTGTATTATCTGTTCATACCTGTTTTATGCATGTTTCTACTTAAAAGATTCCCTTTGTTGCCTGTTTTGTTTTTTAAGAGCTTTTCTGTATAGCCCAGGTTAGCCTGGAGCTCAATTCTACTTCAGTTTTCTCAGTCCTGAGATAACAGCAGGTGTGTGCACTATTACACAGTTGTAAAAGCTCCGACCAACAGCATTATGGGTACATTTTTTTTCCTCAATGCACATTTTGGCTTTCCTATGCTTAGGAATGGGGATGAACAAGCTCTATGCCTGAAGATCATTTTAAACTAAAATCAGCAACACTTGTGCATGAAAACGAGATGCAAGATAGGTGGTATGCTCAGTATGAGAGCTGGCTCAAGAAGGTCAAGGGTCACCTTGCCAGCCCTTACCTAGGAAGGCATGCCTCAGACTACTCAAAACATGCAAACAGGGGTGAAAGCACTGCCTTAGGTTTCTATTTTGATAATAAAATATGACCAAAAAGCAGTCAATCACTGAAGGAAATCAGTGCAGGAACTTGGAGGCAGGAGCTGATGACGCAGAGGCTGTGGAGGAGTGCTGCTTACAGGCTTGTTCCCCATGGTTTTCTCAGCTTGATTCTCTTACAGATCCCAGGACTACCAGTCCAGGGTACCACCACCCATAATAGGCTGGTCCCTCCCGTGTCAATCACTAAGAAAATGTCCAACAGGCTTCCTACAGCCTGATCTTATGTTAGCATTTTCTCTATTGGGGGTTCCCCCTTACAAATGATTATCTTGTGTCAAGTTGACATAAAGCTAGCCATCACACATTTGAGTGACAATTCTGGAATCACAAGTACATGTTTGTGAGTAGACAAGCTCCCGAATCTTACTAGGATTGACTACATCCTTAAATGATCCTGTGTCACTCTTGTTACACTTGATAATAAAGTGAGTAGAGAAGTGAATCCATACATTGCCTTGGCTGTATCTCCATCTTATGCCCAGAGTCTAACTGGTTACTCCTGTAGGGGTCAGGACTGGTCTGGACTGAGACACCATGAACTCTCACTTGAACTTGAGTGGCCCTGGACTAATTTTCTTTTGCCATAGTCAACCGCCTCTGTAAAGTCTAGTTTTTCACTAGCCTGGGAAAGCACCCTATACTCTGGCCCCTCTGCTGCCTCTTCTACCTGTGCCTCCTCTCCACATTCATCTAAACGATGTTCTGGCCATCCTTGGACCCGTCAAACTTTCATCTCTTGTTCATATACTTACCAGTTTCTCTGCCTTGGGAATGCTCTTCTCCTGGGTATCTGTCTCTGTTTTGACTCCTACAGAAAAACAATCTGCTATGTGCTCTCTAAGCCCCTTGCCCTGCTGATTTTCTCCACAACACTCTTCACTGGCTGTCATATTTGTTGTCCATCTCCTGGAATATGTTCCAGAGAAAGGATTTTGTTTTCTTTCAGTAGCCGTAACCTAGTTCCAGTACAGGTATGCTTGTATGCATGTATGATCAAGGTAACGTGGATCAACAGTGCCTCTTCTTGATATGCTGTGCAAAATTCTGAAAACCCTTTTCCATTCAGGTTAGTAGAACTAGTAGGTTTTCCATGTCCTACCATCCCTTTCACACCCCAAAGCAAGGACACCTCAGAGACTAGCAGATAAGAACCCCAGGGCCCTCACTACCACACTAGAATCTAGTCTAGAGTCTTGGCAGGACAATGGGTGGCTTTCAGCATACTTTCTTTCTGACCTTTACACTGGGAGGTTAAAGGTTGTGGGGGCAGCAGAGGCTACCCTGTAATAGCCAGTTGCTGTTTCCTGCTTTGGGATCAGCCAACCTAGAATCTCACCCAACCTTTTTTCAGCTGCTCTGTGGCGTATTTTTATCCCGGATGCAGGGCTTTCTGGTTCTAGGATGCTGTCTGATGCATCCCAATTGTAGCCTTAGCTGCCCTTATCCTGACAGATACCCTTCACCAATAGCAACCATGGAATTCTCTCATCTGGGCAGAACTGGATGGTTCTCACAGGGCACCCCCTCCTCTGCAACCTCTGACAGAAACAATTAAGAACCCAAAGACAGCTCTTGTTTAAATTTCTTAGTCAAAAGTTTTATTTCACTTTAGAGAGCTTCAGATCATGCTTTTAAAAATAGCAGTGTGGTGGCAAATTGTGTGCCTCTGTGTATGATTTCATCCGGTGTTTTTCTTAATCAGAAATAAGTCTCTGCAATCTCTACAGTCTAGCACTTTGAAAGTTCCAAAGCATTTGTTATAGCAGGAGAGAAAGGGGGGGGTGGTGGAGGGAGGGGAAGAGAGAGAGAGAGAGAAAGGGAGAGAGAGAGAGAGAGAGAGAAGAGAGATCTCTCGGTCTGGAGAGATGATGGCTGAGTGGTTAAGACCAATTGTTGCTCTTGCCGAGGACCCAGGTTCTGTCCCCAGCACCCACATGGGTGGCTTATAGCCCATCGTCCCACAAGATCTGACCCTTGGTTTCTATGGCCACAGCACACAAGTGGTTCACATACATACATTCAGGCACATATCCACATAAAATAAAATATAAATCTTCAAAGAAAAATCTCACACTAGGGAAAAAGTTATTAGATATGTACATTTCAAGTTAACTTTCGGTAATGGGGCGTATATGGATGAATAATAGGCCCTCAGTTCTTAGTCTTCAGTCTCAGGAACACACATACAGACACACACAGACACACAGACACACAGACACTCCTATATCTAGATTCTACATATGAGAGAAAACATACTGAATGTGTGTTCTGAGTCTGGTTTAATTTGTTTAACCTAATACTCTCCATCCATTTAAAAATGTCATGATTTTCTTTATGGCTGAAAAAGTCTATTGTGTATATGAAACATATTTTCCTTATGGACGTGTGTAAGGCATGCCATGCTTGTGCAGACAGGGCTGTGCTAATTTTCTATTATGTCAATTTTAGGATATCTGCTGTTGGAGTGGACACCATTTGCATGTTCTTCTAAGGATAGTCCTTTGTCATCTGTGTTACAAGTATTTTCCTATTTTAGTTTTTGCATTTTAATTTTTTTTTTTTACAGTTCCACATGAGATGCTTATTGTAGGGAAGGGGGCAAAAGATGGCGACGAAGACAAAGGGGAAAGAGGCATTTTAAATTTTTAATTAAATTACTTTATTTATTTATATTCCAAATGTTGCTACCTTCCTGGTTCTCCCTCCCGGAGTTCTTCACCTCAACCCTCTCCCCTTTGCTTCTGAGAGGATGCTTACCCATCCCCCATCCCACATCTCCCTTACCTGGGGCATCAAGTCTCTATAGGATTATGTGCACCCTCTTCCACAGAGGCCAGACAAGGCAGTCCTTTGCTACATATGTGCCAGGGGGCACAGACCAGCCCATGTATGCTCTTTGGTTGGTGGCTTACTCTCTGGGAGCTCCTGGGGTTCCTGGTTAGTTGATACCGTTGGTCTTCCTATGGGGTTGCCATCACCTTCAGCTCCTTCAGTCTTTCCCCTAACACTTCTATAGGGGTCCCCAACCTCAGTCCAATGATTGGCTGTGAGTATCTGCATCTGTCTCAGTCAGCTGCTGGTAAAGTCTCTCAGAGGACAGCCATGCTGGGCTCCTGTCTGCAGACACATGGATCAATAATAGTGTCATAGAGTTTGGTGCTCACCGATGGGATGGATCCCATGTTGGGCTAGTCACTGGATGGCCTTTCCTTCAGTTTCTGCTCCATTTTTGTCCCTGCATTTCCTTTAGACAGAAACAATTCTGGGTCAAAATTTTTGAAGGTAGGTGGATTGCCCTATCCCTCCTCTGCGTCCTATCTCTCTACTGGTGGTGGTCTCCTCAAGTTCCATCTCCCCACAGTTGGCATTTCATCCACATTGAGTCCTGGGAGCCTCTCACATCCAAGGCCTCCTACCCTCTACAGCTACGTATTTATTCTCCTGGCCCTCTGGGCTTCTTTCCTGCCTCCCTGCCCCCATACCCGATCCTGCCCCCCTTTTCCCTCTTCCACCCAGATCCATCCCTCCCTCTGCCTCCTGTGACTGTTTTGTTCCCCTTCTAAGTGGGATTGAAGCATCCTCACTTGGGCCTTCCTTCTTGTTAAACTTCATGTGGTCTGTGAGTTGTATCATGAGAAATAGCCTCAAACACATTGGCACAAGGGAAAATTTTCTGAACAGAACAATGGCCCAGGCTCTAAGATCAACAATTGACAAATGGGATCTCATGAAACTGAAAAGCTTCTGTAAGGCAAGGGACACTGTCAATAGGACAAAATAACAACCTACAGATTGGGAAAAGATCTTCACCAACCCTACAACCAATAGAGGGCTAATATCCAAAATATATAAAGAACTCAAGAAGTTAGACTCCAAAAAAACAAATAATCCAATTTTAAAATGGGGTATACAGCTAAACAGAATTCTCAACAGAGGATCTTGAATGGCTGAGAAGCACTTAAAGAAATGTTCAACATCCTTAGTCATCAGGGAAATGCAAATCAAAATGACCCTGAGATTCCATTTAACACCAAAAAGAATCTAAGATCAAAGACTCAAGTGACAGCACATGCTGGTGAGGATGTGGAGAAAGAGGAACACTCCTCCATGTTGGTGGGATTGCAAGCTTGTACAACTACTGTGGAAATCAATCTGGCAGTTCCTCAGAAAACTGGAAATAGTTCTACCTGAAGACCCAGCTATACCACTCCTAGGCACATACCCAAAAGATGTTCCACCATACCACAAGGACATATGCTTATAGCAGCGTTATTCATAATAGCCAGAAGCTGGAAAGAACCCAGATGTCCCTCAACTGAAGAATGGATACAGAAATTGTGGTTCATTTACACAATGGAATATTATTCAGCTATTAAAAATGAGGACAACATGAATTTTGCAGGCAAATGGATGGAACTAGAAATATCCTGAGCAAGGTAACCCAAACTCAAAAGGGCATGCATGGTATCCACTGATAAGTGGATATTAGCCAAAAAGTACAGAGTGCCCATGATACAACTCACAGATCACATTCTAATTTTATATGCTACTGTACTGAATGGTTTACGTTTGCTTGTGTAAGCATAGCTGTCAATCATTCGAAGATTTTTTTTTAATATTTTTTTGGTGACTGGGGAGATGGCTCAGCAGTTAAGCGCATTAGCTGCTCTTCCAGAGGTCCTGGTTCAATTCCCAGCATCTACAGCATCTGACAGCTGGCAGATCACAGCTGTCTCTAACTTCAGTTTTAGGGGATTTAACACCCTCATACAGATATGAAGGCAAAATACCAATGTGCATGAAATAGAAATCATTTAAAACTTGTCTTTTGACAGTTTCATATATGTTATCTTAGGGTTTCTATTGTTGTGCTGAAATTCATGACAAAAAAAAAAGCAGGTTGAAGAGGAAAGAGTTTATTTGGCTTACACTTCCATATCACTGTTCATCATCAAAGGAAGTCAGGGAAGAAGTTGGCATAAAATTAGCCAGTGCATGTGCATGTAATGAATTCTACTCCTTTTGACTCCATTGCCCTCTTTCCTCACGTTATCTGATGCTGTTCTTTCCCCTAAGAAGTCCTCTTTCTACTTTCATGTGTCGTTTGTGTGACTGACCCACTTGGTTTGTGGTGGTTTGAATGAGAATGTCCCCAGGCCCCACATAGGCTCATACGTTTGAATACTTGATCCTCAATTGGTAGACTGGGAAGGCTTAGGAGGTGTGGACTTGTTGGTAGAGGTGTGTCGATGGGGGTGGGCTTTGAGGTTTAATAGGTTAATAATGCCCCATTGCTAATGTGTTCTCTACACATGCCTCATGCTTGCAGAGCAAAATGTGAGCACGCAGCTGTTTCTGCCACCATGCAATTGCTCTGCCATGGACTCTAACCCTCTGAAACTATAAGCCTCAAATTAAAGACTTCTTAAGCTGCTTTGGTCATAGTGTCTTCACAGCAACAGATTAGTAACTATGACAGAAGCTGCTACTAGGGACTGGGCTATTGCTTCACAGCCTGACCATTCTGGCTTTTTGGAGGAGCATGGAAGACATTGGGACTTTGGACTAGGAAAGCAGCTCAATGTTGTAAGTGGAGCTCAATGAGTCATTCTAACAGGAGCTTGGAAGTCAGTGTTGCTGACAGCAATGTGGACTGTGGAGGCCCAGCTCAAGAGACGTTCCGGAGGGGAACAGTTTTAGCAGTTGGGCTAGAATTCATTCTTGTGCTATTTTAACAAAGAATGTGGGTAGTTGCGGCCCTAAGAATCTGCCTGAGGCACATTGAAAAGTGATAGACTAATTTCTTCAGTTGAGGAATTTTCAAGACAGCCTAATATTGACTCTGTTGTGTGGTTATTAGATCACTCTTATACAGGTCTACAATGAAAGAGAGCAAGTGGGGCAAAAATAAATACACAGTGTGCAGTTTGAAGAGAAAGAACACCAGGAAAACTCTCTATTGGAGCCAAACCTTATGCTGACAAAGATAAGGAGATCAAAGAGAGCCCCTGATCCACACTGGACTAAGGGTGAGGTGTCCTCAGGGCAAGGCCCCGCCCAGCCTCCAACTCATGAAAAGTATAAGGAATTTCCAGCTCCTAAAATGTAAAGGGGAATCAAAGCTCCTACAAATGAGATTTAAGGGTATGAAGATTCATCTGAAGTTGGTAGTTAAACTTAGCAATGTCAGCCCTGTGGCTTTAGTGTTATACAGGATCCATGAGTAAAGGGGTTGTGGAGTCTTCCTTCGTAGTTAAGGAAAGGTGCTGAGGCCACCAAGCAATGTGTGGTACAGTAGACCCTAAGAGGTCAAGAGGCTCTGAGAGACCATTGAGTGGGGCTGGATGACCCCAGAACTGTGAGACGCCTACCAGGGAGAGCTGCACAGAGTTGAACTAGCCCCAAAGAGAGTAGTATGTTGCTAAAGCAAAGCCAGAGGGAAGGAGGCATCTAAGCTCTTTGACATCAGACATGGAACCGCAGCTTTGGAGTTTGCTTGCTGGGTTTTTGTTCTTAATTTTGTCCAGTATTTCCTCACTATGTCCCAATTCTTCTCTTTTGGAATGGTAATATATGCCCTGTGCCACTGTATGTTGTCAGTATGTAATTTGCTTTTAATTTACAGTTAAGAGGTTGCCCTGAGTCTCAGAACAGACTTTAGACTTTAAAAATCTTGAGACTATAACAGAATAGAAGTACTTTTGAAGTTGAGCTAAATACATTTTGCCTTATGATATGGCCATGAGCCTGTGGGGACCAGGGTGTATATAATAGGATGGTTTGAATGAAAACAGCCCATAGCTCATATGTTTGAATAGTTAATAGAACTTCTTGGGAAACAGTAGAATGTGTGGACTTTAGGAGGTATGGTTTCAAAAGACTTGTTCCTTCAGTGCACTCTCTTGACTCTAACTTGCAGATCAAGATGTGAGCTCTCAGCTGTTCTTGTCACCATGACTTTGCTCTGTCATCATGGACTCTAACTCTGTGAAAACATAAGCCCAATTAAATGCTTTCTTTTATAAGTTGCTTTAGTCACAATATTTTAACAACAATAGAAAAGTAACTAAGACTTAGTGTGGTGGTTTGAAAATGCTTGACCCAGGGAGTGGCACTATTAGGAGGTATGGCCTTTTGGAGTAGGTGTGGCCTTGTTGGAGGAAGTGTGTCACTGTTGGGGTGGGCTTTGAGACCCTCTTCCTAGCTACCTGGAAGATGGTCTTTCCTGGCTTCCTTTGGATGAAGATGTAAAATTCTGAGCTCCTCCAGTGCCATGTCTGCCGTGATGCTTCCATATTTCCCACCGTGATGATAGTAGACTGAATTTCAGAACCTGTAAGCCAGCCCCAATTAAATGTTGTCCATTATAAGAATTGCCTCAGTCATGGTGTCTGTTCACAGCAGTAAACCCTAACTAAGACACACGGTTTAATTAGAGTTGCTTATATAAGCATATATGACAATCATATTTTTGTTTGTTTAATGTTTATTTTATTTTGTTGATACTTTGCCTGCTTGTATGTGTGTGGACCATGTATGTGCCTGGTGCCCTAGGAGGTCAAAAGAAGGTATTGGATCTGGAGTTATAATTGGTTGTGAGTTACCATGTGGTTGCTGGGAAATGAATCCAGGTCCTCTGCAGAAAACATGCACGTGTGTGCGTGTGCATGTGCGTGTGCGTGTGCGTGTGTGTGTGTGCGTGTGTGTGTGTGTGTTTGTGTGTGTGTTTTGAGATAGAGTCTCTTTCTATATCCTTGGCTGTTCTGAAACTCACTACATAGATCAGACAGGCCTCCACGTCACAGAGATCTACCTGCCTCTGCTTCCCCGGTGCTAGGATTAAAGGTGTTCACCCCCACATCTGGCTAGAGTCGTATTTTTTGAGTTATGTGTTATGAACTGGTGAAGTGACTCATTGTAAAGACATTTGCTATCAAGCCTGACCACCTGCTCAATCCCTGGATCCTGCATGGCGGAAGCAGAGACCTGACTCTCACAGGTTCTCCTCTAACCTCCATATGCGTTGTGCACACATGCATACACGAGAATGAACAAATGAAAAGCATATCTAACTAACTGTACACTTTGGCTAGGGACATAGCTCAGGTGGTTTGCTAAGCATCAACTTCCCTGGGTTTGTTCCCAGCACTGAATAACAGAGAGTAGTGCACACAACTGTAATTCCAGCATTTGGAAGGGAAGTGGAGGAACCAGAAGCTCTTTGTTATCCTGCATCATATAATGAGTTCAAGGCCATTGGATATAGGAAATCCTGACTTTTAAAAGCGTACATCTCAATCACGTTTGCTATGTTCACAGAATTGAATAATAATTACCATAGCCAACTTTGGAATGTTTTCCTCACTGCTGAAAGAAACCTTGTACCCATCATCCAAGTCCTCGCCCACCCAGAGCAAATACTAACCTACTGTCTGTCTCTACAAATGTGTCTGTTCTAGATATGTCATATAAATGGAGTCACGCACAAGCTTTTATGTAGACGTGTATTTTATTTATTTAGGACAATATTTTTTGGAGTCACATCTTGGTATTCCTGGGAGTCGTACCCTGCTTGTCTCCTAGCAGGCAAAACCTGTCTGCCCTCCTCTCCCCAACCTCTCCCACACAGAGAAGCCCCACTCCCACCACCTCAGAAAACTAACTACATGCTAACATGTCGTCATCATTCCTTGTCTCCCCATTTCCAGCCAGGTGTACCTGCCCAGCGGCTCAGATTTTGAGCATGTATGGGCACTCTCCCAGCCCCTAATTGGCATGCCATCACTCCTCACCTAAGCTCTATAAACCCCTCTTGCTTTAGCCTGGATGTGTGACTTCAATGACCTCCACCTGTAAGGTCAGTAAATCCACCCAAGAGCCACCTCCTAATAAACCTGCCTTTATCTACTTTAAATCTGGTCGAAAGTGTCCCATACCTGTGTCACCAAGGGAGAGAAAATGCCTATCATGTATTAATAGTGTTTTCATTATATTTAAGTGTATATTGTGAGTGTTTGGCACATGTGCACGTGTCACAGTGAACATGTGGAGCTCAGAGGACAACTTGTGGGAGAGTTGACGCTCTCCTCCTGCCATGTGAATCCCAGAGACTTGACTCAGGTCATCAGGCTCAGTGAAGGAATCTTCACCTGCTGCACCATCTCAAAAGTCCATCTTGGAGCCTTTGCTTGTTTGAAACAGTCTTTTCTTTCTACATAGCCCTGGGTGTCCAGTAACTCATTATGTAGACCAGGCTGGCCTTGCCCCCCAAGTACTGGTGTTAAAGGTGTGGACCTCCATGTCCAGCCTTTCTTTTTTTCTTTAATCTACCCTACACTCATATTAGGGTTACAGTTTATAAAATGAGTTTGTGTTCCCCAATTGTTTCTAAAATAGCCCAATAAAATTAGGGAATGATCTGGTTATGAGTGTCTCAGATTTTTGTCAGTTTTTGAAGTAGTTCTCAGATCTGGAAGGGATTCTCACTTCTTTTCACACTGGAAGGAGGAATCCTTTTCTTTCTCCAAGTTCCTGTATACATGGCACCTGGAGAAGCCAAGTCTTTGATTCTACACCTAAGAACCTTGCATAGCTGGAGGTGTAGTTCAGTGGCAGAACCTTATGTAATGACATTCTCAGAAAATTTCAGAATCAGACAGCTGGGAGGATTCAAGGGAATATGTCCCCTAAGTCTTGAAGAATAGAATAACTAACTTTTTTTCTGATATCTACCATAAGACATGATCATTTTGGAAAATACACAGACAAGTAAAATTTAAATCACCCATGACATCTTGCCTAAGGATACCCACTGTTAACTTATCTCAGTGACTCAGTTTCTTTCCATACCAAGTAAGTATACTGGTAACCTTCAGCTAATTGTTGACAAACCATTTAAAATATAGGGTTTTTTTTTTTTTTTTTTGAGACAGGCAGTGTTTTACTGTGTAGCCCTGGCTGGCCTGGAACTCATTATGTAGACCAAAGTAGCCTTGACCTCTGCCTCCAGAGTGCTAGAGTTAAAGATGTGTGTGTGCCACCATACCTGGCCTTAAAGTTAGTCTTGAAGGAAAATTTAAAGGACATTTTCTTTTTCTTATTTGTAGTGACAAATTTGGAGTTTTGGGTTCTTTAAAAAACACAAAATTATAAGAATTATAGGAATATGTTGGACTGGAGGGAAGGCTCAGTGGTTAAGAGCACTCAATGACTGTTCTTCCAGAGGTCCTGAGTTCAATTCCCAGCAATCACATGGCAGCTCACAAGCATTTGTATTGGGATCCAATGCCCTTTTCTGGTGTGTCTGAAGAGAGCAATGGTATACTCATATACATAAAATAAAATAATCTTTTTTTAAAAAAATATGTTTTCATCTTAATTACAGTGCGGAATATAGGGCTGCTTCAGACTGTCCACAGCCGCTGACTATGTTTTGCCTCGTGCTCTGGCCGGGGTGTGATTTTGCCAGCTGTAAATAACTTTTGTAGTTGTGTGACGTTTAGAATTCTGGGAACTCTTCCGAGGGTATATAAATGCTAGGGCCTGGAGCGGTGAGGGTTTTATTTATTGTTTGTTGGGGGAGAGGCTCTTGGTGGGCTGTTGGTGGTTGGGTGGGTGGGTTGGTTGCTGTTGATTGCATTGATTTGTTAAATAGTTGTGAGCAAAGAAGAAAGAAAAAGAAGAATCTAGATATTCTGACTGCAAAGATCAAGGAACTCCATGCCCCTAATCAGTAAGAAGTAGACTAATGATAAAGTCACCCCTTTCCTTTCTATCCTTTTTCCTCTCCTGTCTAGTGTTAGGGGGTTGAGAGGGTGGAGAGGGGAGAAAGAAGAACTCATAAAGTGGCGAATGCTGGCTACACTTCCTGCTACACTTCCTGCTCTTTTACTTTGCTTCCTTAGGGAGGCCTATTTCTCTACACGGCATACAGAAGCTGCCATTTGCTCAGTGCATGCATACCGTTCTACTATGCAGTTGAGAAAAACCAAAGATGGAAAAGATTGAGTGACTTATGCCAAGTTTTGCAACCCCTGGGTCACCATTTCAGTGCAAGCCATCACTATCGACCCTCAACTTCCTCCTCAGTCTCCACCTCATTCTTTAACT
>JANHMN010000024.1:22844071-22873292 GCA_030674055.1 Rhabdomys pumilio
TCCCATCTGTGTGCAGGTATGCTCATGACACAACGGAGGCAGAGGTTTCTGTCAGGTGGCTTTCCTCTATCTCTCCAGTCTCTTTTGAGATATAGTCTCTCACTGTCTCAAGCTCCACGTTTTGGCTAAACCGGCTAGTAAGCCACGGGGATCTGCCTCCCTGCCTGCCCAGCACAGCTTCTTGTGTGGGTGCAGGAAATCTGAACTCAGTTCCTCAAGCTTACACAGCAAATGCTTTACCCACTTCAACCTCCACCCCAGTGTCTTCATTTTAAATGAGAGCTGATATTTGTTTGGGATACTTTAGAATTTACTATTTTGTAAGTGAATTATCATTTGCTGTTAACTCTTGTTCTTCTACTAGTTTTTAGGCTATCTCTCTTTTTTTCCTATTCCATCTAGAAAGAGCTTCTTTGCCTGTCTTTCTCTGTAGCCTGTGCTTATACATGGCTTTCTAAACTTTCTAAATCTATGACATGCTACATTATATGATTATTCTATTAGGATAGCTGAGTTTCATGTATGGTTTATATGTAAATGTGCATTTAAATGAAGTTACTTAATTTGAATATATTTATTTTATGAATATATTACATATTTATATATCATGTTTAAACATAATTAAATATAGCTATTGCAACCTAATAAGAGTGTAAGTTTGATCTCTGGGACCCATGCATTTGAAAGAGAGAACTGACTCTCATAAATGCTGTGTGAACACACACACATACACCAAGGACAAATATAATATAACCACGTTCTCTACATGAATCTATGTTTGCAATCTTACATTTGATCGAAATACTGAAATAACCCTTGAAAGGGACCTTTGCTTCTTACAGCATTTGTTTGGAGGGGCTGAAGTTTAACATCCTATTGGTTCTTGATTTCGTTCCTCTGACCTGTGACAACTCATTTACTTTCACCAATAACGTTGACAGAATCCATTTTTATCTTTAATTAACTTCTCAGCTTGGCTTTCATTTTAAAGGCTCACGGCAAATTTATCACCAAGCTGTAATGAAAGCAATGAACGGAAGGTTTGAGGACACTGCTCAGCTCTGAATTTAGCTCAGATGACCCCGTTACTGAGAGGAGAAGGCGACAACGGCATCAATCTAAAAGACAACTGTCAGGTCATACCACAGCAGACGACAATGTTTATTTTTGACTTCTTGTATTATTTTTTTTTTATCCTCTTCATTCTCTTTTCATGTACCATGTGTTAACTTCAAAGCACCAAATTCCCTTTGCTTGTTTGGTAAGTATAAAAGCACATCTGAAAATAATTGACATATAAATAATTATAGCTACTATTGAGCCCTTGGGTGCTGTACTGAATACTCTTCAAACTTTATTTCCCATCGAACACATTTTGAGGGACTATGGTAACGGTTACTAACAGGACTTAAGGGAAGAGAGAAAAATTCACTTTAACAAAACCGTTAAGCTTTGGAAGTCAGGTAGGTCACCTGGGTCAGAACGGCTACTACATTTTAGCTCACCAGCCCTGAATAGTGGATTAACAAATTAGCATTTATTTATTCATCCAATAAACATTTGGAACATCTAGCATGTGCTCAGTATACTAGGGAATAAGCCAGGCACAGCTGCTGCCTATCAGGAGAAATAGGGGAAATCAGACTCTCGGCTTCTAGAGAGAATTATAAATGGAAACAAACAAGGTTGCTAGGGTTTGGATCCTAAAAGTCCACCAAAGACTCTTATGTTGAAAGCTTGGTCTCTACCTGACGCTGTTCTTGGGAGGTATGGAACTTTGGAGGGGCGGGTGGCTAATCAAAGGAACTAAGCAATCAAGGGCATCTCTTTTGGGATCCTGGCCCCTTCCTCTCTGTTTGTTTGCAGTCACCGTGAGCTCAGCAGCTTTCTTCCACCACCTGCTCCCATCATGCTGTGCTGTGCTGCCACAGACCTAAAGCAGCATGGCCAAGTGACCAAGATAAAAGCCTCTGAGAGCCGTGAGCCAAAGCTGGCTTGCCTTCTGTGGTGGTTTATATATGCTTGGCCCAGAGAGTGGCACTATTAGGAGGTGTGGCCTTATTAGAGTCACTGTGGGGGTGGGCCTTGAGACCTTCTTCCTAGCCACATGGGAGACAGTCTTCTCCTGGTTGACTTTAGATCAAGATGTAGACCTCTGAGTTCCTCCAGCGCCATGCCTGCCTAGACCCTGTCATGCTCCTGCCTTGATGATAATGGTCTGAACCTCTGAACCTGTAAGCCAGCCACAATTAAATGTTGACCTTATAAGAGATGCCATGGTCATGGTGTCTGTTCACAGCAGTAAAACCCTAACTAAGACACTTTTGCGCTCTCTCTCTCTCTCTCTCTCTCTCTCTCTCTCTCTTTCTTTCTTTCTTTCTCTCTCTTTCTTCCTTCCTCTCCTCACCCCCAAGGATGGCAGTCTGACTCACACAGTAGTGAAGGATGGGAAGTGGGATCATGATGGAGACTGACAACCAGAGTGAGTAGAAGACTGGACTTAGGTTGGCTTGTCTTTCGAGGAGTGACAGATGATGCCAGGGCTGAAGCTGCTCTAGGAGTTAGGAAGATGGAAGGGAGAAAGGTCCAGGCAGAGCTAACTGTGTGAAAGTCCCCTGATAGGACTGAATTGCTTGTTCTAGTGGGTGAAGGAGCCAGCGTGTCTAGACCTAGGAACAGGTGAGGTGGTGGAGAATTATGAAAGGCAATGGCACTTCTCTAAAAGTCACGCCAAGAATGTGAGATTTGGTTTCTCAGATGTTCCTGGGGCTGCCATCTGCACTTAAGGTTGAGAAGAACTCAGTGAGATGGGGGTGGGGGGACGAGGGTGGTTTCCAGATTCCGAGTGTGAGTAATTTGTTGGATAGTGATGGGGAGGCTAACTGGTAAGAATACTTGGGATATAATAAGTGGTGTTTAACATTAATGATTTCAAGTTTATTGTCAGGCTTACTAGAGCCTAGAGGTAAGATCAACATCTGAGTATGCATCTGAGCATTGTTTTTATAAGAATGGATCTATTGATTTGGTCCTTTTTGGTGTGTGTGTGTGTGTGTGTGTGTGTGTGTGTGTGTGTGTGTGTGTCTCCTGTGCAACATAGGCTAGTACGGAACTCATGATGCCTTTGCCTCAGCCTCTCCTGAGTGTTAAGGTTACAGTCATGCACTGCTCTTCCCAGTATGTAGGTGGTATCCATATAGAAAAAGGGAAAAGATTATTGAAGCCAATGGGCTTCTGAAAGGGAGGATGGAGAGGCAGTCAAGACAAAATGGGGGGCAATAAAAGCACCTCCCTAGTATTGTTGCTGGGGAATAAATTAACTTGTATGTTTTAAAATACATATTACATCTCCATAGGTAGCCAGGTCAGCATGATCATTATTTAATTCTACTTTATTTCTTTTCTGGGGCATGAGTATGTATTCAATGCTTCAGAGGCCAGAGTTCAGAGTTCAGAAGCCAGAGAAGGATATCAGCTGTCCTGCCATGTCACTCATCCCTTTCCTTTGAGACAGAGTCTCTCACTGAACCTAGAGTTAGGGTCAGAGGCCAGAGAGCCTTGGCAATCCTCCTGACTCCACCCCACACCCTAGGAGTCTTCATATAGCTACATTTACAAGGGTTCTGGAATCCAAGGTCAGGTCTTAAGAACACTTGCTATTCCTCCAGAGGACTACATTTCAATCCCAGCACCAAACCCCATTCCCAGCTCACAACTACCTGTAACCGCAGCTCCAAGGAAACAACACTGGCCTTCTCGGGTTCCCATTGTACATATGCACACCGCAAACCCCACACAGACATAGACATAAAGAAAAGCAAAAGCAAGACAAGACAAAAACCGAACTGCGTGATAGTCCCTTTAGCTAAAAGTTAGACACTTAGTGGGTAGATGCTATGTCAGGAGGATTTTGGTGGTGACTGCTCAACAGCCTTCATTTTTGATTGGTCAGCCAGTGTGTCCTAGCAATGTGGAGATGACTGACAACAATTTAGGGGCAGGCACACAGCTGGCAAATATGAAGGGTTAGCACATCATCCTGGAGGGGAAAGCATCCAAGAGGAACGCATTGTGTACTGAGATTATTTGCCTGGGGTTTAAAAGTGCCCAAAACATTACAGGCCGCAACTTTCGCTGAACTGGCAATGGTGTTGCAGAGATGATGTAGGTAACTGTCCTGTGTGACTGTAGATGTAGCACTCCAGAGCAGTCCAAGTTTTAATTATGCTCACTGTGGCTGAGCTAACAACCATCACCCAGCTTTACCGCTGACCTTCAGCCATTACTCAACTCCAGTCTCCAAATCCTTTAGCTGTACAAGTAGAACAACACTCTAAAGTTATCCAAACACTGGCTAGGCCAGATGGTATAAGTGGCTGTAAGTCCTATAAATTCTTCAAAGTATGTATTTGCTGTGTTAGCATTGTCTCGTTCCTGTGCAGAGGTATAATTAACAGCTGGCCTTGTGAACACGCTACACATCCTTTATTCGCTGGCTCCTTCACGTGCCTGCTTAAGTACACTAGCTCATTTCAACATTCTTTCCATTTCCCTGGATACACTTGGACCCACTGGGAAAAAGTCTTAAACGAATTTTGCCTTTAAGGTTCTTTGCAACCAGGTCTCACTTCTAACAGATTTATGCAGTCTGAGGCTTGGAGTGAGATTTCTGCCTATAATGAATTGTAGAAGTGCCAACTTCATAATTTTCTGTGAAAAATCTGGCATGCTCTGCCAGGGAAGTTTAAAGATAATTTGCCTGAATCTCTTCAACCAAATGAAGCTTTCTAATCAATTATGAACAGAAGCAATGAAATACAGCGTAGAGTCTACAGGGATTTGCGACGCAGTCAGCATCGATCTCCATCAATGTTGTAAGAGAGCTGTGGCAGTCGAAGGCACTAATATTTACAATGCCAAGTGATGGCGGCACAGGCAGCATGGCCTACTCTGGAAGCAATTGCCTATAATTTTCGCGGATGACTTGAATGAATGTCAGAGCTGTCAGTCGCAGCTGTCCTTCAGAGTCCTCTAGTTTATCCATCTCATTTTCAAGGAAGAGAAAATAAACGCACAAGGGAAGGGTGATTTGACCAGGGTGGTCTTGCAGATCTCAAATACACGTCTCCTGATACCTGTCACTTAGCACCTACAACAGTGGCATGAGAGGCCGCAGTAGAGAGGCAGTCTTGTTGGCTCACGCGGGAATCCAGAGTTTACAATACCAAAGGAAATAAAACCGCCCCAAAAGTCAGGACAGTCTTCGCACCTGTCAGAATTTGTGCGGGAGCCTGAGATGGGTTGACAAAACAGCGCCAAGCGTGGAAAAGGCGGAGCTATGAGTTAGGGCTGGACCAGGGGCGGAGCCTAGAAGAACAGGGTGCGGGTTCTGGGGGCGGGGCTGCGAGCCATCAGGGCGGGGCCAAGCCTGCGGCTCCGCCCTCAGGCTCCGCCGGCCTTCCACCGAGCGAGCCGTGAGGTAGGCTTCGTTCGGGAGCTGAAGAGCGAGCGGTGAGCGGCTCCTGGGAAACGAGCGGAGTTCGGCGGCCCGCGTGCTCGGTCCCTCAGGGCCCGGCGTTATCCGCGAGGCAGCCGTCGGCGGGCGGGCGATGGCGGCGCGGGGGTCGCGGCGGCGCGCGCTGCGCCTGCTCTTGATGGTGCAGCTGCTGGCGGGGCGCTGGCGGCCGGCCGGGGCGGCGCGGGGCGCGCGGGGAGGTGAGCCGGGGCGGGGCTGCGGGGCGCGGGGCCGCGCAGCGGGGCTCCGCTCCGTTTCCCTTTCTTCTGGCAGTTCGGGATGAGGTCCCAGGTTAGCACCCAAATGCAAAGAAAAGACCGGTTTTGGCGTTCGGTGACTGTCACCGTTGGGCGGCTGGTGTAGGGCGTGCCTCGGCACAACTTTCCAAGAGCTTGCGGCTGTCATCCGGCTTCCCACTTCGTGGCTGGTTCACGGTGTGTGTGGAGACTTGGGACTTAATGCTCACCTTTGAGACTTGATAGCCTACCCTCTCCTCCCTCACTCCAGCATCTTTTCTAGAAGATGCAAACGGTTGCTGAAGAAATGCTAGGCAGTTCACATCGGGACTCAAGGCTTGTATCTCGGTCCCTGGTTTCTTTGGAACAAGGCTCGCGTGTACCCCCGCCCCTCCCGCTCCCTGTCCCCCTCCTCCCGTCAGTGTTCAGATGTTGTGGGTTGGGATAGAAACAAACAAAACAACCAAGCTAGTACTTTGATTTTCCATTGCTTTAGCACATTTTAGACAGCCCCTTTTAAGTACTTTGAGGAAAAAAAGAAATATTACCATTTCTGCAGCACCTGTGGTGTGTCCTATACTAGCGAAGATGCGACTCCTTTAAGTGGTGGGTTGCTGTACCTGAAGCTCAGTTTTAGCGAGAAGAGAAAACCTGGAGGACCTTTACTTGCCTTTCTTTCGTGAAAGTTCTTAAACTGTGAGTCCTCATTTTCTTTAGGAAGTGGTAACTTCGCAGACTAGACTTCCTGATTACAGGATGGGTCTACTGAAGCGCTGAAATCTTTGCAGGGTTAACATTTTAGAGAAGGAAAGGGATATCCCTGTCTCAAATTATGTCTCCACTGTGTCTTGTCTTAGGACAGAATTTTCTCCGCCGCTTGCGTCCCTTGAAACATGAGGACAACACTGCTTATTTTTCCAATCCGTTTTCAGGGTTGATTGGTGCATATAAAACGCCAGGCAGTGCCTGCCAGCCTAGAAAATGGTATCCCTGCCTCTTCTGGTGGAGCTGGGAATTTGAAAAGGTTTCTCTGTTTTAAGATACATCATTGTTGCCGAGTCTTCAATGGTGTAAATAGCTAACTCTTTTGCAGGGCTTGGTGTTTTAACCAGAGTTAATGACCTACTCCTTTCTGTTCCCACTCGGTGGGCTTTATTTAATAATAACCATCTGTATTGATCGTTTTCCCCCATGCGAGATCTGCTATTCCTTTGTGTGGAGGGTGTGCATACAGGTCCGTCATGGTTATTGTTCCTCGGGGCTGGCCAATTTTGTTGTTTTGTTTGTTTGTTTGTTTGTTGTTGTTTGTGACAGTCTCGCACTGTGACCTGGGGCTCGTGTATTAGGATAGGCTAGTTGACATTCCTGCTGAATTCCGCGGATCTGCCTGTCTCTGCCTCCCTAGTGTTGGGATTACTAGGGCAGTTTTTACAAATTAAGAGGCCTCCTTGCCAGGCCTTTTACATTTTGCTGTGGTTTAAACCTGGGTCTTTGTGCTTCTTCAGCAGACACTTGACTAGCTGAGCCATCTCCCAACCCTCAAGAGCCGCTCCACTTCTCTGTTTATCTTTCTGTCCTTAATACCTACCTGGTTTGTTATAGGAGCCAGTAGATGTTTATAAATGACTGGACGGAATTATACTATCACCCTGGATATTTTCTCACTTGTAAGAAAAGGCAGTTAAATATCTCTCTGTACAGCTCTAAACTTCTAGAGTTCTGTGCATTCTAAATGAGTGTCTTGAAGAAGACAGTGATACAGAGTGACACTGCTGCGTATTTGCAAATAAATGTTAATATGCTTTTGTGTTCTGCTACCTTTGACTTCTCAGTAGCCGAAGTTCTGTGTGGAGTTAAGAGACCTAGGAACTGGCTGTGGGTTGGGTTTTTTTTTTTTTTTTTTTTTTTTTTTTTTTTTTTTTTTTTTTTTTTTGGCATATTCAACTTTGCTGACTCCTTATATTTCTCCCCCTTTAAGATGATAGAGTGGAGGTGGATAATTTTCAGAGAATAGATTTTATATTTATGTTTTATTGTTCTCATATTCGTCTTAGATTCTCATCATAACTCTTACAATTTCCCGTGAGCCCATTCCCAGACAAAAAGAATTCTCGTCTCGTCAGCCAGCAGCCATACCTATTTGGCTGACTGAAGGTCACAGAGCTGTGGAAAGTAGCCTGGAAGGCAATTTCCTCTGCGATGAAATATAATTTACTAGTACATTAAGATAATATAGGTCTCTGAACTGACCCGTGATGAGGACATTTATGGAAATTAAACAGTCATTAGTTAGGTATAGTTCTTAGCTGTGCGACATTTTAAATGGTTGAGACTTTATCTTAGTGTATATTCCTCAGTCAAAGGAAGGTAAAATAATGTTATAGAAATACACTTCATGTGGCTGTCAACTTCACTTTTATCATTTATTCACTAGTTTTAAAGAAAGTATTGACATTTATTGAGCATGCGTTCAGTGCTCTAGCTTGGTAGGTTTTACCTCCTGTGAAACAACCCACAGTGTGTGAAGTATTATTTCCGTCAACTCACCCTGCAGGATTCATTCAGGACAAATCAGTGTCTTAGATGCTCGTGAAACGACTATGAACATGATTCCCCGCCTTTTAGAGCTTAATTCATCAGACGAGGTTGACAGACAAGTAATTTATATGATTTGGTCTAGGCTGCAGCTAATGAATGAGAGAATCTAGATTTGAACTTGAGGAGTCTGACTGGGGCTTTGCTTTTAGTCATTATTCTTAGCTAACCTTATATTTTAACCAGTCAACAGAGGTGAAACAGACAAGGTATTTAACTTTGGGGGGATGTTAATATTTTAATAAATACTTTTAATGAAAATGATTTTTTCATATCATATATTCTGATTTCAGTTTCCCCTCCCCAGCTCCTCCTGCACCATCCCTGCCTTCCTGCTCACACAACTTTATGCCTATTCAGAGACAAACCAGAATTAAAACAAAACAAACAGAAAAAATATACACACACTCACACCACAAACAAAACAAAACTCCACTAAATCAGAAACCATATATACAAACAAAAGACCAGTAAGACAAAACAACAACAAAACAAAATGAAACAAAAGCCCAAACAAAGCGATATGAGGCAAAAATATCATTGAGTTTGTATTGTTTTGGCCATCAACTACTGGGCATGAGGCTTACCCTTAAGTGTGTTTAATAAACCTAATGAGACTCCATTGGAGAAAACAAATTTTTTCCTTTACAAGAGGTTGTCAATTTGAAGTAACTTTTTGGTTATAAGTGGGAGCCTGTGTTCACTTCCCCTCTCAGTGCTGGGACACTATCTGGCTTGAACCTGTGTAGGCCCTATGCATGTTGCCTATTTGTGTCAGTCCTGTTGAGTCTGGTAGGTAGTGTTTTCTTGATGGCATCCATCCCTCTGACTCTCAGTCTTTCTGCCTTCTTCTGTGAAATTCCCTGAGCCCTTAGGAGAGTGGTTTAATAAAGACTGAGCGCTCCAAAACCTCTCTCTCTCTGCACACATTGCCCAGCTGTGGTCTCTGTGTTGGTTGCCATCTAGTGCAGAAGGAAGTTTCTCTGATGAGGGCTGAGCAAGACACTCATCTGTTAATACAGAAGACTGTCATTTGGAGCCATTTTGTTGCTTTGTCCTTTTAGCGGAACAGTAGTATTTGGCTTTCTTCTAGTCCCTTGGGGATATCCAGTCTCAAGTTCTTGACTACCAGAGCAGTGTCAGGCATGGGTTCTGTTTTGTGTAGTCGGTCTTAGATCAGTTAGAGAATGGTTAGTCACTCTTACAATGTTTATGCTACCACTGCACCAACATGTCATGCAGCCACGCCACTGTTGTAGATGGCAGAGTTTGTAGTAGAATATCTTCCCGTACCATGGACACCAGTCAGCAGGAATCAAGGCTTTAGTTAGACACCAGCCTGACTTCTCTGTGTTCTATGAGATATGTACCTGTTGACTTCATCAATAGAGACTCACTATCAGTCTGTGGAAAACAACTGAAAGCCTTGACAATAGACTGCGATGTTTGGGGATTTCCATGATATCCCTTTGGCCAATGACTCAACTAGATGTAACTTTTCATTATTTGGTAAGTCCATTTAGATTTCTTTCATATATGTATGGAGTTATGTTGATTGCGATGACTCTAGGACTGGATATCTGGCATTGTCTTTGTTGGTTGGGTGTTCCCTTCCTTGGTTTCTATTGCCCTCTCTGGAACTTTTACACGCCCACCTGCCTGTGCTCCCCCAACCCCCAGCCCCTGAGATATGGTTTCCCTATGCAGCCCTAGCTGTACTGGAATTAGCTCTTTGAACCAGGCTGATCTTGAACTCAGAGATCTGCCTGCCTGTGCCTCCCAAGTGCTGGGATCAAAGATGCGTTCCACCATACTGCCCACTCTGGCTCTTAGGAAAGTGTGATGTCACTGGGTTCCCTGGTAGAGAGTGCTTCTGCAGGCTGGTGGGTGAGGAATAGAGATGGGTTAGGAGGAAAGGCTGAGAGGGACTCTGGGAAAGAGCTGAGAGGATTTGTCCACACCAAGTGACATGGTCTCCAGGGAATTTGAGGTGTGGTGTGATAAAGGGTTCCTGCATGTAGATTGCAGCAAGACAAAGACTTTGTATGGAGAGACAGGGAGGAAAGGGATAGGAGGAGGCTGGGTCTGTGTCAACAGTTGGAGTTTCCAGTGAATAGGGCCCACAAAGGAATTGGAATGAGCTAGAAGGTGGGGCTGAGAGGCGCCAGAGAAGGAGCATATGGGGTCTGTACCAAGGCTTAGCAGAGACTCAGGGAATGCAGGGAAGGTGGAAGCCACTTTTGACATTTTTGTGTATATGCACACCATTTATTTTGAAGTTAAAATTTATTTTGGCCAAGTATGGTGGTACTCACTTGTATTCCCAGAACTTGAGTGTTGTTGGAATTTCCAACACTAGTAAGTCTGTGTAAAAGACACACAATCTAGATGTTTTAATTATAAGCTATCTCCTGGATTGAGAAGATCTAGTACTGCTGTACTAACTGATTCCCCAGCTGTAAGACCCCTTGTTACTTGCAGTTTCTCCCAGACATGAGCTTCTGGCCCACTGTGGCTTCTCCTCCTTTTCCTCAGTCCTTTCTCTTCCTCCAGCTTCTCTCTTTCCCTCTCCATCTGCTGCCCTCTCTCAAGCCTCCAGTTCCACCTTTCCCCTCTACTGCACAATCATAGGCTCTAGCCTTTTACTGACCAATTAAAATGAAGAGAAAGTTCACATAGCATCACCTGAGTATTTGACGGTTTGCTTGTTGGGGGCAACCCTTCTGTGGAACCAATATTAACACCAGAATACAAACAGCATCAGGCCAACCCACTATACTTGGGAGGCAGAGGCAGGAGGAGTTCAAGGCCATAGAGAATGGAAGACAAGTTTTGCTAGCTATTCATCTTACAGAAGATTAATGCCTACAATATAAAATGAACTTAAAAAAAAAAAAAAAACCAAATACAAAAACTCAGTCCTATTGGTAAATGGGCTAGTGCCCATCAGGGACTTCTCAAAAGATGAAATAACAAGTAGCCAGTACACATATAAAAATGTTTCCCATCCCTAGCCATTAGGGAAATACAGATTAAAACTACACTCATACCCTTTCTATTTAGAAAGGAAGCCATTAAGAAAATAGTGAATGCTGGAAGCTGGAGAGATGGCTCAGCAAGTAAGAGTGCTTGCTGATCCTGCAGAGGACCACCACCAGCTCCAGTGCCAAAGGATATGATGGTTTCTTCTGGCTTCCACAGGTACCTGTGTGCACGCGCGTGCGTGCGCGCGCGCGCGCGCACACACACACACACACACACACACACACACACACACACACCACCTACTTTAAAAATGTTGTCAGGAAGGGTAGAGGAACCTTTATGGAAATGTAAATTAGTCCAGTGACTGTGGAAATCAGTGTGGCCTTTTCTCAAGAAAACTAAAACTAGAACCCCTGTATTACCTAGATACACTACTCCTAAGTATGTGAGGACTCTATGTCAGCACATCACCTTAATACGTGCACATCTGGCTTCATTCCAGCACTATTCACAATAGCTAAGTTATGGAATAATCAGCCTGTGTTCAGTCAACAGATGAACGGATAAAGAAAATGTGATACACACACAATGGACTTTTTTTCAGCCTTAAAAACTAACGAAACTTCAGATGGCACACGCCTTTAATTCCAGCACTTGGGAGGCAGAGGCAGGCGGGTTTCTGAGTTCGAGGCCAGCCTGGTCTACGGAGTAAGCTCCAGGACAGAGAAAACCCTGTCTCAAAAAAAAAACAAAAAAACAAAAAAACAAAAAAACAAAAAAAAAACAAAAAAAAAAAAACCACCCCAAAATAAAAACAAAACAAAAACTCTAACGAAACTGTGTCATTTGCAGGAAAATGAATGCAACCTAAGAGCATATTGAAGAATACTCAGAATACCATGCTCTCTCTCATCTCAGATTCTAAATCTTGTATAGATAAGAGCTGCATAAAACCGTCTGTGTGAGAAAGAGACACACATGAAAAGAGAGGTGAGACTGGGGGAAGTAAGGGTCTAGCAGGGTGAGGTGGGAGGGGAGTGGAAGGACGGAGAGGAGTGTAGCTGAGGTACACAATATACTGGAATGAAAATGTTTGCATAAAACTTGTCACCATCCACAATGTCTAGACACCAGCAAACCCTTTTTAAAGTTCACAGTCAACTTGGGCTAAACAGGACTTGCCTTATAAAAAGAAAATAATTGTTTTCTTGAAAATGCAGAATATGCCCTATGACCCAGAGTGTGAACACCTGGAGGGTAAGGTCACAATTCACTGGATATCGCAGCTGTACCTGGGTAGTTACTGATGCACTGAGACATGTTTCATGTAGCCCAGGTTGGCCTCAACTGGATGCATAGTCCAGGATGACCTTGAACCCATCTTGCCTCCACTTCCCAGTTGCTAGGATTACAGTTGTGTTTCACCCGTGCTCGCGCCTGAGTTTATGAAAGTACCTGCTGACAGCGCTCTGATACGGTTGTCAGAATAGAGGGTTCCTGTGCTTCTGTGACTACAAACTATATCTACCTAGCAATTTTAGGAAATTAGACTGAGTTTTTAGTACAATAATTTCAGCATGTCATTTTTTTTTTTGGTAGCATTGTTTTTCTCTTGTAATGGTTGGAATTAAATTATTTTAGATGGTATTTTTGGTTTAAAATTAAATAAGCAAGCAAATGCAGGTATATTGAATTAGAATACTTTAGGAAGGAGTTAGAATTTGTTTCTTTAGGAATTTTTTTCTGGAACAGAGGCAACAGTGTAATGGAAAATAATTTTTTAGAACCTTTTACTTATGTGTGTGTGTGTGTGTGTGTCCATGTGCCCATGTGTGTGCACACACATGAGTGTGCATGCCTTAAGAAGCTAGGGGTGTCAGGTTCTGTGGAGATGGAGTCATGGGCAGTTGTAAGCCTTCCAGTGTGGGTGCTGGGAATCAATCTTAGGTCCTCTAGAAGAACAGCAAGTGCTCAATACCTGTTTCTGGGAAAAAAAATATGTTTATTAAGACAAGATTTCTCTGTATATCCCTGGCTGCCCTGGAACTCACTTTGTAGACCAGGCTGGCCCCAAACTCAGAGATCTGCCTGCCTCTGCCTCCTGAGTGCTGGGACTAAAGGTGTTTGCCACCACTGCTCAGCTATGATTTTCATTTAAATGTTTTCTTTATGATTTATTTTTTAAAGATTTATTTGTTTTATGTATATGAGTACATCATTATTCTCTTCAGACACCAGAAGAGGGCATCAGATCCCATTACAGATGGTTGTGAGCCACCATATGATTACTGGGAATTAAACTTAGGACCTCTGGAAGAACAGTCAATGCTCTTAACCACTGAGCCATCTCTCCAGCCCTTTATGATTTAAAACAACATGGCATCATTTATCAATACCTTTAATTTTGACTTCATGCTCTTTTCTTGTAAAGCAGGATTGAAGAGAAGGAAGGGGATACCAGTAAAAATAGATATAAATTCAGTTGTTCTGACAAGAAGAAAATTATAAACTTTTGGATTTAAAAATTTTCTCCTTAAAGATTGTTAGTGATATGTGTTGAATTAGGCAGAACTTTTCTTCTGTGTGGAAGTTTCTCAACCTCTGAAACCTTGGGCTTGGGAAGTGTTTGTTATTGGAAGAAAGAGTCCTGGCCATCTAATGTGCTTACAGCATCCCTGTGGGAAAGGGTCTTAGCCACGTAGCATGTTAATAGCATTTCTGTAGGGAAGGGTCCTGGCTATCTAGTGTGTTTACAGCATCCCTGACCTCCATTTGTGAGCCACCACCAGCACCCTACTGAAAAATGTCTCCAGAGTCTTTCAGATGTTTCCTATGGGACAGAATTGTTCTTCTCCAACTCATGAGGATCCAACTTGTAGTTTTGTTGAAAAGCCTCTCATACTTTGCTGTGTGAAGGGACCCCTTGGGGGTTTGGTAAGGGCATATGGAGGTCCAGAAGGTCAGAGGCAGGGCCTGAGGCTCAAACGTCTCTAAGCTCCCAAGGGAAGCTTGTGAAATTCATGCTGTACTTGAGTTTTGTTTGCTTGTTTGTTTTTGAGACAGGGTCTCATGTCGCCCAGGTTGATGTCATTTTTATATGCCGCCCCTGCTGCTGAGAGTAACACACTTTAAGTAGGAGAGCTACAAGGTTAAGTCCCCACTTGTGTCAATTAGTGTCATTCTCAGGGTCCAATGAAAGTAGTGAAGATTTGCCTAAATTATATGAGACTAATAGAAACCTGGGGGTTGGGACTGGAGAGATGGCTCAGCGGTCCAGAATTCAATTCCCAGCAACCACATGGTGGCTCACAGCCATCTGTAATGAGATCTGATGCCCTCTTCTGCTGTGTCTGAAGACAGCAAACTCATATACATAAAATAAATAAGCAAATCTAATTTTTTTTTTTAAAAAAAAAGAGTAACTTTTTTTTTAAAAAAGGAAAGGAACCTAGGGCAGGAGAGGAGAGGTGGCTTAGTGGTTAGGAATACTTGCTGCTGGGGTGTGGTAGCGTACACGTTTAGTCCTGGGAGGCAGAGGCAGGCAGATCTACATGAGTTCCAGGACAGCCAGGGCTACACAGGGGGGAAAAAGTACCTGCTGCTCCTCCAGAACCCACATGAAACAGTTAAACCATTTGAAACTCCAACTCCAGAGAATCCAGTGCTGTCTTCCAGGCTTTGTACGTACACGCACAACATGGCACACATAGACACATAGAGTCAAAAAAATCTGAAAAGACTACTAGAAGCCAAGAAAAGGAGCACTAGTTCCCTGTTCACACAAAGCAGCTCTCTGCCCCCTTTCCCTTTTCTTGTTTTTTTCTTAAAACAAGGTCTCACTGTGACTGTGTAGCTTAGGCAGCCCTTGAACTCAGGGGCAGACAAGGCTGACCTTAAGCTCAAGGTCTTGGGGCTGGAGACGTGGCTTATTGGTTAAGAGCACTTATCCTCGAAGAGGACCTGGGTTCGATTCCCAGCACCCATATGATGGCTCACAGCCTCCAAACTCCAGTTCCAAGGGATCCAGTTCTCTCTTCTGGCCTCTCTCTGAGGGGATCAGTCACTCATGTGGTGCACATACATACATACATACATACATACATACATACATACATACAAGCAAAATACACATACACATACACATACAATTTTAAATTCTGGCAACAACAAACTGCTGAGGAATTTCCGACTCAGCTACCTGAGTGCTGGACTATGGGCATGTGCCACTATGCCTGGTTCTCATCTTCATCTTTCTGTATTTCCTTAAGTCATTATTTGTGCATAACTGGACAATTGTAGAAAAAGATTCAGTCTCAACTAGGTAGGTAAGAATGGCCTTCCACCCCTGATTGTCTTGACTCCAGCACAATCTGGGATTACAGGGGTGTGCCACCCCACGGCTCCAGGGGAGGATGTTTGCAGGCGTCTGATGAAGGTCATACAAACTCTGCAGCTTTTTATACCCATTAGATGTTTTATTTCCTATAACGCTGTCAATATGTTCCCTTACATATGTATTTATTACCCACTGAAAGATTTCTAATGCAAAATTAAAATAGTAGCTATGCATTTATTTTATTTTGATGATGCTTAACCTCTTTTTTTTTTTTAACTCCTTGAGGACTATTGACTGGGCCTAAACTTAACACCACATGAGGTCATTGTGTTACTCCTCGGGTTCTGAGAGTCAGGAAAGATGTAGAACTGAGCATTGTAATAGCGGTTGCAGTGTAATTGTGTCCTGTAATTTTGTGTTAAAAATCAATGGAAAACGACACCCTTGCACTCATCTGTAATACTGAAACAGTGATTAGTGAGCACACTGGCTTCTCTTGTCACATTGAAAGTGCTGAGTTAGTACATACTTAGTCCCCTGCGCTAACTAAATGCTTATGTTCCCTGCTTTATCCTGACATCTCTTAAAATAGCTCTCCTACGACTGCAGCAAGGAGAGGGTTTTTAAAAAGGTATTAAAGTCATTTTTTTGTTAACTTAAAAAAAGATACAAGGAGACATAGAAGGGAGGACTAACTACTCCAGGCATGCCTTCAGTTTGGATCGGGAATAGAGTATATCTCTCACCATTACAGTTTTTTTAGGTACGTGATTTCTTTCACTCTTACATAGCCTGTGAAGAAGTTAGGGAAGGCTCTTGGCAATACCTAGCACAACTGAAGGCATGCGTACCCTTGACTCAGCAGTCCCATTTCTAAGAGTCAGCCCCTGCTTAAGACGGGAAACACAGATATACAAGGATGTTAGCGACAGCATTTTCTATAGTATTGTCATTGGAAACAAATCCAAATGAACACAACATAGATGCCTACCTGTGAAACCTTAAAGTATGACAAGTACCCATAATGCAGACCGCTCTGCACTTGTGAGGAAAGAATAGAGATAGATGGATGACCATAACATAGTTTTGAATGGAAGAAATAAAGCCCACGAACTTTAAAAGGGAAATATGTGTTCTGTGCATATATGATGTGCATGTGTGTTTACAGTTAAAGTGTGTAGCCTTCAAGCTCATCAGTGGTTAACTCCAGAGTCAGAGCAACAGAGAGGTGGAGTCCCTACTAAATGAACTTCTGGGTTTGAATTGTAACAGTGATTATACCTTATTTTGGTAATGAAAGTATCATTTGGAGAAAGAACAAGTCAGGCCTCTGCTTCTTACATCTACTGTTAGAGCAGTGCTTCTCAGAGAGGGGCATTTTTGGTGCCTCTCCCCTCACTGCGCAGTGTCTAAAGGCACTTCTGATAAAGTTAGTGTATCTGGTGGGTAGAAGCTGATAGATACAGATCCAGAATAGCTTCCACACAACCAAGAATCATTGGTCTCAAAATGTCAGTCATGCCAAGGCAAGAAATCTTAATGTTTGGATTAGAAGGTTACAGCCATGTTTAAAATTGCAGACTGTGTTGGACTCATTCCAGAAAGCACCATTCTTATTGTGGGGTGTCCTCTGCATGGCCCCAGAGTTCTAAGTGCGACATACAAGTTTGCATCCAGGTAGGGCATGTGCTGTGTCCCGTGTTCTGTTCTGCCCCTAATGCAGAGGCTACCATGGTCACAGCCATCCTGGATCTCTTCAGTGAATATACTGAGGTAGATATATTCTTGGATTCTCGTGTTTCCAAGTTGTGGCAGGTGCTGAAGACTTCAAAACTTTTGGAAGAAACTAACCATTGCAGCAGATGTTGTCTTAAATTGTCTGTAGGTTGGAAAAAGATTGGTAGTAGCCATATTTAGTTGCAGACCATGTTGGTGACGTTTTCCAGAATCCTTTCTTTTCTTTCTTTTCTTTTTTATTTTAAGATATATTTTATTTATATGAGTATACTGTAGCTGTCTTCAGACACACCAGAAGAGGGCATCAGATCCCATTACAGATGGTTGTGAGCCACCATATGGTTGCTGGGAATTGAATTCAGGACCTCTGGAAGACCAGTCAGTGCCCTTAACCACTGAACCATCTCACCAGCCCAAATCCCTACTTTTCAATGAGAAAAATCATAATTCTTTATGGGAAAATGCCAGTAGAGACCACTGTCAATCATCTCTAGACGTGGCTTTTACAATCCTTAACTTTTTGTCCACTTAGGATCAATAGTGGGGAAGATGTAAATCTTAAGAAATTACTTAGACATGGGCCTGGAGAGATGGTTCAGTGGCTAAGATCACTGACTGCTCTTCCACAGAACTGGAATTTGATTTCCAGTACCCACAGGGTGGCTCACAACTGTCTGTAATTCAAATTTTCAGTTGATCTGATGCTCTCTTGTGGCCTCTGCAGGCATCGCATACACATGTCTCATAGCTGAGCACTTGGGCAAGTGTAGAGAAAAAAATAAAAATAAATATTTAAATTACTTAGACACTACCTAATATAATAAGAAAATTTATTTAATTTTATTTGATTTATACAACAGTAAAACAGCCATGCAGAGTTATTTATTTAGACACAGGGTCCTACATTATATGTAGCCCAGCCTAGCCTTGAACTCAGGATCCTCCTGTCTCAGCCTCCTTCATTCTGGAGTTAAAGGTGTATATCACCGCATCCAGCTTATTAATTTTTTTTGAAGATTTATTTATTTACTGTGTATATAGCATTCTACCTGCATGTATGCCCGGAGGCCAGAAGAGGGCACCAGATCTGACTATAGGTGGTTATGACCCACCATGTGGTTGCTGGGAATTGAATTGGGGGCCTTTGGAAGAGCAACTGGTGCTCTTAACCTCTGAGCCATATCTTTAGCCCTTATTAATGTTTTATAATGAAAAATTAAAACATGAAATTGGTTCAGTGTGATCAGTCCTCGTAGCCCAGGCCTGTAAATTCAGCCAAATGAGAAACTTAGGCAGGAAGTCATAGTTTCTGATCCTGCCTGGGCTACAGAGTTAAGGCTCAGTCAAAGAAACTTATTGAGAACCTGTCTCAGAAAGCAAGTGGAAGGCTGAGGGTGTGGCTTGTGGTAGATACTTGCCTAGCAGGTAGAAAGCCTTAGGTTCAAATCTCTGAGCCTGAGGAGTGGGTGCTTAAGGGGGAGAAAACACCTAGTATAATGGATTGAGAGCTCTTGCCATACATTATTAACAATTATGTTTTGCCAATGAGATAATCCTTTTTAAAGTATAGATTAGAAGTTGTAACACAGAGAGGTCAAAGGCTTGGAGGAGTGCCAAGCATCAGCGAAGGTTTTTAGCTCTGCAGTTCTCTCCTTTCTTTTTCACCATAGTAAAATCAAGGAGCAAGAGTGTTTCTTTGAAAATAAATGTAGTTATACTAAATTACTTGACTTTGAGCTTTTGTCTTAAGACAGCTCAAGCTGACCTTGAACCCGATGTGCCGCCTGTGCTAGACTGGAAGTCTTGATATTCTCAGCTTAGCTACTTGAATGCTACAAATCTGTACCGGTGCCATCATCCCTGGTTTTATGAAAAAATTGAAATGTCATATTCTAATTCTTCAACTTGAGACAGTTGATATTCAGAATTAAAACTAAATGTGCAAAACCGAACTGTGACTCGTTTGAGATGTTAATGACATATATATTTCCACATGTTGGCTGTTCCGCTTAGTTTTCCTTACATTGTACTTTCAAAGACTTGAGGGGAATTATGTCATGGAGTGTTTATGTGCTTTCCCGAGTCTGCTTAACTACTTGGTTTCCTGTTTTTTATGGGATTTGTGATTATGGCAATTAGTACACTGCTAATATACTTATTAGTTTTAATGACTAGGCTTGAAGGCAGGTGTGCTAGCCCATACCTATGACTCTAGCACCCAGGAAATAGAGTCAGCAAGAGAAAGGATTGTACACTAACCTAGGTTATGGAGTAAGACACTGACTCAAAGGTTAAAGAGAAGAACCCCCAAAACAACCCTCTCCTCAAAAACCCCTTCCCCCAAATAACCACCCCACAACATCCTTCCCTAAAACAAATCCCTCTCCAACCACCCCCCCACCACCACACACAGGCAACTTGGAGAAAGCTTTGTCATCGTACCACACTGAGAGTGCCTTGTGCCACACGCATTCTTCCTCTGTATCTTTGCAGGGATCTGTTGCCTTGGATGGCCTGAAGACCATCTTTTCTTTGTTGAATATTGTTAGGCTTCAGAAGGGCTCTGCAGGAGCTGCTTGCTTTTATTGCATTGTTTTTTGGATGATTGTTTATAGAGACCTTTGCCTTCTGTTACCATAGGAATTATTTGTGGAATAGCAAGCTGGTGCAGGCATTTACACACATACTTCTAGACTTCACAATAGCCTTTTAAGGTAGGTACTAGTCTATGCCTGTTTTGGCAGGACAGATGTAGAAATTCATATGCAGACAGGTTAGGTAACTGGTCATGAAGTCACATAGTAAATATTAGGAACCAGAATAAGATCTAGCCTGAATATTTTAAAATTCCAAGTTTTGTTTTTGAGAAGTGGTCTTTAAAAAAAAAATATATATATATATATATATATATATATATATATATTATTTATATGAGTACACTGTTTCTCTTTTCAGACACACCAGAAGAGGGCACCGTATCTCATTACAGATGGTTGTGAGCCACCATGTGGTTGCTAGGAATTGAACTCAGGACTTCTGGAAGAGTAGTTAGTGCTCTTAACTGCTGAGCCATCTCCCCAGCCCCTGAGAAAGGGTCTTGATGGTCTTAAACTCTTTGGCTTAAGTGATCCTCTATCTTAGCCTCTTGGTCAGTAGATCTCAACCTGTGGGTCCAACCCCTTTGGGGGTCACACAACCTTTTCACAGGGTCATATATCAAATATTCTGCACATCAGATATTCACTACAATTCATAACAGCAGCAAAATTACAGTTATGAAGTAACAACGAGATAATTTTATGATTGCGTTCGCCACATGAAGAACTGTGTTAGGAAGCATTAGGAAGGTTGAGAACCACAGTTCTGGAGGATCTGAGACTCCAGGCGCATGCGCGCCTTAGCTATTGAGCTCTTAGCAAGGGTGTTATGTTGTTCTTTATGTTCAAATCTGAGTCAGACGGGGTCCCTATAGTTTTAAGAAGATGAGTCTAGTGAACTTCAGAGAAAATTAAGAAAGCTCTCTTGCCAGTTGTTCCACAACCAGAGGTTTCTCTAAATCATTAGAGAAAAATGAGGCTTAGCATATGGTAATAAGTGACTACTGGTTCACTTATTCAGTTACATGTTTGCTCACTGAACAGATTGAATAGCTGCTATTTGTCTCTATGTTATTAAGTGTAGAGACAGAGGGATGAGAAAAGCACACAGTGAGGAAGACGGACTCTAACATACACTCGAGATCGCATAGCTGCAGTGCAGATGAGGAGCCCGGCTCTATGCTGAGAAGCCTGGAGCAGTACATCTTTAAAAGATCCGCTCCATGCCCCTGGCTCTGCACCCACCCAAGAGCTTTGGATTCACGAGTGAAAACACAACAAACACACACACACACACACACACACACACACACACACACACCCTTTATATTTTAATATGCCTAACTTGCTCAATGGCTGGGCACTTCCAAACTTCCCCGTGGCTTGAACACACTCCCCTTCCTGAGTTAACACTTTTTAAGTCTCTATTTTTTCTTTGCTGCCCTGCTCCCTTCTGGGCAGCCCTCCCATGGGGCTGCTTTCCCTTTGCACCTACATTTCAGCCATCTTATCATCCTATTCCTTCACTGCATTGTTTGTCCTATGCTGCTCTCATGGCGGCATCTTCTCCCTCTGCATCTCTTGCCTGGGAATCCCGAAAGTCCCATCCCTGTCCCTTTGGGATTCTCTATAATAGAGTAGAACTTCTAGGCCCTCACTGCAAGCTTCCTTAAGATCTAGGACCCAAAGTTATTTTATACAAATATATAGCAAAACACATCTGAATAATTCATTCAATATTTGTATATATAAAGTTAGGCCAACTAAAGTACAGGTCTTTATATTTCTAGTTAGTCAATTATTTTACTTCAATATATCTGTTTTTTATGAAGCAAAGTTAGAATCTATTAAGTATATTTGTTTAGCGTTTTGACATCAATTTCTATCTATATCCCTAACAGTTGAAAAGCCTTTACTTTTTGTTTTGGCAGCATGAGGCATTGGACCCAAAGCTACATTCCAATTCTTGTAGTCTACCGCAGGGAACAAATGAAATAAATACATAAATAAATACATAAATAAATAAATACCAGCCCCTGGTATTTTAATGTTAACTCTGAATGTTTATTAAGAAATTCAGACTATTTCTTTTTTTCTCACCTTTTTATATGATTTTATTTGATTTATTTTGTTTTACTTTTTAAATTATTTACTTTACATCTTGTTGCAGTTTCCCTCCCTTTCCCCCTCCTAGTCCCCCCCTACCCCAGTTCAGACTGTTTCTATAGCGACTAATCTTATTTAACTAAGAGTTATATCTGAACCAGAGTGTTGTATTAGTATTTCATGTTAAAAGTCACATTAGGGGACTGGAGAGATGGCTCATCTATTAAGAGAACATACTAGAAACAGAAGAAGGGAACACAAGTGAGCTGCAACCATGATGGAAGTAACTGAGATGGAGACAAGTCCGAGTCTGCCCTATGAGGATAGACGCTCTGGGTTCACTTGTGAGCAGTTTCTGGAGCTAGTAAAGCACTTTGAGACAGACCCCAACTCTAACAAGAAGACTCTGGAGGCCTTGGCTGATGCACTCAGACTGACAGAAGGAGACATTAGGATTTGGTTCCTATAGGGAAGGCATGAGATGGAGCTCAAGCCGTTGTCCGAGGGCCACACATCTGAGCTGGAGCCAATGGAACATACTTTTCCATCTCAGTTTGTAAGAAGCAATAGGTCAAAGTACTGCCTAAGAGTTAGTTTAACATACTATCAGCACAAGGTTTGGGTAATATACTCATACCCATAGGTTCTACCAAGCAGAACCCTGAGGACTCCTCCCAAAATGACCCTGGCCTCCCCGATGCGTTGGAAGCCTTGAAGAGTCTCACACTCCCTCCTGGGTATCACGGCAGAGATGGCACGTCCATCACAGGGCCTCTGACTCTCTGGCACATCCAACATAGGCTCTACTTGTTAATGGTTTTTCAACTTCCTTGTTAGGGCAGGGGACTGCTGGCTCTTATGTCTATTGATGGTACAATAGTAAACCTGCTATTCCCAAGAAACAAAAAATAAAATAAAAAAATAAAAATAAAACAGCACATACTGTTCTTGCAGAAGACCTGAGTCAGATTCCAGCGTCCACATGACGAATCTCACAAATGTCTGCAACCTCAGCTCTGGGTGAAGTCTGACACCTCTGACCACGCTGGTCACTGTATTCATGGAGTGCACACACCCTCGACCCCCCCACACATAATTTAAAATAAAAAATAAATCTCAAAAATTAGCTGGATGGACGCGGTGGTGGACACCTATAATCTCAGTACTTTGCAGGTGGAGGCAGGAGGATCAGGAGTTCAAGGCTATCCTTGGTTACATAGGGAATTCAGGGCCAGCCTGGTTCAAACAAACAAACCAAAACAATAACTGAAAGTTTAATTGGATTATTGGTAACATGGGTTTTCTTGAAGTATGGGTATTTGGGGGAGAGCAGCCAGCATACTAATTCCTAAAAACTTGTTGTGCAGGGTTGCCTGAACTATCCTCTGCTGCAAAACATGAAGACAGTTTGTTTAGGGATCTGTTTGAAGACTATGAAAGGTGGGTTCGTCCTGTGGAACACCTGAGTGACAAGATAAAAATCAAGTTTGGCCTTGCAATCTCTCAGTTAGTGGACGTGGTAAGTCTACTTGCTGTTAAATGATCTACTTTGCACCTAGGGAAAATCAGGGTTTTTTTCCCCAGGTGTGAGTCAGCTACTGGAGGTTACCAAGATGACCAAACGGAACCCTTTGCCTAAGGGTCTCTTCAGGAAACAATTGCTAGTATGCCACAAGCATAATAATACCCTGTTTATATGTTGTGAAGTTTAGAAATTGTTTTATCTCATTTGCTAGTAATAAATCTATCCTTAATGAAATTTAAAGATATCAAAAACATTTTATATTGAAGTTCCCTTAAATGTATGTGAGCTTGTGCTGGGGTGGGGGAGGTAGGAGGGGAGGGGGGCTGGGCTGAGGCTTAACCATAGAGTCATAGATTCTGAGGACCAGAGATTATCTTAACTCTGTTTCAAGATCATACTTGAGTGGGCAGTGGTGGCGCACGCCTTTATTCCTAGCACTTGGGAGGCAGAGGCAGGTGAATCTCTGAGTTCAAGGCCAGCCTGGTCTTCAAAGCGAGTTTCAGGATGGCTAGGACTAAACAGAGAAACCCTGTCTCAAGAAAGAAAAATCATACTTCAAACATACCAGGGACTAGAGAGAGGGCTCAGTGGCTGAGAGCTCGGACTGCTCTTGCCGAGGACCCAGGGTTGCTTCCTACAGTGTTCACAACCACTGATAACTCCACTTTCAGGGGACCTGGTGCCCTCTTCTGACCTCCACAGGCACCAGGCATGCACATGGTGCACACACATATGTGCAGGCAAAGCACTGACACACATAAATAAAACCCTATTGGCAGAGATTTCATGTGTCATCATTCATCAGGGTTTCCTGCTTCTCAGGGCTTACCGGAAGAAAGTCACACGTAAAAACTAATTTCTTCTTGTTCTGATAATGCCAACAACTGTTTTTAGTATAGTGAAAAAATATTTACTTATATTAGAAATAACACTAGTGTGCCTTTATGTTATGATTACAGAAATAACACATGATTTTTAGAGAGTTTTTAAAGTGCACAAATGTACAAATAAACAGATCCGAATCCTGCCGTCCACTGGTGAATGATGTTAACAACTGATAGCTGAGGTAGGAGAGGTTCACACTTACAGTCCTCGCACTGGGAGGTAAAAGCGGGAGAATCAGGAGTTCTAGGTTATCCTCTACTAGAGAGAGAGTTTGAGGCCAGCCTGGGCTACTGAGACTCTGTATTTTAAAAAATCCAATTTGTTGTATTTCTTGCAATTTTTTTCCTTTGTGCCTGTTTTACAAACTTGGGATTTTTATTTCTTTATTTTATTTTGTGTATATGAGTGCTTTGTCTGCATGCATTTCTGTACATCACGTGCATATCTTGTGAACCTCTGTGTGGGACTGGGAATTGAACCCAGGTTCTTTGCAAGGACAACAAATGCTCTCAACTACTGAGCCAACTCTCCAGCCCCTGGAATGTGTTTTGGATACAATACTGCTGACTGCTTTCCTCTCCAATCCTCGTATAATTTACCTGTATTTCTATTCACATAAAATTGTCTAGTCTTCTCATAATGATGCTATGTGTGTACATAAATGTCTGGATTTTTCCTTCTTTTAAGAAGGGCAGGCTGAGTGCAGCAGCACACTCCTTCCCACTCTTTTAGCTAAGTGGATGCTGTACTCAGATCTGAGATTCTCTTTTGAATCTGAGGAAATGTAAACTGAATATAGAATTGCTTGCGGTATGCTTTAGAGTAGTTTACCTGACTACAGAATATTTAGAGGAACAAGAGTACATTAATCTTATTTTCTTGAGAACCAGATGAATTAGCAGAATGTTCATTCCATGTGGAGAGGAACATTTGTACTGGAATTATATTTTTTTTAAAAGCTTAAGGATCATATTTTTAAAGTTTTAGAGAGGGAGGGAGAGAGGAAGAGAGAGGGAAGAGAGAGAGGAGAGTGAGAAAGAGAGTGGGGAAGGTGGGAAGAAAGCAGGGCTGGGCAGTTGTTTATTTCAACAGGTGCAGGGAGGAGGGAGATGGAGAGGAAAGCCACACCTTTTGAGTTAGGGTCAGCAGTGAAGGCCTGTGAGCAGCTATAGAGAGAGGGCAGGGTCTTCAGGAAAAACAGGGAAAAGGCCAGAATGTGAGGGAAAGCATACTTGGGGTTTTGGTTGATATTCAAAGAAGAACTAAAAAGGAGAAAATGGAGTTACACTTTTTGGGGTCAGAACTCAGAAAAGAAGACAAACTTAGTGTTGATACCTGTCACTATCAGCAACTGCCACAAATGTATACACTCTTAAAGAATTATTGCTATGTAACAGAAACAAGCAACCTTTCCTCTTTATTTTTAACAGGATGAGAAAAACCAGCTAATGACAACAAACGTCTGGTTGAAGCAGGTGTGTATAGCAGCCTCACAGGCACCGAGTGAGCAGCTGGCAACTGTTCACTACAGGCCTACAGCAAGGAGAAGCTTGAGTGTGTGTGCCCTGTGGATTGTCAGGTTGCAAAAGCTGAGGACAGATGGAGTTATTGTACTCGCTGTGCATATATGTATGTGTATGTGTATATTTGTTTTGAACCAGGGTCTTGTTATTGTAGCTTCAGTCTTCCATCTTCATCCTCCCAAGTTCTGGGATCGCAGGTGTACGCCGCTGTGTCCACTTTAGTCGGCATTTTTTGTGGGTCTGATATGTGCTGGAGAAACTGCAGTAATGGAACAGACGGAACTCACTATTCCCCAAGACCTTCATCCCAGTGGGAAGAGAATGAACCATAGTCCTTAGAGACTGACAGTCTGAGAGAGAGTCACATGGGAAAGAGGACAGAGTGTTGGGTACTGTACTTGAAATCAAGAAGAAACAACTAACCAAAACAAAACACCCAAGCAAGCCATAACAACATGACCGAAAAGGCAAAGTTTGTACCAAGTCTCAGGGGAGATGATGTAAACCTTGTGGGCACCTAGGAGACAGACTGGGGCAGCAAGTGAAAAGCCCAGAGGTGGGATTGCATCTAGTGAGGAAATCTATGTGGCTAGAGGTGTGTGAGCCACAGGGAGGGCTGTGGAGATGGGGTCAAAGGAGCAATGAGAAGCCACTAGAATATTCGCTTATAGGACACCACATGGATTTGGATTTTTACTTTTTTTTTTTTTTTGGTTTTTTGAGACAGGGTTTCTCTGTGTAGCCTTGGCTGTCCTGGAACTCACTCTGTAGACCAGGCTGGCCTCGAACTCAGAAATCCGCCTGCCTCTGCCTCCCAAGTGCTGGGATTAAAGGCGTGCACCACCACCGCCCGGCTGGATTTTTACTTTTATTTGTTGTTATTTTTAAAAGATTTACTTATCTTTATGTATGAGTATTTAGTCTGCATGTATACACATGTACATGAAATGCCTGAGAAGGCCAGAGGAAGGCATTGCATCCCCTGGAACTGGCACTGCAGAGGGTTGTAAGCTGCCATCTGGATGCTGGGAACCGGCCCTGCTGCTCTCCCAAAGCAGCAAGTGTTCTTCATCCTGAGCCATCTGTCTAGCCCCAGGATTTTGGCTTTTAATTTGAGTGCAACAGGACAGGACTTCAGAATGCAGCTATTTATTTTATTATCATCATTAACATGCTGTGTATGTTATTGGGATTCACTGTGACATTTTCATACATGCATTGGCCATGTCCATCCATCTTGTAACCACCCTCCTCCTCCAGCACCCTTCCCATTCCCTAGTGTCCCCCTTTGTAATGAATTATTTTTATGGACAGAGTGCCTTTTACATGAAGGGCCTTTTAATTCTGAGCCACCATTCTTGTGTCTCCAGCTGCTGTAGAGTGTCTCCCATTGTTTATTCTTTTTCTGTCTCTGATTATTTATACCTACCACCAGTTTCCTAATCCCAAACTTACAAAAGACAGGTTGATGCTGTTCGTTTGTTTGTTTGTTTGCTGTGCTGGGGATTGAACCTAGGGCCTGAAGGATGAGAGGCAGGTCTACTGCTGAGCTCCATCTTCAGTCCATTACTGCCTGGGCACTGGATGAAATGGTTAAGTATATGGGATGTGTAAAAAAATCCAACTCCCTTTCCACCAAATCAGGGCACAGTACAGCTGGGAAGAAGAATGTTTTCCCTAAACCTGGGACCATTTTGAGTATGGTCAGCTGGTGGGAGAAGAGGGGCCAAGTGGAGAAGCTTGAATGTCTCAGCATGAGTGGACCACGGAGAGAGTCATTGCATAGAGGGACAGGCTGTTATTAGTTGAGAAGGTTTATTGAATTAGGAGCAGAAATGATTTATGTCTGAAGTTCCTAGATATGACAAAAAGTATAGTTTAAACTTATTTTATCATTTATTGATTAAAATGGAGGTGAATTTCTCATTTTAAAGGAATGGATAGACGTAAAATTAAGATGGAATCCTGATGACTATGGTGGAATAAAAATTATACGTGTTCCTTCAGACTCTCTGTGGATCCCAGACATCGTTTTGTTTGATAAGTAAGTTATATTCTAAATATTATTTCCCACTTCTGAAAGAAAACTTGTATTGCTTTTAGACACTAGTAATTTTTTCCCTCTCATCTGCAAATTATTTAGCTATGGAATCAAGTGACTTGACTCTGTGCCTGTTAGTTGCATGGCTGCAGTGGATCTTTTGCCTTTTTTAGTGTGTTGGGTTTTTTTTTAATTCATAAAAGTGTTATCTGATTTCTGAAATAAGAAAAAGGATGTGGTAAACATGGAATAAGGAAATGTGGGGGGGGGAGAGAAAGGTTGGGTTAACGTACAGTAAACTTATGTGCTTGCCAGTGTGCTCACAGCAACCTCACGTGCTGGACACCGCCCATCTTACTTGGCCTAAGATAGTTACAACTGTCTGTGATCACAAAGCTCTCATACGGTACAGTAAGTTTCACCCCAAGACACTGGCATCTCCATTTACCCCTTATTCAAGTCAGACTTACAGGTTTGGGTGTGTATTTGTCTTTTAGTTGAGGTTACAGTTTATGTTCAATCCAGTTTTCTAATATTATGTAAATACATTGTCACGACAACACAATCCATTTTCTCATGGTGAGGAGTTTGGGGTTCATTTGTGAGGATAATTGTCAATTACCAGCTGTATTCCCCTCCTCACCACCCTTCTCAGGGCCATCTCAGAGTAAATGCGAGAGTAAATGCACTCTGTCTTATTTGCAGAGAGGCTTTTAGAGCAAACGCTTTGCAAAAAATGAACTTTTGAAACCTTTTACTTCTGTGTTCCTTGATATGGAAGGATGAAGAAGGCTTGTAAGGTAGCGTGAGGCAGCTTCTGGCACATTCCCTTACTCTCAGTAACTGAAGCACTTTGTCCTATTTGTACAAAGGCTTTGGCATGCGGACAGAGCAGATGCTGTGCAAAAACCAACCTTTTGAAACCTTTGCTTCCATATTAGTATGAAAAGATGAACAAAGCTTGCAAGGTAGCATGATGCAGCTGCTCTCTGAATTGCAAACATTTTTATAACTAAGCATAGATTGCACAGTACGGTGCAAAACCCATAGGACCTGAAGATACAGAGCAAGACTGTGGAGGAATCAGGTGCTTCTGCCTGCAGCTGTGCCTGTCCAGGTGCTCCTGCCTGCAGCTGTGCC
>JANHMN010000024.1:22873302-22884932 GCA_030674055.1 Rhabdomys pumilio
TGCCTGCAGCTGTGCCTGTCCAGGTGCTTCTGCCTGCAGCTGTGCCTATCCAGGTGCTTCTGCCTGCAGCTGTGCCTGTCCAGCACAGGAGAGGCCAGGTGTGCTCTGCGTGGTGCACATACTCTTTTCTTTTAGGGTAGAAATCATCATTATTTTGGTGGAGGAGGAAACCTAGGACTGTGGATTCAGGCTCTGCCTTTCTACATGCCCAGTATATAAACAGCCTGATCCTATTTGTATGTAAAGTGGCATCTTTTCAATTACTGAAATCTCAACATTTTGAGAAACATGGATTGGCTCATCTAGGGAAGAATAGGCTCAGTCCCAGCAGAATTGTTACAGGATAGAAAGACATCCATGCCGCAGGGCCCCACGGTAGGGGGCGGGGCCGAGGCGGGGGAAGGAGCAGGCATTTGGCAGACAGTAATTTCAAACTTATTTCACACTATGACCCACAGGTTCCTTTTATATTGGGCTTATAAAATGTGTCCTTGGGTTGCTTGATTTGAGCACTATTATTGTGTGTTTCTTTTAGTGCAGATGGACGTTTTGAAGGGGCCAGTACGAAAACAACTGTCAGGTACAATGGCACTGTCACGTGGACGCAGCCAGCAAACTACAAAAGTTCTTGTACTATAGACGTTACCTTTTTCCCGTTTGATCTCCAAAATTGTTCCATGAAATTCGGCTCGTGGACCTATGACGGCTCCCAGGTTGATATAATCCTCGAGGACCAAGATGTCGACAGAACAGATTTTTTTGACAACGGAGAATGGGAAATCGTGAGTGCAATGGGAAGCAAGGGGAACCGGACGGACAGCTGCTGCTGGTACCCCTACATCACGTACTCCTTTGTGATTAAGCGGCTGCCTCTCTTCTATACCTTGTTTCTTATTATACCCTGCATCGGGCTCTCCTTTCTCACTGTGGTTGTCTTCTATCTCCCTTCAAACGAAGGTGAAAAGATTAGCTTGTGCACTTCAGTGCTTGTCTCTCTGACTGTCTTCCTTCTAGTTATTGAGGAGATTATCCCCTCATCCTCCAAAGTCATACCTCTGATTGGGGAGTACTTGGTGTTCACCATGATTTTCGTGACCCTGTCCATTATGGTGACCGTCTTTGCCATCAACGTCCACCACCGCTCTTCCTCCACACACAATGCGATGGCGCCTTGGGTTCGTAAGATATTTCTCCACAAGCTTCCCAAACTGCTCTGCATGAGAAGCCATGCAGACAGGTACTTCACTCAGAGAGAAGAAGCTGAGAATGGCGGTGGACCTAAATCTCGGAATACTTTGGAAGCCGCTCTCGATTGCATTCGGTACATCACGAGGCACGTTGTGAAAGAGAACGACGTCCGCGAGGTCTGTGGCGAGTATAAACACCCCACCATCCCCGCAAAGTGGGGCCTCTACTCGAATCTCACCCCCCATTTCCCCAGAGCATCTTGAATGACCCTGAAGAAAGTTTAGCAGTGTGCACTTGAAGGAATAGTAATATTAACATAGTTCTTCAGCTCTGGAATAATTTACTGATTTAGATTTATCTTCCATAAATTTGTTTCTGAATTTTTACATTATAATTTATCAAAATTACTTTTTTTGAAGAATGAGTTTAATGTAGACCTTAAAAGTACAACCAAGATGCTTTTCATAAAGATATTTTTTGTAGCTTCTTTACAAAAGAATATTAATAAAATTGAAAAGAGCAGCATGCATGGCTATAATCCTGCTGAGGCAGGAGGATTGAAGAAAGTTAGAGTCTATCTTTATGTACCTTAGCAAGTTCAAGGTTAGCATGGGCTACACAGGGAGACTGTGTCTCATAAAAGTAAAGTGAGATAACCATAAATAAAAAGAAAAGGAGTAAGGTGTTCTCATGTGTTATTTAATACTTCAAAGTTTACATATAAAGCAGTCATAGTACCTAATTTTCTTAAGACAAAATTCATTTAATACCTCACAAAAAATTAAGTTTGATTGGTTTGTTAAGGATAATTGACAGTTGCAATGCAAAAATTGACCGTGTTTTTACCAATTTATAGTGTTGAACTGTTTCATACAAGTTTTCAGTTGTCAGTATTTCTACCACATGGTATCTTTAAAGTTATGAGTATCAATATTTTCATAACTGAATTTATATTTAATGGTCCCATTAAGATTTGTAAATTCTAATTTTTATTAATACTTGTCATCTTCTTCCTTCCTTCCCTTTCTTTCCCTTTCCTTTCCTTCCCTCCTTCCCTTCCCCTTCCCTCTTTCCATTTCCTCCTCTTTCCTTCCTTCCTTCTTTTTTTTTTTTTTTGGGATAGTCACTTTATAGTCTTGGCTAGCCTGGAACTTGATATGTAGCTGACTTCAGACTTACAGAAATTTACCTTTTGAGATTAAAGGCATGTACCACTATGCCAAAGCCCTCACCACCCACTTTTTTTAAAAGACAGCTTCACTCTGTAGCTCAGGTTAGCCTCGAACTGTCAGTCCTTTCACTTCAGCCTCCTGAATGCTGGGATTTCAGCAGATACTTCTATGTGCAGGTTATGACTTTGAACTAACTCTTTGTTATTGTTCCAAGGTGCTGGCCTTGAACTTCTGATCCTCCTGCCTCAGTCTTCCAAGTAGCTGGTACGACATACACTTACCACTGTGGCCAGTTTACTTCTAACAAACAAATACTTGTTGATTGTAGTATTCTGTGTCAGTATAATTGAATTATTATAAGACTTTAAGATACTGATGGAATCTTAAAAGGTAAGAATTTAATGAATTTAAATTCCAAATTTAAATTTAGAATGAAATTTAATGTTATACTAGTCTGTCTTAGAGACCTGGGTAGAGGAGATAGCAAGTGATTACCTCTAACTCTGTTTTTTATCTTGAAATACAGCTTTATATATGTATTTATTTTTTAACAGGTTGTTGAAGATTGGAAATTCATAGCCCAAGTTCTTGATCGGATGTTTCTGTGGATGTTTCTTCTGGTTTCAATCATTGGGACTTTAGGGCTTTTCGTTCCTGTTGTTTATAAATGGGCCAATATAATAGTCCCAGTTCACATTGGAAACACAATTAAGTGAAACCAAGAAATTATACTGTGGGTTTAGTGAGCAGTCATGCAGCTCTTAGGACACATATGCCATTATGAAAATATTTACAGTTTGATATAGGCTGTAACAGATTAGCAATTTCTAGCATTGGCTTAAAGTTGTCCATTAGAACTGCAGTAATAACCTCGAGTAGCAACAATGTACTGTCCACCTGCACTAGTGAAGGCCTAACATCTGCATCCTGGCAAATCCTACTAACCTGCAACCAATGATGAAGGCCATCTTTGGAGTTCTGGAAAACACAACTACATTTGAAGACTGTTTAAAACTTTTCCCCAAATTTAGTAAAAGCATATATTTGTGTAGTTTTGAATTTTTAGAATGGATCTTGTTGAATTGTCCAGGCTGGCCCTAAACCTCCTGAGTAGCTGGGACAATGGGTATGCTCCATTTTGCCCAGATAATATATATATACTTTTAAAAATCTCTGTTCTGTATTCATGGATATGAAATATATCATACTTTTGTAGGAGGAGAGCCAATTACTTGGTTTAATAATAACATAATGTCAGTTAATGTTGTATTGCTATGAAGAGACACCATGACCAGCAACTTTTATAAAGGAAAACATTTAATTGGTGCTGGCTTACAGGTTCTGAGGTTTAGTCTATTATCGTCATGGCGGAAGCATGGCAGCATCCAGGCAGGCATGGTGCTGGAGCCAAGAGTTCTCTACATCTGGATTGGCCAGCAGCAGGAAGAGAGATTGAGCCACTGGTCCTGGCTTGAGCTTCTGAAACCTCAAAGCCCACCTCCAGTGACATACTTCCTCCAACAAGACCACAGCTCCTAATAGTGCCACCCCCTGTGATCAAGCATTCAATCTGTGGGTCCATGAGAGCCATTCCTACTCAAACCACACTCGATACGATGCTATTCTTTACTGACATTTTTAGTAAGTGAAAAAGTGAAAAATTCTAGTAACTAGAAACTCCTTACATCCACTTTATTCTTCATATGGTAATATGAAATGGCTTTATGTTAACTAATTTTTCAGCTTACCTTCCACTGAGAACATACAACAGGCAACTCCTGCAGACATATTCTTTGTAATGACTTCAGTCCCCTTGTCCACACTCTCTGGTTAGGAGAGCTACATGTGTACGTTATTTATTCTGGATTTCAGAGCAATGCCACAGTTGCACATTCTTGTCTCAGAACGGAATGCCATGTCTCTGTCTTGATAGTTCTGTAGAAAAACTATTCTGGACTGGATACGGCGTCTCATACCTGTCATTTCCACTTTCAGGAGGCAGAGGCAGGGAAATTGCTGTGAGTAGTAGGCCAGCCTGGGCTACAGTATGAGACCCTGTCTCAAAAGCCAAACAAACAAAAATTGCCCTTCTGAGTTGATGTAAGCACACTGTCACATCTTATAATGTCTCAATCATCTTTCACCACAATTATAATTGTCAAATCATAGAGAGAAAGACTTTGGATATAGTCTAGCTAGCCTATTCTAGGTATGATATCAGTCAGTACAGTGTAATGTAACATGGGTAAAGCAGTTAAACTTCAGCCCATGTGGCCCAACTCAGCTGTAACCCAAAAGCTTGCATTTGATTCACAACTCTTAGTTGTAAAGTTAGCAACATCCTTGCTTATTAATATACCGACAGCTTAAATTCAAGTCAGCATACTTTGGAAGGCAGGATGAACCCTGTCAGGTTTTATTTTATTGTGATTATTGTGTTTACAACTATTAGAGTGAGTGAAAGTCTGTACTGTAGTTTAGTAAATGTCCCTCAAAGGCTCCTTGTTGGAAGCTTGGCCACGGTGGTTTTGGGAGGCAGTGGGATCTTTAGGACTAGAGGCTCTAGCAGAGGAAAGCTAGGTCTCTAGGGGTGTGCCCTTGAGGGTATTGAGCTTTCCCGTTTGCTTCCCAGCCACCATGAGGTAGACAGCTTGGCTCCACTTTGTGTTCCCAGTATTATATACCATCTTGACACTAACCTCAAAGCAATGGGCCAACCAGTCATGAGCTAAGGCCTTTGCAAGCATGAGCGACAACAAAGCTTTCTCTTAACTATTTCAAGTATTTCCCATAGGAAACTAATAGAATATTAGTATCCCAAAGTGGAATCTCGGGTATGACTGTTGCTGTGGAATCTAGTTCTAGTCATTCTAGACTTTAAAAAGGTAGGACTAGAACAAAGAGACAGTTCCGTCCAAGTTCAGCTTCGAAAACCAATGACTTTACTGTGGCTACTTGTAGGAACATGGGGGAGGGGTTTCTTACAGTGGCATGGATAACTTGGGAGACTGAACTATGGAAAGCCCATCTAGCCTGGGTAACAGCTTTTACAATCTGCAGGTAACAACAGCGCTGCGGGTTCCCCTTTCCTAGCAGTTGTTTGCTATTTATATAAACTCAGGAATGAATCTTGGGAGTCTGGTAAGTCCTGTGAGTTTCATGAATCTGTTGAGCTTCCCTCTTTTTCCTAGAAGGGAATGTTTCAATCTGGAGGAAGCAGCCACACAACAGGGTAGTTATTGTAATAATAAATGATGGTGTAGCTCTGAAGCCTTTGGGTTTGATCTGTAGAAAGAATCTGGAAAGCCTTGAATAAATGGACTAGAGAAAGCCTAGGATGTATAAACATGGATCAACAGGCACTTGTATGAGGACTTAAGACCAGACCAGACATGCCATTACCATGTTCTGGCCACCCTCCAGAATTTGAGGGTAAGACCCTGTTTCTGAAGTACCACATACTTAAGTCATGGAACATAGAGAGATGAAGCTGGTACTGACTAGGAAGGTTCATCCCAACTGGACAGCTTTCATAGTGCTAGGAGGTGCTGTGCATGCTACCAGAAGACAAAAGCAATCACCAACTGACTGTGGACCTTATGAACTACAATAATGGCTGCCTGGCAAGACTCACCCTCTGGCATGTGAACATCACAAGAGTATACACCACTTTTTGATTGAATCTAAATTCTGCTTCACAAGACAAAACTCATACCTAGCACCATCCAAAGGTCAAGAGCCTATGACTAGACAGGTCATGGGCTTTTGCGGGGAGAACACATTATTACTATTCTGATAAGTGGATATACTATTAAACTGATATCTAATGACTGTTATACCCATAGATTAATTCGTCCTGTAGCCACTTGGCCACGCTGTAGAGAATAAGCGACTGTAGAATGCTCAGGCCTAAATGGAACATAGTATACCACATTCTTTCTTCCCAGGGCTCAGAGACCACTTCAGAAGACAGAAAAGAGTGTAAGACCCAAAAGTGGTGGATGACTACAAGGAACGTGTCTTCTGAAGGGCAGCTACATATATGAGCTCGTGGTGGTTGTGATAACATGCACAAGACCTGTGCAAGGCCAAGATATTTGATATGATCAGATAAAATATCATCACAAAGAGCAAAGTTGGGTGTGAAGTCATGCTCCTAGCTGAGCTACTGTTGGTAGTTGCTAGACACTGGGAAAAGAGTTAGGTTCCTCTAAGAGAGTAGCCCCTGGTAAGCTGACCATTCCAGTGGGAGGCCATATACCCAAGAATACTTGGGCGACACAAACTGGTCTTGATAAATGTAATTTTTTATTATCATTTTTAATGGGCACAAAGTTGAATGAGTCAAGAAGGAAGGGTGGATCTGGGAAGAGGTAAGAGAGATGAGTATGATCAAAATATGAAATTTTCAATGAGTAAAATATATCTTAAAAGTGAACTCAAGTACTTGGCAGCAGGATAATAAAATACTGTGAAGGCCCTTCGAGAAATATTCAGACACCTGCCTGTTGTAAGTTCAAAGGACTCAGACATTTTTCCAAAATAGACCTAGGACAGCCTCCTTCTGTAAGGCAATCAAGAAAATGTTGCCCTGAAACTCCTTCCTCATATGCAGATGCTCAGAGGCAACTGCAGATGCAGTTCAGGTGGGCCCTGTATAGCTTGAGGGTCATGGACATAATGCCAATTTTACAGACAAGAGTTACTGGAGTCGTGAAGATTTCCACAGAGATTTTAGAGGTGATCGGCTCTCAAGCTGGCAAGCTGTTGGAAACATGCCGGTGAAGCTGAATCTACAATGGAGATCCCCCAGCAAGCAAGGGCTGACAGACTATGGCGTGCCTGCTGAGGAAAACTGCATGAGGTGAATTCAGCCAGCCCTACAGTACAGGCACAGGGGCTGCAGTCAGTGGGTCTGTAGGAACAGGACTGCCTGGGCCTCTGGGCTTTCACACACTGCCACTGTGTGCACCAGATGTTTGCCCTGCTTAGTTCCACTCTTGCTTTGATCTGACCCTTTCTACACATCTGTGCTCCTTTGTGGAACAGAAATGTTTACCTTGTGTCAATGTATCCTGGGCACTTATAATCTGCTTCTCCGCTGAGTCTGACATGGACTATGGAACAATTCTGAAGCAGTTAAGATTTTGGGTACTTTTGCAAGAAAACAAGTTATGAAATGGACATAAGCCTTTGGGAACCAGGGCCACATTCTGAATAAGTACCAAAGGCCAGTGTATCAAAGGTTTTGTCACTAGCCTGTTGGCATTACACGGAGAGGTGGAACCTTTAGGAACAAAGGCGTTTGGTCATTGGGATCGAGGAGCCCAGCTTCCCTATTCTTTTTGCTTCCAGGCTGCTTTAAGGTGAAGTCACTGATGAATCATGTGCTCCTTACCATGATGTATTGTCTCATCACAAGCCCAAAAGGAACAGACCACATGAGTGACATGGATGGAAACCATGAGCCCAAATACATATTTCCTCCTTTAAAGTTTATTGTCTCCGGTGCTTAACAACATGAGGGAACACTAATAAAATCTAGTTTAATGTAAATTGCTGTTAGCTATCTTAGTTTTTATATATCCCTCATCTCTTATGTCTCAATCACTGTTAAGATATTTGTAAGCCAACAAACTTCATAGGACACTCTTCCTTTTGACTTACTGAAATATAAGCCACAGTGAATTGCAATTGTCAGGTTTTATTTTTGCATAGAAAAAAAAAAACTAGTGAAAATATGCAAATGGTCTCTGTGAACTCTAGGAGTTGTGGTTCAGATTCGGGAGTGTGATATGGGAAATTCAGTTTGTTCAAATAGCTTCTCAAGCATAACCAATTTTGACAACGTCCTACATTCTGGGCACTCTGACAGCTGAGGCACACGGGCTTGTTACTGGCATCCTAGTGGCGGGAACCATCAGCTGCTGAAATCCAGACATCTCACATCCCCAGCACGATTCTGGAGCCCAAACCCTAGTGCTAATGTAGTGAACCCCTGCTCTGACGGCTCATCCCAGAGTCTGGACGACTCCCTGCAGCTCATGTGTGAACTTATCATGCAATACTGTTTGGGAAGTTATTAGGTCATGAGGGCATGCCTAGACAAATGGAATTAGTGCTTTTGTAAAAGATTCCAGAAAGACTAGCCCTTTCAGCCACTTAGAGATATACTGGAAGGTATGTTTTATGAGGAAGACTCCCCTCCAGACAGTCTTGCTAGCACTTTGATCCTAGACTTCCTAGACTCCTAAACTGTGAGAAATAACTTTGTGTTTAGTTGTACAGTTTGTGGGGGGAGGGTTGTTGTTTTGAGACAGGGTCCCACTGTGCAGCCCTAGTTGGGCTGGAGCTCACTATCTAGACCAGGCTGGCCTGGAACGGAGATCCCTCCTGCCTCTGCCTCTGACTCTACCTCTTGAGTACTGGGATTAAAATCTTGCAGGGCTCTATGGGATGTTTTTCTAAATTAGAAACTTGAACAGACTAGAGTAGTTTACTAACAATGAGTGTGAGGCCAGGTATAATTTCTCAGGGCATTGGGAAATACTGAAGTGGAAGTATGGCCTTTGGATAGTAAAGAACAGAAGCGATGGGTGCTGCTGGAATACAACTTCAAGTAGTTTACGGACTGAACAGGTGAGTTCTATAGAGATCCTGAGCTAAAGGAACAGAAAAAATTTCTATCTAGTTAAGTTTCAATCATGGAGTAGAGAAATGTTCATTTATCCATAATAAATAGCTAGACATTTTTCTCCCACATTTCTTTTTTAACAAAAAATGAAGATGAGTTGAAAATAACCCTTGAAATAGCAAACTCCAAGCCTGTGATCAGATAAAGTATGGTGCTAAAGAAAGTGCCCTTGCATCAGCATAGGGGAGCCTCAGCAAACAGGTCACAGTTTATGTGTCATCTCTGGCCATCAAGGGTTGCAGAAATAGTCCAGCTGTTCCTAAAATGCACACCAGAATGAAAACCCAGAGAAAGATGCGGTCAATCACCATGGCAACATACTTCCAATCATCTTGAATCTGGAAAACAAAAAACAATAAAAGTTAGAACATGAAGGAGAAGGGTCAATTTTTAGTATTAAATCCCGTTAAGGTAGAGAAACCATTTTATTTAATATATAAGAAATCTTTTTTCTTATTGATATGATCTGAGGAAATCTATGGTTATGGTTAATACCGATTGTCAGCTTGACAGGATCTACAATCACCTAGGAGACAAGCCACTGTGCATGCTCAGGTGAGATTATCTAATTAGGTCAGGCTCTGGAGGTGACCATGTGGGACTATCCAGATTAGACTGATAAAGATGGAAAGATCTACCCTAACTGTGGGTGGCATCCTTCCCTGTGCTAGGGTCCTAGATGAATACAAATGAGAGAGTAAATTGAATGGTAGCATTCATCTCTCTGCTTTATGACTATGGATGCAGTGTGACCAGCTACCTCACACTCCTGCCACAATGACTGCATGATGGACCATTTTCCCTGGAGCAGTAAGCCCAAACAAACCCTCCCTTAAGTTGCTTCTTCTCAGGCATATGGTCACAGCAATAAGAAAAGTGCTAATATATCTACCAACCTCAAATTTCATGTAGTGGAGAAACAGATGAAAACATGTGCTGTGTTAGCTGTGCTTCTAATGAGAATATATTTTTCTTTCAAGGCAAGGTCTGGTCCTCATGTCTACACAGTTTAGGTAGGGCTCAAATTGTCAATCACCCTGTCACATCCCTCCTGTAGTTACAAGTATGTACCACCACTCAGAAATTGTGTGTGTGTGTGTGTGTGTGTGTGTGTGTGTGTGTGTGTGTGAAATCTATTTTTTTCTAAATTAAATTCCCATTACGAAAGCTCACACACCTCTACAGGAGGGTCTGGAGCCTTTGTTAGAATAATGACATTAACATCATTTGACACTGTTTCAAAGTCATTGGCACTAATACTTGTTTTAGATTCTAATTTCCGCGTAGAATCCGTTCCAAACGTGAAATAAGCCCATTGGGCAAGCCTGACAGTTTTCTTTGTCCCTACTCCCCTTTAAACTGCCCACCTAACCAAATGGCATCCTCAGTTGTATGGCTAGACAGGTGGACAGCAGACATAATGGCTGACGGTACAGCCAAAGATGGAAGAAAGAGCAAGAATAATTGTATATAATGAGCTTCAATTTAGGCTTGAAACAGGAAGGAGAATCTATGGTAATTGAACTCCCAGGCAATTCAGAAAGCAAAGAAACCACAATTGCGCTGAGAGAGAGCCCAGGAGTCAACTGTTCTGAAGCAGTGATCACATAATGAAGAAGCAGCGTGTAATTCTGTAATTCAATTAAGCACACTGAAATGGCCTGGGAAATGTGGTTTCTATTTCACCATTATAGGCTTGAGTAAACGTGTCCTTTCGGTGACACCGTGAAGTCACAGTTGTGGTAAAGTTAGAACCACAATGCCCTGTTTGACATGTTACTCTATTTGAATTCCGAAGACTTGTCTGTAAGCATTTTACATCCACAACCTGAGTCTTAACACATCCCTCTATAGGATAAATAAAACCCCAAGGCTCTAGGAGACAGCCTGTAGAAAAAGGTGACAAACTTTAGTTTTAATCCAGCTCTGCTTCTTTCTAGGCTGAGCAAATTTCATCGCCCTCAGTTTCAATGTCCTCATCTGAAAAATGGGGATAAAGACAGTGTAGTCTCAGGGGGTTGCTCCAGCAGACTCCTTGTTGATCAGTACTTTTAATATCAATGTTGATTTAAGAAATGGTCCTTGCCAGGTGGTGGTGGTGCACACCTTTAATCCCAGCACTTGGGAGGCAGAGGCAGATTTCTGAGTTCGAGGCCAGCCTGGTCTACTGAGGGAGTTCCAGGACAGCCAGAACTACACAGAGAAACCCTGTCTCGAAAAGAAAAAAAAACAAAAAAAACCAAAAAACCCCCCCCAAAAAAAAAACCAAGAAATGGTCCTTATCCCTATATAAATCTGAAACAAGAGATAATGACACAGTCCTGGAATTCCACTACCGAGGGAGCTGAGACAGAATAATTGTGAGTTCAAGGCCAGCCTGGACTACAAGTGAGGTAACTAATATATCCATGGGCATCTAACTGATCTGAACACAGTTTCTGACTCAAGAGCATAATGTCTCCCTCTCCCTCTCCCTCTCCCTCTCCCGCTCCCTCTCTTCCCTCTCCCTCTCCCTCTCCCTCTCCCTCTCCCTCTCCCTCTCCCTCTCCCTCTCCCTCTCCCTCTCCCTCTCCCTT
>JANHMN010000024.1:22885332-22992416 GCA_030674055.1 Rhabdomys pumilio
CTCCCTCTCCCTCTCCCTCTCCCTCTCCCCTCTGTCCTTCCCTCTCCCTTTCCCTCCCTCCTTCCCTTCCTCTTCCCCCTCCCCCTCCCTCCTCCCCCTCCTCTTCCCCCTCCCCCTCCCCCTCCCCCTCCTTCTTCCCCCCCCCTCTGTCTCTCTCTCTCTGTGAATGTGTGTGTGTTTATCTGAGGAGACCAAAGGAGGGTGTGGTTTCCCCAAAGCTAGAGTTATGGGCATTGTGGGCCATCTGATGTGGGTGCTAGAAACCAAGTTTGTATCCTCCCCAAGAGCATCAAGTCCCTGTAATTGCTGGACAATCTCTCTCATCCCTAAGAGTCTAATTTCCTAACCTCTGCCCTATGCATCACTGCACAAGGAAGCCATAACAAAAAACATAGTTACCTCCTTAGCTACGTTCTGTGCTTTCATATTTTCAGCAATATACTTCACACTTTGGATGGCTTCTTTGATTTCTGGTGACAGAGCAGAGAGGGACAACACAGCATCGACAGACTCGGAGCTGGAGCTTCTTGTGAGGTTGGCACTGAAATTTGAGATTTTCACTCGACGGTGATGGCAGTAGCCACATGTTCCATCTTGGCATGGGTAGCCTTCCTTGCAGCTTTTGGAGTCTGCACGGCTGAAGCAGTTCAGGTTTGAGAGCTCAGCGCCGTAGACGGTCCTCATCTTCGGAGCGTCTCCCTCGCTGCTGGTCGGCCTGGTCATAAACATGACCCTGGGGAGCAGGTTCAAGAACACGGCCTTGACCCAAGTAGGCATCGTGTGTGTGGTTGGAGTCCTGTAGTGCACGTTGAGCACAAAGACTGTGATGACGATGGACAAGGTGACAAAAATCATAGTGAAGAGGAGATATTCCCCGATCAGGGGGATGACCAGAGAGGTGGAAGGGATGGTCTCAGTGATCACCAGGAGGAAGACGGTCAGGGAGAGGAGCACAGAGATGCAGAGCGTCACCTTCTCCCCACAGTCGGAGGGCAGGTAGAAGACGAGCACGGTGAGGAAGGAAATGAGCAGGCAGGGGATGATGAGGTTGATGGTGTAGAAGAGCGGCAGGCGGCGGATGTACAGCGAGTACGTGATGTCTTGGTAGATCTCCTCACAGCAGTTGTACTTGATCTCATGCTTGTAGCCCGGGGCTTTAATGATGGCCCACTCGCCACTTTCCCAGTAGTCCTTGAGGTTCATCGAGGAGCCAATGAGGACCAGGTCGATCTTTGCCTTGTCGTAGGACCAGGAGCCGAACTTCATGGTGCAGTTCTGGTAGTCGAATGGGAAATAGGTCACATCGATTTTGCATGAGCTCTTAAAGATGGCCGGAGGGATCCAAGTCACTTCTCCTGTGTACTTGAGTAGAGCTTTGGTCTTGTCATCCACCTGGAAGTCCCCATCAGCACTGTGAAGACACAGTGGGGCACACAACTCACGGTCATCACTCTATAGCCACCCAGCCTGGCTTCCCATGCTGCCGCCAGGACGATAACAAGTGACGATTTATAAAACAAGGAGATATGAGTGCACAAAGGACCGTAAGAGGTCATTGTACCAACTGCCCCATTCTCCAGTGGAGATACTGAGGTAGACCTCCCCCAGCAATGCTCGCCCATATTGGTTGTCCATCCCTCACCTCTCCTGGCACATGATTTGCCACCCTTGTTACCCTCACCCATCTCTCCCAGTACATTCTCCCCATCTCCTAGACCCCCCCACCACACACTGCCATGCTGGTCATATCCCAGTACGTTCCAGAGTGTTGGTTTCTAGATTGATGTTGCAGAGATTCCTAAGTACCCAAAATGGGCCCCACTGGACTCTGAATTTGTGATGAGATGAATGTTGTCCTGGAGATGGGTATCTCAGCAGCCTTTGGGAATATTAGTAGGCAGGACTTTGTTAACACCTCTATAGCCAGTCTTCATCAGGTGCTCTATATGTGTGAAACCCTCAGCAGACCTGGGAATGGTTCCATGGGCCAGCCGTAGGTGTTTATGCTGTGAAACACCCTAGCAAGGGGGATCATTTTCTCTACCAGACCCCAGTTCTACCACTGCCCCCCTTACCTCCCAACTGCTCTCCAATAAAAGACCATGTTGTCTGATTTCATTGAACGTCTTCAAACCAAATCTAGCCAGCAGGTCCTCTCACTTTCCTCTCTAGCTGCCTCCACTCACCCTTTCCCAACCCCCATATTTCTACTCTATCTTTTGGGCATGAACACCTGCCTCTCTTTTTATATAGATGATGCAGTTTTCTTAGAATCATCCTGTGAATGTTTATAAACTGACTTCTTAACAACAGACCGATGACAAGCTCAGTTCCCTGTAGAGCTTGTATTCTGCATTCCATCTCTGTGGCCAAGAGAAGTCGTCTGACAGAGAAGTCACTTGGGTTCACAAGTGTCCCATCTGCTGAAAGATTTCTTTCTTATCGATAAGGGCATGCTACTATAGCTCAGGCTAGACTCAAATTCACTATCCTTCCACCTTAGCCTCCTGAATGCTGAGATTACAGGTGTGCGGCAACAATGCCTTGTTCATTGAAGGCTCTCGACATCTAGGGTCAGCTCGGTGGGTTTCTTCATCTGTTGTAGTGGGAGGCATTCAGGGTTTTCATGCCCCTTTGGTTGTCATGTGAAAATCTAAGCATCAGAATTCTAAACCATGAGGAATGATTTTATATTGCTGTTGGAAAGCGGTGTTCAGGTATAATTCAGTCCTCCCTGCTGGTCTCTGTCCTTCCCACCCACACCACTTCCACTGAGCAGAACAGCTGTTACATGAGACAACTCAGTGCCTAAGCCCCAACCCATGTCTGTGGCTTTCTCTACCAGCTTTCCACAGCCTCCTTCCTTCCTTCCTTCCTTCCTTCCTTCCTTCTTCCTTTTTTCCTTCTTCCTTCCTTCCTTCCTTCCTTCCTTCCTTCCTTCCTTCCTTCCTTCCTTTCTCCTTCTCCTCCTCCTTTCCCTCCTTCCCCTCCTTCTCCTCCTTCTCTTCTTCTTCAAGGCAGGGTTTCTTTGTGTCGTCTTGACTGTTCTGGAACTCATTCTGCAGTCCTGAAACTTGCTTTGTAGACCAGGCTCACCTTAAATTCAGAGATCCTCCTGCCTCTGCCTTCTGCGTGCTTGGATTAAAGGCAAAGGTTAATACTGCCTGCCCAGTGGCTTTCTACATTCTTGACCCCTTCATATTCTTAATCCCTGATGACTCTGGAGAAAAGGAGCAGTGGGAGAGGACAGAGCTCTATACAGTCTCCAGGTGGGCTCTGCTTAGACTCAGTACAACACCCCATCCCCAGAGCCCTATGAGAGCTGAACAGAACCTTGAAGACCCTACAGAATACAGGGGCCTCCTGTTACTTGGGGTACTCAGGCTCAACAAATGACAGGGAAGTAAGGAACCTACCTTCAAATTCCAGGGCCCAGCCCAGGAGTTGGCAAACTATGGCTGCAAGCCTTACTGTGCTGGCTAGTTTTATGTCAACTTGACACAAACTAGACTCATCAGTGAGAAAGGAGTCTCACTGAGAAAATGTCTTCATAAGATTGGGCTGTAGGAAAGCCTGTAGGACATTTTCTTAATTACTGATTCTGGGGGAGGGCCCAGCCCATTGTAGATGGGACCACCCCTAGGCTGGTGGTCCTGAGTTCTATAAGAAAGCAGACTGAGCAAGCCATGGGAAACAAGCTAGGAAGCAGCATCCTCTGGCCTCTGCATCAGCTCCTGCCTCTAGGTTCCTGCCCTGCATGAGTTCCTGTCCTCACTGCTTTAGATAATGAACTGTTGTACTAGAGTGTTTATGAAATAAATCCTTTCCTCCCCAAGTTGCTTCTGGTCATGGTGTTTCGTCACAGAAATAGTAACCACTAAGACACACCCCTCCATATTCCCACCACTTTTTTTCTTTTTTCCATTTGTGTGTGTTTGGGTTGTGCAAATGTGTGTATGTAAATTTGTGTGTATATGGGCACATACGTGGGGTGACCATGTATGCAGTGCATGTAGAGTCTGAGAGCTATGTCAGAAATCATCCTTGATTGTTCTCTCAGCTTTATTCATTGAGTCAGGATTTCTCAGTCAAACCTAGAGCTTACCTGGAGTCATTTAATCAAACCCAGAGTAACAATCAGGTTCACTGGTGATGGTAAGGTGGCCTGGAGAGCCCCTGTCTCTGCCTTCCAGGGCTGCCACACATACCTGGCACTTACATGGGTTCTGGGAAATCCGAACTTTGGTCCTCACAATTATGTGGGAAGTGCTTTCACCATTGCCATCTTCCCAACTGTGATCCCACAAGTTTCTACCAGAACAAAGTTGTTGATATTTGTTGGCAATTGAGTGGCTACTTTGAGCTACAAGGGTAGAGTTGAATAGCTGTGACAGAGACTGTGTCTGCTCAAATTCTAATTTTCAATAGGAAGTTAAATTTTCTTTTTTTATTATTATTATTATTATTATTATTATTATTATTATTATTATTAATTACTATTATTTCTTACTGCGTGGTCTTTCCAGGATAGCTAGATGCCTCTACTCTGGCCCAGTTGCATCATGTCACTGAAGAGAATACTGAAAGTCAAAGAACAGGGTTGATTTGCTCAAGGTCCACAGAGCATCTGTGGGCGGAGCCTAGACTTTCAGGACGTCAGTCCTCAAGTGAAGCACCAGCAAACTGTGTGTGTACTCAACGGACAAGAACCAGAGAAGGGCCAGCCCTGCCCCAGCGACTCACTCCTGTGGTCTCTGGGGATCCTGTTCACATGTTACAGCCACAGCAGCCCCTGGTTGTGTCTGTCCATACCAGAAGGCCTGTTTGCTGGGCAGGTTGGGATTTTAAGATGTATACCACCAGGAGTCACAGAACACAAGGACCCAGCAGGAGACTAAAATCTGGCACAGTGTTTGCCACATGGTGCCCTTATGTTTGTTGACCAAACAAGTAGCCATAAACCTAAGTGAAAATCTCTACCCATCACACATACGGAGGGAACTCAAGAAATGGGTGGCAACAGAGACAGAAACAATAGTTGGTTGAAATGAGAGAAGGCAGTGGAAGTGTAAGGGGTTATTAAAGGTCCTTATATACAAGAAAAGATTGTGTGGAAATGCAGCAAGGCTAGAAAAAAATCACAACAGCAGAGACTCGAAAAAGCTGAACAATGGGGCACCTGCGATAGCAGGACGAGCCCACTATCCACACCATCAGCGAGGGTCCAGGAGTCCTGTGAATGTCAGTATTTGAGGGCATAGAGCTAGAGCATCATGAGACCCAGGGGCCAGGTAGGATTAGCTGCTGAATGGGTGTAACCTAGAGAGAAGAAAATAGGGTCTCAAGGTCCTAAGAGTGAGTTCTAGGGTCAGAAACATAGAAGAAATAGCCACCTCTTGAAGAAAAGGACCATACAGAGAAGCTTTGATGATACCCACTTATAAACTCAGCACTAGGACACTGCACCTCCAACATAAATAAACAAATGTAAAGAAATCATTACAGTGAGAATACACACATAGGGGTGCAGTGAAGCCAGTCAGGGCTGGGGTAGCTTTGTAGACATCTCAGAATTCTCAACACCCCATGCTCCACAAAACTCTCTCTTTCAGAACCACTCAGAATAAGCTGCCTGTGGTAGGAAATGGGATTAACAGAGACTGATAAAAGCCCTTTGAGTAGCCATGCCAAAGAACAAGCCACTTACAAAGAAGACATATAAAAATAAATATAAACTTTAGAGACGACACTAAAAAACCAAGAAGAAAATGTTTTAACCCCGGGAAGATGTGTGTTTAACAGTTCGTCAGTGATGATTCTGTCTCTGGCTTAAGAGCCTGGGACAGCCTATGAGTCTTGCCCAGCCCTGCCTTTCTCCCAGGAGTATTCTCTCTCATACAGGATGAGACAGCCATCTCCTCCCATCCCTGCCTGCAGAGCTAGCATCTGGTGCCACGTGCAAGCCCTCCCTCCTGCTGTCCCAGATTCCCCCACCATACACTGGGGCTGCTCCAGCCTTATACCCAATACTGCAGTTAGTGAGGTCACCTCAGTTATCCATGGCACACTCTTCTGCCTCCCTGGACCTTCTCTGCCGTAGATCTGTCCCCCCATCTAAATCCCGTGTGACCTTCTTGTTTTAAATTTATTCTTCATTTTTTGTCTATTGGTGTTTTTCCTTCTTGTATGTGTTTATGAGGGTGTCAGATCCCCTGGAACTGGAGTTACAAATGGTTGTGAGCTGTCATGTGGATACTGGGAATTGAACTCAGGTCCTCTGGAAGAACAACCAGTGTTCTTAACCACTGAGCCATCTCTCCAGCCCCCCAAGTGACCTTCAAGGCCCAGTCGATGTAATTTCCTTCCAGCAGCTTTCTCTGGTGACCTTTCCCTTCTCCCAGCCACACATCGATCTCTTAGGAGTCACTCAGCATCCTGCCGCTCTGTGGCTCACTGGTACCCACTACGGTACCCACTGCATAACGGATGCCCAGTGCCTTCAGGGTGAACAACTAAGCAGATCCCTTTTGGAAAGGGTTAAAAAAAAAAAAGCCCAGACTGTAAGCGTAGTGAGTGGCTGCCCAGTCTGCTAGACCAAAAGAGAATGGGGCAGCCAGTTCCTTACTTGTTATAAAGCACGATGTCTGGTTTCCAGATCTTCTCTGCAGGGACACGCATGAACTCCACCCCTTGGTAGTCAGAGGGTTTCCATTTCAGCTTGTAGTCATTCCAGATCTGGCCAAAGGAGAGAGGGAGAAGACAGTGGAAGGGCCAGCCAGGTTTTCTTTCTCCTGACAGACATTTCATTATGGCCACCATGGTGACAAGCCACCCTGCTTTGGGTCACTGAGCCATTTCCCTGCTGCAGAAAATGTTGGCCCAAGGGAGCAACATGGAGGCATCAGGACAGACAGCATGGGCTAAGTCTGCAGGTTGCCCCAGCTCTAGAAGTCAACTGTCAAGACTGGGGAGCCTATCCGGGCGGTGGTGGCGCACGCCTTTAGTCCCAGCACTTGGGAGGCAGAGGCAGGCAGATTTCTGAGTTCAAGGTCAGCCTAGTCTACTCGAGTTCCAGGACAGCCACGGCTACACAGAGAAACTCTGTCTCAAAAAACCAAAAAAAAAAAAAAATGACTGGGGAGCCTAATCCTTATCAACCAAACGGGAGCCATTAATTATTGACTTCTCCCATCATATTACACAAGATGCCAGCCTTCTGGATTTCTACCAGGTTCATACATCAAACTCCTATGTTTTTTTTTTAAACATACTTTGAAATCACTCTTCAGCCAGGTGTAGTGGCATGAGGCTGAGGCAAGAGGGTTGTGAGTTCAGGGCCAGCTTACGTTATGTAGGGAGTCCTATACCATGAGCTATGAGACCCTGTCTCAAATAGGGAAAGAGAGATTGTCCAATGAAGAAAGGCTTTGCTGCATAAGTGTGAGGATCCCCAGCACCCACACAACCCTCCCACTTCATAATCTCAGGGAGGCAGAGATGGAACCCCTGAGGTAAGCGGGGACCCCAGGCCAGCAGAATCATTGAGCTCTAGGTTCAACAAAGGATGCAGTGACTGACCATGGAAGACATCCTCCATCAATGTCTGACCTCCTAATTCATGCATACACATGTAAGCACACCCTCACGCATGCCTAGACACATGCACACACACAGACACACCGAATACGTGGGGCTAGAGATGTAGCCCACTTGGTAGGCTGCTTATCTATCAGGCTCAGACCCAACCAACACATCAACCAGGTACGAGGCCGTACTCCTATGATCCAAGCATTAGGGAGATGGAGGACCAGGAGTTCGAAGTCATCTTCAGCCACACAGTGAGCTTGAGGCTGGCATGAAATACATGAGACACCTTCCCTCATCTCAAAAAGCAGAATGAATAATGCTTTCTAACTAAAGGAGTTTTTCCCCCTCAAAATGGAGCCATGGTCCCACAAGACCATAGAAGTGTTGAGTACAGACCACCGGAAGGAGGGGCTGTGGCCACAGAGGGAACAGGTAGATGGGACACTTCCCTTGTCTCACCAGCCTCTTCAAACTAAGGCTTGTAGGAGCTGAATGTTAGGTTGGCTGAGCTTGCAGATGGGTCACCATTAGGCTGCAGAGTAATGATGTCTCCTAAAAGATCTAGCCAAAGCCTCCCTGGGGAGGACATGTGGGACAAGCTTGTTGCCTCCTCCTGAAGGACACCAGTGTTCTACTCCTACCCTACCCATAATGCAACAGAACCCACCTCTAATTTTGCAAGAGAAAGGAAGAATGTTATTGCAATTGTTACCCGAACTGGAGGGGTCGGGGTTACAGTGTATGGGGGGAGGTTGAAACAGGGCCTCGCTATGTGGTCCTGGCTGGCCTGGAACTCATTTTGTAGACCAAATTGGCTTTGGTTGATTGGTTTTGTTTTTGATACTAAGGTCCCTCCACATAGCTCTAGCTGTCCTGGAACTTGCTATGTAGATCAGGCTGGCTTTGAACTCATGAAGATCGACCTCCCTCCCTCTCTCTCCTGGGTGCTGGGCTCAAAGGCTTGAACCACCACACCCTGCTTGTTCAGTTTTGTAGTGGGGCTGGAGAGAATTCTCTCTCCAGGCTGTAGTTTGTCTGTCTGTGACGTGAGTGAGGAGTCAGTCCTCAAGAGCAGTGAGGTGACCTTGTTCAGGGTCCAGGAGTAACGCCCAGTCCAGCCTCCCTCTTTTTTTCCAGCGACAAATAAAGCAATCACCACCAGGGGGCAGCAGTACGCAGAGCCTGGGTACTTACTTGCTTCAGCCACAGGTTGGTTTCCATAATCTGGTTTACTTCATCCTAGAAAGCAGATTGAAGTTGACAGGTGACTGACCAAAATAAGGCAGACTGCAGACAGATTTTCCTAGAACCCCACGGGCACATCTTGTGGCCCCAGCACTTACCACCTTCACCAGCTGAGACATGGACACCTCAAACTGGATGATGACTGGATGGGACACGTTCGCCACTGGCCGGATGATCTCGTTGTAATCTTCGAACAGGTACTGGAACAGGCGGTGTTCAGCTTCCGAGGCACTGGCCACTAAAGGAAGTACCCTGTTAGTCCCTGAGGACATGCACCTCTCCCGGAGAGGGCAGCCTGCCCACAGACTCCCGTCTGCCAGGGTACGCTGCAAATGCAGGCTTCAGGCTAGTAATGTTCCCTTAAAGTTACCGGCTGGGAAACAGAGGTCGCACGCATTCGGTGGGTCTAGAAGCTTGAGTTCTGAAGTTGGCTACATCTAGGGAAAATCCCAGCAAACCCCGGAAAGCTGTGTGAGCTTAAGCTAGTTGCTTAAATTCTCTGAATCTTTGTTTCTTAACTATCAAAATAAAGAGGACGCATGAATGCACCTCAAAGGTGGGGGTGACGTCCTTCGGTCACTGGCCTGTGGCAAGCGCTCGAGAACTGTTAGCTTGGTGGGATTCTCCTCAGACATCTACGTGTCTCCCTCCTTCTCTCTCTTAAATCTAAGTAAAGACTTCCTTATTTTCTTCTTTAATTTTTTCTTTACATTAAGGGAGGAGGGTGCGTGCCGTGATGTGTGTGAGGGTCAGAGGTTAACTCAGGTCTCTCCTTCTACAGTGCGGGTCCTGGGAATCTAACCCAGGTCATCAGGCTGGGTGACAAATGCTTTTCCCAGGGGAACCAGATACTGGGTTTGTTTGTTTGTTGTTTTGGTTTTTTTCTTAATAAAACTCTAATCTTTACATAATAAACCACCCAACCTTGCTTTCTAAAGAAAAAAAAGCACTATTAGTGGTTCAAACCCTTATTGTTACTCCAAGAAAGATTGTGGTACTCCTGCTGCCCAAGTGGAAAGATGACTCACCCAACCCTGTTTTCCACTGTGTCAGAGACTGCGACTCCTTCATCCTCTCCAAATTCTGCAGGGGTTTAGTTATCAGTATCTTAGGAGCCAAGGTGTCTCATGGGTTCCTGGCAGGGCTGTCTTCAAATCCTCATCCCAGTCCTTACCACTGGTCCCGGGGCATCCTTTGTTTACAAGCCCACCACAACTAAACAAGACATCTTGGCTCAAGCTGTCTGCTTACAGTACTGGGGTCAGTCTAGGGACAGTCTTTTGGGGGAGGGTGTAAATTATTTTCTTCAGGCTATGATTTAGATTTAGGCGGGACCCACACAGTGGGGCAGTCTGTGATGATGCAGAGCCACAATGCTGGTGTCGTGTACACACACACACACACACACACACACACACACACACCCCTGCCCCCAACCCCTGAGTGCTCTGACCACCTTCAGGAGACATCATAGCTGCTTTTCTGCTTCGCCCACCAGCCATCCTGGGTCTCTGGAAGGGCTTTCTCCTAATAGACTCCCCTAGAGCCTCCACGATGGCCTGGGAGGAGTGATCACGTCGAAGGTCTCTAGGCAACACGATCATTTTGCAAAGATCCGATGACCAGAACCAAGGCTTACTCCAGCCTCAGCTCCAAAACGACCCGATGGCTTTAGACAAATATTTAGCCTTCCTTGGCCACATATTTTCCTACGGTCCATAAAACCAAGCAGTGGGCAGGAGGCAGCTGCTGGAAGCGGGGCTGCAGGGCAACGGTCAGGACTGGGACCTAAACTTCTATATCCCGAGCAAAACAGGAGGGCCGGTTCTGAGCTAGCCTAGAGCTTCAGCTAACTGGCAGGTTTGGGAACAAAGGAGTAGCCAAGGGATTCAGCGTGGTAGGGACTGGGTTGCGCGTTCACAGGCAGAACCGTGGGACCACGCTGAGAACCAAGGCAAGTGGGTGCCTAGACTTCTAAGGTGCTGGTGGCCAAAGCTGTGCGGGAAACCGAGCCCTGGGCTGCAGCCTCGCACAGGCGACCCACCCGCTGCCCGATGGCCACCGCCCGCAGCCAGCCTGGGCTCCGGACCCGACCGCTCCTCACTCATACCTGGTAGCAGCATCAGCACCACCATCAGCATGGACAGCGGCGGCGGGGGCAGCACAACACCCATGTCTGAAGACCGCATAAGCAGGGCGGGAGCCACTCAGGTGCTGACCACCGAAGCACAGCTATGCTAGCGCGGGGACCGCGGGGTTCCTTCCGGCTTCGCGCCGCCGAGCTCCCGCGCATCTGCGCGCCCGAGTGCACGAACCCCAGGCAGCCAAGCGCTGCGAGCAGCCGCAGGGCGGGGAGGCTGGGAGGCCAAGGCGGGAGCTGCGCCCGTCGTGGGAGGGGCGTCGGGCCACGTTCTCCAGCGTTGATGCCTCGCCCAGAGTCGCCCTGAGTCTGGAGATCTCTAGGCTCCAGACCAGACGGGATCAGGCATTGTCACCATGACAGGATTAAAGGGAGGGTCAAATCTCTGGCCGGGGCTTTCTGTTAGGTGCAGCTCCGAAGAGAGCTGAGGGACCATCGCGTGCACCAGCTCTAGAGCAACTCAAACGGGGACCGTGGAAGTTGATGCTCTTAAAGTAACTATTTTCAGCATGATTCTCTCTCTCTCTCTCTCTCTCTCTCTCTCTCTCTCTCTCTCTCTCCTGCAAATGTACATACATACATACATACATACATACATACATACATACATACATACAGCATACAGTTAAGAGGGACTAGATGGCTTGGGAGAGAAACAATATTGGCAACGGGTTCACCGTGGTGGACACTTCTCTACTTTATTTAGACAGGCTAGAGCTGCTTCTTGAGAAAACAGACAAATGCCAATGGTTATAGGTCAGCAGTACAGTGCTTCCCAGTACACCTAAGGCCCAGGCTTTGACGCCCAGCATAGTAAATAAATACTTTGATAAGTAAAGTTGGAACAATTAGAGAATCTAGCTTCCCACACCGACCATTATAGATTTCCCTTTGTTTCACTACCAGCTGCAAGCCTGTGTGTCCCAGGAATAGACAGTGACAGGGTAGGTGTCCTGAGGCCACTTAACCTCTCTGGTCACACACCAGGGATGGCTTGGCACTTGAAGGTTTCCTTAATGGTCACTGGGGACCTTTAAGGGTGATGGTGCAGTACTAAGCTGGATCATGGTGATGAACATACTTAAACTCATGGAATTGCCCAGTACACAATGAGTGAATTTTATACTTCAATAAAAGCATTCATTTAAAGACGATTTCTATTGTGTGTGTGTGCGCGAGCATGAAGCATGTGTGGGCATGCACACATGGAAGCCCGAGGTCAGCTTTGTGGAGTCGATTCTCTCCTTGTGTTTTTATAAGGATTCCAGAAATGAGATTTGGATCTCCAGGCTTGAGAGGCAAGTGCCTTCGCTCACTGAGTCATCTTGCTGGCCCAATGAGGTTGTTTTTAAAGACCCAGCAGAAAGAAGCCAGCATCTAACACTTAGACCCCGAAGGATTCCATTTAATCAGCAGGCTTGAGGATACTGACTACAGCAGTGAAGAAAAGGAACGGTGATCAGGGCTAAGTGTGCAGGGGGTGGGGTTATATGGGGTAGCAGAGTTTGAGTGACACATCTTCTTTTGTCCTGTGTCAATGATGGATATACAAATAGATACAAATGTTAAAACTTAAAGAAGTCAGCTTCATTGTAGGTTAATTCTAAAAACAAAACTCTAAAATATTCTCCTTCAGGGGCTGAAGACTCAGCAGTCAAGAGCACTGGTTGCTCTTCCGGAGGACTTAGGTTTGGTGCCCACCACATAGGTGATGGCTCAAGTCTATAACTCCAGTTCCAGGGGCTCCAGTGCCCTTTTCTGGCCCCTGGGGGTACCAGCATGTACGTGGTGCACACACATACAGGAAGACAAAACACCCATACACATAAAATAATACTTTACATTTTTTAAAAAAATATTCTCCTTTGTAGGTATCAAATAACACCCTGTGTAAAGATTATCCTTGTATTATTCAAATGCTGATTTCTATGCCCCCATATCTGGCTACAATCCTTATTCTGAGAGAATCTCCAGTCTCAGTGTTATATAAACATCTCTCCCCAATTATTCCCCGATTGGTGGCTAAAGACGCTGATCAGTCAATGACTCAGCAGGGAAGAGAATAGGGCTGGATTTCCTCCCAGCCAGGGGAGGGGACAGGAGAGAGATGAGTAGGGATTTGACTTGGGGAGAGAGTTCAGGAGACACCATAAGAAAATACCTGGATCCCAGAAAGCCAGATCAGTACTAAAATCCAAGTATCGCTGAGATTTTGATGGGGCCAGATTAGTTTAGAGGATTAAAATAGAATAATAACTGCTCAGTTGTTGTGCCTTTAAAGCTTGTTAAATAAATGGAATAGTCCAGTCGAAATTATTTGGGAGCTAGCTGGGTAAAAAGAAAACAGCAACATTTATTTATTTATTTATTTATTTATTTATTTATTTATTTTTAAATGCCACTAACGCTCCTTAATTCCAGAAGTATCTTGAGTGCCAACAATGGGGCAGGCACTGTGAGGGAAACAGATCAGTGTGTGAAAGGGATAAGCGGGAACCAATCACAGTATAAAGGGAGTAAGCAGGTGGGGACCAAGGATCGATACTCAGAGGGTGTGTGTGTGTGTGTGTGTGTGTAAAGGAGAGCAGGCGCCATTCATTCAACAAACTTTACTTTGCACCTTCTGTGTGCAGAGCTCTGCCCCAAGCTTTGGAGTGTGAATGTGAATTCTCTCACACCCCGGCCCTTGTGGAGCATACACTTTAATGAGCAAGGTGCTGGTGACTGGTGTGCCACCAACTAAGGACTGCGGCTGCCGATGGGGAACACTCAGGGAAGCTGGAGGTTTGATGCGGTTATGGGAGACACTGCTTGGGAAAACATGGCTAGGGAAGGCTTGCACAAGGAAGTGACCTTGGAGCAGAGGATCATGGGAGTAGAGCTGACTAGTGCAGCCACGTGAAGCTTGGGAGTTTAAGAGTCTGAGGTTTGGGCGGTAGCTACAGCAGCTATAAAGGTTCTGACCTGGGAGAATCTGAAAATGTGAGGAAATGAAAGACGGTCAGGGAATCTAGTGGGTAGCTGGGATTGGAGGGAGATGGATGGGAAGGTGGGCTGGGGTGTGATGGCATGACACATGACTGTCTGACTCCAGTGCCTGGCACATGGAAGGAAGGAGACCAGGCTGGACCTCAGCAGCCTGATCCCCCTCTTTAAGGGACTTACTTGAAGGCATTCAGAGAGATCAGTGTAAGCCACCTATCTCTGCCCGTCTCATGGCTGACTGCCAATAGTCATAGCTTTGCTTACAGCCTCGTTAGCTACGACCCAGATGAAGCAGTAAACTGCCCACTCGGCTGCTCATATCATCTCACTACAACACAGGGGCCCAAAACATGCTGGGTAGCCTACAGGCCCTTGGAGGGTGCATGGATCTGGAAGAGGGGTGGTAGGAAGAGCCCCATGGTGCCCAGAATACACACAAACACGAACACCCACAGGAACAGGCGGTCAACGACCATCGCGACGAACTTCCAGTCCTCAATGACCTGCAGACAAACAGGGGCTGGTTACAGGTGCCAAACACAGAGTACCTCCTCCCTCTGAATCACAGCCTCCCCTGCTGACCAACACCACACAGGCAACGTGGGGGTTTAGAACTATGCATTGACGTCGTAGGTTCTGAATCCCAGGCTGGCCTCCGCTGGACTTTGAATGGTGTTCTTCAACCCCACCTGACCTGACTAGGGTTGGGGGAGGAAGTAGCAAAGCCCTGGGGACTTGGGCTGTACTGTTCTCAGTCTCCTTGGATCCCCTATGACCCCTCAACCCTGATGCTGCTCTAGACCTCACAGAAAGGGTGCAATATTTGTATATAACTCATATATGCTAGTTAGGTTTTGGTCAACTTGACACAAGTTAGAGTCCTCTGGGAAGAGGGACCCTCAACTGAGGAAATGGCTCTATCATATTAGTCTGTAGGCAAGTTTGCAGGGCATCCTATCAATGATTGATGTGAAGGACCCAGCTCACTGTGGGTGATGTCATCCTGGTCAGGTGACCCTGGGTTGTATAAGAAAGCAGGCTGAACCACCCACGAGGAGCAAGCAAGGGAACAGTGTCTCTCCATGACCTCTGCTTCACTTCCTGCTTCGAGTTCCAGCCTCGGCTCCCCTGGATGAACTATGTATGATTCAGGATATGTAAGCCAAATTTCCTATGCCAAGTTGGTTTTGGTCATGGAGTTCATCTTCGAAATACAAACATAAGACATCATGAAGTCCTTCCCTGTATTTACAATGTCTATAGACCTTGTGAGTTCCTAACACAATGTAAATATGTCACGAGTCATCACTGGGTTGTATTTGGGAGACTAATGACAGGGAGGAAAGTATGTGCTAGTGGAGACACCATCTCCACCCATTATTTTTCCCATGGTCGGTTGAATCCATGGATGCAGAAACAGAGACCCAAATATACCACACACAGCCATCTCAAAGCCAAATCTGGTTATGAGTGAAATACGTGGAGGCTTAGGGATCACAAGGCTCTTTTCTCTCATTTTTAACCCAAACCTTCTGCTTGAGGTAGCTCTGCAGAGAGGGAGATAAAGGGCCCACTTGCTTGACAAGGGCTTGCATAACATTTAGAAACCCCATGGTTTAAACAATTCCATGCTAATCACAGGAGTGAAATATATAAACAGCAGTGAACCGTAGAAATAACCGTTTTCTATAATGAAGACTTTAACCTCCTCTGGCCTCATCATCTGCCTCTCTGCCGCTTTACATATGCTTTGTCTTCTCAGACCCAATCACAAGATTCGAACCTAGCAGAAGCCTGCTGGCTTCCAGGGGTACCACAGAATGGCAGCATCCCAGCCTCCCCCCACCCCCCGCCCCACCTCCTAGCTGGGAAGGCTCTGCAAAGACTCAAGAGTCAGAAACGCAGGCATCAGTGGGCAAGCTGACGTCAGTGACCCAATTTTCCAAGGCCCCATCAATGGAGTGCGTCACACTCCAGGATAATCCTATGTCAGACCAGCCTCCACTCCCTCAAACACCAATTGTTCTGTTCCTGAGACCCAGAAGGCACTGCAGGACTCTCCACACAGTGATATTGAGGTTGGAAATTCATTTTGACAGCCTTAATTTCAAGCATATTTCCATCTTTTCATGTTTTTGAGCTCCTTACAGTGACCAGTTAGTCACCATGGAGGGCAAAGTGCTGTAGATGACATACAGCTCTCAAGATGGCTTAAGAGTGGACCTTCCAGGAATGGGAAAGCAGCCTTCTCTAACCAGACAGGGGGAAGTCAGTTAGCCAATCATTGATCATCATATGCTCAGTACAAGGCAAGACCCTCAGAGGGGCCTCAGAGTTCAAGGACTGCAGCTGTGTGCCAGCTGTGTGACCCCAGACAAGTCAGACGATGTCTCTGGGCCTCAGTTTCCCATTGTGAAATAAGGATTCTTCCCAGAATCCCTGGGTCTCTGCTTCCCCTTGTGATTCCTGGAGTTAGGGTTGGTTGTTTGGCCACTCCTGCCAGGGCACTTGATAAGTTTGGTGCCACAGGAACACAGGTGGTTATAATCCCACTGAGTTCTGCATGGCTTCCCCCCTCCTGGAGCTTGTAATTAACTGAGGAGGCCTGTAAATGCCAAGCTTAGGATGGGGGCTAGCTCAAGCAGGGCTGCAGGAGACTTTCTCAACCTGGACTGCACAGGAAGCCACAGGAGTTTAAGAAGTGGTCCCTACAGCTTCCCCTAGAAATCCTGCCTGCCTCAGTCGAAGATGTGATTATAGCACTTGGAAGGTAGAGGCAGAAAGACAGACGTCCAAGGTTAGTCCTGGAGATGTGGCTTTGTGATAGGACGGTTGCCTAGCATGTACAGAGCCATAGGTTTCATCCTCAGCACCAGAATAAAAGCTACGTGGGTGTGCTCCTGAAATTCCCCGCCCTGGGGAGGCACAGGTCGGAAGAGAAGTTTAAGATCAACCTCAACTACATAGTGAGTTCAAGGCTATCCTGGGCTACATGAAACACCGTCTCAAGAAAAGAGAAATTCCATTATCACCTCTGAGTGTTTTGACTGACTGGTGAAGGACAACAAAAGCAGGTGAGAACTCATGATTCAGTAAGAACGTTGATACACACAGAAGGAATAAGATGCACGGGGCAGCTCAGAGTGGGGGTGGTGTTGATGATGAAGCCAGTTCTAAGAGTAAAGAGTTGATGCTATTTTTTTTTAAAAAGTTCAAGGCCCCCTTCCGCTATGTAGTGAGTTCAAGCCCAGCTTAAGCTACAAAGAGATGAGGGAGGGAAGGGGAGGAGAGAATGAAAGAAAGAATAACGTGATCAAATACAACAGAGCTGTGCTTCTGACTGCAATGGGCCTAGGAGGTCCCAGAGCTCTGGTTAAAATTCTGAGTTGAAGAGTCAAGGACAACAGGGCAAAAAAACTTTGGAATGGGTGGCAAGGGAGGGCCCAATAATCAGAGGGGATTTAAGTCCAGGTCCTGGGATCAAAATCCTCAAACACTAGACCAGAGCGTGCCAAGGTGCAGGAGTCTACTGATTTTCCAGGCTTCCAAAGCAGAATGCTCCCCCAACAATTCTGCCTACACATTGGATCTCTGGATCTCCATTGTCCCCAGAGCTCCAAATGCCTCCTGCCCTGCTAGTGCCTCATTGTCACCAAATGCCCCAAAGCCCTCTACTACCTGAAGGTCTCCAAATGCCTCCAGGCCTCCTAATGCCTCATTATCTCCAAATATCACAAATCCTCCCATTACTTGAAGGTCTACAGATGTCTCCAGGATCCCCAGTGAACCTAGACTTTCAGGTTTGACCCTGTCCCTTAGCTCCACTTGTGGCTCCTCAGGTCCTTCCAAGGCCACAAGTTCCCTGCAAGGCTCCTATCAGGGAGTGGAGAGGGCACACCAGGTATAGCCAGGAACAGAAGAGTAAGCTGGAAGAATTCTTTTTTGAAAAATCCAAGTATCCTTCCTTCGAGCAACGCAAGGAGCTGGTATGAAGCATTTGTGTAGACTGGAGGTCTAGATACCTTCGGGAGCATCCCCAAGAACATCTAAAAACACCTGAGATTCAAGATGGGAGAGCCCTTGCTCACTGCACCAGCACAGGAGGTCGTGTCCCCATTAATGCTGGGGCCACTGGTGATCCCACGTCCCCAAGCCTAGCAGAAGCTGGCTACCCAACTCCTCTGGTATCTTCCCATCCCTTCTCCAGTCTTGATCAGTCCTGGGGAACATTCTGGGTGTGGTGCTGGCTGCCCATACCCAGACTACAAGCAACCACTGGCCCATTTCCACCAACCATGGACTCAGTTCAGTCTGTAGCAGCTGAAGACATCAGACTCAGCTCCAGAGATAGGACTCAACCCTAGCCAAAGCTCTAGTACTCTGCCACCTTCATGGAGCCAGCAGCAGCTCAAGCTCCCTCGAAAGCTGCAGCTTTGAAGATTCATGTAGACTAAACTATTTGCATCCCAGGACTAGTTCTGGGTTCAAGGCCTCTACGGATTTGACATTCCCCTAGATACTGTGTTGTTTAACAAACCTGTTGTCGCTGACTTTGCCCAACCCTACTGACCATGAGGTTATTTCTGGGAACCCTTCGGTTCCCGTTGTTTATTGTATATTTTACTTTGGTAAATTTTATTAATTAAAGACATGTGCAGTTAAAAAAATCTGAGTTGGAGGCTTGAGAGTAATCTAATAAGCCCCCACTGAGGCTGAGGCTGCAGGACAGGAGCTACTCTCTGAGTAGCAGGCTGTCTTCATTTTCTTAGCAGTTTCCTCCTCACAGTGTAATTCTGGAACTTTGTGGCCTGTGCTTTTCAGTTGGTGCTAACTAACGGAACACCAGCATTCTCTCCTGAGACTCCAATTGTCAGGAAGAAATTGCAAAAAGGTAAAAAGGAAGAAATCCTCTTCTGTTCATGTAGCTGCCAACTGGAGAGACACAATGTTGCAACGTAAAAACTGGAACATTGTCGTACATCTGGCAAATGCTCTTTCAGGTAGAAAAATGCATAGGAAGGCCTAACCATGAAGGCCCCCCACTGTAAACTCTTCCTTACCCATAATCCTAATTAGTTTTCATTGTCAACTAGACATGGCCTAGAATTGCTGGGGATGAGTCTCAACAGAGGAACTAGCTTGAACAGACTGGATTGTGAGCACGTGTGTGGGAGATTGTCTTGACTGTTAATTGATGTAGGAGAGCCCACTATAGGAAGCACCATTCCCTAGGCAGGTGGCCTGAGATGTATAAGAAAGCTAGCTAAGCATGAGTCTGTGAATGAGCCAGCAAAGCAGACTTCCTCCAAGATTTCTGTCGTCATTCTTGGCTGTGGTGAGTTCCCCAGACAGAGGTAAAAACTGTTGGAATAGCAAGCAGGGCTGGCTTCAAATTCCTGCCTTAAGTTTCTGTGCTGTTTTCCCTAAGTGATGGACTGCAACTTGCAAGTATAAGCCAAGTAAATTCTTCCCTCTCTGGAGTTGTTACTGGTCTCAGGTTTGTCACAACAAAAGAGTGAAACTGAAACACATATGCAGTTTCCTCAGAGGAGTTCTTTGAGATGCATAGACTAGAATTCATGGTTTCCTGTGCAGGAGAACTGAACCTTATTTTAGAAAATCTCTCACCCCACAAGATAATTTATCAGCCTGGTAGAAATAATGCTTTTACTGATGTTTCTATACACCTGAAAGTTATAAGTCCTCATAGGGCTGCTTGGCAAGTCTGAGTGAGTAGAAGCATGTGCCCCATGCAATCCAGCCCAAGCTGAGCTCTCTATGATAGCCGAACCTCCTTCAAATCCACTGAGGACCTTTCACTCCGGGGCATGCAGCTCTTTTCTGTTCTGCCTCAGGGTTTTCTCTAGCACCAAGGGTGCTCACTCTGGCAACTGGACATAAAAGGAAGCATGAGAAAGATCACACCCGAGGGTTGTTGTCAACTGGAGGGGAATGGAGCTAGAGGATAAATAGTCCAGCCTCCATTCAAGGGACAATTCTGAGGCTAGTTGTCTGTCTCCTTGGGGGTCTCTATGGGGCTGCTGCACCCACAACAGTAGGCTCACTAATATCCTATAGCCGGCCTCCTTTTTGCCTCTTGTCTTCTCCACATCCTCATTGTGCTTCCTAGGGTTACATCACAAGTAAGCTACCTGAACCCAAGCCCCATCTCAGAATCTGCTTTGGGTCAACCCAAGACCAACACAGGAAGATCATTGTTTTTTGTTTTTGTTTTTTTTTTTTTTTCTTCCTCACCTAGGAAACTATAATAAAGCATTTCCATGTGGATGCCTTCCTCAACTGGTGGGGGCAGGGCAGTGACTTACACTCTGATCTCGGTCATCACTCTCCAGATGCTGGGCAATGAAGCTGACGCCCTCTAATGCTTCCTGTAGATCTTGCCGGAACCTCCCAGAGGACCTCAGCCGGGCATCCCTGGGAAGGCCTGCTGTGTGGGAGCTGACTGCAGACTTAGGAGCAGCAGGGACAGGGTTCACAAAGTACATGCAATTCCCATAGAGGTTGGATGGGCTGGTGGGGCCTAAGGCAGAGGTGGTCGCAGCTTCAGCTGTGGTCAAGTGCAGCTGAGTGGGTTGAGGAATCCTGGCGGGGCTGACTTCGAGACCGGGGCGCTTCATGAAGAGGAAGGTGGGCAGCTTGTGCAGGAAGCACTCCTTGACCCAGGATGCCATGGTGTGAGTGCTGGGTGAACGGTGATGTACATTGAGGACACACACAGTGGTGACGATGGAAAAGGTGACCAGCACCATGGTGAACAAGAGGTACTTGCCAACGAGTGGAATGTCAAGGGAGGTGGGAGGCACGATCTTGGAGATGAGCAGCAGGAAGAACGTGAGCGCCAGCAGCACAGAGATGCAGAGCGTCATCTTCTCCCCACAGTCGGAGGGCAGGTAGAAGACCAGGATAGCCAGCGAGGTGATAAGCACACAAGGGATGATAAGATTGATGGTGTAGAAAAGTGGCTTGCGCTTGATGATGAAGTCATAGGTCAAATCCACATAGCTGGGGTCCTGCGGGTTCACTGTCCTTCGTCCTGGGAGGGCCACAATGTCCCATTCACCACTGGGGGTAAAGTCATCCATGATGGCTGTGGGTGATTTAAGAATCATGTCAATCTCTGTGTGGTCATAGGTCCAGGAGCGAAACTTGAGGGTGCAGTTCTGCTGGTCGAAGGGAAAGTGTTTCACTTCAATCTTGCAGGCACTCTTATAGATAGCAGGGGGCACCCACTGGATGCTGCCGTTGGAACGCACGATGACGTTGGTGTAGACAGACACCTCATAGGTCCCATCAGCACTGGGGCAGGACAGGACATCAAGAAGAACATCACAAATCTACAGAGGAAGCCTGGCCTGTTCTCAGAACCCCCAAGAGACCTTGGGGGTCATCTGCCTTCCTCACTGAAACAAGCCTGCTTGTTTCTTAACAAACCATGAGACACTGAAGGTCTCTCATGGAATTAGACCAGTTAAGGCCCCAAGTCTATAGAAGCAGTAGTTTTCCTGTGTTCCTCATTTTACAGCTTGGAAGAAGCTGGAAGACTCTATAAAGCCTCTCAAACTATTAAGCAGGAGAGAAGAGATATAGACCCAAGATTTGACCCTCGGCTACCCATTCTTTTTCCCTCACTCTTGTTCTCTTTGCCTAGACAGATCTCAAACTCCTGGGTTCCTGATCCTTCTACTCATTTTTTTAAATTTTTAAAAATTTTTATTATTATTATTTTATTATTGATTGATTGATTGATTGATTGATTTTTCGAGACAGGGTTTCTCTGAGTAGCCCTGGCTGTCCTGGAACTCACTCTATAGACCAGGCTGGCCTCGAACTCAGAAATCCGCCTGCCTCTGCCTCCCACGTGCTGGGACTAAAGGTGTGCGCCACCACTGCCCCGCCCTTCTACTCAGCTGCTATCATGAACTGCACTCATGACAGGCTAATGTTGCAACCCCCAACGCTGACAAAGCCGCCAAGTCACAAAAACTCAGAATGGTGAGCCAAGGATTCTAAGGGCACGGGCCTGAGGGTCTGAAGGCTAGCCCAGTGCCCACTGTGTTGAGCAGCACAGGGCCTCTGGACCTCCCTTTCCACCCTCCCACTCTGTCTCCATCACCTCTAGTCCTCTAGCTCCATGGCCTAGAAGTCTGATGGAAATGTAGAAAAGGAAGGCCGGGCTAGACTCGGGTATGGACACCCCTGAAGGCTGACCTGCTGTCCTGGCCTGACTCTAGACTTAGTCACCTGGTCACTCACTTGTTGTACAACACGATGTCAGGCAACCAGACACGCTTTGCAGGGATCCTCAGAATGTTCACCCCTTCATAGCAGGAGCTGTTCCAGGCCAGGCGGTAGTCAGTCCATTCCTAAGTACACAGGTCATTGTCACCTGTAGGTCCACTGTCACCAAAGAGCAGCCTCAGAGGAAGCATCATCTGGCCTGGGGACCCTCCAGTGCACTTACCTGTTTCAGCCAGATGCTGGTGGTCATGATCTGTTCTCGCTCATTCTGGGGAGGGAAATGAGGGTATCAGATCATTTGGAAGGAGGGCCCCCACCAATGGACTACACTTTATCTCAAAAAGGCTCAGAGCCCCAGGGCTGTGTGACCAGCTGACTGGATCAAAGCAAGACTGAAACCTGTCAGGGAAAACCCAGAATGCCAAAGCTCCACGTCCAGCATGTGGGGGACTCGGTGGCTTCATCTGGGCAACAGAAGCTGTACTGCCTGGGTTGGCCCCACTCAGTTGCCTGCAGTTTTCCTTGGTGAATATTCCATGGTTTCTACATCTCCTAAGTCTTGGGGGCTCCACTGCACCTTAATCCTTGCCTTCCCAGTTTCATGCAATGGCTTCTCAGGGACTCCTTGCAGAGAATCCAATCATGTCACACACTGCTTCAGCGGCTGTCTGAAGCCTTGAAAGACGTTCCACAACCCTGGTACTCCTGCATCTTCCCCACCTGACAAACCAGGAGCAAGTGCAAAGTGCCAAATTCTGCTGCCCGCTTGAAAAGGTCCTTCCTTCCTAACACAGCTGCTCCCGACTCTCTGCACCCTCGTGGCTGACCCTGAAGACACTCCCAGTGGTGGTGGGTTTGAGCTAGAAACCCTAACAGCAGCACTTTCAGTTCAGGCCCTCTCACTTACTGAGGCCTTCAGTACCCGGGTGGAGTCTTGTTCCTCTCAGGGCTCCTCTCCTTTTATCCCAGAGCACAGTGCCTGGTTACTCTTAGATCACACTAACTTTTTTTTTTTTTTTAGCAGTCATAGCCAGTTTGTCTGTGACCCTATCCATCCTCAACTTTAGCCACATTTGCATTTCTTTCCAAAGTATGTTTTTTTATACCTTCCTGGCTCCGATTTCTACTATAAAGCCCGCTAAACGCACTAAGCAATAACCATGCCAAAACATGAAAGTTATACTGTCTTAATGTTTCCTATCCCCAAGCAACTTAGTCCATTACCTTTTAATTTAGCTACATTCAAATTGTTAGGGCATGGGTAGAACAGAACCAGATGTGTTTTTTCTAGAATACACCTTCTGAAATCTCAGGAGCCTAGTCTTTCCGGTCCCATTCCTCCCCCACCCCCACGTCTTAGTCTTTCACAAAGTTTATCAAAATGACCCATTAAACTCCGGTTATAGCATGCTAGGACTTCCCTGGTTCTTTAGCTATATACGCCCCCAATTCCCTGTATGACTCAGTTCCAAGGCCTTAGCACATCCGGGACAGGTTTACCTGGGTAATGACCCCGCTTCTCATTCTCAATTTCCATATTAAGTATTTTGTTCATCCCTGCAAACAAATGCTTGACAAGTGACTAAGGGGGAGAAAGGAGTGATCTGGCTCACAGCTTCATGGCAAGGGATACAGGGTGGCCGGGGCTTTAGCTTTGGTGTGAACACTTGCGGCTGGCTGGTCACGGTGTAGTGGCAGATGGATAACAGGTATTCACACCCACAACTGAAGCCAGGTTAAAATGTCCTAAGCCATGACCCCACCCTCAGTGACCTACTTCTGACAGCCAGGCATATTTAAACATTCTACGACTTCTCACCAGAGTGTCGCCAGCTGGAGACCAAGTATGACAAGACACATGAGCCTATCTCTGGAGGCCACTGACGTTCAAACCACATTAGGTAACTCAAACATATTTCACACCAGCACATCAGAGACAAAGCTCATGATTCCCCACTCAGAACAACAACAACAACAACAACAACAACAACAACAACAACAACAACAACAACTGACCCTAGAAGTTCTGACACACCAAACCTAGTCTATCAAGCACTCTCAGGTGCATCTCTCTTAAATCTCAGAATTGTCTATTTCTCTCCATTTCTGTTACCACTTCTCTCTGTTCCTTGGACAACTTCAGAGCTTCGCAGCTGACATTCCGGTTGTCCTTAGAACCTCAGGTCCTTAGACCAGGGCTCTGTGCAAACCGTCTAGTATTTCCCAAGCTCACTCAGAGCAAAAGCCAAAGCCTTCCCTCCTCAGGGCCTCGTGGCCTCAGCTATGCCTGCATCTGCATTTACAAACCCCACAGTGGCCATGCTTGCTTCTTCACCCCTGTATATGCTATCCTTCCCTGGAAACTCACGCAGTTTTGACTCAACTTTTTTCACCTCTCAGAAATGTCACCTTATCAGAGAAATCTCCAACCTTCCTACATTAAATAGCACCCTGTCCCCTTCACCATACACATTCTATAGTGTCTTCATAACACTTATACCCATGGACACTATAATTTTGTGTACTGTCCCTACTTCCCACTAGGATCTAAGGACCCTGAGAAGAAAAAAGAAAATAGAGCAACAGGGATAAGTTGGATACCTGATGAATATTTTTGGATGAATAAATTAATCCTACTATCATAACTCAGACTAGTACCCACACCTGGACCACCTTGCACAATCTAATTGGTCTGCATCACACATACACATGCACACACACACACATGCACACGCACACGCACAGGCACACACACACACAGACGCACACTCACAGAAACACCTATCTATTTTCTTCTGCAGGAAGATTGAGTTTTCTAAAGTTCCTGCCATTTCTCTTCAATCTTATTTCTACTTAGGCCTCCTTTCTTCTACAGGCTTCGACTGGTAACTCCCCCAGCCTCATTTTACTGCCCTGGGCTCCTTTACTCTGTGCCCCAGCCCTCTCGGCCTTCCTTATTTCCTTGAATGTATCTTGTGCTCTCTGCTTCCTCTTCATAAACTAATTCCCAGTGTTCTGATTCCAACCTGGTACTTACTTCCTTGAGCAGTTCAACCAGGTACCTACATCCGCAGGACAAAATTGACCTGCATGTGACATTTTGCACATATACAGATGTTCGCTCTACAAGCACATCTGTATCCTCTGCAGCACTCTTGGTGCCACACGAGATGGTTCCTGTCCATGCTTCAGGATGGCCCCTGGGCTCCAACCGTAACCCCTACCATCCCAGGGGAAGAGGAGGAAGACAGATGAGTGTTGCCTGTCTCATTCCGATAAGTTTTTTTTTCCCAGTGAGTTTTAAAGTTCTGATATATTTGAGTTCTAGAAATCAGACCATTGGTTCTTTTTAAAAATTCCTAGCTCTCTAAAGAAATTTTCCATTATCATTTCCTTGGATATACTAACGACAGCTATTTTCATTTTAAGAAAAGATTTTTATTTTCAACTGTGGCAAAATATACTCTGCATAAAACTTCAATGTTTAAATTTTTTTTTACCACATTCGTGTGTTTGTGTGCATGCTCATACATGCACATGCTACGCTCACACATGCACATGCTACGCTCTGAGTGCAGAGGCCAGGGAACTGCTTGCAGGGAGCTGAGGATCTGAACTGAGGTCTGCATGCCAGCCGTGCACTGTCACACTGACTGGACACCCCCCCATGCCCACGCCCACTGCGTTCCATCTGACTGCACCTCCCTCCACAGGCGCTATGGCAGGCAGTGCAGAGTCTCATCTTAATCAAGTCTGGGCCTGAGCTGGTTTGGAGAGAACACTGTTTCTGTGAGGGCTGATGTACTGTTGTTGCTCGTTTTCAGCACTGGGGTGACCCTTCTAGAAGCCGCACCAGGGTTCCATGTCCTTGGTGAGATCCAGGTTGCCATTGAGCGTCCTTTTAGCCCTGGGATGGCCCTGGCACCAGCCAGCTTCTCAGCCCCGCAGCTCCACAGCTGCCTCTCTGTCCCAGGTCTTAGCTTCTTGGGCAGATACTGTTGACCAGCTATCAAGTGTGGGGGAAAAAGTACCACGGGTTGTCAGGGTTGCCTCGGGGAGCCTGGCTGTTCAAGTCCTGGCAGAAGCCCCAACTGCCCTAAAATAGAGCCCTCCCTGCCTTCCAGCATTTTGTCCAGCCCTTCTAATTGTTCCCCAGAAAAGCTAATCTTCCAGCAGCTCTGCCATCAATGAAAGCTGAAAACCCCGATTTATCTTTTTAAAATGGTTTTAAACAAGAGGTGACAGTGCCTATCTATAATGCCAGCATCTGAGGAGCTGAGACAGGAGGCTCTTGAGTTAAAGGACAGGTAGGTCTACATAGCTAGTCCCTGTCTCTAACAAGACACCGTTTTAAATGGACTCACGCGTTCCACAGTGAGCGGTACTGGTGTCAGGTGTACTGCCTGGCCAGTTTCCACAAATGCAGTTTTCGTGTGTGCACGTGTGGGTGCACAGGTGGATGTATAGGTGCACATGCAGGCTTCAAAGCTGAGGGCAAGTGTCATCTTCAATTGCTCTCTCTCTATTGAGGCAGGGTCTCTTGCTGAACCCGGAGCTCACCAATTCCAGCTATTCTACAAAGCCAGCTTGCCCTGGGACCCTCTGTCTCTGCCTCCTGAGTTCTTGATTTGCAGATGGACACCATATCTACCTAGATTTTAAGTGGGCTCTGGAAACCCACAGTCTGGTCCTCATATGATCTGGAAACGAGCTTTGTCCACTGAGCTGTCTCCTCAGCCTCTTCATTTAAAGATATGGGAGATTTTAGCTGGGTAGTGGGGTTGTCTACCTTTAATCCCAGTACTCAGGAAGCAGAAGCAGGCAGACCTTAGAGTCCAAGGCCAGCCTGGTCTACAGAGTGAGTTTCAGGACAGCCAGGACTACACAGAGAAACCCCGCCTCTAATGCAATAAATAAATAAAATTAAATTAAATTAAAACCCTTGAAAGGAACCCTCCCCACAGAAGCCAAGGACTTTGTCTTTGGGACTATGACAGCCCACAGGAGCAGCTGCAGAATGAAGCTGTTGACTGTGTTCTCTCCTGCTTCTGGAAGCTTCTGGAAGCCTCTATTGCTCCACAGGGCCCACAGCTCAGATCTGGCAGGGACAGCCTGAGTCAGGCAGCGTGGCCAGAGCTGCCGGCGTGTCCACCCTTGCCAGGGCAGGCGGTTGGCTGGCTAATTAAGCAGGCCAGGAATGCTCAGACAGTAGTCGTGCTTGACCTGGTCAGAAACCCTCATTGTTTTCAGCTTCTCATGGCAGGGAAAGGGCAGAGGCAGGGCTGTGTGCCTCTCCCCACTCTCCTAGGCTCCCTCCTAGGGGATAGAGGCAGCTGTCAATATGGGTAAACCCTTCTTGAGCAGTAAAGATGGGAGACGCTGAGCCTGTGGGGCTCGTGGGGCTGTCAAGAGAAGGTGACACTGTCCAGAGGAGGCCTGTCTCCCTTAGCTAGCACCTGATGGCTGGACACAGCGCACATGTGATCACTTCTCCTGAGTGGTTTCCAGGGGCAAGGGTTCTAATCCTTTGGTGGAAACACGGGAAGGTTTACAAGGGACTGCGGTTCCTTCAGGCAATCCCCTGCTGAGACAGCTGTGGGAACAAGGGAGGAAATTCTGATTGGTCTGCCTTCCTCAGCTCTCCCTATTGCCTCACATCCAGCTTGGAACACCTGGAATGCTGTCACCCTCCTCCCCATACCTGTCGAACCTTCTCTGCCTGTCCAGACCTTCATGCACAGGCCTGAGCCTCTGTACCCATCATTTCTTCTGGTCTGGTTCCTATTTCCCCCATCAAATTGCCAATATGGAGGCTGTCTCTAAGCAAGTTGGAAGTTGTGACTGTTGGAGACCCAGCTGAAAGAGGCAGAGGGGGGGTCCATAGGATGTCTGCCTAATGGTCCTCCTGGACCCTTCCTCTTTCATAACTGAACCTCATGGACTTTCTCCAGTCTCCTTGCCATATACTGACAGATCTAAACCAGCCAGAGTTTCCGTTTCCTATTCCTATTCCTCTGGCCAATGATTGGTTAGGCTTGGATGTGAGTCACTAGTTGTTCCAAAAGGAACCCAAAAGATTTCCCACATCCATTTGCATCTCTGGCCACACCCTAGAGTCCTGACACCACTGAATTATGGAGTTAGGCGACCTTGCAAGCACTGACCTGCTCCTGGTCATGTGACATGATGGATGACCCTTTTTGTTGTAGCCACTCTCTGTTCGATATTCCATTACTAAGTGGAACATGAGAGCATGGGTGACTCTAACTATGAATCAGAGTTACACAGAGAGGGTAGGACATCCCAGATAGAGAGGACAGTATGCATATAGGCATAGATAATACTTTTTTGGATGAAAGAATCCTAACCTGGAAGCATGATCAGCATCCTCACGGTTTAGGTAAATTGTTTAGACGTGGGAGAAAGGCGTGACTGTCTGACAAGTAGCGGAGAACATTTGTTTACAAAAGGCTGTGCCCAGAGAAGGAATGAGAGATGAACACAGGGTGGAGCTGGATAGCAGTTGGTCCCAGTGGCTGATAATAATTAACTGGATATTTCTACACACGAGTGCATTCCACAAAAGAAAATTACTGTGTGTCCATCAAACATATGCATTAATATACGCTTTAAGAAATAGTAGAAGAAAAGTTCAGCAGTTTGGAGTGTTACCCATCAGGCAAGATCAGAGGTAACATGTCTGTCACTTAATTCCCAGCCCTGCACCCTGAACAGCCATCCACTTCTCTTCCCGAGGCCCTAAGGAGAGACTGGAAAAAGTCCTGCCTCTTCTAAGCCTCAGGCCACAGTGGCTCAGGCACCTACCACATTGATGAGCTGGGACAGTGAGAGCTCCAGGCGGATGGAGATGAGCTGAGAGGAGCTGGTGGCTGGGCGGATCAGGTTGTTGTAGCGGGTTTTGTTCAGGAGGTCATCCATCAGCTTCTCCTCTGCGTTGGCCAGGCGGCAGTCCCCTGGGAAATCGCACAGTCAGACCTGCTGGGCCCTTGTCCAGAGGAACCCCACTGAGGCTGTGGCAGTGAAGAGGTGGGCTGTGAGTACTAGAGCCCTGGGGCTGTGCTTGCGGGGGGGGGTGGAAGTTGAGGGAGGGGTGGAGGGGGTGGGGCTGTATAGGGTGTGAAGCACTGGAGGTGAGGCTTGCGTGGGTGTGGCTGTGCGTGGGTGGGACTGGGGGGCTAGGGGGGCTTAGGGGGTACCAACAGGCTTGCCTGTGTCATTCTTTCCTTTGGGGTAGACCTCTTCCTTAGCTCTTCCTGGCAGCAAATGCTGCTCCCATGCTGCAACATCCTGTTCCAACTTTGGGCATCTCTTCTTCCCTACTTCTGCCCCACTAACGTCCCGCGGCCACTGAGACCTATCTGCTCCACTTCCTAACTCCTCTAGTTTGTCCTCCCATTTTCACCCTCTAGCTAAGCCTTCCTTTACCTCTCCTGCCCTGGACTATCCATTCCCACCCGCCCCAGTTACTCCGACAGAGCCAGGTAGTGTCCCCGACCGCTCTTTGGGAAGCCCCGCCCACAGCCTCTTTGACACCAAAGTTTCCGCTTGTAATGCTTTGGCTCGGCAGTCCAGACCTTTTACCCCTAACAATGGCTTCTCTTTCAAACCTTATATATTTCTCTTACTTTTCCCCTCGACTGACCCCAGACTTTTCTCTGGCCATACACACTGCTCGCCTCTTTCCCATCTCACTTCCGGGTTTTGAGTGTACTCTTTCTTTCACCAGGATTGTTCCCAGCCCACTAGCTGACCAATGTCTGAGTGGAGTTTGTGTCTCCGTGCTGTGTTGTGTGCTGAGGACAACAGCGAACCCCAGGAGCACTTAGTTCCTGGCCCATGGGGGAGGCACGTGGGTGCCTCCATCAGGGCCTGAAATGTGGGCTCATAGACAGAACTGGGTGTGTGGTAGTGTTTTCCTAGAGAAAAAAAAAAAAAGGCCAAACAGGAAGGTCTGAGCTTGGATCCCTAAAACACCCACAAAAACCTTTGTGGCTTGTGTGTGGGGGGGCAGCGGATAAGCATATCCCTGAATGTTATTGGCTGGCCAGCCTATCCCAAATTAGTAAGCTTAAGGTACACTGAGAGAGCCTACCTGAAAAAAATAAAGACTGCTCAAGGAAAGACACCTATATGCATCTGCTACACTAATAAAATAACGACAAAAGGAAACAGAGTTCTTCCAGGGGAGGCTTTCTTGGATGCAGACTTTGACCTACAGAGCCCAAGGTCTTTGAGACATCAAATGGAGTCGTCCAGCTGGCAGCTGGTTTCTGGTAAGACAGAGCTCTTGGCTCTAAGCCACACTGAGGACCAGCTCCAGCTCAGCTTGCAGGGAGTCCCAGACAGCCATCATCTCTCGGAGCACTCACAGCCCAAGATCTGTCCCTCCTGCGCATCCAAGATTCCTTGCCAAGTGGTATCTGGGTCTTTGTTTCATCTGTGTCTTGTGTTGGGAATGACGTAAAGGTGAAGTTTAAGGACTGGTGTGTGTACTATGATGTCATTAAGGAGACTGGCGAGTGGAGGATGGGACATGAAAAGAAGGAGACTCGAAGGAAGATCAACGGCACACGAACAGCCCAGGAGCAGGAAAAGAGATGAGGATGGTCAGAAGAAACACTGTCAGGGAAGGAGAGCAGGTAGCAGGCTAAAAGAGGAGAACCCTAGAGAGGTCAGGGTAGGGATGCTGGTGAGGGGCTGACAATCTTATCAAGCCCAGGAGTCTGGTCATATTGTTCCTATGGAGCCTTCACATCTCACCAAACTCCCTCCTCTATGGATGGAGCCGAATACTTAGAATACGAATCACACCAATCCAGCAAAGGTGCAGTAGACTTCTGGGTGGGTGCTGGGCTGGCCACATGTTCATGGCAAGCAGCTACCCTGCCTACTCCATGCACTTTCCAACTGGCTGCCTATCTAGAACAGATGCAATATTTAGTGCCTTGAGAAAGATGCTCCAGGCACACCTGCTGCCTGCTGCCCCTCCCCCACGCTGGGTTGGGGGTAGGGTGGGAGGGTTGTCTAGCAGATGCATGGACTAGACTCTGAGCTTGACTCCTCACATCTTGAATTCCCTCTCCACAGACCACCAGCTTAAATACCCTTGTGGCCTATTTGTAGCCAAAGGATAAATTTAGGTTCCTCTCACAATATTTGTTTATTCGAGCTGACCTCTCATTTCATAGAGATGAATCTAGCTTGTCAAAGATCTACCTGGCAGTCTGTAGCAGCATCAGGGTAAGCTCTGCAGCACCCAGCCTCCAGTCCTGCAATTCCAGGGGAGGTTGGGTCTAGCTCCGATGCCCCAGGAGGTTAGTCTGGCTGAACTATAGGTTCTAGGCTGTTCAGCCAGTGGGAGGGGGGCCTTGTGCTTGAGTTCTGAGCCCACTTAAGGTATGAAGCTTTGCTACCTTGAGCTTGTTCTCTTTAATATTTATCTGACCTAAGGGACTCTCCCCATCTCACAGACCAAATATGGATTCCAGAATTCCCCTAGATCAATGGCTCTCAACCTTTGGGTCATAACTCCTTAAAGGATCACATATTAGATATTTACATTCCAATTCATAATGGTAGCAAAATTGCAGTTATGAAGTAGCAATAAAATAATTTTATGGTCGGGGGTCACCACAACATGAGGAATTGTATTAAGAGGTCACAGCATTAGGAAGGTTGAGAACAACTGCCCTAGACCATTAGGCTCTAGCAAGTCAGACAAAGTCAGGTCCAGGAGTTTCTTTAAGACAGAAGCCCTCCCTGCCCCCTGTACTTGTTTAATACCCCTGCTAACTTGCCTCTGAGAAAAGTTGCCCTTCTGGGGCTATCACGTGTGTCTGCGCTTGTTAGCATGTCCGTGGGTGGGGCAGAGATGTGAAATGAGCAGCAAGGCTGTGATGGCTGAAATGCACCCCCTCTAATGTTTCCAAAGCCTGTCAGATCCAAAAGACAAGTTACAGATCAGAATGTTCACCGGTGGGCTTTCACTGAATCAAACTTTTACACAGTTAAGCAGAGAAGCCACCACTAGAGGTCGTCATGACACAATGTTGCTGATGAAAACTGGCGCCTCATTGGACACTGCACAAGGTCTTGTCTTTGGAGATTTTCCTTGGCAAGAGTGTTCCCTTGAAGAAAGGGTGAAAGGTTAAGAGTCTGACAGGAGACCATAGTGGACTTGTGAATGTCTGTGTGTGTGTCCAGTCGGAGCTTATCCAATCTAGAAATGGAGGGCTATCTTACTGTCTGGGGATGCAATGGTTAACAGAATCTCATTGGGAAGTATGTCTCTGAAGGGCAGGGCTTATCAGGTGAGGGCGTGCGCTTAGTGGAGGAGGGGCCTGTGAGATGCAGACGTGTGCTCTTTAAAGAGTAGCTGTGAGCACCTTAGAAACTCAGAACGCTGTCTTAGAAGGAGCTCACCAAATGCTATCAGTGCTTCTCCAGTCACGGGTTGGAATCACCTGGCTCTATAAAGGCAGACTCCCCAGGTTCCACTCCAGAGGTTCAGATTCCCTGAGCCTAGGCTGGGGTTCAGGAGTCTGTAGAGGAGGGTTCAGAGATACTGCAGGAGTCTGCCAGATGACAGGCAAGGCAGAGTGTTGCCGTGGATCAGATAGGGAGATTGAGAGATGGTAATGGAACAGGGACACCCAGCAGTGACCCAAAGCCATAATGCATACTGTGGCAACATTACTTTGATTAGAGTAGGGACCTTGAATGTCCCACCACTTCCAATTCTAGCACCTTCTGGAGGTGGTCTTTATGGGAGGAAGATGCAGCCTTGGTTCTCTGGGTCCACTGGAGCTCAGAGGACAAGCTGGTGTGTACACAGCTTGGAGTGGGTGGGGGGTAGAAGCTACAAAGGACCTTGGAATTTAGGGGGGAAGCAGCTGAGTCTGGAAGAAACCCTCACTATGTCTGAGTGAACCCGGGGAGGAGAGCTGAATGAGTCTCTTTAGTGTCAACGGTAAATGTGTGAGTTGCAGACCTCAGTTCATCAACCAAGCAAGGTTAGAGGACCAGCCATGGCAGTGCCCGACATATATGTGATATCTGGAAGACCCGCCCCCAAAGTGCAAAAATACTTTTTTGGGGGGATGGTAGTGTCGCGGTGACCTCTCTCTCTTTCCAAACAGCAGGTTTGCTCCCACACACACCATGGCAAGTTCATCACTTCACTAGAGATGAAAAGAGCCTCTGAGGGCCCTTTGGGGACCTCTTAGCTCCGGGACTGAGCTGGACTGTCCAGCTTGAAGACACTTGTCGTCACTGATGGTGACCTGGCAGCATGGAAGAAGGTAGCAGGGACCCCAAACCTCACAGGCCACCCACCCTAGCCAGCCTGCATACCCATAGGGCTTGCCCCGCCCACTCCCCCAGATGGTCCGGCCACTCCTCCCACACTGCGACCCTTGTCCCTCCCACCTTCTCTAAAAAGAACTCACCGCTCTGAAGCTGAACGAACAGAGAGACGAGGAGCAGGGGCGTACCCCTCATGGCCGGCCGGGTGGCTGCCGGTCACCCCACGCTGGAACCGAGAGTGAGCGTCTGTCCCAGCTGGCAGTCTCTCTGTACTCGGCGGCACTAGGACCCGATGGAGCCCGTGCTCCCCACCTGGAAAGCTGCTGTGGGTCCAGCCCACTCAGAGGACTGAACGGGAGTTTGGGGTAGACCGGGGCAGGGTGTGTCTGGGGGGAACCTGTGTCTATGGATGATGGTCCCGAGACTTTTCCACATTCAGGAGCCGGGTAGTGCGTGGCATTCGGGAGGGTGGACTAGCTCTTGTCTCATTCGTCTTAGGGACTGGGGAAGGGGTGGAGTTACAGGGTAAGGGAGGGTCTGAGAGGGCAGGCTGCGTCCCCCTCACCCATCTTAGCTTGGCTTACCCCAGGCAGCTTAAGTGGCTGAAAGGAGCAAACAGCAACCTCCCCACTCCTAGGTAGCCCACGCTAAGTTTCAGTCAGAATCTAGAGTTAAAGGACAACTCAAAACAGGTAGGTGTCAGTGCCAGAGGGGGACCCCAAACTCCAGTCCAGAGGGTCTCCCAGGTGGAAAGGCTGGTTGTCCCAGTCCTGCACCTGGGACAACCAAGAGGCACCCAGCAGCTTCAGGGAGCAAAGTGAACAGAGCTTGGCCTGGAGGAGGAACGACCTCTGGACCTAAAAAAAAAAAAGACAGAGGCCCAGTTGCTTTCCCAGTGTCTTCTTGCTATAATCTGACATGGGTTTAAAAACAAAAGCAAACCAAGAAGCACAAAAGTCAGTGATGAACTAACTGCCTCAGTTCTTAGGCGTTAGGTCTGAGGACACCCTCAGCTCTATAAACTACGGCAATAACAATTCAGATTCATAAAGTGAACCCACAGACATAACAGGACTGAACATAAGTTCATTATCTCCCTGAACCCAAACCAGGAAAGAGAGGTAGAAGCCGAAGCCTGTGACTGTGGGGCTCTGGAAGCTAATGGCAGTGGTAGGTCCACCCTTGCTTAGAGCCAGAGAGCACCCTAGAGGAGGATGGGGTAGGGGTAGGGAGAGCTTGCTTGCTGATAGTTGTTTGCAGTCCTGGCTGTCTAAGATATGCTGTATCATCTCTGAAGGGCCACAGGATCAGGAGTAGGTAGAAGCAGGGGGAGAGAGAATATATTGAGGATTCTGGAGAAAGAAAAAGAACCAGAGGTGAGGGGAAGGAGACAAAAGAGAGTGACTGGGAGGATATGGTCACTGACTGAAGCATATTATATATATATGCATGACAATCTCAGTGAACATTTTTTTTTTTTTGAGACAGAGTCTCACTATGTAGCCCTGGCTGTCCTGGAACTTGCTTTGTAGGCTAGGCTAGCCTCAAACTCACAGCGTTCCACCTGCCTCTAGCTCCTGAGTGCTGGGATTAAAAGCATGTACCACTATACCCAGCTCAAAGCTATTTTTATACCAATACAAAACATTTAAAAGACACAATGTAAACTTTCTTAAAAAGTTGAAGCCCTCTAGTCAAGAACATCCATTGTACTGCCAGAGAGTTTCTCACAGGCGTGATTCAGTAGCTGATTTTCATTTGTTAGTTAAAAAAAAAAATCTTGTAATTTTTTTTAATGACGCAAAGAAATAAGTTCTTTGTATGGTACTTATAGTTTTCCTATAATCTCGGACTTAAAACAGTACAATGTGTCTATAAACCAAGAGCTGCAAATAAATTAAGCAAGCAGGCAGACAATAAAATAAAAACCAGTGAATTCACTCCAGACAAAATGTTTCTTCAGAAACCTGAATAGGAGTCAATGCTCCCATGAGGTACATGCAGACACGCATGTGCAGTGACATGCACATGTTACCAACATGGAAGCCAGCGGAGACACTCAAGTCCTGCTCTATAAACTCTCGACTGGATTCCTTTGAGACAGGGTCTCTCACTGTTCCTGGAGCTGACTGGTGACCAGCAAGCTCCCCAGGGCTGGGGTTACAGGATCATGTGACTGAAAGAGTTAAAAAAAAATTTAAACCTTCCACAGACAGAGTCAAGAGTGCAGATCAGCTTGTTCTGTGCTCTGGGTCCTAGGAAACTAGCTATCCACAAGACAAAATAGAAAAGCTGAACACTGGACAGGTACTTTCTATAGATACTTAATTATTATTCCCCTCCTCATCTCCCCTGGATTGCGGTTTTTCCCTTTAAAAGCTCTTCCTCTTCTCTGGGGGGGGGGTACTTCATTGATTGCCTCTGCGTAGGACAGGCTAGAATTGCGACCTCAACGCGTTAAATTAAACATACCTCCTGTTAATTGCATTAAATTCGGTGTCTTGCAGTTATTGGGGTGGCCGTGAATTCCCGAGAACAGGGGGGAGTCCCTCCCTTTCTGGCGAGCCTTACATGACCACACCCAGACATTAACGTGGGTGCTGAAGACTCAAACTCTCAAGCTTCTGAAGCAAGCTCTCATCCTAGGTCATCTCTTCAGACACAGATTTTCTTTTTTTTTTTTTAAATAAGAGAAAAAGGGAGAAAGCTATCCAGTTACCTTCTAGGCCAGTGGTTCTCACCCTCCCTAATTTCAATCATTTCAACCCTTTAATTCAGTTCCACATGGTGACCCCCAACCATAAAACTATTTTTTTTAATTGGTTTTTCGAGACAGGGTTTCTCTGTGTAGCCCTGGCTGTCCTGGAACTCACTCTGTAGACCAGGCTGGCCTCGAACTCAGAAATCCGCCTGCCTCTGCCTCCCGAATGCTGGGATTAAAGGCGTGTGCTAAAACTGCCCGGCTAAAACTATTTTTGTTGCTGCTTCACAACTGTAATTTTGCTGCTGTTATGAATCTAGTGTAAATATCTGTGTTTTCTGATGGTCTTAGGTGAGCCCTGTGATAGGGGCACTCCACCCCCAAGGAGCCGTGACTCACAACTGTTTTAGTGGGTAGCATAGCCTTGGCATTGAGCTGGAACAAGAACATATGAGGAAAGTGCACCATAGACCAGTCTGCCTGATGGGCCTCTAACCCAGGGGACCGTGTGACCTCCCGACTCTGATAACTGATCTCCCGTGTGATCTTGAAGAAGCGATTTCCTTCTCTCTGCCCTTCCTTCCTTCATATTTAAAAAGAGGAACTAGCCTCCTCAGGAGGCTTTCTAAGGAAGAGAAGAAATAAGTCATGGAAAGTACCTTAATGCTGCCTAATAGGCCCGGAACACATAAAACTTAATAAACGTTAGCTGTTACTGTCTATCATGAACACAGATTCTAAAATTCTAAATAAAATAAACCCAAGTCAAACACAGCGGTGCACACAGGAAAAATAATGTATCATCGAAATGTGGAAATGTGGGCCTTCTCCCAAGAACACAAGGACCAGTCAGGGAACTCATTAATGGAATATGCAACCTTCACAAATTAAATATGCATCTAACACAACCCTTAGCACACCGCTTCCTTAACCCAATAAACCTGCAGTATGGTAAAGGGAAAAACTATATGAGCAATTTCCACCCGAGTCAGCCTGAGACAGGTTTCCATCCATCACTGTTTTTATTTAGGCCTGCACCGGAGATCTTAGGAACCGTAGAGTTAAACTAAATGAATTTGCCATTTTTTTTTTAGGTCACAAGTTCCCCAAATCAGCAATTTACAGGATCCAACCTATAACAGAAGCAGATAAAGGTAATAAATTTTAAGAATCGAAGAGGAAAAACTACCCATGTTTGCAGACAATATGATTGCACTGTAGAAGAGAGAAATTATCAAATAGATAAATTATCAGGACTAGTGAGAGAGTTAGCAAGGCTGCTGTATTGAAGATCAGATTAAAAACAATGTGTATCCCACAGGAGCTGGAGAGATGGCTTAGTACTTAAGAGCACTTCTGCTTTTGCAAAGATCGGAGTTCAATTCTCAGCAAATTAATCTACAATGTCAACAGAATTTCTACATGATTCCCCATAGGACTTTTCATGGCACATGACAGACTAATCATGAAAGCCATGAGAAATAAAAAAGGGCTGGGGCACAAACAAAATTGCACAAACACCAGGTAAGGCAGGAACATTGCATATTACAGTCTAGCCCTTCCCTAAAGTCAGGGTGCCAGCTTGGTCGACTCTTGGTGAGGGAACCCTTCTGGCTCAGGAGAATTACTTGGATCCTCATGTGCTGGAAAGCAGACCAAAGAACAAACAGACTCTTCTCCATCCCTTCTCATGAGGGCTCTAACCCAATCACAAGGGCTCTGCTCTGTATCCCAGCCACCAAGAGAGGGTTCCCTTATACCATTACTTTGAGGCTGGGGACTTAACATATGAACTTTGTCCTTACAAAATAGTAAGCAACTTCTATTTATTTATTCATCCATCCATCCATCCATTCATCCAATTTATAGAAAGGGTCTCAAGTCTCTGAGGCTGACCTGGAACACTATGTAACTGAGAAAGAGGAATTTCTGATTCTCTTGCCTCTACATGCCAAGAACCAGGTTACAGGTGGCTCCATCATGCCCAGTTGCCATTCGAGGGGAAAAGCCCAGGTGTGGTGGTTTGAATAGATATAAATAGACTCATGTATATAAATGCTTGGCCATAGGGAGTGACGATATTAGGAGGTGTAGCCTTGTTGGAATAGGTGTGGCCTTGTTGGAGGAGTTGTGGCTTTGCTGGAGGAAGTGTGGTTACTGTGGAGGTGGGCTTTGAGGTCTCCTATGCTGGAGAAGCTCTGCCCAGTGCTGCCTGTGGATCAAGATGTAGAAGTCTCAGCTCCTTCTCCAGTGCCATGTCTGCCTGCATGCCACCATGTTTCCCACCATGATGATAATGGACTAAACCTCTGAAACTGTAAGCCAGCGCCAATGAAATATTTTCCTTTATAAGAGCTGTCGGGGGCTGGAGAGATGGCTCAGTGGTTAAGAGCACTGACTGCTCTTCCAGAGGTCCTGAGTTCAATTCCCAGCAACCACATGGTGGCTCACAACCATCTGTAATGCCCTCTTCTGATGTGTCTGAAGACAGCATACAGTGTATTCACATACATAAAATAAATAAATAAATCTTAAAAAAAAAAAAAAAAAAGAAGAGTTGTCTTGGTCATGGTGTCTCTACAGCAATAAAACCCTAAGACACAAGGTCTACAGGCAAGTTAGGCAAGCACTCTACCAACCTGGCTAATTTCTAGCCTCTGAAAGAAATTTCTTCAACAAAATTCCAAAAGGGCACAGTCAAAAGAAAAACTGATGTTAGAGTCCACGTGTTTTAAGCCTTGACATCATTCTCTATTTAAACGTCTGCTTGATCAAAAATCCCACAAAGCTTAGAGAGGAGCCACAGAATAGGAAAAGAAGTGGTGATAATAAATGCACCGAACAAAGGGTGCGTGTCCAGAGTGTTCCAGAGGTTGCCACAGACACCAATATTCTAAACAGTCAACCAACCAAGAAGGTCTGACTTGGAGAGTGAACGCCACATGCAGAACCACCTGATGGAGCATTGACAGCTGCCTGTGAGTCTGGAAAGAGTGGTCCTCGACAGGAAGGAGGGAACTAAAAGCAAAGACCGTGAAACGAAGTTTCTTTCTATTCAGAAAGTCACATTGTTGAATGTACTGTTGAGTTTTCAGAGCTGTGCACAGGTTCAGGAAGTGCTGCTGGTTTGTAGAAAACTTGACATTGGAGTTGAAGACGCCCTTGTCCCGTGCTCACTCTTACCCAAGGGTTCCACGTCCTCACACAGCATGCTTGTTGTCATGTTTGTGTATCAGTGACCAACTGGAAGTGACAACAGTGGCCATTATCAGGCACTGAGATATTCACACAGTGGAGAGGGGTGGATCTCCTCCTCGAGGAGGAGCTGGCAACCCCCCACCCATCTACCTAATCTGCTCAACAGCCCGTTTCTGCGCATCCTGAAGATGTGAAGAATGTTTTTTCTCCTTTTTAGCTGGACAAACAAAACAGCAACAACAAAGACTATTTAACAGAGGCCATTATGGTCTGCCAAAGCTTAAGTATTTATGTGCTAGCTTTCCACACAAGGGTTTGCTGACCCTTTATTTCAGAGTAACAGATAAAATACAAGTCAGTCTTTCTAAGACACAGGAAAGAGATGGCTCAGTTGGAAAAGTCCTTGCCACACAAGCAGGAGGACCAAGTTAGAGTCCCAGAGCTCATGTAAAAAGTCAAGCATGGCAGCATGTCTTTTTCTTCTGGTCCTCGAGTACTAAGTGCCAGGCCTGATGTTCAACATCACATCTGGGGCTGCAGAAGGTGACAGTGGCCATGGCAGTGATGTTTGAGCAGATGACAGCAAACGTGGACACGTTGCTCAAGGGTATCGACAGGTATGATCCTGAGAACTTGGCTACCCTGGAGCGGTATGTGGAGGCTCAGGCCAAGGACAATGTTAATGATCTGAGGCTAACCTGGGCCATCATGAAACTGTACCAGTTCAACCCAGCCTTCTTCCAGACCACAGTCACTGCCCGGACCAACCTGCCCCATACCGACTCTACTCAGTGCAAATGTATGATTGCCCAGGTTCATCAAGAGAAGCTGCCCATCTGACAGATCTCGTATCAGGGACCTGCTGGAGACGAGCGCTCTGGCAAGCCCTGGATGAGAAAATGGACTCATGAACACATGTTTTAAAAACCAGGAAAAAGCCTAAAAGATGTACCAATCTCATTATTATATATATGGACATGCACATAGAAGCTGACATGTTAAAACATCCTTAAAGATACCCATGTAAGTAGCAGGCCAATACAATTGCTGTATATCACCAGGAAGTGGGGTGAGCCTAGGGAGAGGTCCTATTTCTTTTTTTTTTTTTCCTTTTTTTTTTTTGTTTTTGTTTTTTTTTTTTGTTTGTTTGTTTTTGTTTTTGTTTTTGTTTTTTATTTTTCGAGACAGGGTTTCTCTGTGTAGCCCTGGCTGTCCTGGAACTCACTCTGTAGACCAGGCTGGCCTCAACTCAGAAATCCGCCTGCCTCTGCCTCCCAAGTACTGGGATTAAAGGCATGTGCCACCACTGCCTGGCAAGAGATTCTATTTCTTTGAAATGCTTTGCTCCATAAAACAAGACCTGAGGCAAACATGTGAATGCTGATAGACTGGATAGTGAGACTCATGTGCTGGTTCTGTGGCTTCTACAGATTTATATGTATTTGAAATATTTTGTGAGAGTTAAAATACTTTTCTGAAAAAGTTCCTTGTGTAATGGTGCCCAGGAGATGAACTGACTCTCTCCTTCTTTGCCTGGTGCCTGGTGCCTGGCTCGCCTGGCTTGACCCCAGCTATAAACTGTGCAGTTTTCTGTAGCCAAACAGACAAGTTGATGTCCTGGCCTAGGGCTCTGCTGTTTTGCAGTTGCCTGAGTGTGGGAGGAGCCAGCAGCTTGCCAGCTGATGCCCTGGCTGCAGGGGTGTTGACTGAGGACACAGACTGACAGTTAGTCAGTCTAGGGTCTGCCACAGTGTCCATCAAGAGGCAAGGGCCTGGTGTGTCAATCCATGCAGTAATATGGTAGGTCTTGTGGTCTCCAAGAAGCCATCCAACTCTATTTCCCTGGAGTCTGGGGCACTACAGCCTATGGCTGATTTCTGTCTTTAAACTACAGCCACAGGGATTGAACAGAAGCTGGCCTAAAAATGCCTACTTTTCACCTCGATTCTGAACTGCCCTTTGCTGCCTTCCTGTATGAGCTGATGCCCTTGGAGAAGCTTCAGAGAGGAAGATTTGGCTAAAAGAGGAACACTTGAGGGGCTCCTGAGAGAGCGAGGAAGGGTAGCTTCCCTTGTCTGAGGTTGCCATGGTTTTAGGCATGGTAGATGTCACATACCAGTGGGTTCCAGCTTGGTCTCACTCTCTGCCCTGTATCTGGCTGTGCCCTCCAGTTGCTTAACATCATCTTTGGGGGACTTTGTTCTTTGGGTATATTCTCACTCCCCAACCTCTTCTCCCTGTCAGCCATAAGTGAACAGCTTCTTCCACAAGATTCTGCTACCATAATATTCGGTCTAAGGGCAGGCCTAAAGCCACAGGTTCAACAAATCTTGACCCAACGCCTCTAAAAATGTAAACCAGAGCAAGTCTTTCTTCAAGATGTCTTTCTTGGGTATTTATTACAGCAGTGAAATATTTAGTTAACACACTCCAGATGTGAGACTCTGTGGTGGTTTGAATAAAAATGGTCCCTTAGGCCCACAGGGAGGAGCACTATTAGGAGGCGTGGCCTTGCTGGAGTGGGTGTGGTTTTGTTGGAGGAAGTGTCACTAGTGTGTGGGCTTCGAAGTATCAGAAGTTCAACTTGGCCAGTGTGTCACAGTCACTTGCTGCTGCCTGCGGATCCAGATGTAGAACTCGCAGCAATCTCTGCAGCACCATGTCTGCCTGGATACCTCCGTGCTTGCCACATGACAACAGTGGACTAAACCTCTAAACTGTAAGCCAGCCCCAATTAAATGTTAACTTTATAAGAGTTTGTACTGGGTGGTTTTGTGTCAACTTGGCACAAGCTGGAGTTATTACAGGGAAAGGAGCCTCCTTTGAAGAAAAGCCTCCTTGAGATCCAACTGTAAGGCATTTTCTCAATTAGTGATCAAGGGTGGGAGGGCCCATTGTGGGTGGTGCCATCCTTGGGCTGGTAGTCTTGGGATCTATAAGAAAGCAAACTGAGCAAGCCATGGGGAAGCAAGCCAGTAAGTAATATTACAGTAAGGTTACAGTCCTAGTAACAATCCAATAAGGTTATAGTCCATGGCCTCTGTATCAGCTCCTGCTTCCTTCCCTATGTGAGTTCCCGTCCTGACTTCCTTTGGTGATAAACAACAATGTGGAAATCTAAGTGGAATAAATCCTTTCCTCCTCAACTTCTTGGTCATGATGTTTGTGTAGGAATAGAAACTCTAAGACAAACTGGTACCAGCATAGTGGGGTATTCCTGTGACAACCTGACCATGTTTTGGGAAGGACTGTGAAAGGACTTTGGAACTTTGGGCTAGAAGAGCCATTGGGTGTTAAGAGCTCTGTGGGATGGTCTGTAGGAGCTTGGAAGATAATGTTGAGAACAGCGCAAACGATGGAGGCCTGGCTTGTGAAATTTCAGAGGGAAGGTTAAAGACTCTTATCAGGGCCATTGTTGTTTTTATTGTGAAGATTCTGTGGTTTGGGGGCTGAAGAATCAGCTGTGATTAATAAGATACCAGAACTACTAAAGAGAAACTTTTCCATTACTGGGATGATTGATGTAGTTAGCTGGAGCTAAGAAATTAGCAGTGATTAAGAAGAGACCAGCATCACTAAGGTGAAATCTGGGAAGTGTTTCTTGAGAGCACAGAGAAGCTGTGTTCCAGAGGCAGCCATAGTTGTACCTCATGTGGGCAGCCAGACTTGGTAATGAATAAGAGTCACACAGGTGGTGCTGGTTTTGAAACATGAAGGGGTAGCAGCTGATACTTGGCACTGTGAGAGGACAGGAGAGGCCATCGGTGAAGGCGCAGCCTCAGTGGCAGTTGAAGGCCCAGGATTGAGGAGGTCATGCAGAGGTGAGGCTTAACACTATGATAAGAGCCTATCAGAGGCTACTTGTGAAAGTCCAGTCCAGTTACAGTAGAAGACAGCAGTGTTTGGGAGATGTTTCTCTGTAGACTTACTTGTGGTATTTACCTATTTGTGCATGTGTGCTCTTAGGCATGCGCGTGCGAGCACACACACACACACACACACACACACACACACCAACCACAGTAGACAGCTTCAAGAATCTGTTCTCCCCTTCCACCATGTGAGTCCTGGGGATTGACTTCAGATTACCAGGTTTGGCTTCAAGCATTTTTCACTCCCTAAACCTGGTCCTGGTCACTGGTCCTGAATTACTAACTCATTAAATGAGTTAAGCTTCTATTCAGATTTATCTTCGAATTGTATAAATTATTCACCTTTTTAAAAAAAAAAAAAGAGTTAAGCCTGACTCTGGCTCAGCTGAAATGTGCTGTAGTGAGGGCAGGGTCTTTAATTTTTGTTTTCTTATTTTTACTTTTTATTTTGGTGTTTTGCGTGCATGTACGTCTGGCTGAGGGTATCAGATGTTGGAGTTACAGACAGTTGTAAGCTGCCATATGGGTGCTGGGGACTGAACCTGGGTCCTCTAGAAGAGCATTCAGTACTCTTAACCACTGAGCCATCTCTCCAGCCTTCCCGAAGTGTTTCATTTCGTGTGTATTAGTATTTTGACTGCATGTATGTCTACGTATCATTGCATGCACAATGCCTGTGGAGGCCAGAAGAGGTTGTTGTATCCCTGTGGGACCGGGATTACAGTTAGTGGTGAGCAGCCATGTGGGTGCTGGGAATTGAACCTGGGTCCTTTGGAAGAGCAGCCAGTGAGTGCTCTTAACAGATGAACCATCTCCTCAGTGTCAGGGCCTTCAATTTTCGTCTCTTAGTGCGTCACCAGAATTTGGTTTGTGCTATCTGCCACTTAACAGAAACCAGGACAAGAACTAACTATTAAAATCATGCTTTATTCTGAGAGCTAGCACTCTGAGGCGACAGTAGATTCATACCCAGATATCTGTATTACAGCCCACTGCCAGACAGCACATTATACAGCTGAAGTGGGTAAGGACAGGTGTGCCCTTGAGACTTTAAGTGCCTGTGACTCTCTTATTACCATCCCTCTTCCCTCTGTGGATTCTGGGCTCTGGCAGCTCTTAAAATACCGAGTCTAGTTCATTTTTTGCTGGTGTCAATCTTGAACTCATCCCAGGGACCTCGGGACTGAGAGGAGAGTAACTCAAAACAACAAACCATCACTAGTGTGTACATGCTGAACTAGTAATATCTCATCCCTTTCCATAATTAGCATACAAATGTGTCTTTGTAATACAGACTGTGAAAGCGTCCCTGTCTGTCACTGGTCACCTACTAAGGCAGGTGCAGAGGAATCTGTAGGGCACTGCCAGAGGCTAGAGCCTGCATCACCAGTTCTCCTGTATCTTCACAAGAAGTTACTGTCCCGTTTTACAGACTGCAGGAAGAGGATCGAAAGCCACCTTCGAATGTCAAGTCTCCTGGGTCCCTTTAATTACTTCCTTGCCCACAGTGGTGATTCATAGCCGCCTCTGGCTGCTGTTGGTTCCATGGCCCCTTACGCTTTCCTCTACTCTCTCCATCATTTCCCTGACGTGTATCCTCTGTTCTCCTTCCCAGTTCAGCTCACAGAGAGGCCTATCAGCGTGTGAAGCACACAGATGCTGAGCCACAGAATCATGGCATTGGTAGATGTTACCATGGCTGGAGGCAGCTCCCTGACTGAGTCTCTAAGCACAGGTCAGGACATACTCAGGACCTCAGGAACACAGCCTCCTAACATGAAGGACCCAAGACAAAGAACAGCTGGTTCCCATCCCTGTAGCTGCCTCCCTCTGTGTATTTCCACAACCCACTACTATTGGAGTTGGTGCCAGCGGATTGCCTACTTCTAGTATAACACCATGCCCAGCCTTAGAGAACGCACTCTGTCACAGTAGTAGGAATGACTTTTTTTCCATGTGACCTCCCATCTGTAGGTAGCAGGTAAGGCTGTGAGGTGGACAACCTGGAACTCACTCTAATAGACCAGGCTGGTCTCAAAGTAAGAGATCTACCTGCCTCTGCCTCTCGAGCACTAAGATTAAAGGTGTGCATCACCATGACCAGACATAATTATCCTCTGTCAATTTGGGGAAGTTATTTTCCCTTTTCTTGTTTAGAGGGCTGCCTGATGTCATGGGTGAAACATGTGCAAAGACTGGCCCTTGGCAGGTACTCAGAGGGGTGGCAGCACAGGACAGGAGCTGTTGCAGGGTAAAGTATAAGAACTCTGGCTTGGCCAACTTAAATTCAAATCCCAGGGTGGCCACATGGATGGATATGGAAAGTAGGTTTCCTGGTGTTTCCAAGCCTTGGTTTTTCCATCTATAAAAAGAGGATAATTTTGTTTGGTTGTGGTGGTGCACACCTTTGATCTTAGCACCCAGGAGGTAGAGGCAGGTGGATCTCTGAGTTTGAGACTAGCCTGGTCTACAGAGTGAGTTCCAGGACAGCCAGTGCTACATGGAGAAACCCTGTCTTGAAAACACACACACACACACACACACACACACACACACACAAGCAAAACACATGCACACTCATGAGTACAAGAGGATAATTGGATTGGAATTGGCTCAGTGGGTAATATATCTGTCTTGCAAGTATAAGAATCTGAGTTTAGATCCCCAGTACCCATCTAATATTGAAATCTGGGTACAGAGTCTCCCTGTATCCCCACAAGAAAGGCATTGGTGCTTGCTGGCCAGCTAGTCGGGCTGATGGTGGAGCTTCCAGTTCAGTGAGAGACTCTGTCTCAAAAAGTAAGGTAGAGGAACAATGAGATGACTCAAGAGATAAAAATGTCTGCTGCTCTTCCTGACCATCTGAGTTTGCACCCCAGAACCCACACAGTGGAAAGAGAGAACAATTCCTGAAAGCTGCCCCTGACATGTGCCTACATACATACACACAGTCATCCAGAAAAATGGCGAGGAGGAAGCTGTCTTTCCTCTGTAAACACACACGCACATGCACACGTACACGTAGGCTTAGATTATTCAAAACCTTACTTTAGTAAGTGGACTTAAGTGCTCTCACCTCCCTCTTAGCCCACCACCCACAGAGGTAGTGGAAAGGAAAGGTTAACAAGGCAAAGGAGGATGCGGGCCTGTTTAGAAATAGTTCTTTGTAGCAGATCCAATCTGTGTTATTAGGCTATCAGCAGTTCAATTCCCATGAATCAGCGACAGCAGTTCAATCTAGAAGAAATTTTGAGGCTCTGCCAATTGGCTGGACTACCACCAGAAGTTCTTTGGTGCATTTATCTCTATGAAGTCATGACAAATGATGACCAGCAGAGTGACAAGGCAAACCAATACTATACAGCGTCATCCACTGTTTTTGTGAAGTTATTCTTATAGTCTTTCCAAACATCATGTGTCCTCTCATGCATCTGCTCTAGCAAAACACCACATGCCATTTTTCCAGGAAGCTTCCAGAAAAATACCATGTCTGTTCTCAGCAAAACATCTTCCCACATGTCTGCTTTAGCAAAAACATCCTCTCTTAAGACGGTTTCCAGAAAAACATCACGTGACACAACTGAGTCGCCAAAGAAATCAGAAATTTTTATTTTACACATATGCACATACAGATGGACATGCCTGCACATTCACACACACACACACACACACACACACACACACACATCTGCACATATGTGCACACACACTTGCATATACACACATGTGCACACACATCTGCATACTGGAGACCAGACATCATTTTTAAGCTCTCTGTGCGTTCCTCTCACAGGCTTTCAAACTCAGCACCTCCAGAAACAGCATTCCTTCAAACATCTGCCAGTCTCCTGACTGCTGTGGGACCTCCACCACCAAATGCATACATAGTTCCTTATGGAAGAAGAGAAAGGATTCAGCAAATGCGTATGGGTAAGTGCAGATTGTGACTTCTCGTTCCATTAAGTTGTTGAATGCTCCGTGTCTGCTCCCATAGTGCTGGAGTAGTTTTGATAAAATTTCATGAGAGACTCTAAGATCAAGAACGTTACTTTACTCTGGAATGCTGGGTGACTAGGAAGGCTTAGATGGCACAGGGGTGGGGAGTGGTATGTAAATTACACTATGCTTCTTTAAATGACTGTCTCTATTTAGAGATAAAAATCTCACTAGGTAGCCCCCAGGCTGGCCTCACAACCATAGAGATCCACCTGTTTCTACCTCCCTGGCTGGGATTAAAGGCGTGTGCCACTACAGCCTACCCATAGTAACTACCTTTTCTTTATACCTGAACATCAGTGCCTCAGCTAAGCTGTCGAATGCAAATAACTTCTCTCAGAGAGAAGGAAAACGGGCAGGGGAGGAGGGCAAGAGGAGGAGGAGGAGGGAGAAGAGGAGAATAGGGGGGCAGCAGAGAACAATTTTAGTTACTTCTGTGTGGTGTGATCAAAACATCCAAGAGCACAGCTCAGGGAAGAGGTAGCTCAGGTGTAACCCACAGTCCTTGGTACCACTGCCTGAACCTTGATGAGAGACAACATCTCATGTGGTGGGTATGTGGAGGGGCCACTTGCCTTCTGGCAGTTGGGAAGCAGAGAGATAGCAAGCCAGTGGGAACCAGGCACAACCCTCCAGGGCTCACCTACTTGGATCTCTGACCTCCAACTAGACTCCCTCCTCTTCAACTCTCCACTGTAGTGGTCCCCAGTACTGCAGCCATGTGGAGACTCAACACTCAGTTGGAGAGTCTGTGGGGGACAGGTCACACAAACCAGAACAAAACAACCACACAGATAGAATTCCAGTTGTCTCTTATGGTTGAGGAAACTGAGGATCAAAGACTAGCTAAGTCTAAGGAGTGTGAGCTTTGGGGTACAAACCCAACTGTTACTGTCCTGGCCCCTGGCCAGTGACTCCATTACTTTATCACAACAGTTGTGACATCTAAGTGCAGGTTTCAATTTATTTCCCTTCCAACTAACAGTTCTTAAGTGCTTCTTCTTGTGTGCCAGGGCAAGTCAAGATTGAACGAAGCTATTAATGCCCTCTTTAGACAGCCATGAGATTGGGGGAGGGGTATATAAAAGCCTTTCTTTGTGAGTCCTGTCGGGGCCACTAAAATCCCCCAAACAAAGTTTCACAGTATCTTCCCTGGACCACCAGCATCATTAATCTGGATTAACACTCATTGTCTCCCATGGCTCTCTGTGTGGCCCTGGCTGGGCTTGAACTCACAGAGACCTGCCTGCCTCTGCCTTCTGAGTGCTAGAGTTAAAGGCAGTGCCTTTGGCTACTTTTCTTTTACTTCATGTTACATTGTGGAACTTTGTTACATCCACCTCAAGAAGCTATAAAGTAACAAGGGCTCTGAGGTCAATTAATCGATACTGAATGGATTAGTTAGTTCCTTATTCTCAACTGATAGAAGATCCCAATGCCATGGGGAAACCTTGTGTTATAACAACTCAGAATATGGTCCTTCATACCAAACACTATAGTGAGTGTGGCTTCCTCCAGGCCTTTGATGGTCCTCACCTCTGCCTTCCCAGCAAGACTACACAGTGGGCTGGGGACAGTTGTTATCATTTGACACTTCAATCAGCCCAGCCTGCATTGAGAGACACATGCCGGACTGTAGCGTCACATTGACCACAGGCTTATCACAGACACTCCAGAACTGTTTCTGCAGAAAGCAAGCAGATTCCAACTGAATCTGGAGTCTGATGGAAACATTTATTTGTCAGCTGTTCTGGGCTCTACAGATTCTGCCCCTGAGGCCACAGCCTCCAGAGGAAGGGAGCTAGAGGAGGGCTTGGTCTCTGGCTAAGCAGTTGGATACACCCAGGCCAGGTGCCTTGTGTCCTGGCCTCTCCCTTCCCCCTTTAGAGGAGCAATGTGCCACTTGAAGACTGATTACAAGGCAGATTCTGAAACCAGGGTGGGAGGCAGGTGTCTCAGTTCTAACAAGCTCCTGGGTCCTATCTAATAGAGGCTCACAGAGTGGAAGGGAGTCAGAGATGACAGGAAGGGACTAGGCCTGTGTTGTGGTGTCCTCTAAGAGCAGCCACACAACCTTTCTTTGTCTCTCTGTACCCTAGTCGATTGTCTTTAGTAACCTTTCTCAACACTGCTGCCCACTGACAGTGCAAAGGAAACATCAGGACCCCTGTGCTCTTGTCTCTTAAGGGTTGGGCACCTAATAAGGACCCCAAACTACAGCTGAACAAGTTCTGTCTTGCTCTCTCTCTCCCTTACTCCTGCTCCCTGCCCCCAATTTTCTGGTTTTTGCTGCAGAAGAGACAGGTGCTTGCCACATGCCCCTGCCCCTCACCAGCATGCCCCTGCCAACTTGGCAGAACCTAGATATCTGGGAAGGAACCTCAGTTGTAGAGTTGCCTGGATCAGATTGCCCTGTGGCCCATCTGGGTGGCACAGCCCTGGGCAGGAGGACCTGAGATATACAAGTAGATTATCTGAGCATGAGCCAGAGAGGGAGTCAGTAAGCAGAGTTCCCTATGGTTCCTGCCTCTAGATTCCTGCCTGGAATTTCCTCTGTGATAGGACAGGTTGTAAGGTGCAATAAACCCTTTCTTCTCCAAGTTGCTTTTTGCTCATGGTGTTTATCACAGCAACAGAAAGCAAACTAGAACAGTCAGAGACCCTGCCTCAAAATATAGTGTGGAAAACAATGCAGGAAAAAATCCACCAGCCTATAACCTACAAGCATACACACACACAAGCACGCATATGTATGCACACACACACATGAGCATGAATGTGTATGCGCGCACACACACACATACACACACACACAGAGACATACAGAGAAACAGTGAAACAGAGAGACAGAGAGACAGAATCAGAGACATGGAGAGGGGGTGGGGGTGGGGCAAGGAACAGGGTATGACAAGATGGCTCAGCAGGTATTCACTTTCTTTGTAGCCTGAACTTGATACCAAGCATCCTCATGGTGGAATGATAGAAGTGAGTCCTATAGCTGCCTTCTGAACCTCCAGTCACTAGTGTCATGGCAGACACATGTCACCCCCCCCAACCACAAAATAATGTAAGAAGATAAAATTTTAAAAATGGGTAGAAAATGAATAAACGTAAAAAAGGGCAGGATTTAATTTTTCCCCAATTGAAACGGAATAAAGAACTACATCTGAAAATGATACTAAAAAGATGACAGACTAAAGAGGAAGGTCGGTGTTAGGGTCAGCCTGGGCTGATGATGACTAAAGAGGAAGGTCGGTGTTAGGGTCAGCCTGGGCTATACAGCAAGGAGCCTGTCTCAAGGAACTAAAAACAAGCAGACAAAGGGTTTAGATAGAGTTTTACAAAACCACTGTCAAATTCCAGTCTAACAAGAAAATCAGACATAATAGAGGAAGGGCTTGAAATATGACTGGAAATAGTTTGTACATGAAAAATATCACATATAATAGGCCCATAATAAATTGGGAGAATTCAACAGTATCAGATTCAGGGTTTGGAGCAGCAGGAGTCAATAGGAAAAAGACATGATTAGAACAGGGTACCCAGCATGGCTATGTGGTACAATGTAAGTATAAATGACCAGTAAGTATATCAACCATTTGTAAATGTACTAGTAATTTTTAAAAATGCAACTAGACTCATAAATATGTATTTTTATCTGCCAAGCTGTCAGAGACCAACAAGATACTGTAGGAAGGGCATCCGGAGAGGAAAGGGTTTGGATTAGAGACGGCATCCTGTTCCTACTTTGTAACTGTTCGGTGGGGCCAAAGCCCTGGGACCTTCTATCTGCTGGCACCGGAGGTCTCATTTCTAAAGATGGTTCCTGTCGAGGTAATCAGGCATGTGAGGGGCCATGTGCCTCCATTGCAGGGGTACCAGATGTGGAAGCCTGGGACTGCCCAGATGTGGAAACCTGGGACTTTCCAGATGTGGAAGCCTGGGACTGCCCAGATGTGGAAGCCTGGGACTGTCCAGATGTGGAGCCACACATCCAGCCATCGCTCCTCCAGATCTCCCAAGGCTGCTTCAGTCTTCCAGTCAAGTTTGAGAACAAGAGTAGCTGTGGTTTCCACTGAAGAGCCCTAACCCAGTCTTCTCTAGCCTCTTAGAGCTTTCCTAGTGTGTAGGGCAGGAGGGAGTTCAGTTTTCCAGGAGAGTAGAATGTGTCTCCTAAGACCGGAAGAGGGTGGTTGTTAGAATGTCACCTGTCCTCTTTGGTATCTAGAAGGAATGGCAAACATTTCCTATTCCCACAGGGACATGCTTTGGTTTCTATTATTTTATTTTAATTTTTGATAATGCCTTGTGAAGTTGCCCAGGCTAGCCTCAAGCTTGCTATCCGCCTTCATCCTCCCCAGTGAGGGGACTGCAGGAGTATACCTCCATGTCAGGATGCTTGATACCTGTTCTGGACCCCAGAAACTCCCTGGCAGTCACCTGGCCACAGGCCAGCACCTCCAGGCTTCCTGTACAGTTTCTGGGCTTCTGCTCCCTATGGTCTGCCCCTAAAATCTTTGTCTCCTTGCCATTTTTCATTGGTCTACTATTTTGGCTTGGATCCTGCTTGCCATGAAGCCTTACCATTGTCCAATAGTCGCAGGCATGGGGTTGCATCCCTGTACTTTACACAGGGGACGTTTCTGTGCTTGCTTCCCTGCTCCTCACTGGGGAAGTCACTGTGCTCCTCTTGCCTCCACCGTCTCGATTCCCACAGTTGCTTACTCCATCAACTCCACTTTCCTGCCCAGGACTGCCTTGGCCCTGCCACCTCCAGACTCCCTCCTGCACACACTGCCACAATGGACTTTCAGACACACAGATCTAAGCTGAGTGCTTCCCTGCGTGAACTCTTCAGCTGACCTTTAGAACCAGCTGGGTCAGCTCTGCTATCCTTAGCATGACATTAGAGGCCTTTGGTGAACTGGCCCCTGCCTGTGCTTCTTTGTAGTTTCTCAGTGAGCCATACTTTCTTAGCAGCCTCCCAGCCTTGGCCCATGCAGGCCACTGAATGGGGTGCCCTTTCACTCCTTTTATTCCTGGATAGTTCAAAGCATTTGTTAGGGGGAGGAACCTTTATACTTCACTTTCACTGTTTCCTTGAATGTAGAGGGACATCTATTAATGAAACACTCCTAGAGTTTCATCTTACTATATAACACTTTCTTGGACTTGTCAAGAAAGCTCTCTGTGACTTTCCAAGTTGGGGTTGGTCTTCCACAGTTAAAGTGTGCATATTTCATCTTTTCTAAAAATTATATTACGTTTATTTACTTATTTTCTCTCTGCACATGTATGTGTACACGTGTGGATAACAGTGTGTGGAGGTACAGGGACAATGTGCAGAGATGTTCTTTCCTTCCACCATGTGGAGACTAAACTCAGGTCAGACTTCTTAGCAAATGCCTCTACCCACCGAGCCATGTCCCTGGTCCTATTATATCCTTCTATAAAGTGGGACACTGGTGTAGAAAGGTGAAGAGAAACCGGGAGTCTTTCCCCAACTTGGTCAGACTGTAAAAAAGAAGAAAGGAAAAGAGGATGAATGAATGAAAGAAAAAGTCTATTTTCTTTTACCGTCTTGTTTTCTCATTTCTTTCCAAACCCAGGAACTCTAAGGCAGCAGAGTGCACAGATTTTACTGACACACTTCTAAATCCACGCTGTAACTAACCTTGAAGAAGTACAAACCACTTGTGGAGTTTTTGTAGCTTATTTTTTAATCCACGGTTGTCTGAAGGAATCATTAATGCATACACCTCCCTCCTCTGTGGCCTCACCCCATCCCTACCCTCACCCCCGACCCCACCAGGCACTGACTGCATCCCAGCCTGCTGCCATGGGTTTTGTAGAATAAGAGTAAAGGTGGAGAACCAACAGGTGGCAGGGAGGCACAGTCCACACTCCGGAACCAGCAGATAAATGAAGGTGTCTGGGGCACCCAGAGCTCCAAATACTTAATACTTATCAACGTCTAAAGCAGCTGACACAAAGATGCACTTAGCTGCGCTGCTCCAGGGAGAAAATGAGGGTAATTGAAATTAACTTGGCTCCTGCCTTTTCTCCCTCCTCTACTAATCACCAGGAAATCTGCTGTGGGCTGAACAGGAGGGCCTAAGGGCCAATGCCCTAGGGAGTCCAGGGCTCAATTAAGCTCTGGAAAATTGGATTTCTGGCCCTGAGGCCAGGGGGCTGGGGTTGGCACTGAGGCATGAGCTGCCAAAAGGTATTAGGCCAAGAGCTGGCCAGATGGGTTCAGCAGCTAATTCAATCTGGCTTCCCAGAAACAAGGCTTGGAAGGTTGGAGCCATAAGCCTGAAGAGCCATGCCTCTGGTTCCTAGGGCATGGCCCTGTGGTATACTGGGCTCTCTTTGTGGCCCAGCTCAGGAAGCTCTGTGCCTGGCACCTGGCCTCTGTCGGCAGCACATTGACAATCTAGACAACCAGTGGTGAGTAACGTTAGTGCTAGGGGAATCTGTCTCCGAGTGGGTGTCAGCTTGCCAGAGGAGGCTATGGGCGACCCTTCAGCACAGGCATTCATGTTTCTGCAGCCTGTCATTGTCCATTAGGGAAAAAAAAAGTCAGGAAATGGGATGGGAGAGGCTGACAAAGACTACAGGACAGATCCTCAGAATGGCGACAGAGGACAGGTAGAGATATAAACAGCAGAGGGGAAGTGAGGAACGCTAGTCAAAGCGGGGCAGAAATAAAGACACGCAGCTTAGGGAGAGAAGAGAGAGGAGGGAGAGAGAGCCCAAAGCAAAGGAGACAAGCAGGAAGGCAGAGAAACCCAGACAGGGAGGAACCAAGATAGCAGGGAGCAGAGGCTCCTGGAGGTTAGGGCCCAGAAGGTGGGAGAATTCAGCCACAGCTGGGAGCAAAAGGGTCGAGTCTGTTGTTGGGGCAGCTGTAGGGAAGGCCGTGGGTGGGCAGGAAGACAGCAGAGCCATTGCTTTTGAATGAAGAGTTTAGAACCTATCTGTGACTGGAGCCTCCTCACTCTGCCCCTGGGGTGCTGAAGATTGAACCCAAGGCTTCATGCTTGCTAGGCAAATGCTCTTCCTGACTCTGAAGCATTTTTGAAGACTCTTCCTGCCTCAAGCAAGAATAATAAACTTTTAAGCACCTACATTTCCTTATTCTTGATTCTTACTCTTTACTTTGCCTGCCTGCCTTTCTTACCTGCTCTATTTTCTGGGGACCGAATCTCAGATTTTGACATTGGTGACAGTCTTCCCAATTTGACAAACTCCCTGTCCTGGGCCTTGTTAGGGCTGTTGGACAGGTGTTGTCATGCTCGCAAATTATTCCCATACTGATTAACATGTCAAGCCAAAGTTAGCCCTGGCTAGTCCTCCATCACTTCCAGCTAGTCCTTCCTCCCAGAGGAAGCGGGGAAACTGTCAGGTCTCAAACCAAGACAAAGGCTGAGGTGCCTATTTACCATGTCAGAGTGGGCTTGGATGCCAGGTGCTCCCGGCCTCTCTCAGTCCTTGCCTATTACAGGGTATGGCTGGCATGCCCCACCCCCTACCCTAAACTTCTCCAGGGGCTGGGCTGCCCTTCCTCATATAATCTAGCCATTTGTTTACCTGGTCTTTTTTCTACCCTCCTCACCTCTTGGTCTCCTAGTCGTCTGATCTTCTGGCCCTCCCTGTCTCCTCTGTCTCCTCACATGGCTCAGGGTCATATTCACTCTGGACTCTCCCAGATGTCCCTGCCTCTGGCTATGTATGCTCTCCATTTTATCTGCAATAAGTCTTCTCCACCATACCTAGGAACACTCATGTCTTTCCTTTTTTTTTCTTCCTTTTTTTTCCCCCCACGCCTTTGTTGTGTAAACCTTGCTCCTCAGTTCAAAGCTATTGATTAAATAAAAGTAACTACAGCCAATTACTGGGGAAAATAGAGGTAGGCAGGGGAGTCACAGGTAGAGAGGGGAGGGGGGAAGAGAAGAAAGAATACAAAGAACAGGATATCTCCATTAGGATGGACCAGGAGCACGTGGCTGGAGAAGTTCTCCCCAAGGACAGGCTGCTAGAACAGAAATAACCAAGGCGAGACTCAAACAGTGAGTAACTTGAATCACAGTTGGGCAATAACCAGTCTAGCACAGAAAAATAGTTTAGAGGGAATCACCCAGTAATCTTGCTAAAGCTGATTAAAATAAATCCACAGGATTATTGGGGGGCTGGGTCATAATAAAACATAATAGTTATGAAATCCTTTACAACAACATTCCATCGTTGGTGGGAGAGAGCCTCATAAAGCCTCAGTCTTCCCTACAGAGACAGAGGCATTCTGAAGGGGAAGTCACTTTTCTTCAAAGGTATAGTCACTGGTAAGTTGTTTAAGTAAATAACACCCCATCCATGAGCATGCAAGGACCCTAATTAAATGCAGTGGGCCACTGGGTGGGGTGGTAAAGAATTGATAAAGGCAGGGCTGGGGAGATGGCTCAGGGGTTAAGAGCACTTGCTGTTCCTGTAGAGAACCCCAGTTCAGTTCCCAGCACCCGCATGAGGGCTCACAACCATCAGTACCTCCAGTTCTAGGAATCTGACACCCTCTCTCGACATCTGCATGTTACACACGTGTATGCAACAAAACATCCATACATGTAAAATAAATAAACCTCTAATTAAAAATATTGTGAGAAATAAGGGAAAGAAAAATCACGAAAGTAGGTGAGGGGTTATTGGAAGATCCAATTTGATGGGAGGGGGAAGGAGTCCCAAGGGGGAGTGTGAGCAAAGTATATATATATAAAGTTGTGAAGGAATGCATGCATTTAAGAAAAAACTGATATTCTTGAGCCATGGCTTCCTGAGTCAGGAAGAGACTGAGAAAGCTTATTTGACAGAGGCCCTAAGTGCTGGCTTCAGCTGGGATGGGGCAGACAGGAAAGCAGAGTGGTGTTAGCTAGAATCCCTCCAAAACCCCATGTTTTTTACCCTGTAGCCCAAGGCATGACTGTTCTGTCCCTCCCCAAAAGGATCTTTGGGGTTGCCAGTTTGCTCCTGTTGAAGCATCCACCCCCAGGCAGGCAGAGAGTTCAGCCCTGAATTGCCCCAGTTAGGCTCAGGCCTGAGTACCTACTGGAACTGAGGTAAGAATCCCTCTCCCCACAAAGGTCCCAGAAAGTTCCTTCTTGTTTCTGAGTCTCACCTACTTCCCAAATATGTAGATCTTTCACATTCAGGGAGAAATGCCCACTGTGGTCCAGTTCCCAGAAGCTAGGCTTTGGCAAAGCTAACCACAGCCTTTGGAGGGGAGTTGGTTATCCAACTTTACCCTCCCAGCATCGCCCAGGCCTGTGAGGTCCAGATCGCCAGAGCTAATGGCTAATGTAACTACAGAGGTCAGGCCTGTCCCCAGATGGACTTGCAGAGAATGAGTTCCAAGGAAGTGCTTCCCGTGGACTATTGTAAAAGCTTCCCTGTGGTCAGCTGGAGGCTCTCATTAGCAGCCAGGTCACTGGTTCTAGTTCCTGGCAGGCTTCTGGGGTCCCCGGAGGATTTTGTATCCAGGGGCATGAGTGGAGCCAGTGGCAGAGTGGTGGTACAGTAGAGCCTGCTGAGAGACAAGGAGTGGTCAGTCTCTGAGGGCCATGCACCCAGGCCTCCTCATTTGACCACAGATGGGAATGACCACTTGAGTGACACCAAGGACAGTTTTAGGAGCACAAACTCAAAAGGGAATCAGAGCTTACCAAATCCATTAGCTCCATCACACATTCAGAAAAACAGGCTCAGAGAGGGGAGGCTCTCAGGTTGTGACCAACAACCAGAAAGCTGCCATGAGATGAGATTGTGTCCTGTGGGAGGGTGGGGCACAGACAGCTCAGTGTACCAGTGTGGTCCACAGGAGGGTGGGGCACAGACATCTCAGTGTGTCAGTGTGGTCCACAGGAGGATGGGGCACAGACATCTCAGTGTATCAGTGTGATCCACGCTATGTGGAGAAAGAGAATCTAGACCTGACCCCTTCCTTGAGAGCTCTGAACAACCTGAGAAACACCAGCCACATGTGCAATAATAGAGCTTTGGTGGAGGAAGGAGTGGGAAGAAGGAAGGCACAGCCGATTGATGGCGGGAATATTCCTCCATGGGAGGACAAGCCCTGGCAACTTGTGCTGACTTTCCTATCTGGCTCTCAGCATTGCCCCGTGTTCAAACCATGTCTCCTGTCTCATATCTAGCACCTACAAGAGAACAGGGGCTTGTAAGGTGGACAGAAGCTTCTACCAAGCCCCCAGTACTGCCAGCATCTCAACAGATACTTCACAGAGAACAGAATACAATTCTAGGCATGGCGGGAAGTAGTAGGGGCAGTGAAAAAGAAACTCCATCTCTGCATCTAAAAGCAAAAAGAAGCTGGGTGGTGGTGGCGTACACCTTTAATCCTAGCACTTGGGAGGCAGAGGCAGGCAGGTTTCTGAGTTTAAGGTCAGCCTGGTCTACAGAGTGAGTTCCAGGATAGCCAGGGCTATGCAGAGAAACCCTGTCTCAAGGGGGAAAAAAAAAGGATTTTACCACTTAAATAAGACTAAGCAGGCAGGGAAATTGTCTAGTGGTAAAACTTTTAGAGAAAGCAGGTAAAGGCTTGCAAAGCTTTCTGGGCCAGTGTTCTTCTAAGAGGACTAAGAATAGCAAGACTGGGTGAAGCTGAGGGAGAGCAAACGATTGGAGGAATGCTTTCACCGAGAACAGAGGTAGGGAAAGAAAGGGAAAGGGGGTGTGACTGAGAACCACAAGTGAGCTTCCGAACCCCACTCCCACCCACCCCACACCCCACACCCCACCCCCTCCCACCACCCCCAGACCTGCCTACTCCAGCTCCCTAGAACTGTGACACTGGCTTTGCATCCAGGGGCAGCCAGCTTAAACTATTGCCAACCAGGAGTTTGCTCTGTGCTCCCTCCCATCTCTCAGAAACCTTGAGTATTTGCTTTGTGTTTCTGGCACATTTCCCGAGTGGATGGTTTGTTGCCTGTTCCGGGTACTGGTGGGGATCCTGCCTTAGACCTGGAGCTCCAGGACAAAGGACAAGGCAAACCAGACTAATCTTTCCCCTTACTTGGGGTTTGGGGGGGATTGTGTTTTAGTCAGGAAGCATTTGTTTGTTTGTTGATTGGCTAGTTGGTTTTGAAATAGGATCTTACTTGACAGCCTAGGACACCTAAGGACTTACTGTGAACCTAAACTGACCTCAAACTTGAGATCCTCCTGCCTCAGTCTCTCAAGTATGCACCACTATGGGCAGACAGCTCAAGAAAGTTTTTTTTTTTTTTTTAATTTTAAACTGTGGTAAAATACACATAAAAGTTATTATTTAATCATGTCAGCGTAGACTCCATTGATGTTCTAAACTGGGCACTCCATCTTGTCCCAGAACCTTCTTACCATTTCAAAAAAAAATCCAAACCCATGAAGTATCCCCTTTCCAGTCACTTCCCCAGGCAGTGTCTCTGTGGCTTTGCCTGAGTCAAAAAGATGTTCTGATGTTTGTGTTCCATTTAAAATGCAAATGACCATAGAGGACCCAGAATTTGCATTTTCAATTTCATTCATTTCCACAATGCAGACCATCTGCCCTCCTCTATTACTGAGTTTACAGAGAAGACACTAAACCTTAGGAGACCTGGCTTCCAGGAGCTCCTATCAGAAGCTGTGACATATGAGGAAGGATTCTGATTCTCTCTGGGCTTCAACATCCCTGTCTTAAAGCAGGAGATGTGGGCTGCACAGACCCTCAACCCCCTTCCTGACCCCAGTAGAACTGCACTGGCCTAGAGGTATGATGCCTGCAGCTAGTGGTAAAATTTTGGGTACCACTAAGGGCCAGACCTGCCTTGCTCACATTAACTCCCTGGCTTGTCCCTCTAAGTTACATGTAGTGGATCTGCTCAAGGAAGAGCCTCCTGAAGGCCTGGCTTCTCTGAGCCACTGTGGCCAGTGTGGTTTGGGGGATGGAGGGGTGCAGAGAGCAGGGCAGGGTAGCTGAGCAAGGGACATGGGTACCCACCAGGGCCTTAGCCTTTTGTCTAAGATCAGTGGCAGAGCCTCATGGATGCCACTTGCCCAATCTCATGGACAATGAGTTCTGTGATCTTTCCAGGACCAGGGCTCTGCAGTGACGGTGTAAACAGGGGTGGCAACAAAGAAAATCACAATACCATCACCTTCTCTTCACCTTCAGCAAAAGGAAGGTCCCTTGTTTGTGTTCTCATCCTTCTAGACATTATCCTGTGGTGAAATGGGGCAGAGCAGAAGCTGAGAGAGGCCAAGCCAGTGCATTGGAGGGGAACTAAAAGATTGTGGAGGACTTGAGCAGATCTGAGAGAGAGAGTGTTCTCCTGGAGTGCTCAAGGAGAGGCAGAGCAAGCTCAGGAAGTCAGGCCAGGAGTTTGAGTTTCCTGGAAAACACAGAAGAGAGATTAAGTTTTGGCCGCTCGTGGAAGGACTAGGCTTAGGGACAGCAGTACTTAGAAGAAATGCAAGGGAAGTTGGATTGCACTGTGTGTGACCTTGGTGTCTCCTCTGGGCCCCCAAGAAAGCAGCACTAGGGAATTCTGGTCTGGTTCAGGCCTTCTGCTCTCCGGTAGGTTATTTTTTCTGTATTGGCTCTGCTTCATCTGAATTACAGAAAAATATCTTTAGTGAGTTTTGTCACCGTTCGATTAGCCAAATAATTTGGCTTCCTGTTTTTCAGGTTATGTGAACCACTTTAAAAGCCTGCCTGCAGTGGGAGGCACCTTACAGAGCACCTCTAGAGCTCTGTCTCTCTAGTTCAGGGTCTCCTGAATGGATAAGCCATTCAGAGGAGAAATTGAATGGAGTCCTGCACTCCCAACTGAGGCAGCTCGCTCCTCCCTGTTCTTCGGGCTCCTATTGCCTGGACTTTTGGACTTTTCCCTGGGCTCCCTTACACCCACTGAAGAACAGACCTCTGAAGCCTCTTCTGCCTGCCTCATGCATATTGGACCACAGTGGCTGTCACAGGATTCCAGTCAGGGGCCGGCTATTGGGACCAGGATAGACATCTTTAGTATAAAAGGTTCTTCCACTGGGGATACTTGCATTACTCCAGCAACACAAGGCGGGAGGCTCCGTGCCAGTGTCCACTCCAGCTCTGACTCTGCCAGTGTAGCCTTTTGGGAGATGTGGGTCCTTGGCTTAACCACAGCTCTGCCTCAGAATCCCTGTACCTGTTTGTTTTCTCAACGGCCTCATGGCCTCTGGTCACCTCTGAAATAAGTCAGTAATGTCTTCCTCTGTGGACTGCTGGGAGCCAGAAAGAGGAGATACAAAATGAGGCCTCCTCCACCCCTACTCCCCACCCCGCCCCACCACGCCCCACCACGCACTAAATTCAATGAGGTTCTGAAAAGCAAGTCCAGCATGCGCATGCGTGCATGCGCACTTGTAGAGACCATCGAGTGTCCAGTTCTACTGGCTCCTTGTCTTATTTCCTTCAGACAGTATCTCTTGTAGAACCTGGAGCTAGACAGGATAGCCAGCAAGCCCCAGCAATCTTCCTGTCTCTGCCTCTCTACCCCAGTGCTAGGTCTACAGGAGCATGTGTGATCATGCCCTGCGTTTTACTTGGGTTCTGGAGTTTGGTTTCAGGTTCTCAAAATGCTTGCACAACAAGCACCCATACCTGCTAAGCTGTCTCCCCAGTCTCCACCCTTGATCTCAAACTCAAGTCTGTGGTCTTATACAAAGTCAGGAGCTGTAGGGTGCGGAGAGATACCTTCCTTTCTTTCATCGTTTCTATCCCATGGAGCAAGAACATAGAGTCATTCTTGATACACCATCCTGCTGCTGGTCAAGGGGGGGAAGTCCTGGGTGTACCGTCAGGGCTGCACCCTGTTTCTAGCTCCCTACTTCTACCCCCGCCCTATCAGTGAATTAAGCTGCCCCTGCCTAGGAGAAAAAAAGTTAATACAAAAAAAAAAAAAAAAAAAAAAGGTCCTGTTACAATTATCCACACGTGGGCGTGGCGCTGTCTCTCTGAGCATCCCTCTGCCCCCCTACAGCAGTGGGACCTTGAGCCAGAAGGGAGGCATTTGTAGACATGAGGTCTCAATGGGGAGGGGCCAGGCAAGTTCAGGGTCCTTCCTGTGGCTTGCTTCCCACAGCCCCTTCCTAATTACTTTGCTTGCTTTAAAGCTAATTATCTGAGAGCAGTAATGGGGTTTCACAGTGGGGCTCCTTGGCCATATGGCTCGGGAGCCTCCTGGGTACTCCAGAGATGGCATTTGGGAAGCTGAGGAAATGACAGATGGGCTTGGTGACATTCAGCAAATTATGCAGACCTGCTCAGCCACGGACCTGGAGCCCTGATTCATGGTGGGCCTTCGAGACCAGGGCCTGAGAGGGAGGACAAATATGAATTAGTGATCACAGGAGTGTGTCCTGCCAGCTGCCTTGAAACTCAAGGGCCCTTTAACTAAAACTGGTAACAGATGTGTTTCTGGGTGGGGGGGAGGGGGTTCTCCCATCCCAGGAACTGACTTGTACTGAAGGTGGGGGAGTAGCTTCAGTAGACTCCTGATAAAGATGCAGCCATCTCACACATCTTTCTGAGCCTTGAATTCCTGTCTGTGAAATGGGGTACAGCTACCTCTCTTAGCTGAGGCCTGAGTAAAATTCTGTATGTATATAACCTCAGCAGTACCAGTACTGATAACTGGTGAGTGTTCTGCTCATAGGCAGACACTGCCTTCCTTGCTGTGGAGAAAATGGAAGATATTCTGAAATAGTCACCACAGGGGGCACAGGGCATAAGGAGAAATAGTCACACCCTCCCATCCTCACCCCAGGAATCTTGAGGAAAAAGCAGAGAATCAGGAAGAAGGAGGAGGGAAGAGGAGGAAGGAAGGCAGGCCCAGTGTCCAAAGGCATACAAGCAAAATCAGATACAGGGGTCATCTGTTGCAAGGGCGCTCCTTGTGTGTCAGATATGGGAAGAGCTGCGGGCATTAAATGCCTAGTGAAGAACGTAGACCTTCTTCTGCTAGCCATGGAGAATGACTGAAGACTTTTGAGGAAATAACATGTGTGCTAGCACAGAGCTGGAGACACTGTAGAGAGAAGTCTGGAGGGGTTGAGACCCCGAAATCCAAGCCACATGTTAGGGACTAGGGAAGGATGGGAGAGAGGACACCCAGTGTTATTGTAGAGGTTATGGTGGTATATTCAGCAGTCACATAAACTGTGGCTGTAGCTGATGGGGAGAATGATCTAGAATCACACCCTAACAGCTTGTTATGAAATCCAGGGACTGGAATAGGAAAGAGGCTTAAAGTAGCCTTGAGAAAGGTGATGGGATTTTGTCCAAACATGGTGTGTCTGAGGAGCAGTCCAGGAAATGAGTAGAAAGATGAGTCAGAATCCCAGACATACATTGTTTGCTTGAAGGTCCCCAGGCACCCTTGCTCAGATGTCCTCTCTTCAATGCTGTCCATGGAGAAGTAGGACAGTAAGGGTGAACAGTGTCTGATGTTCACTGTAGCTCTAAGTAGCCAACACTGGGTGCTAAGCCTGGCCCAGGAGGGTTCTGAAGTGTGGGTCCAGCCCCTTTGCTTCTCCATCCTATGGCAGAGCAAGCGTCCTTGTCTGGGGCACAGTACTGCGGCTCTGTCTTCCAGAGTCTCTGTCTTCCAGGGTCTCTGTCTTCCAGGGTCTCTGTGTGGATAGAGAGAATATTCCTCAAAACGAAAAACTGGGGCTCCACCTCACCCATTAGATTTAAACAAAAAAAAAGTCATACCCTTTTAAAACTCAATTTCCTTTTACTTTCCATTTAAAAAAAAAAAGGCCATTTTAAGATAAATTTATTCTTCCTTTTGGACTCAATGACTAAAAATGAAATTGGAATTTTAATTCTCATGCTCCCTGGCTGAGGTGAGCTGGGTCAAGCCAACATGAGGCAGGCTTCTAACACAACATCTTGCCTAGCAAGGGTATTCCCGAGGCTGGGAAAAGACAAAGGCTTTTCTGGCTTCCACTAGGAAATCAGCATTAACTGCACAGCAACCTCAGAAAATGAACACACACACACACACACACACACACACACACACATTCTCTCTTTAGATTCTATAACCTTCACTTAATGATATTGTTTCACTATCTCCTGAATGTCTGCAGCACAACAAGGTTTTGGAGAACATGTGTGAAGACAAGCGTTCACATGGATAAGCCTGGAGATTAGGGTACCTCAGGATACATGAACATCCCCATTGTAGTCTATAGCTAAGCCAATCGGAGCACAGGATACTCCAGCCCAAACGATCACATGTAAAGTAGGTTCTTGATCTGAAGTATTCTGTCAGAGCCAAAATTACAATGTTCATTCAATAGTTAAAGAAAACAAAAATTTTCTCTTTCTCTCTCTTTTCTTTTTTGATCAGGACTCAAACTCTTTCCCAACTAGGCCCTTTTTTACCAGAGGAATTTTTAATTATTTTTATTTTATGTGCATTGATGTTTTGATTGTATGTGTATCTGTGCAAGGGACTGGAGTTACAGACAGTGTAAGTTATCATATGGGCGTTGGGAATTGAACCAAGGTCCTCTGGAAGAGCAGCCAGTGCTCTCAACCACTGAGCCATCTCTCCAGCTTTCACCAGAGAAATTTTTATGCAACCTGGGTATGTAGTTATATAAGTCAAACATTTAGTAATAATAAATCATAAATAAATTTATTTTAAAGCAAATACTTATATAGAGATAATTTAGCAGCTATAAGAGAGGAAAGCAAAGTCACATATCACACGAGGTAAGCATTCTTATTTATTTTCACACAAGGAATTAAATCATTCTGCAGAATACAGAAGATCTTTGATGATTTTTCAAGTCGATTGATATATTGATTCTGTAATCTGCAAAGCTGAGAACATCACTTTATATACATCTTCAGTATGAAAATGGCATGAGCCGGGAGGTGGTGGCGCACGCCTTTAATCCTAGCACTTGGGAGGCAGAGACAGGGGATTTCTGAGTTCGAGGCCAGCCTGGTCTACAGAGTGAGTTCCAGGACAGCCAGGGGGACAGCCAGGGCTACACAGACAGAGAAACCCTGTCTCGGAAAAACCAAAAAAAAAAAAAAAAAAAAAAAAAAAAAAAGAAAAAAGAAAATGGCATGAGTATGTTTAGTCCCATTACAGAAAGTGGAAACTCTGTTGTAATTGTTGACACTTTTCTGGGGCAGATGCAGGAGAGGCTCAGCACAAGGTGGCTGTACTGTCTCAGCAAGATGCAGGAGACATCACCTTTCCAAGCCTTTGCAATGGTCTGGGTCTGTCTTTGGGCACCACACCACTTCCATAGGGAATTCCACATGTTAATTAATGGGCAGCCTCTACTTCTCTGGAGCTTGCCCTCTACTGACCCACGTTGTCTTACACAGTTAACCTGTCCCAAGAAGGGACAACCCATACTATAAAAAGTATGCCTAAGCCCTCAAGGTCACTCTGTGGGTAGAGCTGTTGGCCTTCAAGCCTGATGACCTGAGTTACTGTCTCTATCTGCAGGTAAAAGGAGAATGTGGAAGGAGAACCTATTCCCACAAGTTGTTCTTTGTAGCACGTACCCATGTGCGTGTACACATGCGCACACGCAAGCAGGAACACACACACACACACACACACACACACACACACATGCTAAATAAATAAATGTAAGAAATTAAAGATGGCTCAGTGGTTAAGAGCACTGACTGCTCTTCCAGAGGTCCTGAGTTCAATTCCCAGCAACCATATCGTGGCTCACAACCATCTGTAATGGGATTCGATGCCCTCTTCTGGTGTGTCTGAAGACAGCAACAGTGTACTCACATAAATAAATCTTTTTAAAAAGGGGGGGGGAAGAAAGAAAAGAAATTAAAGCCTATTCCTCTACAAAACAGTGAAATGTGTAACTTTAATTTTTTCAAACCTTATTTTTAATGATGGTTCTAAATGCTTTAACCTCCCTTGTAGCCCATCACTCAACAGAGGTAGTAGGAAAGAAAGAATATCGGGGGAGGTGGAGAAGGGAACCTGTTTAGAAAGGTTCTTTGGAGCAACTCCTCTCTGTGTTCTCAGTTCACAGACTAGCAGGCGGCGGCAGCTCAATCTACTCATAAACACTTCACAGATACACCAGCAGTCCAGTTCAGTAGAGTTGAGTTAGCAACAGCGGTGACATGATGACTAGACCTAGCAGAGACAGCCAGGCTTCAGCCTCGGCTCAAGTCAGCAGGAGGGACCAATAGGATCACCAGGCAAAGTTCTCAGCTGTGCCTCTCTCAGGGAATCGAAGATCAACGAAGACTGGAGACCTGCAACTGTTGCACAGCTAGCTGTACCAGCAAGCCAACCTCTCTCCGTCACTCTGTGGAGTCCTATTTATACCCTTCAAACATCATGTGTCCCCCACATGCCTCACCTCAACACATGCATCCATTCAGCCCTAGTCCTTGGAGGACAACACCAAATTGCAATTAACTGCAGCACACCATCAGAAGTTTTTTGGTGGGTTTCTCTCTTTGGAGTCCCGACAAATGCAGCTCAACTATGCAGTGTAAGGCGGATCAATACATGCATGCTGTCAGCAAAGCATCCTTCATCTCCAGTCCTTTCACATGCTTGCTTTAGCAGAACATCCTCTCTTCTGTGTCTACTTCAGGGAAATGTTCCTTCATGAGTCAGTTTTAATCTTTCACCTGTGTTCACTTTAACAAAACATTCCTTCATGTGTTTGCCCCAGCAAAACACCATCCAAACGACTTTCCAAAGAACCCTTAAAGTTTCTACTTCAGAAATGTCTGTTTAATCATCCAGATACGAGCCCTACACAGGTGTCACCCAGTAAGACCTAAACAGCTGGGACACTGACTTGAAAACATTGACTATTGTTAACCAGTTGACTCTGTTATCTGCCTCTCAAACCTCGATGCTCCATAAAGGTAGCCACTCAAACTATCTCTGCAGTCTGCCTCTGCTAACCATGCTTCAGTATAAACACTCCACTTCTGTCCTTTCCTGTCTTAGTGAATGCTTTTGTTTCTCATACCTTACTGCCATGTCAATGCTATGGTACACTAGGCCCAAGTTCACTTAGCATTTCATGAAATTCAAGTCAGCCATTGAATCAGCATTTTTTCTAAGTTGTCTCTTGTTTTTGTTTGTTTGTTTGTTTGGTTGGTTGGTTGGTTGGTTGGTTTAAGGCAGGCTCCCTCTAGGTAGCCCTGCCTGGCCTGGAACTTACTATGTAGACCAAGCTGGCCTCTAACTCATAGAGATCTACCTGCCTTTGCCTTCTGATTGTTGGGAATATATCACTACACCCAAAATTTATCTGTCCAGCTTGAACAGCAATTTTAAAAATACTTTCATTTTATTTTATGAGTACTAATGTTTTGCCAACATGAATGTCTGTGTTCCACTTCCATGCCTGGTACTTATGAAGGTTAAAGAGGGTGTCAAATCCCAGAAACTGTAGTTATAGGCAAAGCTGCAATGCGAGTGTTAGGAGTCAGAACTGAGTCTTCCAGAAGAGCAGTCAGTGCTCTTAATTGCTGTGCCATCTCTCCAGACCACCAAACAGCAGTTTTTAAAGCCAAACACTGAAATACAATACAACCCAAATATATACTAACTTGATACTTATATGCTGAAGGATATATCTACAATAGGAAAGCATCATAAGTCTTTTTTGATAATTAAATCATTTTATAAAAGCACAAAAATTTATATGTACAGGAAGAACAATTTATAACATACAATACTTGAATCTGAGCCAATTGGCGACAAGCATTCATCAACACCTGTGTTCAGAACCAAGGTTGCAGGTAAGTTCTATAATGTATCATAGGCAAATATATCCAGAAATGGAATGAATTCATTATATATTTTAATTACTATTATTATTGGCAGTAGTAGTAGTAAGAGTAGAAGTAGTGAGACAGGGGTTCTCTGTGTAGCCCTGTCTGTCCTGGAACTTGCTCTGTAGACCAGGCTGGCCTTGAACTCAGAGATCCACCTGCCTTGGCCTCCTGAGTGCTAGAATTAAAGGTGTGCACCACCATTGCCTGGTTTGAATTTGAATTATTAATGATGTGAGTTGTTTTATATTCAGAAACCTTCCACCATCGCCAACTTTTATTCGATCCCTGCATTTAGTAATATGGCCCCCCCTGGGGTCTCCTCCTCATTTAGGAGACTGGACTCTGGATGATACAGAGGGTAGAGATGAAACCTGAGTTAGGTGTGGTGGTTCAGCCATTTAATGTGAGTTTGAAACCAGAATGGTCTACATAGTGAGCTCTAGGACTTCCAGAGCTCCACAGAGAGACCCTGTCTTTAAAAAAGAGAAAAAGAAGAGCTGGGGAGACAACTTAGCATTTAAGGGTACTGGCTGCTCTTCCAGAGATCCTGGATTCAATTCCAGCAACCACATGGTGGCTCCCACCCACATGGTAGCTCCCAACCATTGAATATGATGCCCTCTTCTATCATGAAGGGACAAACACATAGACAGAGCACTCATATACATAAAATACATAAATAAATAATCTCTTAAAGAAGGAGAAGGAAACAAAAGAAGAAAGAAAAAAATCAGACCTGAAATAGCATCTGCTATTGTGTGGCCATGGGGAGAGGGGACAGAGAAGTAAACGCTACTTCAGAAGAGGGCCAAGGCCTGAGGATGTCATGGAACACTCCCGCAAGTCCCAATCAATCTCTGACCGATTGCCAGACTTGATTGGCCACTCTCCACATTCCTCCTGTATAAACCAATTTGTAGCTGAAAGAATTCTAATTGAAATGGGCACTTGCAGTGTACCTGCATTTATATGACAAATCTAATTTAGCCCTCACAACAGCATTTTAATATTAAGATTGGCAGTTTTGTGTAAATGTAAAAGCCAGAGGTGAGGTGGTGTCCTAAGAAAGTAACTGAGGGAGGTGGAGTTTGGGAATTTTTTACCCCCCAAAAAATTTTTATTGGTGTGTGTATGTGTGTGTGTGTGTGTGTGTGTGAGAGAGAGAGAGAGAGAGAGAGAGAGAGAGAGAGAGAGAGAGAGAGAAAGAGAGAGAGAGAGAGAGACTACACTGGTATCCACCTCTCTTTACTACCCCGCCACCTCTTTCTTTGGATTCCTCCTGGGTGGTTGCTTTTTAGACAAGGTCTCACTATGCTGCTCTTGTTGGCCTGGAAGTCACTATGTAGACCAAGCTGAAACTCACTATGTAGACCAGGCTAGCCTCAGGCTCTCAGAGATCTGCCTGCTTCTGCCTTCTGAGTTCTGGGATAAAGGAATATGCCAACATAACTGGCTTGTTTCTCTGTTGTCTACAAAAGAAAGGAAAGGACCTCGCTTTGTGTTTGAGTAGACAGAGGCTTATAGGACAGACCAGGAGAAGCAGCCCAGATCTCAGCAGACAATTTGAGGATGATGGTCTTATCCATGTGGCATTGCAGAATTAGGACCACAGGTCATAAGATATTAAGAGGCAGGGGCCAGGCTGATGGCTGAAATCATTGACTTGCAGAGACAAACATCTGCCCTTTGATGAGTCTCCCGTCATTGCATACAGAGTCTGCTTGACGTTAATATAGATTAATTCCAACTTGACATTTGCACTAGAGGAACTATTAACCCTTCCCCTCCTACAGGCCTGACCGGCAGGTGACCTCATCAAGCTCTTTTAGTCCCCTCCCCAGCCTCACATCTCTCTCTAGGACGCAGGAGTTATGACCGAGGGGAAACGCAGCTGCTGCTTCCTGAGTTCATTTTTCACAGTGGCTGTTTGGCTCTAGAGGCTGTCAGAGCTAAGTCTCAATGGGTGAGCAGGAGGGGCAGGTGGTGACAGGCTGTGTCCTGGGCTGCTCAAAGAATCTTTCTCATGCCCTCTGTAGTCCAGTCTCAAGACTAGAATGAGAAGAGCACTGTTGACAGTTGTTTTCCAATAGTGCTCTCCTCCTCCTCCTCTTCCTCCTGGTCCTCATCATTCTCCTGCTCCTCTTCTTCCTCTTACTCCTCCTCCTCTCCTTCTTTTTCTTTTTGAACTATGTGCTTTCATTCTGGTGGTTCATCTGACCCCGACCACAGACCTATAAAGGACCAGGCTTATGCTGCAGTGGAGACCTTGAGAATATCAAAGCCCAGTGAAAGCAGGTTAGTTAGTTTCCTGGTTTGTTCAGCTGGTCACGGTGTCAAGTCGATGCTTTTAGCCTCTGACAAAGACCCTTTCTACACACTATACTGCTTCCTTCCTATAAATAGAGGAAAAAAATTAAAGACTCAAGGGCTGTGGATGTAGCTCAGTTGGTAGATGCTTGTTTCTAAGATCACACACACAGCCCTGGGTTTGCGAGCCGGCTCTCTATGAACCAGATGTGATAGTATATGCCTATAACCCTGATACTTGAGAAGTAGAAGCAGGAAAATAAGAAGTTTGGGGTCATCCTGGGCTATGAGTGAGTTCAAGGCCAACAAGGGACACATGAGACCCCAGAGGGGAAAAAGAAGAAGAAAAAGACAAGAAGATAAAAAGACAGATAAAACCATACGTATCAACTGGCCCCAGCCAGCCCTTCTCCCAGCTACCAGGGCTTTCCCATGCACTTGCTCAGTGCTCTGCAGACACTGGATATTACCCACTCACCTCTCAGGGAACCCATCTTCCTTGGAGTCATGAGATCCATGGGATCTCTCCTGGTGGAGCTATAGAGAACGTTCCTTCATGGGGCATCACTGGCATACAGTGTATATTTCCCTTTTTACAGATGTTTAAATGGTCCTGTGGAGCCTTTAATATTCTTGGAGCCTGGTCACTAGGCCCTAGTTGTGTCTTGCCATTCTTTAAATATCCCAGTGATTTCCAAACCCCCAGTAGCGAGTTGAGAGGAGAAGCAATAGGTAGTTCTCCTGCCCACAAGCTGAGAACGTGCCATTTGGCATAGATTGCCTGTGGATCCAAGCCTTGCTCTACCCTCCATAGCAGAGTAGACTTGAAAATGTGGCTTCCAGATTTTGACATTTTACCCCAGGAAGTAATCATGAACGTGACACAAGCTAATGGGTCAAAAGCACAAGACTATGTCAACGTGACATATTTTTACAAACTAGTAATAGAAACAATATTAAGTCCTATTGCTTTAAGACATGCCGGTGTATATAGGTACTCAATAAAGAGAACTTGGTTTCTTTATTCTCAGCATCTATTTCAACAATCATGTAGTGGTTTTCATAAGAATGGCCCACATAGGTTCATGTATTTGAATGCTTAGTCATCAGAAAATGTCACTATTTGAACAGATTAGAAGGATTAGGAAGTCGTGGTCCTGATGGAGTTGGTGTGGTCTTGTTGGAGGAAATGTGTCACTGGTGTGGACATTAAGGTTTCACAAGCCTGTGTCAAGCCCAGTCTCTCTGTCTCTCTGCTTTCGGATCAGGATGTAGCTACTTTCAGTGCCTTGCTTGCTGCCATGCTCCCTGTCATGATGACAATGGGCTGATCCTCTGAAACTGTAAGCCAGCCCCCAGTTGTGTTAGAGTCACCACGACCATGGTGTCTCTTCACAGCAATAGAACAATGACTAAGACAGGTTATTAGCAATAGAAAACATGTATTATCTCCCTATTATATATCAGTGAGCAAAGCACCCAACTCTTTACCCCCACTAAATCCCCATGCAGCACCCCATGCAGCACGCAGTTCTCCAGCATGGGTTCAGTTTCTATCCTTCTCCTTAGAAACGCAGCAGCTGCATAGTCACTAGTAAAACAGAGCATGGCCTGCTGGGGCTGCCCCTGCCTACCTGATAGGGCCACAGTTACACTTGGGCATGTGCATGCCACTTGTGTGTAGCAGACACGCGTGATCTTTAAAGTATATGACACTTCCCACTGGGCCCTTCACAAAACACATTTGCTGACCTTGAGCTACAAAGTTCAGCTACTTGCCAGGGATTCTAACAGAAAAGAGAACTAGAGCCAGGGGCCAGAGCCGTTCAGTCTGATTTCAAAGGCGCAGTCTTAGTGTTGTATACTAGCGGGTTTCGGGGGACATTTTTTACATGGTGGCTATTAAATGGAAAGTTGAAAAATATGTATTTTAAAATGAAATATTCTAGTTTTGTCATAAGGCATTCACAAGATAGTCCATCTAGATGTTTTAATGATGGCTATGCAGCTATCACCACCCTGTTCCAGAACTTTCACTATTCCAAAGGGAAGCAACCCAGCTCAACACCAATCCCCCGACTACCTTCCACCCCAGGTGCCAACTGTTCAACCTTCTGCCTCCTCTGAGTGCAGGGAGCACTCTGCCTTGATCCGTATTTATTAGCACACTGTTTTTAAGGCCCATGCATATTGAAGGTGTATCAGGATTTCTGTTTCCTGGCTGAGTAATATGCCAGTGTGTGTTAATAGAGAAAACAGACACAGAGTACAAAACGCAGATGAGACGAAGAGAGCTGGGGGCTGTGCAGCAGGTACATTTGTAAGCATAAGGACCAGAGTGTGATAACAGAACCTACGTAACAATGCTGGGTGTGTGCCACACACCTGCAGTCCCAACACTGTGGAAGTAGAGGTCAAAGCCAGTCTAGCCTAATTGATAAGATGATTAGAGACTGATGAGAGACACTATCTCAGAGGAGATGGACACCTGAGATTTCTCTAGTCTCCGCCTGTATATACAAATGCGTATGCATGCCTACACACACATGAACACACGTGAGTGCACATACACACACACACACACACACACATACACACACAGCAAAAACCAAGATGAGGCAGATGACCTAACTTGAAAAGCAAATCTCTCTCCTTCTGCCTCTGTACCCCAGCTTTCCTCCATGACAGCAGCTGCTACAGGATTCTATGAGTCCTTCCTGAGTGGGTAAGTGCCCTGCAAACACACTGATGTAGCATCTGTGAACACAGTTCCATGCAGGGATGAATAAACCAGACATGTTCTGGCATCCTGCTGATATTCTTTGTTTCATTTTGTTTGTTTATTTGTTTGTTTGAGTCAGGGTTTCTCTGTGTAGCTCTGGCTGTCCTTGAACTCACTCTGTAGATCAGACTGGCCTCGAACTCACAGAGATCCACCTACTCTTGCTTCTTGAGTGCTGGGATTAAAGGCGTGCGCCACCACCGCCCGGCTTTGACAGTATCTTGAGGCTTGCTTTCCTACATTTGGGTCCACATTAGTCTTTTCAACAATTGCAGATAATTCCAAGAGATGGATGTGCCACCGTTTATCTATCTTGCTCCTATGAATGCATGTGGAGAAATTTTTGGTATTTTTCTCGATTGTTCATGGTGTTGTAGTAAATGCCCTAGGTACTCTTTTCCTTTGCTAGACTCTAGATATGTAACAAAAAAAAAAAGGCTTCAAAGTCACGACCACTTTCCCCTTGCTTGTCTTACGGACTCTGTATAGTGTTTTTGTGGTTCATTGATGCCGTGCATCATGTAGCAAGAAGTTGGTACTTAAGTGCCAAGTTTCATGTTTCCAGAAGAGGGCAGTAGGTAGGGTGGAAGGGGCTCTGAGTAAGGGCATTGCTCAATGTGAGGTGAAAGTCTTAGTGTCAGATACTCACCCCTGTGGTTGTTGAGTGATGAGAGAGGCAAGGAAGTGCTCCCTGCAGGCCCCAGTGAGAGAAGCCTGAGTCCCAGGATGCAACAGTACCTCCCGGGAGCTGGCGAGCCAAACAAGTGCTTCCTCTCCTCATCCCACACCATGACTCTATGCATTGGTTACAAGTGTTTCTCTCACAGAGTCCCGATGGGAAACTAGTATAGGGAATGAAGGGTTTACTTGGCTCATGGTTCCAGGATACAGTCCGCCATGGCTGGAGGCAGCTGGTCATGTTGCCTCTGTAGTCAGGAAGTAAATGGAGATGCATGCTGGTACTCAGCTCACCTCCTTTTTATTCAGTCTAGCAGTTAGGACGGGTCTCTCCACCAATTAACCTAATCTACACAATCTGCAGATACACTGAGAGGCTAACCTGATCTACACAGTCCCTTACAGGTATGTTCAGAGGCTCACCTCTTAAGGTGGACAATCCATGGTCCTGTGAGGTTGACAATATTAATCATCATGACCCACCAAGGACTATGGCTTTTGAAACGAGTGGGGGTGACACAGATGAACAATAAACCAGCTTGTAGGAGGGGGTAGCTGTCACCTCTTTCCCAGGGCACGCCTCACTTCTGATGCGTGAGGAGGAAGGGGTTCTTTAGGACAGGATTTGGGTAGGGTGGGTTAGAAATCTCCTGTAAAACAACCTTTCCAGAGTTCAGCACCTTTTAAAGGGGACAGTTTGGATCACACATCAGTGTGTATTTCTGCTTTGGATAGTCTTTCCCTGGGAGACTAAAATTGCTTCTCAAAGCTAAAGTTAATTCCATTCTTTGCAAATTGAGTTTTAGACAGCAGTAAAGTCTCACAGTGAGCCATCGGTCCTGGTTGGCTGTCTTCTTTAACCCTCGGTTCCTCACTACCTGGGCCCCCAAGGTTTTTCTCCCCGGCTGGAGGTATCTCCGCTTTCCATCATTCTCTTTTCTTTGTCCCATTGAGGCCTTTGAAGCGGTGAGAATTGGGTCCAGATCTTTCTGGAAAGGTGTGTCTGGGTGGTCTATGTCAGGTTCACAGTATTGAGCTTAAAGAATGGAAGAAACTGAAGAAGCACACACAGAGAGCAAAACAGTAAGGGCTTCTGTCCAGAAACAGAGCAGAGGTAAACACTGCCAGAGAGCCATAGGCTTTGAGCGAGCTGGGCGAGCATTGGTAACCTCTTAGACTCCCTTGTGAAGAGTCAGGACGAAGATGAGTTGGCTTTGGTTTTCTGTTTTGATTGACAGACTTGGATTATATAAGCCTTTATTTCTTGCACATGTCCTTTCCCACAATATATCTGATTTTAAGCATAGGCAGACTTAACCATGCATAGGCATACTATGGCAAATGGGGAATTTCCCTGAAAGCTCTGGGGACCAAGGTTACCTTTCTGTGTGGTCACCTAAAAATAGCTCAGCCCAAATCCCATTTCCCTTGATTTCAGGATGTGTTTTAGAACGTACTTGGTCACAGAAGGGGAATTACAAAGGGAGGAGGCACACATTCCAGTGTTTGGAGCAGAAGGCACATGCAGGTCAGGTGTCCAAGGTTGCTAAGCTATTCTGAGTGGTTTCTCTGCGTCAGGTCCTGGGAAGATTCTTCATCCTCCCTCCTTCCCTCCCTTCCTCTCTCACTCCCTCCCTCCTCCATACATCCAATTAATTGTGTTTAGTATTTGAGAGAGAGAGAGAGTTTATTTTGTAGCCAAAGCTAACCTGAAACTTGAAACTCACAATTCTTCTGCATTCATCCCCTGAGTAGTGGATTTAATTGGTTTTGAGACAAGGTCTTACTCTAGATCCTATATAGGCTTCAAACTTGTAGGAATCCTCCTGCCTCAGTCTCTTGAATGCTAGGATTTTGGTTGAGTGTCACCATGCTTTACCCACATATAGTTCTTTTCTGCCCCATGGTGCTGGGGACTGAACACGGGGTCTTGTGGATGCTTAGCAAACGCTCTGCCTGGAAGGCCTCCAGCTTCCATCTCCAAGTGTCTGGGATCATAGGCCTAAGTCACAGCGCCGAGCACTGTTATATGATAGACACACAACCTTGCTGTGCTCGCTTTGAAAACAGAGACTGCTACCACTCTCCATGAAGCAAGGGCTGTGGGTTGAGGCTCCAGGGACTAAGTAGCTCACTCGAGCCTGCACAGTTCCTGAGTAGCATCAGTGTACTAAGACTGAGTTTTAATTCAGTCAACAATTTCTAGTGCCATGTTCTCTCCAGACAGCAGCTGTATGGAGGTGGTATGTGGCCTGAGGCTAGGAGGGAATGACCACTGAGGCAGAGACTGAGGTCTATTGCTGGCTTGTGTGTAGGCATCCCCAGGTCCTTAATGTCACTAAGGCAGAACCTCAGCACAGTGGGAAAGGACAGCAGGGTATTCTTGGTGACCCTGACTGCATTCTGTTGGAGGATATTTGCTTCATCTATTAGCTTTCGAGTTATTGCCTTGTGCTAGGCAGCGGCTCTGCCCAGGCGTACCACGTTGTACCCAGCATCACAACCACCATCACTATGTGTCTGTGCCTCTGCTGCAGCTGTCGCAGCTCATTCTCCCTGCTTCCCAGCTAGCTCTCTTGGAGGAGCTTGGAGGAGCATCAAACCAGCCCCACAATCTCTAAGCTCCTGGGTGCCAGCAGCCCACGCAGTAGGGGCAGTGCTGGCCAGAGTTGTTCTTCTGTTGCTCTGGGTCCAAGCCAGGGATGGCTCTGTCAGCTGGGCCTTCCCTGCCCCCAGCTCAGCTCCAGCACACAATGAGTTTCAAGTCGTGAACCCTCAGTGAACTGGCCTGGTGAGCCCCAGATGAAATGGTAGAGCCTCTGTGAGTGAACTGTTGAGCCCTTAGAGTCTGGAGGGGTTGGGAAAGTGATGGCTAATAACATGGGAATCTGTGCCAGCCACCACCCCCTGACTCCTACCCCCGGCCTAGTTAAAGCCATTAGAGGCTCCAATAGTGCTATCCTTCCCTTGGTGTGTATGACAGTCCCAAAAACCCACAGAGTGGGATGACCCACTGAATGGGTAAATCAAGGCAGGTGTAGTATGGTAACTATAATACTGGTTCTTTGGAAATTCTGGATGAGTTCAGTGGTGGGCATTTGATTCCACAGAAAATAATCTGTCTCCAAATATTTATTCAGACATTTGTAAATAGAAATGTTCAGGAGAAAAACATCAATGTCTTTGAAGCATAAATATAAATGTTTTGCAGAATTACAGCTATGCTTTCATTTGAAGTATCTCCCTGGGTAGAGGTGCTAAAGTACTTTCAATGCTTAGAGTATTCAAGGTTAAGGTCCAGCCTGGGGAGCTGATCACAACCACCAAAGGATGGAGCAAGCAAGACCCTGAACTGAATCCCACACTCAGATCTGGACAACCCAGGTCAGCTCAGGCACCTCCTTCTGCTTTCTCGGTGGAGAAGTAGAGCTGGAAGGCAATGAGGAGGAGTGGGAACTGGTTGAAAATCAGGCCATAGAGTTGCAGGCTCCTCCGGGCCTTGCTGAATCCAAGGGTTACGAGCCTGGTGTCTGCGTTTCTCATGAAGGATTAGTACACTAAGAAGAAAAAGACATGAAAGCTTGTTTCCAAGACAGCATCTCTGCAAGGGAACCAGGAATAGCAGCCACCAGAATGTTATCGTCCTGGTAACCTGATCTCGGACCTGCAGCCCCTGGACTGCGGGAAGTCAGTGTCTGTGGTTTGAGCCCACACATCTGTGGTGATCTGTGGTAGCAGCTTGAGAGCTAAGACAACAGGCTGCTCTGCCAACCAGGCTTTCTGCTGTCTGTGCTTGCTGTCCACACACCCAGAGCTTCCTGTACACTCAGAAGCATAGAAGCCAGAGGTCAATTTTTGGTATCTTTGCCTCTTCACCTAATTTTTTGAGACAAGGTCTCCAGTCAACGTTTAGGAAGAATCTCCTATTTGCCAGCTTATGTGTATGCACAACTGTGTGTGCATCTGAGAAAGGACATTATAACAAAGGACACAAGAGGACCCAGGCTAGCAGTGAGAACAGAAAGCCACCTTTACTATGGCTCTTAGACACCAGAGCCCTTTCTCTTGAGACCTACAACAGGAGTCCCAAACGACAGTGAGAGAGCCCTTGTGTATCTTCACTCATGTGGCTGCTGCACTGAGTTCTGATCTCTCCCGCTGCTTTGCTACTTCCATGAATCTGTAAGAGCTTTTAGTTCAGTTCCTTGATAGAGAGGCTCGGATTCTGGAAACACACAGCCCTGCCCACTGGGAACACCTGGGGCCAGGCAAATCCAACCAATTCCTCCGATTCACAGAAGGGTTCACCACCTGTCTTGGTGCTCATTTCATGACTTTCCTAGAAGCCCAAATGTCCCAAGTCCAAATGCTATAGACTGAATCGTGTCTCCTCCAAATCCTGATGTTCAAGCTCTGACATCCTACGTGACTGCATTTTGAAACAGGGCCTTTAAGAGAGAATTAAGACATGACAGTTATAAGAGTGGGCTCTAATCTGGCATGATGGTGGTCAGGAAGCAGCTGTGTGTAATCAGAGGTCTCTCACCAGACACAGGCTCTGCCAGTGCCTCATTAGTGGACTTCCTATGTTTCAGAATGAGAGAAAATGTTTAAGCCACCCTCCATGTGGTATTTTGTCATGGCAGTTGAGGCTGACTGACATACCAAGGTCGTGGATTCTGTGCTAGGCTCCCCCAAGATAAAAGCTTTTCTTACCTTCAGTCCACGCTGCTCCTCTGCACACGCAGCTCAGCACACGCAGCTCACCTGGTACCTAATAACTTGAGTGAGTGCATGAATGAGGAACAGAACAGGTAATAAATGCCACGGGAGAGAGACCAGAGGGCAAGATTCACCTGTGGGGCCACAGTCAGGTGAGATTCCCATAGGGAACTTTTAGAAAAGAAGACTGTTCAGGCACAAGAAGGAGACAGGAAGACCTAAGAAGTGGCATTATCAAGGCCCGTCAGGGACAATCAATCAGATAGCAACCAGACCAGAGCAGAGGCTCCCCGGAGAGACAGGAAATGGCCTGGAAAGAAAGATTTGGCACTGCCAGTCACAAAGGCAGAAGAATGGTCTTAATGGCCTTTGGAGATAATGAACCTAGAGGGTCAATGCATGCGCATTCTTTATCATTTGAAAGCTCCAGAGTAGTCTTTCAAAGTGAAGCTGGGGCCTGGAAAGGAAGGTGCTCATCTACCGTAATTATATGCACAAAGCTCATTAGCAAAGTGTTTGCCTGTGTGCATTAGGCCCTGGATTCCATCCCGAGCACCACTGGAAATTAGTGATGTACAACTGTAACCCTAGCCTGAGGAAGGTGGAGGCAGGAGGACAAGAAATCCAAGGTCATCCCAGGCTGAATAGTAAGTTTGAATGTATCAGTTACTTTTCTGTTGCTGTGATAAAACACCATGGCCAAGACAACTTACAGAAGGGTTTATTTGGGTCTTATGTTTCCAGACGGTTAGAAAGTTAGAGTCTGTGATGATAGACTAGTAGCTGAGAGCTCACATCTCCAACCACAAACAGGAAGCAAAGAGAGTACACTGAAATGGCCTCTCAAACCCTACCCACAATGCATTCTTCTTCTAACAAGTTTGCACCTCCTAAGTTTCTCAAATAAGGTCATCAAGTAGAGACCAAGTATTCAAATGCACAAGAATGTGGAGAATATCCCACTCAAACTATCACACTGAGCCACATGAAAACTTGGATGGAAACACACACACACACACACACACACACACACACACACACACACACACAGTGAAAGAGAAGGAGAGCTACAGACACAGATAGACACACAGGGAGATGAACTCACTTGTACTTTCTAGAGTAAGGACTTTGCTCAGTGAAGCCCTTGGTTCCACCCTCATTGCCATGTGAACCAGCCTTGGTGGTCCAGGCTGGCACTCAGGAGGTGAAGACAGGAAGATCAGAAGTTCAAGGCCACTCTTAGCTAATTGAGCTACAAGAAACTTAAAACAAGCAAACAAAACCAAACATAGCGAAAAGGGAAGGAGTGTGAGAATGCTCAGAGAAAGCAGCTTCTGGGTATTCTCCCACAGAACTGCACAGTAACAAACTCCCCCAGGACGACGGGTACAACTCACTGAGTCTCGTCAGTCTTGGGCTCAATGCCAGAACAGAGGGAGCTGGAGCAGAAGATTCATAAGAGCCCTTCAGCCTTGGCCACACTGGCTTATAGAACATTTTGGGTGACTGGAAACCATTAGAGTCACACTATGGTTTATTACAGGAAAGGAATCAGATTAAATCATCCAGGGACCAAAAAACCCCCAGGCATGCAGCTCCTCTTGTCTTCTCCCCATCTGCTCAAAGTGAGCACGCCCTTGGCCTTGATGGACAGCTGTGATCACCAACCAGGAAGGTTCCCAGGCTTCTACACAGCCATGCAGTAATCCAAAGCCCTGCTCTACATTCATAGATTATCCTTTGTGACATTTGTTTTCCCCCAAGAAACACAGATACTTACTGAGTCCAGGTTGACCATGTAAGGGATGGTAAGACACTGTTTCCTTTGTAAGACCCCAACCCTGGGCCAGTGGTACTTCAAGATATTCCCAAGTGTATTGGGAGCCGACTTTAAGCAGAAAGCGGCTAGAAAGCAGCTATCAGCTTTGCAGCCATCTTGAGCCATATACCCTGACATGAGACTTGGTTTTCAACAGCCTACAACAGCTGAAGCACACTCTGATATCCCACATAGCTTGTTTTGCTGTTTAGTGCCTCCAGCTGCAAGGAGCACGTGGGATCCACGCCTACAAGGCGTGCGGTGCACGTGTTATCCACGTGCTATCCACGCCATACATGCCTGTAAGCCGCACGTGTTGTCCACGCCTGTAAGGCTTACGTCATATCCATGCCTACAAGGCATGTGGCAAAAGCCTATAAATACCCAGGATTTCCTTGTAGTGTGAGTGTGTGTGTGTGTGTGAGGGAATGGGGGTGTAGTAGTAGTAGGTGTAGTGGTGTGTGTATGGTGGAGACAGTAAAGAAGACTTTACTACAGATCCTCTGGCTTGTCTCTATTCTTCGACGCTCTTCCCCTTCTTCCCCCCACTCTCTCTCTTGCTAAACCCGGACCTGCAGAACAGAGTTACAGTTTGGCCCTTAAGGTGGGGCAGCTTGGGTCTTTTATACAAGTGGACTAACTCAGATGGATGCAAAAACAAAAGGTTTATTTTCTGGCATGTCGGGCTCAATCTTCAACTAGTCCCTTAAGGCGAGTGACTAGAAGGCAACCCCAATGGCTATTACAAGAAGTTTTTGTACTTTTTTAGGGGCACAGGTTACATAAGCAAGGTTATAATTCAAACTTATTGGCTAAGCATATTGACCTTTAAATCTATTGGCTAGCAAGCACGGGCAGATCATGACACGCATTTGAACTCTACCTGGACTTACCAGAGGGTCAGGTGACAATCAGTCAATACATTCTGAGGTTTTTCTGAGAATTGTTCACTCAAGAATGTTTCTGTGAGTGGAAAAATGGAACTTGGCCTGGCCTTGACCCCAGGCCGGAGGGGGAAGCTGTAAGGAGGTTGTGGGACTAGAAAAAGCCCTTAGGGTGCCTTACCTTCCCCTGGAATAGACCCAGCAGTGTGTAGGACTCCACGAGTGTTGATGGCTGCTGTGGGCATAAGGATTGTTTGTAGAATAATGTACATATTTTCACATTCCTCCTTCAAGGAATGTCCACTCTGCCAAGGTTAATGCCTCCATGATAGAGACAGCATGAATCCTGGAGGGTGTGGCTAATGTCTCAGCAAAATGACAGAACACAGTGACCTTCCAGACAGCCCTTAAGGCTGTGGGAAAGAAGCCTAAAAATATGAATTCAAAATATATAATTTCTCAACTATGTAAAATATAAGGATCTAATATGAATTATATGAGGGGCTTTGAGTATCTAGAAAAGCAGGGGCAACTATACTATGAGCCAGCTTGTCAGAAAGATACAAGGACAGGCAGATACAAAGGCAATAGAGTCCTGAGTTCAAGGCCAGTCTGGGACAAAGCAAATTTAGGTCCAGGAATGGTTGAAATGGTAATCTCAGGACAAGGTCCCACCCAGATAAGCTTATAAAGACAGACAGATCTCTAAAATTATTTTCTAATGTTTAAAAACAAACAAAATAAAACAAAACAAAAACCATGTACTTGCTGTCCTTTTCCTAAGAGTCAAGGGGCTAAAGTCATAGAAGGTTTTGTGAGATGGTCAGAAGGAAACCTGGAATAAATGCCTGAACTGATATGTAAATAGAAACTGGGTTTTCGGGCTTTATGAGATGAGCTAGCAGAAAGAGATAGCAGTTCTTTAGAATTTTTTTCTAGCTGTCTAGAGCTGAGCTGTCTGGAGATCTCTGGAGAGCGAGCACAGCTCTTCAAGAAGTTTTTCTAACAGGATTTCTGGTTTTGGTGAGAAAATCCATGGAGAGTGAACACAGCTCTTTTAGAATTTTTCCTAGCAACAGGATTTCTGACCTTGGTTGTATAAGGGTCCAAAAAATTGCTGAAGGAAGACCCCAAATTCAGTATGCAAAGACAAAGAGCATTTATTCTACAGAAACATCCAGCATTCAGGGGTCAACAATTCTCTAAAATGGTGACCACAGGCAAAGGCATGTAGACCTTCTTATAGGGAATTGGGGGAACTCTCTAGAAGGATTAAGTAATCCAAAATTTCATTGGTGGGTGCTATGGGGTCACAGACCCCCTAGTGGTCTGCATTCCAATGTCATGAACATTTAACAATATGATGAAATAGGGCTTCCTAGCACAGATGGCCCATTCTGAAATAAGATATTTCCCCATTTTTGTGGTTATCCCCAGGCTGTTCTTTGGGAGGGAGTTTTATGATCTTTTTCTGGATTTTATGGTCTGTCCCTGGAGCTGGTGTCTTATAGCCTAGTTTCTGGGACTTATGGTCTGTTCCTGGAGCTGGTGCCTTATGGACCCTTTTTGAAATCCCATCTGGTAATTAAATGGAGCAAATGGGGTCCTTAAATGGAGACAAATAGGGTATTTAAATGGATAAATGGGGTTTATGTCATCCTTTCAGTTGGAAATCCGGAGAATTACGTAGAGAGCTAACACAGTTCTTTTAGAATGTCTTCTAACAGCTATCCAGAGAAGGCTGTCCAAAGAGTGAACACAGCTCTTTTAGAAGTTTTTCTGGGTTTCTGATTTTGATCAGAAAACCCAAGAATTATTTTTAGAACTTTTAAAACAGAATTGATTTCTAACTTGGTGGGAAAATCCAAGAATTTTTTTTATAGCACCTTTTCTGACTCTGGTCATGATCATAAAACCCATGAACTATCTAGAGAGCATTTAGACATGCCTCAAGCAGAGGGTGCTGTCTCAAGCAGACTATAGAGCCAAGAGCTGTCTAGGGAGCCATCTCAAGCAGAACCGACTGTCAGCTTGTAACCCATGATTTGACTTTGAGTCATTTGTGTTGCTACTTCCAGACACCCCTTCTCTCTGGAACTCCTCTCCAAGCCGAGGCAGGTCCTTAGCAGATGCTTCAGTGAGGTGTCACATACTGTGACAGTCTCCCAGGAACTGAGAACAAAGACCAGACCTTTTCAAAAACAATGATGTATGTTTTATTATACACCATGCCATTTCTTTGCTCTCTTTTCCACGTCACCAAAGCAACTGTAACTGACCTGCTGGGAATGCTGTTGCTAACTCCCATTTCATGGATGAGGTAACTGAAGTTTGGAAAGGTTGCATGAGTGACATTTGACTCATACATTTCCATTCTTGGAGGGCCCTGCGTCCTGAGAAGATGGAAGTGAGGTGTGTGTATATGGGGGGTGGGGGGTTAGTGTCAATGTGTGTGTCACAGAGCATTTTCTGAGTCCTGTTAGTATGTGTGTTTATAGTCTCAGGGAGACTATTAGAGTGAAAGAAATATCTGTGATGGATCTTCTTGAATGTGGAAGAGAAGGAACCTAGTACTGAGAAGGAAAAAGACACAAAGCCCAACATAATAGGGCAGACATGTCTGATTAATAACAGTGGGACAGTGATCATACAGATGCATGTGGGCACACACACACACACACACACACACACACACACATATACAACCCAATTATAAGTAAATCAAGTGTGAAGAAAAGTGAGCAAGGATTAATTAGTTCATTTATAAAGAAATATAGAGCCAAGTGTGGTGGCATATGCCTGTGACTGCTGTACTTGGGGTCGAAGGAAGGGTTTAAAGTATTTATAGCCATTTGGGCTTTGGAGAGGGATCTTGTATCAAAATAGAAAGAAAGAAATATATAAAAGTTAAGAGGCAGAATGAAACTTGAAGATAATTTCATCTGGTCATATTGATAGACATACTTCAGAGTCTGTAGGAGACCTCTAGGGAGCTACAGAGGTGGCTCGGTGGTTGACATTACTTGCTGCCCCTTCAAGGGATTCAGCATCCTCTTCTGGTCTCCATGAGCTCCCAAACAGCTGAAATACACACTGACGAACATATACATAAACGTTTAACTTGGTTTTGTTTTGATTTTCTTTTTCTTCCTTCCTTTTTTGTTTTTTTGTTTTTTTGTTTTTTTGTTTTTTTGGTTTTTTGTTTTTTTGTTTTTTTGTTTTTTTGTTTTTTTGTTTTTTTGTTTTTTTGTTTTTCGAGACAGGGTTTCTCTGTGTGGTCCTGGCTGTCCTGGAACTCACTCTATAGACCAGGCTGGCCTTGAACTCAGAACTCAGAAATCCGCCTGCCTCTGCCTCCCAAGTGCTGGGATTAAAGGCGTGCGCCACCACTGCCCGGCTTTTGTTTTGTTTTTCAAGACAGAATTTCTCTGTGTAGCCGGGCTGTCCTATCCTAGAATTCACTCTGTAGACCAGGCTGGCCTCAAACTCAGAGATCCGCCTGCCTCTGTCTCCTGAGTGCTGGGATTAAAGGTGTGCACCACCGCCATCCAGCTAACATTTACTTTTTTTTTTTTTTTTTTTTAAAGAGCACATTCACTTTTTATCTGTAGAAAGGAGTCTGCATACACACTGCTGAAGGACCATGGATCCTCTGTCCTTTGTTCTGAACCAGCCTAAATCTGGATGTTACCTAAATGGCCACTCAGGAGAACTGCGGGATTTGGTGGCTTTGCTGTAAGCACCACCCTGTTCCCCTTCAGCAGAGTCAATAATGAAGGAAAAGCAGAGTCTCAGCCACAAAGCCAACCTCATGGCCAGAGAAACAGAAGTAAGCTGGCTGCTTTTGTCTGCTCCTTAAGTCATCTGTCGGCTAAGGACGGGAAGGAAGACCTTCAGGAGCCTATTCTGGTCTCAGGTTGCTGGCTCTCAGATAAAGCTCAGTCGAAGAAATCATTTCCAAGGGCTGGTGAGAGGTCTCAGCAAGTAAAGATGCTTGCTGCTAAGCCTGATGATCTGAGTTCAAGCCCCAGGACCCACATAGTGGAAGGAGAAAACTGGAATGCTCAACACATGTACACAAGTACCTATGCACGCACGCACGCACGCACGCACGCGCGCACACACACACACACACACACACACACTCACACACTCACACACAAATAAAAAATAATAAAAATTCACTTCCTTTTTTCCCCCTATATGTCAACACCAAAAAAATTGATTCCATGTGTGATGGTTTGTATATGTTTGGCACAGGGAATGGCACTATTAGAAGGTATGGCCCTAAAAACAAATTTTTTAAAAAAATTTTAAAAAATAAAAATAAGAAAGAAAGAAAGAAAGAAAGAAAGAAAGAAAGAGAGAGAGAGAGAGAGAGAAAGTATGGCCCTGTTCAAGTAGGTGTGGCCTTGTTGGAGCAGGTGTGGCACTGTGGGCATGAGTTCTAATACCCTGTCCTATCTGCCTGGAAGCCAGTATTCTGCTTACAGTTTTCAGAAAAAAATGTAGAATCTCAGCTCCTCCTGCACCATGCCAGCCTGGATGATGCCCTGCTCCTGCCTTGATGATAATGGATGGAACCTCTAAACCTGTAAGCCAGCTCCAATTAAATGTTGTCTTTATAAGAGTTGCCTTGGTTATGGTGTCTGCTCACAGTAGTAAAACACTAACTCAGATACCATGCTAATGGCCAAAGCTCAAGATGACCCCACTTGAAAAACATTTTTCTTAAGCCTTCTGTACTAAAGTAGCATCTTCTCTTTCTCAACAAACTAAGAATCTACAACTCTCCCGTTGCTCCACAAAGGGTCAGGGAGCATGTGAAGAGGCTTCACTACGAGTTATTCCCATGGCTGAGCCCAGCTCCTCATAGAGGAGGGTGAAATGCAGCTTGGCACATTATAGTCTTGTCTGATTGCAGTCACGGGATAAGCAAATCATTTTTATTTAAAACCAAAGAGCCCTATAATTTATTCATGAATGCCACACATTAGATCGCCCATCTTGATTTAGTTGCCTTCTCTGAAGCAGATTTATAGGATCTGAGTTATACACAGAATGCTCCCAAGCTAATAGAAAAAATTACTCAAAATATCCCCAATACAATACAATGTGGCAGTGAAGGGCATAAGTTCTTAAATCAGACCACAGTGCTTTCAAATCCTAGCTTCACTACTGCGGGCAAGTTACCCTCTCTGTGCCTTGATTTCCCTGTCTTAGGAATGGTCCTGCGGATAGTGGTATCACAGAGCTACTGAGAGGTTAAGTAACAAGCATGTGTATAAAATACCAGGAACCGTAATGACTGCCATGCAAGCATTTGCTATGGTTATCTCTGGTTACGATTATAACATTTCTGGTGTCAGCCTCTGCCCAGTGAGATGCCTTGGCAGGTAAGGGCACTTGCTGCCAAGTGCAATGGCCTAAATTTGATCCCTAGGACTCACATGGTGGAAGGAGAGAACACATTCCTACCTTTGTCCTCTGACCACCATACTTACTTGTCCGCGTGTTTGCACGTGCGCGCGCGCGCGCGCGCGCACACACACACACACACACACACACACACAAAGTAAATAACACATTATCTAAATGATAGGCATCTCCAACCTGATGTCACAACACACAGGAATTTCTTCCATTTCCACCACCTGTCCAAGGAAGAACCACCAAGGCAGGAGGAGGGACCTTGTCTAAGACTGGGGTAGTTGGGATTCTTGGGTTTATTGATGCAAAAAGTACAGCTCTCAGCTCAAAGAGAAGAAGACATAGTTTATTCGGACCATGGCCCGGGAAACATGGAGCAAAGTCACCCCAGGGGCCCAAGTTCCCAGGCAGAAGTGATTTCCTATAGAAGAACTGAGAAAATCAGAAATCAAGGTAAGCTGAAAATATATTGGTGCATCAGACAGGTGGTTACAGCAAGATGAGGGAAGTCTGGTCTGTAGGCCTCAGATGCTATCTGATAGCATTTTTATAGCTTTTGGGTTCTCAGGAGTTAGTGGTCTTCTAAGCATATAGATTCCAAAAGGTTTTTAAATATTAGTTGACAACATGTTAGCTCTGACAAGAAAGTGGGTGAGGACTAGCCGTTCAGGGGGCTAAAGCTAGTCCACGGTAAAGTAATTAGCTCCTGGACCCACAACATCCCAACACCTCCACATCCAGTGTGGTTCATCTCACTCAAGAGCATTCATTCCACCTCATAATTTTGATACCAAAAGAGGGGTTCCCCCTTTTGAATTCTTATACTATTTAATAAAAGAACTCAGAAATGAAATCAGAGCCGGGCGGTGGTGGCGCATGCCTTTAATCCCAGCACTTGGGAAACAGAGGCAGGCGGATTTCTGAGTTCGAGGCCAGCCTGGTCTACGAGTGAGTTCCAAGACAGCCAGAGCTACACAGAGAAACCCTGTCTCGAAAAAAAACAAAAAACAAAAAAACAAAACAAAACAAAAGAAATGAAATCAGAAGAAGCTGGAGGATATTTTTATTAGAATTTGAGAGAAAACACCGAAATAGGCAAGCTGAAAATCCTGTCTGCTGACAGGAGGAGGGAGATAGAGATGAGGAAAAGATGGAGCTCTTTAAGCCATGGCCCAAGGAACTGGCCAGGTTCAGCCACGGAGGCCAGGGTGGAGGGCTCCCCTGGTGTCACAGGAAGCAGATGTAGGGTTTGGCCAGTATCCAAAGGAAAATGATGAGGGAAAAGGGAAATTATGGTTTTCTGGGAAGTAAGCAGATGCTACAGTTCTGCATGAGAATGCCTGGCAGGTGACCACACTGGTGGCAACGTTTTATTTCATGTTGTGTGAGTGTCTGTCTATGTGTATGTATGTGTATGTATGTATGGTCTCTTCAGAGACCAGCAGAAACCACCAGATCTAGTATTCTAGGGAGGATGAGTCCATGAGCTCGTCAAGGGGGTAATTAGTCCTCCTGTGTCCTTAATATGTCTTTGGGTGAGTCAGTTTTCTTTTTTAGGGGGCCAGGTGATTGACAGGGCCAAGTGGATTAACTCTTTAAAGGAGGAGACCGTAGTATGCAGTGCTTGTGTAACTTAGAGTGGCTGGTTACCACCCAGTGCCAGGGGCAGAACTGAGACTCTGTTCTTTACCTTAAGGGCCTCAAGAGGTCTGAATACTGCTACACTTTCACTTGGTAGGGGGTTCTTGAAAGGGGGGCTTCCCTTCCTAGAGTTACCTGGATAGCACAAGACAGGGTCTGTCCTCAGTGGCCTCCAAGACTGATGGTGTTTGTAACATTCTCCCCTCAAGAACTGAGACCCTTAAATCAGTAAGGGATCAGACCAAGGACAGGAGCCCTCAAGTCCTTGTGGCACTTCTGGCTTCCATCCAGGAGAGGTCCTTTCTAGCTTCTGGCCAAGGACCTGAAGCAGGCCCCTAACCCTAACTACACTGTATCTCTCTCCTGAACCAGGACCTAACCCTAACTACACTGTATCTCTCTCCTACATCAGCAATGTCAGCATTTCCTGAACTTTAGGACCTGAAGCCTTCAGAATCTAAAGAACTTATCTCCTAATTTCATCACATAGAGATTAAGGGTTGTTTGTTTGTTTGTTTGTTTGTTTTTTGAGACAGGGTTTCTCTGTGTAGTCCTGGCTGTCCTGGAACTCACTCTGTAGACCAGGCTGGCCTCGAACTAGAAATCCACCTGCCTCTGCCTCCCAAGTGCTGAGATTAAAGGCGTGTGCCACCACCGCCTGGTGGTTTTTTTTTTTTTAAGATTATTTATTTTATGTATATGAGTACACTGTTACTGTCTTCAGACACACCAGAAAGGGTTATTGGATACCATTACAGATGGTTGTAAGTCACCATGTGGGTGCTGAGAATTGAACTCAGGACCTCTGGAAGAGCAGTCAATGCTCTTAACCACTGAGCCATCTCTCCAGCACTGGGATTAAGTTTTAATACACATTTTAGACAATAAAAACATTAAAATGATAGAAGAGATATTTTACTGAAAAGGAAAGGCAACAGAGCCAGGTGTAGTGGAACACTCCTGTGGTCCTAGCCCACTAGAGACTAAAGAACAAAGATTCTTAATTTTGAGGCCAACCTGAGCTATAAATTAAGTTTGTTCTTGGACTACTTATCACTATCCAGTCTCAAACAACAAACACAGCAAAGAACAAAAAGAAAAGTCTTGTTTCTGAACTTACCCTTTCCTTGGATTTCGTATGTTTACAGCCCGATTTTGTTGTTGTTGTTGTTGTTGTTTGTTACCTGGTAGCGACCCTTAGGGTCCTTCTTAGATAAGAAGGATTTAGTCAGTATGTTATTGAGATAAACCCACACTTCTAACTTAGATTTATGTTAGGACAGAAACCCGAGGCCATTTGTAGCAGTGTATGACTGCCAGAGACATCATTATACAGCACAATCCAGCTATAAAGACAAGTATCAGGACAGGACGCTCGACTATAAAGACTCCTTCAGACAAATCCCTTGTTTGAATAGCAACGAAACATCTAAAAGTAGAAACGAGGAAAGTTTGAGCCCTTTCTGCTCTGGATGGATGTTTGTGGGCTATTAACTGAAGAGGGTTCAGAAACCAGGGATAAATGGCATGCTGATTCGGGGTTGAGTGGAATAATGGGAGGCTCTTGGAAATTTAAGAATCGTTCCTAATGGGACTTGTGTATTTGCAATTCCGTGGGCCAGTATGCTTAAATTCAGAGATGATGAGGGCACTCGGAACTAAATCACAGAAATAAATTTAGTAAGGAGCGTCAGAGGAGGTAGAAATTGAGATAAAGCCAACGTTCTGGCCTAGCGTCTCTATTTCCCGACTCACTAGCAATCCTGACTGAGGGGTAGTGTTCTAACTAGAAGCTAAAAGCAGTCCTTGGACAGACGGTTGGACCCTAGAAGAAGCTGCAGACGTTGATGTCCGTCATTGCCAGGTCACCTTTGAAGACAGTGATGCTTGGGACGGAACATTGGATGTTTGTAAAGGGGAAACAAGAGGTGACCGGAGGGTCGGGTCGGGTCGGTAAGCATATATTCTAGTGACACCTGTTGTCCTGGAATTCTTAATAGTGCCCCTTTCCACTCACTAAAATATATAGATTTGTGCGCTTATCACTTGATCGTCTCCCACAGATGAAACTGGCCAAAGGACCCGGGTTTTTGAATGAGTGTAGACTTACAGTCTACTTTCTGCAAACAGGCATCCGTCCAGCCAAGAGGTGAACACCCACCCTGGCCGGGTCGGCCCCACCTCTACCCTGCCTCACTAGCCCCGCCCTGCTCCCTCTACCTCCCTTCATTGTCCTTCCCTGAGAGGGCTGGACAAGAGAGCCCAGCTTCCATGTTGTTCTAGTGCCACCTTCAGGACATATTGGGGAATCGCCTGTCCTGCCACAAGCCGTGGTTTTGGCTAACCTTGAGCGTGGGCCAAGCTCAGGTTTGGAGTGAGCTGGACCCAGCTGAAGCCGAGAAAACTAAGCTCTTTTTACCCATTTGTTTTCCAGAAAGGAAAAAGAAGTCTATTTAATGCACAGGATTTTAATGCCCCTGCTGCAGCTCCAAGCAGCTAGCTGCCTCTAACTTGTCTACCCATCCTTAACAAAGATCTTAGAAGGGGAGGGAAAGAAGGGTGGGCTACTAAATATTCTCTCTCTCTCTCTCTCTCTCTCTCTCTCTCTCTCTCTCTCTCTGTCTCTCTCTTCCTTCTTCCCTCCCCCTCTCTCTCTCCTTCTCTCTTCCTCCCTCCCTCTCTCTCCCTCTCTCTTTCTCTCTTCCTCCCTCCTCTCTCTCTCTGTCTCTCTCTTCCCTCTTCCCTCCCCCTCTCTCTCCTTCTCTCTTCCTCCCTCCTCTCTCTCCCTCTCTCTTTCTCTTTCCCTCCCCCCTCTCTCCCCTTCTCTCTTCCTCCCTCCCTCTCTCTCCCTCTCTCTTTCTCTCTCCCTCCCTCCTCCCTCTCTCTCTTCCTTCTTCCCTCTCCCTCTCCTTCTCTCTTCCTCCCTCCTTCTCTCTCCCTCCCTCCTCTCTCTCTCTCTGTCTCTCTCTGTCTCTCTCTGTCTCTCTCTTCCTTCTTCCCTCCCCCTCTCTCTCTCCTTCTCTCTTCCTCCCTCCCTCTCTCTCCCTCTCTCTTTCTCTCTCCCTCCCTCCTCCCTCTCTCTCTTCCTTCTTCCCTCTCCCTCTCTCTCCTTCTCTCTTCCTCCCTCCTTCTCTCTCCCTCCCTCCTCTCTCTCTCTCTCTCTCTCTCTCTCTCTCCCTCTCCCTCTTTTTCTCTCTCATTTGAACTTGGGAGTTTTTCTGAAGCTGCTCTGATTTGAGCAATATTTCAAAATTACAAAAACAAAAGCCTCATAAAAATCTATTATATTGGCCCATGTGAGGCTGAGTTGTGGATAAAGACAATGCCTTTCCTTTGATCTGGAATTTATTAATATAGAAAATCTCCTAGGTCATTAAATGAACCCAGACAGTGACAATTCTTGATAAAATTTGTCAGAACAGATGTCAGGGGCCTCAGGGTTCTTGGGTGGTACAGACAAGAGACTACTGGGCTGGCCATTTCTCAAGATGTTCTTTACAAAATAACTGGGTTTACAAAGTTTTTATATCCACAGGAGGTTTTCTTACTGACATTTATCCTGCCTGGAAACCTGTCGCCCAAACTGCTTTTGGATTTATGCCTTGATAATAACTGTTACATTGTGAATGCCAGATCCACCTTAGTGAGAATCATCTCAAATTTCCCTTTCTTCCAAGGTAGGTTCCTAGGAGAGGATGTGAGGGGGGAAGGTGACAAAGATGTCTTGCTCTTGAAATCACACTTGTCTTTCCAACTCCCTGGCATGGTGTGAATTTCAGTCTAAATGCCCATGTAAGGCCCCTTAAGATAGATATTGTTGCCTGCACTAATTCATAAGACAGAGCTCTGGGAAGGACTGGGACAGTGGTAGAGGTAACAGGAAACGGTTTGCCTTAGGTAAACACTGTATAGTCACATGCTGCCTGCTTGGAGCAGCAGAGATCCATGCCAGTCACCTCCATGGATGTGACTCTGCCATCAAGAACTTCTCCACCACTGAGAGCTTTAGTGGTGTTTTGAGTAGATTTGATCAATTGCTATTTTCCTAGACTCTGGGTCTTTAAACCTGACATTTTCAGTTGTAGACTCAGAAGCTATAGGTGTATTTCCAGAAGCTCAGAGCCCAATAGGATTCCTTGCTAGTTTCCCCAGAGTTCCTGAGGGCAGGAGCCGAGGCAGCAGAGTAGCCCAGCCTGGGCAGCCTTGGCAAGCATACCATTCTCAGTCCATGCCCCCAAACACCTTACTCTCCAGCTTGGGCACCTAGAGGGGCACAGTGGGAAAGGCTGTGCCCAGTGTCCTGTGCCAATTCTCTCAGTGGACAAGTCATTGCACCAGATGCTTTCCTTCATGAAAACTGAACAAACCAAGGTCCATTTCCTAAAGGACAGACTGAGACTGACCAACTTCCTGCTTCTAATGGAGGGTGCTCTCCCTAGTGGAACTGTACCAGCCTCTAGCCAAGATGACCCTTCTGAGTGCCACTGGATGGTGACAGGGATTGTTTCCCCATACCAAACACAAACAGGAAGTTTAATTCAAATAATACCCAGAAGTTGAGCTGGGGATATGCTTCAGTGGGTAAAAGCACTCATACAAGAATGAGGCCCTGAGTTCAGATCCCAGCAACCACAGTGGGAAAAGCCAGGCACTGGTTTGTAACGCTAATGCATGGGCAGAAATAGGAGGCTCACTGGGGTATCAGGGAAGACGACAGAACATGGTAGAGCAGGGCACACAATGGCACCCTCTGGCCTCTGTATACACACTTGCAGGCTCTTACATGTGCACACGTGTACCACATGTATGTGCACACACACACAAACTATGCCCAGACTGCACAGGTATACCACATGCATGCACACACATGCACACACATGCACACAAATCATGCCCAGAAAGAGCTGATAGTCCCATCTTGATGGCATGGAAATTGAGCTGTAGCTAGCTAGCAATTCCATTTTCACACACCGCCACACAGCCCAACAGACAGAGCAAGTTGCACACATATGGTACCAGCATGGCACCTTGGTCTGTGTGCAAGTGCACAAATGCATTAAGGGGAAATCTAGAAATAAGCAACTTTACTCTTAGCTGCCCTGTAGGGTTTTGCATCATTTTGTTAATGTTCGACTTAACTTATGTAGCCCTTTTGGTCACATTTTTAACTTACATTTTTTGTGTGAAGAGGTGAGTGTGGAGGTCACAGGACAGTGTGCGAAGGTCAGAGGTCAGTGTGTGGAGGTCAGAGGTCAGTGTGTGGAGGTCACAGGACAGTGTGTGGAGGTCAGAGGTCAGTGTGTGGAGGTCAGAGGTCAGTGTGTGGAGGTCAGAGGTCAGTGTGTGGAGGTCAGAGGACAGTGTGTGTGGAGGTCAGAGGTCAGTGTGTGGAGGTCAGAGGACAGTGTGTGGAGGTCAGAGGTCAGTATGTGAAGGTCACAGGACAGTGTGTGGAGGTCAGAGGTCAGTGTGTGGAGGTCAGAGGACAGTGTGTGGAGGTCAGAGGACAGTGTGTGTGGAGGTCAGAGGTCAGTGTATGTGGAGGTCAGAGGTCAGTGTGTGGAGGTCAGAGGTCAGTGTGTGTGGAGGTCAGAGGACAGTGTGTGGAGGTCAGAGGACAGTGTGTGGAGGTCAGAGGACAGTGTGTGGAGGTCACAGGACAGTGTGTGGAGGTCACAGGACAGTGTGTGGAGGTCAGAGGACAGTGTGTAGAGGTCAGAGGTCAGTATGTAAAGGTCAGAGGACAGTGTGTGGAGGTCAGAGGTCAGTATGTAAAGGTCACAGGTCAGTATGTAAAGGTCACAGGACAGTGTGTGGAGGTCAGAGTATGATATAGAGGAGGGGTCAGTTCTCGCCTTCTGCCACTGTTGTTTTGTAAAAACACAAACCCCAGACATTTGATTTTACCAAATGAATACTCAGGAGGCAGACTCTGGAGAAAACCTGCTAGCTCAGAGGAGCAGAGAAAGCACCCAGCTTGCCTTCTACTCCACTTTCCAGAAAGAAAAAGCTCTTCTTCTCCAAGCTCTCTTAAATCCCCTTCAACTCAAAGACCCTCCTTTCTGTTTACTTCTGTTCACTCTCTGTCAGCTGGTGCTTGTTCTGCCTCTTGACCTAGAGTTGCCTTCATTTAGCTCTTGGTTTAAAGGTGTGTGTTAGTGAGCCACACCACAACAAGGTGGTTTTGTTTTTTTCAGTAAGTAACACAATCTTGGGGTTCAGTGTGATCAAATACCCTGCAATCCACCACATAGGTCCTGAGGATTGAAGTCAGGTCATCGGGCTTGGCAGCCGATACCTTTACACATGGAGACATCTTGCTGGTCCCATATTTTATTTAATTTTGTTTTTAGTTTGAACAATTTAGGAGAAAGAGGCATAGACAGTCAGTTTCACAGTGTCTTGGGCCTCTGACACTCTTAGTTAGGACACAGATTCAGATAAAGCTACCATCCTGGGCAGGATTGCTCTAGACATAGCACGGTCACCTTTCTAGAGGCCTTCAGTAGGAGTCTCAGGAGAGGAGCCCGGGCTCCAGGCTGGCTATTTGTTGGGAGGGAATGAATGACTCATGTCTGCTGTCACACCTCCTTAGATTTTTTTTTTTTTTTTTTTTACTCAGACTTTCCCACGAGACAAGTTCCTGTTTGTCTTTCATTTATTAGCACATCCCTGCAGCTTGGAGGTGTGCGAGTGCAAACTAGGAGCCATTTGCAGCAAGTGCACAGGATGTGCCGACTTGTGTCACCCATGCAAATGTGACTTCAAACAGTTGGGCCACTTCTCCTCTGCCGAGTGTCTCTTGTGAAGCTGTGGATGTCATAAGCTGGGGGCTGAACCCATGCTCCGTATCTAGGAGAGGGGAAAGCTACAGAGAGTGCAGACTCAGATGCAGGATTGCAGAGTATCTGCTCTGTTCCGCTCTAGTTAAGGCTCCTGGGCTCCAGGGATTGGCTGTGAGTCACCCTTCCAGGGCCTGCAACACTGCCTCTGCAGGTGTGGAAGGCCACACGCCACACCCTTATACTCAGTGGCTGTCATCTCAAACTGAACTACAATAGCAGTAGCATTGGGCTTGTAAATGAGAAAATGTAAAAATAAACCCATCACTTGCCAGCCTGAATCTATGGCAAGCGGGTTGGGGTTGCTGAGGAGGTTGAACGTTCTAGTAGAGACCCCTGGCTAACCTTAAGACTCAAGTGTGTCCCAAATATTTACCAAATGACTTGGTGCTTATCCACCACTCTGATTTAGTTGGGCATGTACCATGCTCAGTCTGTCAGCCTTGTGTTTGGGCTTGTTCCAATCCTATAATGCTTGCTGCCAGGCTTAGCTTCCACTACATTACCCTGGGCCATCTCAGCACAAAGAGGAACGAGGCAGGACCCTAGTCTGGAGGAATTTTCTGTCTAGTGCAGGAGGCAAGAGTGTGAGCAGAGATTTCCAAAAGTATGCAAACTGTTCCCTAGACTTTGGGGTCCCTGTTGAAACAGGGACAGCATTAGAAGTCAGAAAAGACTACAGGACCAGAGTAGCAAGTTCAGAAGCAAACCTGAGTCTGGAGAAAAATCTAGATTGATCATAGATAAAACCCCTAAGAAGAGGACGAGATAGGTCAGTCAGCAAACTGCTCCTGCCCAAGTACAGGACCTGAATTAGACCCAAAACACACATAGGAAGCCTACTGGGGTGGCACATGCTTGTAATAGGCATGATCCTAGGACTCCCTGGCCATCAAGAGACTCAAAATCCAAGATGGACTGCACTCAGGAACAACAAGCACAAGGTTGACCTCTGACCTCCACATACACACACAAACACATATGTACATGTACCCATATACACCATGCACAGATTCCCCCAAAAGATCCTTGAGAAGAGTAGAATTATTCAGTACATTCTACTTAAGTGATTCTTTAACTGTCTGGAAAGAAATCAAGCTAGAATCATCACTGCCTTAAGTTGCGTACCCCAAATTAAGGGGTTTAACTGACACAGAACTATAAACACACTACCAATCAACAGAAGGGGAAAACAAGTGTTTATGTGATCTTAGGGATGATAAGAGAATTTTTAAGCTAAATACTCAAAACAGGCATTATAAGGAAAGTTAAACCATTGCCACCTTGGTTTTTCTCAACATCTCTTCTGCCCTTTCTGGTATTTTTGAAACATATAGAAGCTTTGACTTTTATATAATGAAATTTATCAGGGTGGGTATTCTATAAAAATATTTATCAACCAATGGAAAAGACGGGTAAATTAATGAGAAATGGATCAAGGAAAGGAACAAACAATTCAGCAAAGAAGAAATCCATACACACACACACAATACTCACACGCATTCACACACACACAGAATACTCACACACATTCACACACACACTCACACACACACACACACACACACACACACACACACACACACACACATAGAGGCAATGAGGTGCAGTGGGTAGAAGCATTTGTTACACAAGTGTGAGGACTTGAGTTTAGATCCCCAGGGCCAAGGAAAAGCCAGGCATGTAATGTAAGTAAGTGTCTGCAACCCAGAGTTCCTGGGAAGATGGCGGGCGGAGAGCGAATGCCAAGGAAGTCATAGGCCAAGGAGCCTGGCATCTGTGGCAGCAAACGACATACAGGTCTGTCTCAGAGTAGGAGATGAGAATGCACACTGAAGATTGTGCTCTGACCTCATCATGTCCACTATAGCGTGTGCTACACACACACACACACAAACACACACACACACACACACCACACACGTCAATGAACGTATAGTACTCAAATTCACTAGTAATAAAAAAGGAAAGAAAAAGTGTCATGTCTTAGGTTTTCCATTGCTGAGAAGAGACTCCATGATCAAGGCAACTCTTACAAAGGACAATATTTAATTGAAGCCGGCTTATAGGTTTAGAGGTTTAATCCATTATCATCAAGTAGGCATGGTGCTGGAGATAGCTATGAGAGTTCTATTTCTTGTTCTGAAGGCAACCAGGAGAAGACTGGATCACACTGACCAGACTTAGGCATATTTATGAGACCTCAAAGCCCCGCCTCCACAGGGACACACTTCCTCCAACAAGGCCACAGCTCATATAGTGCCACTCCCTAGGCCAAGCATATTCAAACACATGAGTCTATGGGGGACCAAACCCTTTCAAACAACTACAAAAAGCAAGTCTAACATTTAAGAGGGTTTGAGAAAAAGAACTCTCACCCCCTGTTATACAAATGTAAATAGTAGCAACCTATACTGGCTATACAGTCAAATATATGAACTAATCAGTAACTACTAATAATTGTTATATATCAGAGAGGACTTATGTAGAGGACATTTGTTACAGTGTAGTTAACAATAGTCTAAACAACAAAAAACAATATATCCATCCACAAATAAGGTAACCACTGAGTGCACTGGGCATTCAGTTCACAAATCCCTGTCCTATTCTAAACAGCCCCAGCTTAAAGTGTGGTTGTTCTGACCCTCAGTTCTCAGAGCATGCCCAGTTTCCTATATCCCATTAATCTGTAGTAAGATATAAACAGTATACCTTTTACAAATAAGTATTTTGGGGGATGGTGAGATGGTTCAGTGGTTAAGAACACTCTCTTCTGAAATGACTCCTACATTTAAAAAAATACACAAATAATTTTTTTTTAAAGATTTATATGAGTACACTGTCGCTGTTTTCAGAAACACCAGAAGAGGGCATTAGATTCCATTATGGTTGTGAGCCACCATGTGGTTGCTAGGAATTGAACTCAGGACCTCTGGAAGAACAGTCAGTGGTCTTAACTGCTGAGTCGCCCCTCCAGCCCTAAATAAATTTTAAAAAATAAGTACTTTGTTTAAAATAATAGAATACAGTGCCTTCTTTTCTGGACGATATAGATCAGAGAACTAGATACAATAGCTTATTATAGAATAATTTTATAAAAATAGCTACTGTCCGGTGGCTGAAGAACATTTTATTCTTGTAAGGGGGTTAGAAACCTCCGGAGTCAGGTGGAGGGGTGGCTTACATGCTAGACTACTTACTGCTGCACAGGCACAGGCATGGTGCTCACAACTGTCTGGAACTCCAGTTCCAGAGCATCTGATACGCCCTTCTGGCCTTTGCAGGCCCTGCACACACATGATGCACATACACACGCACATACACACACACACACACACACACACACACACACACACACACACACTCAAGAATTCTCATACATGTAAAATAAGATCAAGTCTCCCATATCTATCTTCAAAAGTATTTACTTATTTGGGGTCTTCCCAAAAGTGTCCAGATATATTCCAACGTAAATTAGAAGTCCTTACAGATTCTATGGATGTGGCTTGGCTCTTTGGGCCAGGGGGTGATCTAAGAGCATGTTAGGCAGTAACATCTAAGTCCTGAGGGCTAACCTGCAGTTGAATAATGCAACCAGCACCTACTAAGGTCACCTTAGACAACCTACCTACTACTCCCAAGTCTCTACTTTACCGTCCATTAAGTGGGTGCAATTGCCAACTTTCCTTTTTAAATGATTTATTTATTTTGTGTGTATGTGTTTGGTCAAGCACACCAGAAGGCATCAGATCTCACGGGACTACAGTTAGAGATGGTTGGGGGTAGTCATGCAGATGCTGGAAAATGAACTCAGGATCTCTGGAAGAACAGCTGGCTCTCTTAATCACTGAGCATTTCTTCAGCCCCCGCCTCATTTCTTCTGACAGAAAGGGGAAATACCTACAGGACAATAGCACCATGTCACACAGAGCCCGCTCATCTGTTCCAGGCCTTTCGTTTTCCAGCAGAAAACCCATTCCTTTTTATAGTCAACTGCAGCAGCGTGATCCCAATAGACTAGCATTCAGGTTGTATCCTCATGCTCTGAAGTATCTGTCTTGCCTGGGGGCACCTGACCCAGACCGGCTGACAGTTATGGGAGTTGAGGAAGAGCTCAGACACACACCAGGTCTCTGATGACCTAAATGCTGTGGCCAGTGTTACCTGAGACCTACTTCCTCTTGTGCAAAGAATGAGGCCAGACCAGTTTCTTCCCAAGCCTTCCTGGGGGGGGCTTTCAAGAGAGGAATGCTGTTTCCGTTTGGAAGAGAGGCTGACCCTCTTGATGTTATGTTGAATCTAGGCAGCTGGGCAGAGGTTGTGAAGTGTCTCATTACTCAGGGAGGAACAAGATGCTAGCCCGTGCCCACTCTGAGGTAACAGGCTGCTAGTGTGGGCACTAAAGCCATTTAGTTGCTGTTGGCCATCCTCAGCTCTGGCTAGCATCCTCAATAAAGACAGTCTCAGGAGGCACCAGATCTTCCCTTCAGCCTCCACAGCGACTGCACACGAACTAGTTTACAGATTCCTGCAATTTTATCTCCCTTCATTCATCTGACAACCTGGAGTTTGTAGGTTTGCCTGAACAATACTGCCGGGACCATTTGTGGATGGGGATGATGGGAAGAACCAAGTTAGACAATCACATCCAACTGTTCTGGGTCAGCAAAGGGACCTGGGGTTTATGGGGAGGTTCCTGCCCCAGGTCTGATGGCGGTGATATACATTCTGAAACTAGCTAGATTGGGAGAGGTACCAGAAGACTTTCGTGGCCGCTTCATCCCTTTGCTATGGAAGGCCTCAGCAGGAGCAGCAATCTTAGCTGGAAGGAGAGTTGTCTACAGACAGGTTACACGGAGAAGGCTAAATTCTGCTCACTGGGACAGCATGGGTGGCATTCCTGTGATAGTAAGAGTATCCGGTCTCTGTTAGAACTGTAGAGGAGAGGCGGACTCACGGAGTCCATTGATACATTAATATTCTGTCAAATCATTATAAGCCATAACTCCCTATAGGAAGGAAACTTCTTATAGGTGCCAGAAAGCTCACTGAAACTGCCACAGAGGGATGTCCCTGGCTCAGGTTCTATCTGAACACTGGAAGGAGTAGACTCAAGGGTACTGACTCCTAGAAGTCATGAAGGGAAATGCTGGCTCTTATGTGACCTTGGATAAGCCAGCCGCATAAAGGACAGGAAATAAGCAAACTTCTGCTTTTTTGCCTGCTCGCCCTTGATCTTGCTGGAAAGTTCATCTATCCTACTGCTGAGCCATTCCTTCCTGGTTTTAGAGCCTACTTCTTTGGGATTCGAATAAATACTGAAGACCAGCTGAGACATCCAGCCTCATGGACTGAACAATGCTATATTCTTGGCCTTTCTATCAGGACATGGCACTGTTAGATTAGCCTGTAAGCCACTCTAATAAATCCCCTTTTGAGATGTATATGTATTATATTGTTAGGGTCTGAAAATCCAAAACAACCCAAGCAGGCACAAGAGTCTGGCAAAGCAAAATCTTTACTTGAATTAGACAGCAAAGACTGACCAGTCAGGGGCAACAGCACAGACTCAGGAGCTGAACTGTGACCCCTGAGCCACGATGTACTTACAGAGTTTGTAAGCTCGAAATCCACAAACATCTGTGCCATGTTGTAGTCACAATTTTTCATCAATCAGAAGCATTTGTTCTTTTGTGATTGGGAACAACCATTATGTTTAGGGGAACAAAAGAAGAATAAGGAGGAAATTGAATAACCATCTGGAAAGGTCCCCTAGAGTCTGAAAATTTGAACTTAATTTCATCTTATGATCAGAATGGAGTTTGAAAACAAAATGGCAGTACTTAGGACAAGTTTCATTTGTTTGATCTCAACAATATATGTGATATATGTGTGTGTATATGTGTATACACACATATACATATACATATACATATACATATACATATACATATACATATACATATACATATACATATACATATACATATACATATACATATACATATACATATACATATACATATACATATACACACATATATACACACACACACACATATATATGTGTATATATATGTATGTGATATATGTGTGTATATATATACACATATATACACATATATATATCAACATATATTGTTGATATATATATACACACATATATCACATATATATGTGTGTGTGTTGATATATATATATCAATTATATATGTGATATATACACATATATATATGTGCATATATACATATATATGTGTATATATCACATATATGTGTGTGTTGATATATATACATATCAACAATACATGTGATATATATATATATATGTATATATATATGAGTTTATGTGTATATAAATTCTATCAGTCTGTTCTTCCAGAGCAGTTGCTCTCAACCTTCCTAATGCTGTGACCCTTTAATACTTTTCCTTATTCTATGAGGACCCCCAACCATACAATTATCTTGCTGCTACTTCATAACTGTAATTTTGCTCCTGTTGGGAATCATAATATAAATATCTGATATGCAGGATATCTAATATGTGACCCCCAAGGGGATCACAGCCCACAGGTTGAGAACTACTGTTCTAGAGAATCCTGACTAAAACATAGAGGGTGCAAATAAGGTTCATCTTGTGCTCTGATAGGATGGCTACATAAAGAACCATGTTAGAAAGGATTCTAACATAGACCAGGCTTACTGGTGCACTATTCTGTGATTGATTAGCAATGCCTACCTTGGGCGTAGGCTTGGAGACTAAGGGTATGCACCAAACAACTGCCAGTTCTGGAGAAAATGCTTGTCTCCACTTCTCCAGTGCTGGTATTGCAGACATGTGCCATCTTGCCTAGCTTTTTTGGGGGGATTCGGAGGGCCCAAACTCAGATTTTCATGTTTGTGTGTTGAGTACTTTACCAGTAGAGCCAACTCCTTCCCAAACTAGGGAGCAAGTTTGTTTGTGTCTTCTAGGTGCCAGAAATCTCACTGAACTTGCAACAGGAGTTTTCCTGGCTTGGGTTCTATCCACAGCAGTTCTTGGAAGGGCTGTGTATTTGTTTGCTTGGTACTGAGAAATGACTACATTAAGTATGTGCTCTGCCACCGAGCAATAGCTGCAGCCTCAGGAGGGCTCTTTAAATTGGAGCTTTCCATGAACAAGGAAGACCAAGTGTGGTGCTTCGGTCCTTCTTAGAAGGAGTAACAAAACACTAATGGGAGCAAATATGGAGACAAAGCGTGGGATAGAAACTGAAGGAGGGACCATCCATAGACTGCTCCACCTGGGTATTCATCCCTTGTGCAGTCACCAAAGATAGACTCTGATGTGGATGTCAGGAAGTGCATGCTGACAGGAGCCTGATATAGCTGTCTCCTTAGAGGTCTGCCAGAGTCTGACATATACAGAGGCGGATGCTCACAGCTAACCATTGAACTGATCATGGGGTTCCCAATGGAGGAGTGAGAGAGAAGACTGAAGACGCTGAAAGGGTTTGTGGTCCCATGAGAAGAGCAACAATACCAACCAACCAGAGCTCCCAGGGTCTAAACCACCAGCCTGGGAGCACATAGAGAGGTACCCATGGCCCCAGCTGTATGTGTAGGGGAGGATGGCCTTGTTGGGCATAGGTGGGAGAGGAAGTCCTTGGTCCAGTGAAGGCTGGATGCCCCAGTGTGGGGGAATTCGTAGGTGGGAAGGTGGGGGTGGGAGGGTGGGTGGAGGCACATCTTCATAGAAGCAGGAGGAGGGGGGATGCCATAGGGGGTTTCTGGGTTGTGGGGGAATGGGAAAAGAGGATCACATCTGAAATGTAAATAAAATAATCCAATAAAAAAATAAATAAATAAAATAAAAATAAATTGGAGCTTTCGGAAGTAACAGGAGGAGATAGTTATTACAGTGATGTTGTCAGCTTTACTAAAAATTCTAAAATAGTTTACAATTTCTGGCAGAGAACTTTGAAAGTGGTTTTTTTTCCTCTTTACTAATGGAGAATTGGATTTATGTAATTACCTGGTTCATGATAGAATTTCCTTACTGGTGCATACAGGCACATTTTCGAATATTCTGTGGTGGTTTGTATGAGAATGGACACCATAAGCTCATGTGTTTGAATGTTTCCCATAGGTCCATTATGTTAAAAACCTGGTCCCTCGTCTATGGTATTTTTGGGAGACATAGAATTCTAAGATGAGGGTGAGGAATGAGAGGAAGTTTAGTCAGTGCAGATACATCCTTGAAGGAGATACAGGGACCCTGGTTTCTCATCCCTGACTCTTTTGCTTCCTGACTACCATGAGGTTTCCTGACTGAAACCTACAAAACTATGAACCAGTACAAACTTCCTGTTTTTTTTTTTTTTTTTAAGGTGATCATCCTGGGTATTTTACTGTAACTTGAAAAGCTGGGATGGGAAGATGACTCAGTAAAGGGCCTGCTAGACCAGCATTAGGGCCTGAATTTGGATATTCAGGACATGTGTAAAAAGCCAGGTATGGCAGACAGCCCATGCCTGTAACCTCAGCCTTGAGATAGGGTGAGGGTGACGACAGACAGACCCCCTCAAGCATTGGTCAGCCAGTCTAGCCAAACTGATGAGTGTCAGGTTTCATGAGAGACCCTGTCTCAAAAATAAAGATGGAGAATGATATAGAAAGACACCCACCCCGACCTTGGGCCTCCACATGCATGTGCACATATAATCATTCCTCTGCTACCATGCACACAAATAAGTAGAGGAAGAAATCAGAAAGCTGACCATCGTGCTGTCGTGGCCGTTTTCATGTATGTAGCTCAGTAGTATACTAAAGTGCTAGGCAGACAGTTTCTAGAATCATCTTCATCATGCAAAACTGAAACTACCTACAAAACAACCCCTGAGCCCTCTTCCCTGACCTGCCAGACATTCTTCTGGTTTTTTGTGTTTGACTAAAGATCTCAGATAAGGTGAGTCATACAGGATGTGGCCTTTTGTGAGAATTCTTAGTGTGCTATCCTCAAGGTCTGTCCCTGTTATAGCATGTGTCACAGTCCTTTTCCCTTTTATGGACAAATAACATCCCATTGTATGAAAGGATACCTTTTTTTATTATTATTATTCATCCATCATGGGTATCCAGGTTGCTTCCATCTTTTGGGCATTTCGAACAAGCCTTTTGCATCAAGAGAAATTATAAGCATTAATGTGGAACTACAAGGTGCTCTGAGGGTGAGGGTGGGCGTGCCACGATTCCTCCTCCAGTCCTCGTGATAGAGTTTTGTTTGTTTCATCTTTGTGTAACCCCACAGTGTATCCATGCATCCGCTCTCCCCAGTTCTTTCCTGGGCTTTATAAAGAATGCTGTCCTTTTCTTTCTTGGGGAGTTTGCCTTTTTCACCTACTGCCATTGCTAAGGTTTGTATTTCCCACTATACCGGCTCTTTTTCATTGCTGTGTGACACCTCAGAGTGTGCAGGGCCCAAGGCTGCCCACACTGACATTTGGGTATGAATTGGTGTGGCCACTTTGGAAAGCAGCTTGCCACTACTTCAAGAGGTCAATATTCCTGTACCTTGTACCCTGGCAGTGTCTCTCTTAATGGAGAAATTCCTGCCTGGGTAAAACAAGAGATCTGTTTGCAGAATGCTCCCCAGCAGCTCTGATGGCCATATCAAAACCACCAAGCAAGAGCAACTGACTGAGTGGTCATAAAGGGTTTCATCCCTGTGATGGTTTGTATATGCTCAGTCCAGGGAGTGGCACTATTAGAAGGTGTGGCCTTTTTGGAGTAGGCATGACGGCGGCGGTGGTGCACTCCTTTAATCCCAGCACTTGGGAGGCAGAGGCAGGCAGATTTCTGAGTTCGAGGCCAGCCTGGTCTACAGAGTGAGTTCCAGGACAGCCAGGGCTACACAGAGAAACCCTGTCTTGAAAAGCAGAAAAAAAAAAAAAAAAAAGTAGGCATGACACTATGGTTATGGACTTAAGATCCTCATCCTAGCTGCCTGAAGCCAGTATTCTGCCAATAGCCTTTAGTTGAAGATGTAAAACTCTTAGCTCCTCCCGCACCACGCCTGTCTGGATGCTACCATGTTCCCACCTTGAGGTTAATGGACTGAACCTGTGAACCTGTAAGCCAGCCCCAATTAAATATTAAGACTTGACTTGGTCATGGTGTCTGTTTGCAGCAGTAAAACCCTAAGACAATCCCATTGCCTTTCCTTCAGTCATGTGATGCCAGGGTTACTCCTGTAATTAGCTTGAGAGCAGGAGTGTAGCCATTGATCCTTTGGTGACAGCCCTACTCAGCTACAGGACAATTGTTACAGACCCAAACAAGACCAGGGAGGATGAGGATCCCCTGAGCACACTGAGCAAGTGGCCAGGTCCTGGGAAGGGGCAACAAAGATAGAGAGAAATTTGTACCTGTGGGAAATAGACACACTACAAGTCAGTCTTCACAAATACTTCAGTCACTTGGTGAAGCCAAGTGACACGCATCACCTCAAAATGCTGTTAAGTTTATCGGGGGAACTATTTACCCAGCGCCCTGACAGTGTGCTGTCATATGATTTTCTTACATCATCACTGTGCTAGAATTCATGACAATGCACCGCAATGTGTTGTTATCTCCATCCGTAGACGAGGAAGCCAAGACTCAGCATAGTCAATCGACTTCTTAAGTGTCTCACAGCTGGAGAATAGCTGACTCCAAAACTTGTCTACCAGTAAAAGCAGGCAATGTCTGTGGGCTCGGCTAGCTCTCTCCCAGAAAATCTTTCTTTACATTCTCTAAACATAGCAACCCCCCCATTCTTCATACTGTGAACAAAACAGGCAGCTCTTCCTCTTCAGTGACAATTTTAAGGGCAGCCTCTAGGGCAGTGCTCCAAGCCAAAAGAATTCTCCTCCACATCAGTCTCTGCAGGCAGGTCCTGGTGTGTCCATGTATGGAAAGATTCCCAAAGGTGGCCTTCAGGCCTCCAGCACTGTCCTCAGACGTGGGTCAAAGGCAGCACAGCACAGCCTGTCCACAGCCACTGCAGGAGTCCACTTGACCTTTCAACTAGTTATCCGCTGTTTTCAAAGACGCCCTAAGCAGCAGGCAGGCGATGTGGAGATACAGTCTGCCTCCATCCAGCTCCTAACGTAGACGACCACTCCCAGTCTCGGAGCAGGAGCATGCCATCTGTACAGGCAGCCCCAAGCCATCTCCCAGACTGTCTTCTGGTTAAACAGATGTTATCCTCTGCTTCCTTCTCACAGATGGCTGGAGCTGCCGGTGGTCCCTGAAGATGTGCAGCCTGGGCCTGTCTTAGTTTCATCACCCAAGAGGTGCCTGTGGGAAAAGAGGCTAGGTTAGGAACAACTCCACAAGCTACTCCACTTCCTTTTCTTGGTTCAGTGACCCCCTTCTGTGTGTGTGTGTCCGTCCCAAGGAACAAGCACTGCTGGCTACAGGCTGATTATTAGCTTTCGGTCTGCTGGCAAAAGATGTTCACAAGAAAGCTACATGGTGCCTCAGCTCTGGCAGTGTTACCATGTGGCTTATGTTTTAAGTTTTTTGAAAGATCATTAGGGTTTTGTTGTTGTTGTTGTTGTTGTTGTCAATCTCAATCTAATCTCATTTCAATGGATCCTATAAGTAGAATTCTTCCAAACTCAGTCACCTACTTTAGACATAGTTGAAAACACACACCCTAATTTTGTATAGCTTGATTCTAGATTCTATAATGAGGGCATAGAGTCTGGGCTCAGATATGGGCTCAGCACACACAAACTGTAAAATACACAACAGCTTACAGCCTGAGTTTCTTGATGTGGTTAGCAGGGATTATTAACTGAGACAGCTGTGAAAAATTAGCCCATTCCCTGGTTCAGAAAGCCTCAAGCGTGATCACTATCATTCTGACGACACATACATTAGTGAGACAGGAAAGTGCTTATAACCATAGCTGAATGTCTGTGTGTTCACCTTAGGAGGAGTGTACATCCCCATGCTCTTGTCTTAGCTCAAAGCTTTTGTGCTAGCAAGGCTCTTGAACTCAGTACTCAGTTTGCATTACAGCACGGCTGTCACTTTGCCTGATAAATGAAGTAGATATAACACTCTGCTTTTTAAAATCATTTAATTTGTTTACATTTTAAATAATATCCCCCTTCCCAGTTACCCCTCCACAACCCTTCCCCATCCCATCCCCCCTCTTTCCCCTCCCTCTTGCCTCTATGAAGGTGCTCCTCCACCCGCTGACCCGCTCACCCACTCCTGCCTCACCGCCCTAGCATTCCCCTATGCTAGGATATCAAGCCTCCACAGGACCGAGGGCCTCCCCTCCCACTGATGCCAGATAAGGCCATCCTCTGCTACATATGTATCTGGAGCCATGGGTCCCTCCATGTATACTCTTACTCTCTATTTACTAGTTTCAGCAGCAACCATGTGTCTGGGTCAGGAACAGTGTGCTTCAAGGGCTGGGAACATGGTTCACTGGGTAGAGAGCCTGAGTGTCGATCTCTGTCACTCAGTAAGAGCCAGGTGTGGTGGTACTCACCTGGAACCCCAGCATTGGGGAGGTGAAAGGATGATCTCAGAGCCTCACTACTCAGCCAGACTAACCAATTGTTGAGGTCCAAGTTCAGGGGGAGACCCAATCCCCAAAACTAAGGTAGAGAGTGACAGAGGATGGTACCTGAAGTCAGCACAGGTGAGCACATCTGGATACACAGATGTACACACATGCATGGAAGAACACACACACACATACACACACACACACACACACACACACACACACACACACACACACACA
>JANHMN010000024.1:22992426-23051973 GCA_030674055.1 Rhabdomys pumilio
CACACACACACACACACACACACACACACACACACACACACACACACGAAGAGCATGCCTCAGTTGGTTGAAATGAACAATACAACTTGAGGAAGAATATTGAATTATCATGTTGAAATGTGAAACTGTGGAATATTTGTGCCATCTATACGAGGCCAGTGGCTGTCTTGGGTTAAGAGGTGAGCATTTCACCAGGTGGTGGGGGCACATGCTGTTGGGATCCCAGCACGTGGGAGGCAGGTAGACCTACGAGGTCAAAGTCAGTCTGGTTTATAGAGCAAATTCCAGGACAGCCAGGGCTACACAGAGAAATCCTGTCTCAACAAACAAACACACAAAAAACAAGAACAGAAAATGAGGGAGGGGGGAACATTTACAAACAGAACAATTAGAAAAGCTTCGTGTCATCAGAGCTTCAGAGCAAAGCGGTACCATCACCAATCACCAAGATGCCCACAATGGGAGAGATCAATTTTGAATCAGGTCATGAAGAAAGATAAGGAAGTGAGGGCAAGATAACATGCTTTTGAAAATTCTCTTTGGCTCAGCAGGGACATAGGAGGCCAAGATGGCTGCCGCCTGAAACTCAGTGCCTTGAGCAGAGCTGTGGAAAGAGCCTGCCACCCAAATGCAGGCCTCTGTCCCATTTCTTTCCTGAAATCTGGTCTTTATTATCTAATCCAAGATACAAAGTGAAAATGATTGAGGTTCCTCTATAGGGGCTGGTAGCTAGTCTATGGAACTGAGTTTGATGCTCAGAACCCATGTACAAAAGCTTAGTGTGGATGGGCAAGATGGCTCAGCAGGTAAAGTCATTTGCTACCAAACCCAACCACCTGAGTTTGATCCCTGGGTACCATGTGGTACAAGGAGAGAACCACCTCCTGCCAGTTGTCCTTGCACCGACCCCCCATAAACAAACATTTTTAAAAACTTTAAAAGCAGGTATGATGGTTTGAATGAAAACAGCCCCCATAAACCCATAAGGAGTGACATTTCTGGAGGTGTGGGCTTTGAGGTTTCAGATTCTCAAGCCAGGCCCAGTCAGTCTTCCTGCTGGCTGCTGGTTCAGATGTAGAACTCTCAGCTCTTCCTGTACCATGTCTGCCTGCATGCTGCTATGCTTCCTGCCATGATGACAATGGACTAGGCCTCTGAACTGTAAGCCAGCCCCAATGAAGTGTTTCCCTTTATAAGAGTTGCCTTGGTCATGGTGTCTCTTCACAGCAATGAGACCTGGACACTAAGGCACCAGGTTTGGTGAGAGGCTAGAACTAGGGCAGTAGAAACAGGCAGATTCCTAGGGTTAGCTAGTCTACCCAGTGAGCTCCAGGCCAGTGTGAGACCCTGTCAAGAAAACTAAAGTAGATACCTCCTTAGGAACAACACTGGAGGTTGTCCTCTGGCTTTCATGCAGAGAGAGGGAGAGGGAGAAGGAGAGGGAGAGAGAGAAGGAGAGGGAGAGGGAGAGGGAGAGGGAGAGGGAGAGGGGGAGGGAGAGGGAGAGGGGGAGGGAGAGGGAGAGGGAGAGGGAGAGGGAGAGGGAGAGGGAGAGGGAGAGAAGAATATGGAGGTACAACTGATTTGAAGGGGGCAATAGCCATGGTTTCCGGGTCCTTGGGCTCTCCATAGAGGAAACAGTAAGGACATCCAGTGTCAGCTTTACTCTCAGCCTCAGCCCTAGTCTTCTCCATCTGGCCTGCTCCTTGACCCCAGGCACAGATTCTGGAGCTAGACTGCCTAGGCTCCAAGCCTAGTTACAGCTGGGTGAATGCAGGCTATTCCCCCAACCTCTCTGTACCTCAGTTTACTCATATAAAGTTGGAACAACAACAACATCTCTTCTGAAGCGTTCCTGGGAGCATGGAAGGACCAGTTTATGTTAAGAGCTTCGGGTAGTGGGTAGCACTGAGAGAGCCCAAGCTTTCTGTGCTATAGTCACCACGGATACAGCATCCAGAGTGCTCTGGCCTTTGACTTTTCCTCTGGCTTTGTGATGTAGTCAAATCCTTCTCAGTTATCCCTTGTGTAGCTGGAATTTTATATTTGGTTAATTTTAGGACACAGTAAAACTTCAAGCCCCAAGCTAAGGTGTCCCATGAATGGACCAGACTCTCCCATCCTGCCTCACGTTTGCCTTCCTCATTCAGTCATTTGGCTTCTGTGCCTCTGCGTAGGCCACTCCCTTTGCTGACAGTCCTGCCCCCACTCTCCCCTGGCGTGTCTCCTGGCCACTGTTTCTCTTTCTTCATCTCTTAGCTCAGACGTCACATTGCGTAAGACTTCACTGCAGCCCTTACCACCCCGCCTAAAGGCCCGGCCTGGGGAGATCGGATTCCAGAACCCTAGCTGTCCTTTGTTTGGCACCGCCATCGGGTGGTCAAGTCTCCTGTTACCTACAAAACACTCAGCACCTTGGGACACTGGCTGTGGTTTTTTTCTTCAGTCTTTGTGTCCTCTTATATGTGGCTCTCCCACTCTCCTTCCTCTCCTCTGTCCTGGAGGCTGACCTACTTGTCTAGACTTCCTGGAATACATAACCAGAAGAAATATAACATTATCAAAATATGCATGTTACTCAGTGAAAGTGCACATGGTAATAACTGTGGGGACTTGCCGTGACTTCACAGCTAAGACCTTGTCATTCCACAGTCACCTTCACACCAAAACATCATGAGGTTCTACAGTTGTCCATATTAAATGCTTACACGTGCTCTAAAAAAGCAATGTGTGTTATCGATACTTTACATTTTAACAATTTTTCGTTTTGTTAATTTATCTAACCTAGGTTGGAGTGGTTGGAGTGATAGAACTGATAATTTTTTTTTTTTTTTTTTTTTTTTTTTTTTTTTTGGTTTTTTGAGACAGGGTTTCTCTGTACAGCCCTGGCTTTCCTGGAACTCACTCTGTAGACCAGGCTGGCCTCGAACTCAGAAATCCGCCTGCCTCTGCCTCCCAAGTGCTGGGATTAAAGGCATGCGCCACTACCTCCCAGCCTAGAACTGATAACTAAAGGGTTTATATACATACATACATACATACATACATACATACATACATACACACACACACATATACATATATCCATATACACACACATATATACACATACATACATACACACATATATACACAAACATATGCACATATATACATACACCCATACACACACACATATATATACATCCATATATACACATACATATAAACATACATACATACATGTGTACACACACACACACACAGACACACACACATATATGTGTGTGTGTGTATATATATACACATATATATGTGTGTGGTAAATGTAATATTTTTAAAAATTATGCTCAGTGTTTAAGAAGGTATGCTGACCCTTTCCTGGTTAGCTTTTCAGTCAACTTGACAAAGCTAGACTTATCTGGGAAAAGAGAACTCCAACTGAGAAAACACCTCCAGCAGATTGGCCTGTTAGCTCTTGCCTCTGTTTTCTTGCCCTGGATACCTTCCCTGGCTTCCCTCAGTGATGGATTATAACCTGTAAGTGGAGATAAACCCTTTCCTCCCTAAGTGGCTTTTGGTCATGGTGTTTATCACAGCAACAGAAAGCAAATTAAAACAGGCATTCATAGAAGAGATATCCTAAGCAATTTTAGGAAGCTTGGATTATTCACTTTTAAATTTCTAAACGATGCAGATAATACTGCTTTTAAAATTTATCTTTAATCTCTGTCGTTAGCTGAAATGAAGAGTTCCTCCTACAAAATCATAGAATTTCTGGACTTATCCATTTCCTGTGTGACCCTCTCTTTTGAGATGAGAATACAGTGCTTTTAAATTGTTCTACCAATTGCATAATGTGTTTGGTGTCAACTCTTTATACATGTGACATGCCACGTCAGGATTAGTACCAACCTCTCTGGTGACTGACTGAACTGGTAGAAGGTCTGTTTTCTGAGCTTCTACTCTCTCCTCCCACAAAGACCCCTATATATATAAGCCAAAAGGCAAGGTGGTCCACAACCCTAAAGTTTTGTTGTCAGGTGAAACACTAAGGTTTTTGTGCTCATTCAACTCTAAGTGCAATGTTCCCTTTGTCACCCACCACACTTCAGCACATAAGTACAGCAGTCTGTGCTCAGCTTCCTGTGACGTCACATGAAAATATCTCCAACTGAACATAAGAGCCAGCCTTTGAGCATCTTTTCCCATGTCACCTAGCATACCAAATGGTTGTAGAGGGTGGGTTAGCAGCATGGCCTTCTCCGTGAAGGGGTCACATGTCCACTTATATTCTGCTGCGAGCCTCTTAGTCTTAGCCCATCATTTCTGCTGTATCATCAGACAGTCTTCCCACATGAAACCCAGCTACACCAGCTGACAAGGTCATGTACCTTGATGTCTGACAATGGCCGACTACTGACTATGTTCTAAGTGTCTATTTTTGATTGCCATTTACATCCAGTCACAGACTGGGACAGCACTGCACGGCACACTTTGGATGATGTCACTCTACCCGCCTCCCTTCTTTCCAGCTCCAGCATGCATGCTCTATGCCTCTCCTCTGTTCTCTCTAGGTCCCTGCTCTCTTCCTCATGCCACCCTCCCAACCACAATAAAAGATACTTTGTTATCTTTTGTTTACTTCTTTTTGAAGCAAGGTCTCATTATGTAGCCTTGGCTGGCCTATAACTCATTATGTAGAATAAGTTGGGCTCTAAATGGTAGAACTCTGACAGTCTCCGCTTTCCAATCCATGTGCATGTGTGTGAAAGCCAGAGGTTGGCTTCAGACGTCCTCTTACATCATCATCGTCATCACCATTACCATTACCATCACCATCACCACCACCACCACCACCACCACCATCACCATCACCACCACCACCACCACCACCACCACCATCACCATCACCATCACCATCATCATCATCATCTTGAGACACCCTCTCTTACTGAATCTGTAACTTGACAATTTGGCTAGACTGGCTGGCCAGCAAGGCCTTGGTGTTCCCCCTGTCTCCACCTCCCCGGTGTGCTGGGATTACAAGTGCACACTGTCATACTCAGCTCTTCATGTGAGTGCTGGGGATCCGAACTCATGTCCTCATGTTTGTATGGGATGCACTTTACCTACCTAGCTAGCTATTTCTCCAATTCTCCATAATTGTTACGTTGGCTTTTTAATAAAGATCTCCCTTGAATTATCCTAAGATTGGTGTCTTTGTTCTCTTTGAAAATGTCTTTGATAAAAGCTCCCAGTGTAACAATTCAGTCATCACAGAGAAGACAGAAGATATGTGTTGACTGGATAAATAACCGGTTATCTGTTTTGAAGGAGGTCGAATAAAGAAAGAGTAAGACAATCTAGGGCTCCCAAGATGTCCTGTTCACTCTGAATCTGGAGTCCTTGGCAGAGACATCACTACCTTGTGTAATGCTGTTGTGTAAGTTGGAATAAGGCACAGGCTTTGGAAGGACACAGCCCCTCCTAGTTCGTAGGACTTGAAGTACGGACCCCCGCCCTCTAATCCAGGCCCTCCTCGATTAAACAATGCATGCAGTCTTGGGTCATTCCATCTTAGATGGTGATGTGTTACGTGTGATTCTGCCACTCAGAATTTGTGGGAATATGTTATTCTTGTTTACAGGGTGATCTTTTCCCACACATTTCCTCTTTGGCTTCCTGAGTGGAAGAGGAGGGTCCTTACTGTCATTGTGAGTAAGTAATAATGCAGTTTGAAGGACCACAGAAGTTCTGGTAGCAAATGCTTCTGTTCTGAATATAATTGTATCATCTCTGGGAGGCCTGTAAGACCCCATGCTGCCTCTCTGTGACTGAGAGCAACCCTGTGGAGCAGAGGTGGGGGTCAGGGGGAGCAGGCACTGTGAACCAGTTCTTTCTGGCTGGAGCTCTGCCTCACTCCCACAACGGTGTGCTGATCTCAGGAGTGGGCTACGGAGCCAGGAGGAGGAGTTCAGGAGAGTGGCGTGAGGAAACCAAACAACTGTCCTTGCCTTGTGATTCAGACCTTCCAGTTGTAGAGGGAGTGATTTGGGTTGACATGAATTCCCAGAATGCCTGACACACCCACAAGCAAGCGGGCCCCAACCCATCCCAGGGACCTTCTGTTAGCCAGCTGAGGGCTTGTGTGGCTTCTCTCAGCACCGTGTTCTGCTCTATAACAGCATATTCCCACGAGACTGTCAGCCAGAGTTCATTCTTGTGGAAAACGGACAGGAGGCTTGTCTGAGATTAACCCCTTAATTTTCAACGGGGAAGGTTATTTCAGGAGAATTGGTGTCCTGTCTTTGCCAGAAGCTCGGCATGCCTTAGCTTCTCTTATTTCTTAAATTGCTCAAGCAGATTGGTCAATGGTTGGCTTGGTGGTAATGACAGGAATATTTACTCTGTAAGCCTGGGAGGACACAGGAAGGTACTTCCAGAAACAGGGCAAGGCATTACCCCAAGGCCTGCAGAGGTACACCTTTCCTTCCTTCCATGCTGCTGCCAAAGTCAGCACTAGAAAGGAATACTCTCAGCATCTGGGAAACTGAAGAGTCCTAGAGCCTTTATGATTTAAAACCAAGACACTGAAACTCAGAGAAATGTATTCCGGCTGAAGATTACCCAGGAAATGCTAAAGTCAGGGTTAGAGTCCAGGTTGGATGGCTGCTAGTCCGGTGTGACTTTTGGTACGCTCTGTGCCACACAACAGAGATTCCATTCATTCATGTGTTCATTCATTCATTCGTTCATTCATTCATTCATTCATTCACTCTAACTCCATATTTGTTGAACACTGCTATTAGTTGGCCCTATGATACGAATGTATAGATCTGGAGCCGTAAATGAGATAGACATGAAGTTTAAGTGCTGTAAGAAAACGTTAATTGGGGAATTATCTAATAAACGGTGGCAAATGTGTCTCCTTGCAAGAATCCGAGGGTGCCAAAGATACTAGCGTGCGTACAAACCTAACCTGGCCCTGGGAGAGGTAATCGTGATAGTATCCTGTTTTGTTTTTTTTTGTTGTTTTTGTTTTTGTTTTTTTTTTTTTTTTTTTTTTTTTTTTTTTTTTTTTTTTTTTTTTTTGTTTTGTTTTTGTTTTTTTTTGTCGAGGTGATACAAGCTAGTTATCTGGAAAGACAACCTCAATTGGGAAAATGCCTCCGTGAGATTGCCTGGAGACAAGTCTGTAGCTCATTTTTTTGAGTCCTGATAGATGTGGGAGGAGCCAGCCTGCTGGGGGTGGAGCCTGGGTTGTATAAGAATGCAGGCTGTTTCAGGGTATAGTGGCACACTTGTCTTTAATCCCAGGAGGCAGGGGCAGGCAGATCTCTCTGAGTTCAAGGACAGTCTGGTATGCTTAGCCAGTGCTAGGTAAATGTGGGACCTGCCTGAAAAAAACAAAAACAACAAAATACACACACACACACACAGAGAGAGAGAGAGAGAGAGAGAGAGAGAGAGAGAGAGAGAGAGAACAAGAGAGAGAGAGAGCACAAGAGAGAGAGAGAGAGAACAAGAGAGAGAGAGAGCAGGCTGAGCAAGCCATGGGGAACAAAGCAGAAAGCACTGCTTTTTGACAGCCTTGTCTTCAGTCTTGCCTCTAGGTTCCAGCCTTGAGCTCCTGCCTTGGCTTTCCCTGAGGATAGATTGTAACCTGTAAGCCAAAACAACAACAACAACAACAATAACAACAACAACAACAACAACAACAACAAAAACCCTTCCCTCCCCAGACGCTTTTGCTCATGGTATTTACCACAGCACTAGAAACTTAACTAAGACAGTGAGATCCTGGAAGCTGTCCCAGGACAGTCATGTGATAGACAAGCTGGGCCCTGGACAGCGAATGGACAATAGTGTGGTGAAAGGGCATAAGAAGCGAGTTTGGGGCAGAGAGACAGAATATGCAAAGGCCTGATGTAAAAAAGATGGTTTTGAGAAACGCAATGGGTTTAGAAGACAGAAGTCCGTAGGGCTGAGGACTAGCAGGGAAACCACCGGAGGGTTTTTAATGAGCTGAAAGTGTTGCGGCCAGAGCTTTAAAAGCTCGCCGAGGGGAGTGCACTGTGGGAAGCAGAGGAGGATGCTGGGAGTTACAAGGTGATCGCAGCAGCTCACAGGAGAGAGGATGAGGGGACACATCAGGTGGGGCTGGCAGATGGGGAGGAACAAAGGAGACATAAGATCTTTAGGACACAGCTTGGTAATGAATGTGGAAAGGGGAGGAGGGGAGGCGACAGAGTAGCTCTGTTGCGGTGAGATGCGGGGGAGGCGGGGAGGGAAGACGATTCCTGAGACAAACTTCAGGGAGAAGTCTAGAGTGGGCAGGTTATTTCGAGAAGCTCTAGAGTTAAGGGAAGGAGCTCCAGAGAAGGCAGCTGGAGAAGCAAGGTGGAGGCTCGGAGGAGAGGTCTGCTCTGGAAATAGCAAGTGGGGAATTGTGCATAAGGTCGTAACTGAAGCCTTGGGAATAAAGTGGGAGGTGGGAGGATAGGGGAAGGGAAGGGAAGGGAAGGAAGGGGAGGGGAAGGGAGGGGGAGCAAAGGAGGCAGAGAGGCAAGAAGGGAGGGGGAAAGAACAACTAGCCAAGAAGAAAGGAGGGGATTGAGGGGCTAGGGACACAGTTCATTTGGTGAGTGCTTGCCGAGCCATCGTGAGAACAGAAATTCTATCACGGTGGGGGGGGTGTGTGTGCTTGATTGCAATCCCAGCACTGGGGAGGCAGAGACAAGATGATCGCTGAGGTTTGCTGGTCAGCTGGTCTAGCCAGATTGGTGTGCTCAAGGTTCTGCAAGAGATCTTGTCTCCATCAAGAACGTGGAGAGCTCCTGAGGATGACACCGGACATCGACCTCTGGCCTCTCCATACATGCACACGTGTTCAAGTGCATCCTGTACATATTCATGTACATAGAGATATAAATTAATAATCCAGTTGATTCCACTGTGGGGCAGGGGGAGACACGCACCTAAGAACCTGCCTTTGCTCTTAAGACCTGTCTGGTTTAAGGTTGTTTATTGATTTCAGATCTGTACGTCTATGCTTGCCTGGGGTGTTGGGACACAGACCATCCTTTTCCTTTGCACATCAGGCAGTGGGGGATGCTAAAAGGATACTGGAAGGCCAGAGAAAGGAGAATGGATGGTTCTTTATCAATTCCTGTTTGCGTTGTCCAGTAGAGGGTATTCATCCCAGCAGTGCCAGTTGGTTCAGGTAAGCAGCAGATGATTCCATTTGCAGCATGTATGCACTCTCACACTTGGCTTACAGTATTCTCTAGAAACACCAGACTAGTTGCCCCCTACATTCTGGTATCTTTACCACTGTGCTTGCCTAAAGTCTGTTTCCCTGAGCCTAGCCTCTTCCCATATTGCTGCTGTTTCTTTCTTGCAGGAGGAGAATGGAAACTTAGCTAAATGTCTTTTCCCTACCTATAAGGGAGCCTGTGAATAAGGGAGGTGTGAGCTCTGGGAAGGTAAGGGAGTGGGAGGGGTGGAGGGTAGGGGGGAGCTAGGTACTTCAGGAACTCTTAGCCCTAAAGCTCCATTCTAACCCTTGCATTAATGGGTTTAACTCCGGCTGAACCAGGTTTCTGCCAGCCTAAAAGAGAACCCTTGGAAAAGCCAGTCCTCTTTCTTCTAATTTTCTTTTTAAAAATGTATATTTTTGTTGTTCTTGTTATTATTATTTTGAGACAGCTCTCACTATTTTAGCCCTGGTGGTCTGGGGCTCAGTATGTAGGCCATGCTGTCCCCAAACTCATAGGCACCTGCCCGATTCTGCCTCCCAAATGCTAGAATTAAACTCATGTGCCACCACACCTAGCCACCTTTGTTTTTTGAGACATGCTATCATCATGGCCAGCAAGTTCCAGGACTCCAACTGTCTCTGTCTCCCCAGAGCTGGGCTTATAGGAGTCTGACACCATACCTGGCTTGCTTGTTTGTTTGATTGGCTTGTTTTTGCTTTTTTGATTTTGTTTTGATTTTTGAGACAAGGTTTCTCTGCATAGTCCTGGATATTCTAGGACTCGATTTGTAGACCAGGCTGGCCTCAGCTCACATATATCTGCCTGCCTCTGCCTCCCAAGTGCTGGAACTAAAAGCATGTGCCACCACACATGGGTGCTGGTATCAAACTCAGATCTGCATGCTTTTATGGCTTTTATCAGGTCTATATGCTTTTATCAGCCTTTCCTGACTGAGTTAGTCTCCCAGCTCCTCCTATACCAGTCTTCTTCTGAGAGTTTTGCATGGAAGCACTCAGAAGTCAAAAAAGAAGCAGTGTAATCTGTTCTAGCCAACACCTGAGACAGGCCCCTGCCCTCCCTCCCTTTCTTAGGACATTTATTACAAATGGAAGTATTTTCTATGTCTCTGGTGTGTGTGTGTGTGTGTGTGTGTGTGTGTGTGTGTGTGTGTGTGTGTATCCATCAACCCAGACTGTTCTGCTCAAGAACCCAAAAACCATTACTTTGAAATGTATTCACCATGATGGACAGGGAAGAGCAGAGCCTAACTTTGACAGTGGCCAGCTCCCAGACACAATCACACCTCTGCAGCCCTCAGCAAGTTCTTCCCTTAGAACCAATTCACTCCCTTATCCTCCTTTTCAATGTGCCTGGTCACCAACGCACACACTGGAATGTCACTGTGCCTGGTCACCAATGCACACACTGGAATGGAGTTCAGCCTTTTCCCTGTTGTCAGAAGTTACTGAGTGAAATCTGTTCTCCTCACTTTAACTATTACTGTCTGGCTTTATTTAATCACTGTCAGAACCTTCCCCAGATACAAAGATAATTTAAAGAATAGTTGGCAGCCGTGGGTGATGCAAACATCAATAACGGGGTTTATTTGTTCTTTTCTTCATTTTTTTTTTCTCTTTGTGACTTGTCTCTTTCCAGTAAGGAGACACTCCAGAAAGAGTAATACAATAAGGCCCAAAGGAAAGCCAACTGTCCTGAGAGGGAGTGTGTCGGTTAGGGAACACGCTGAGAACAAAGAACCCAAAATAGAGTGCTGACATCCGAGAGCTTCCTTCTCTCTTACATAGAAGGTATGAAGTGAGTCCACCAGGAGGACAGCAGCTGTGACCCTGCTCTGCCACCATGGAAGTGATATTATCTCTTCCAGGTGTACTCCCTTGTCCACATCTTAGTTATTGGGCCCCACTGACTTGCATGGGATATTGAAAAAGAGAACCTTTGGTTAGGTGTCCATATGCCCAGTAAAAACTCTGACTATAAAAAGGGGAAATAACTGGGCAGTGGAGGTGCACACCTTTAACCCCAGCACTCGGGAGGCAGAGGTGGGCAGATCTCTGTGAGTTCAAGGCCAGCCTGGTCTACAGAGTGAGGTCCAGGATAGCCAAGGCTACACAGAGAAATCCTGTTTCAAAACAAAACAAAACAAAACAAAACAAAACAAAACAAAACAAAGCAACCAACCAACAAACCAACCGACAAATAATCCCCTCAAAAGGGAAAACCAGATGGAATTGGCATAGTAAATATACAAAACAGAACAGAAGTACCCCAGACTGAGAGAGAGAGAGAGAGAGAGAGAGAGAGAGAGAGAGAATATGAAATCAGCTTAGAGTTCAGACTTCTTTTGCATGGTTGGGTTCCTGAAGCATTCTAGAATGTTACCAAATTTATCAGAGAGGCCAAACTCCAGTCGCCTTTCTTCCTTCTTCCTGAGATCAACCCCAATATAAAATACTTACATTTGGAATTCTTGTTCAGTGGCTTACTTCTGGGACAGTGCCATCTAAGACCAAATCTGGGATCCTTTGAAATCCAGATGGAAACTAACCCACGTAACTGTTGCATTTAGACAGTAGAAGTCAGTTCTTCAACCAAGACAAAGTATTTCTCCTTGCCCTTCTCTATTCCACGCCAAGAGGCACTACTAACTGCCTTGCATTCCCTCTGTCCAGCTCGTTGAGGTACTTATGATTGCTCTGCTCTCACACCTATGGGCTCCTTGACCCTTCTGACCCTCTGAGCTAGCAAACTCCCTCACACATTTTTGGAACAAAACATTTCTGGATGGTGGAAAATATGAACTCTGTCCAAGACCTCTTGACACACAAAGAAACCAAGTATCAGAGAATGTGACTGGCCACATGTTCCCGGGAGAGTAACCCTGGAAGCCAGCTCAGTGCCATTCTGGTTTTCTGTCACGAGCAGATTTTGTTTTACCCTCTGAGTGGAGCTCCAGGCTTTTAGCTGGAGCGTGGACTAGGTTGTCTGCCCTTGGCCATGAGGGCTGAAGGACTGTGCTCTGTCACTATTTAATTTTTTATACCTTGTAAGATGAGACCTAAATGTAACCAGGGAGATAATCTATTGATTTCAGGCTATTCAGAATCCTATAATGCATTCATTGATTATGGAAAATGGCAAACAGAATCAAGCTCTTGTTTCCATGAATTTCTCCTGGAAATCACACCCCTTGATGACTCAAATCTGGTCCCAGAGGAGGAAGACCCGTTAAGCCAAACCGAAAGCATCAAGACCTCTACTCAGCATGGTCTGAGGAGAAGGATTTTTTTTTTTTTTTTTTCTGAAACAGGGTGAAATTTGTGAATTGGCTGTTTGTTTAGGAGCCTGGAGTTCAGGTGTTTGTAATTCAACCTCGGAGTCACTTCTATTTCAAGTGTCCTTTTGTGATTAGAAAACAGATCAAATCAAAGCAAGAGTTGGGGAAGTAGCTCTCAGTGGGTAAAGTGCTCACAGTGTCAACACGAGTTCCCAAATGCCATCTCCAGCAGTCACATAAAAGAGATGCATGTAGTGGTTCAAGCCTAGAACCCCAGAGTCAGGGAGGGGGATTCGGGAGGGGAGGGGGATGCAGGAAGATCTTCCAGCTTTGCTGGCCAGCCAGTCCAGCTCAATCTCCAAGCTTCAGGCTCAGTGAGAGACCTAAAATACAAACAAACAAAGAAACAAACAAACAAAAATAAAAAGTTGGGGCTGGGAGGTAGTACTGTGACAGACTACTTGCCTAGCAACTTATGAGGCCCCAGGTTCAGACCCCAGCAAACCAAACAGATATGTACTGGCTCTTTAAATTTTCTTTTCATAATTCTTCCATGACTGACATCTCTCTATCTTACACATGTTAGAGACTAGTTTAAAATTATGTATTTAGGCTACTGACATGTATTTATCTAATACCAATATTTTGGAAAATATAAAGAAGCAGATAGAAAATTGAAGTAGTCTTAAGTCATTGCCAGGAGATGTTTGTTCATTATTGTGATGTTGCATCCTTCCAGGTACATCTGCAGCCTGGCTAGAGGCCTTCAGTTATTCCACTGTGTGTCCGAAATGTTTCAAATGTCCAGTTCTAAGACTCTGAATCCTATTTCGTCTTTTACAATGATAAAAGTGCCTTTCTCTGCACGTACATACATATTTTGTGTATTTTGTATACACACACACACACATACACACACACACACACACACACACACACACACACACACACACACGTCTCCTGTATATAGGCCAAAAGTCAACATTGGCTGTCTTGCTGAATTGTTTTGCTACAGGGTGTCTCACTGATTTGGTTGCCTTGGCTGGCCAGGGAGCCTGAGATCCTTCTATCTCTGCCTCTCCAGGTTGAGGTTATAGTTTTATGTAAACAAGCCCAGTTTTTAATTTTTAAAAATATTCCTTGCCCTGACTTATGTTACTAACTGCAGGCCCGAGATACAAAGTCTCTATCCTGAGTCCATGGACACATCACATTCAGCATCTCTTTAGGCTGTATGGCATCACTGCCTTCCTCCCCTGTCTTCCAGACTGTTCAGTGTTACTCTGAATAAAACTCTTTCTGGACTATTATCATCTCTCAGATTCAGCAGGCATGTCCGTAGAATTGGCATGATACTTTTTTTTTGTTTTTTGTTTGTTTGTTTGTTTTGTTTTGTGCACATGTAGAGGGCAGAGGATAACTGAAGGGTTCTTTGGAAAGTCTGTTGGATGGTGTTTTGCTGGAGCAAACACATGAAGGAACATTTAGCTGATGAAGACACAAATGAAAGGATGTTCTGCTAAAGCAAGCAGGTGAAAGGACATGGGGTGGATTCTTTGCTAAAAACACACATATATCGCTCCACCTTACATTGCGTAGTTGAGCTGTATTCGTCAGGACTCCATAGAGAGAAACACACCAAAAACTTCTGGTGGTGGGCTGCAGTTTCGTGCCACTTTCACAGATTCGGGCTGATTGGCAGAGTGATGTCCGCTGAGACAGACACACATGTTGAGGCAAGGCACGTGGAGGACACCTGATGTTAGAGGGTCTAAATAGGACTCTAAGACAGTGATGGAGGCTGGGCTAGGCTTGCTTACAGAGCTAGCTGTGCAACATTTGTGGGTCTCAAGCCTAATCCTTGCTTCTTTGAGAGAGGGACAGCTGGGAACTTCTCCTGGTGTTCCTCCTGGTCCTTCCTGCTGACCACTGCTGAGGCTGAGGCCTAGCTGGCTCTGCTAGTTAGTGACATGGCTGCTGCTTTGTGTTTGCTATCCCAACTCTACCAACTTGGACTGCTGATATATCCGTGAAGTGTTTGGGAGTGGATCAGCTGCCGCTGCCTGCTAACCTGTGAACTGAACTGCTGATTTCCAGACAACACAGACAGGAGTTGCTCCAAAGAACCTTTCTAACCAGGTCCACTTCCCTCGTATCCTTTTCTACTACTTCTGGTGGGTGGTGGGCTACGAGTGAAGTTAAAACGTTTAAGAACCCTCATTAAAACTAAAGTTTGAAAAAGTTATGATACAGACAAACTTGGGTGTTGTTCATCAGGAGTTGCCACTATTTTTTATAGTTTTTCACTGGCCAGTGGCTGGCCGGTGACCCCCCAGATATCTGCTTGCCCTGTTCCCTTAGTGACGAGGTTACAGGCATATGCTACTATACTTGGCTTTTAATTATTTAAAAAATATATTGTTTTTTGGGGGGTTGGGTATCCTGGTTAGCTTTTTACTGCTATGATAAAACACTATGACCAAAAGCAACTTGGGAAGGAAAAGGTTTACTTCAGTTTACAATTTCTAGTCCATCACCCATGCAAGTCAGGGGAGGAAGTTAAGGCAGAATCCTGGAGGCAAGAACTGATGCAGAGGCCATGGAAGAGTGCTCTTTACTGGTTGTTCCTCATGGCTTGCTCCTCCTGCTTTCTTATACCACTTAGGACCACCAACCTAGTGAGCTGGGCTCTCCCATATCAATCATTACTAAAGAAAACGCCCCACAGGTTTGCCCACAGGCCTACTTAGAATATTTTCTCAAACGAAGTTCCCTCTTCTCAAAGGACTCTTGCTTGTATAAAGTTGACAAAGCAAGCACGCAAGCAAGCAAACAAGCAAACAGACAAGCCTAACCAGGACAGGGGATCTGCGTATGCCACTACATTTGTGCTGAGGACGGGGAAGTCAGCTTTCTCTTTCTAGTTTTACACAGGTTCCAGGAACTGAACTTGGTTTGTCTGGCTACAAGTCCAGTGGGTGCTTTTACTTGCTGAGCCACCGTGCTGGCCCGTACCTGGTATTTTCCTCTAAGGAGTTCTAGGTATCAAACTCAGGTCCTCATGCTTGCCAGGAGAGCATTTGATCAAGAGAGCTGTCTCCCCAGCCCCCATTATGACATTTTCATCCATGTGCCATTATAGCTTGTTATTTGTGCTCCTTCCTAGCTCCCACGAAGCTCATAGTCCCCTCCTCTCTCCTTTTCCTTTCACAACACATATTCTATTACCCTGGCCCCATTTTAGGACTTCTTCCTTTCCTTCCACAATCCTCCTTCTACTTTTATGTCTTCCATTCACCTCAGTCAGAAGACTGAGCTGGAGAACCTTACAGATGAGAATAAACTACTCCACTGAATTAGGGGTAGGGGACTAGGGAGATAGGTCAGTTGGCAAAGTGCTTGTCATATAAGCATGAAGACTTCAGTTTTATCCCTGAACCCATGTAAGAATCAAGGCATGTATTAGAGACAGGAGAATCCCTGGGGTTTGATGCTAGCCAGGCAGCCTAGAAGAACCCATGTTTAAGCCCCACACCAGTGAGACACTGTATTTCAAAAACCAAGATGGACATCTCTGAGGAAGGACACCCAAGGTTGACCTCTGTGCACACCCTGTCCCCTGCTAATGAACACACACAAAAATTAATTTTTAAAAATTAGGGCCAGAGGCTGGGCTGTGGTGGCGCACGCCTTTAATCCCAGCACTTGGAGGCAGAGGCAGGTGGATTTCTGAGTTCAAGGCCAGCCTGTTCTACAGAGTGAGTTCCAGGACAGCCAGGGCTACACAGAGAAACTCTGTCTCAAAAAAACAAAAAAAATAGAGGCAGCCCAGATTTAGAGAATCTGGGTTTATTGCCTCCTCTTGATAGCTGTTTTGTTTTCTTAAACCAGGATTCATCCTTTTTGTGTAGTAATGCCAGTGGTAAAAGTCGTGACCCTTACCAGATGAAACTATAGTTCCTGGCATGTATGCCAGGGCTCTAAAATCTAGTCATAAATGACATGTCAGCTTGATCTTTTTCCTGGCCCCTGACTGTACTGAACACAGGAGAGATGTCTACTGGGAGGGATCTTGAAAAGGTTTCTAAGTCTTGCAAGGAGAAATGGGCTAATGTATCTTTTTCTATCTCTGGATACTATGTCTAGATACAATCTGCTTACTTTCAGCCTGACAAACTCCTTTCAGATAATCTGAGTTTTTGATGGCATTATTAAGTACCAACCAATCCTGGAGATGGTTTTGCTTTTGGATATCTCATGCCATGAAACAATATATTTCTTTATTGTTTATGCTATTTTCATTTTTTTTTTTTTTTTTTTTTTTTATTTTCCGAGACAGGGTTTCTCTGTGTAGCCCTGGCTGTCCTGGAACTCACTCTGTAGACCAGGCTGGCCTCGAACTCAGAAATCCACCTGCCTCTGCCTCCCAAGTGCTGGGATTAAAGGCGTGCACCACCATCACCGCTGGCGTTTATGCTATTTTCAAACTCTGTCCTGTTATTTGCAGCATGATACACAAGGGGACAGTTTTTTTTTTTTTTCTGTGATAGATTAGACTTCTTTATTTCAGATAATCTCATCTTTTTATGCCTACTAGGGCTTGGTCCATACTGATATATTCAACAGATTAAAACTTGTATATATCTCTAAGATATAATAGGTAAGATCAATCACAATACAGGAACTTTTTTTTTTATCATCTATAGCACTTACAGATAATGAAGTGAAACCTGTTTAGTGATACCCAGTTACCCAGTTCTGCCCAGAATGGGCCCCTTTGTTGCGAATCCTTACTTACAGCTGCTATATCTGTTAGGATCCTGAGTACTGAAAGAGAAAAAGGAAATGACTGGTCCCATCTGTGTTCAGAGCAGCAGTCACGCCCGTGCAGTATCTTCTAGCTCCAAGCCCAGGTGTAGGGTGCTGCAAACACAAATCTCCATTAAATACAAGGTTTATTGGTGAAAGTATTTTTCTGGAAATATAAGTTGCAACTTTTCTTGGGTTCTCAGTGGGATCTGGGCCCCTTTTGAAAGCTAAGAAGCACCATAACATGGTACCTCAGAAATAAAAAAACAAAACAAAACAAACAAACAAACAAAAAAAACCCAAATAATGTCTTCCTGTGTTGTTCTGTTGTAATTTAAGGACGTCAGAAGCATGAGACAAGCAACAAACAGAAAGAAGCATCAAGTTAACCTTGGGATGGGATACAAGGTATCTATCTACATGGTTACTTTAGCTTAGTTGGACAGGAAGGATCAGTCTGACACATTTGAGTTGCGACTTCAACAAACATGGTCCAGCCTGGGAAGTACAGCAGAAACTCGGGAAGCAGAATATCCACCTTATAGCCAGCACAGAGATGTTTACGGGAAAGATCGAAATGATGGGAAGAAGCCGGCAGGCTCCATCATCGCTTTCGGCAAACCGGAGCGAAGGAGTGAGCACAAGTCGGGTGAGAAGGACCTTTCGGGAGCCACACTTAGAAAAGTGGTGGGTGGTTCTGCGCAGAGCGAGAGCAACAGAGATGAAGCCGCTCGGCGCACACTCCCCACCGCCCATCCCGGCCGCGCCCAGGCCAGGTGAGTGGGTGGCCCGCGGACAACCACGCGGAGGAGCTACCTCCAGGGGCCCGCGCGCTTTCTACCGGAGCCGACGTGGCCGGCGCGATAGGCCGTGCACGTGTCTGGCCAGAGGCCCGGGCGCAGAGACGCGCAAGGGGATCAGGTCCGTCCTCGTGCGGTGCCGCGGGTCCACATCCTCCGGGCGGCGGGTGCTGGGCGCCGAGCCCCGGCGCGGGGCGGAAGGGGGCTGGGTCATGAGAGGAGGGGGCGGGCGGGAGCGCGCACGGAGCTCGCGGGCGCGCGCCGGGGCGGGGGCAGCCCTCTCCCAAGCGGCGGTGGGGGCGGCGTCGCTGTTGCCCTTTTAAGCCGCGGGGCCACCGCCTCCTGCGGGTGGAGTCGGTTACAAAGGCAGCAGCCGGCCGGTCTCCCGCACGCCCGCAAGCTCGCTGAGGCCTCGCGCTCCTCGCCATTTTTTCAGCCGCGCTCGGACGCGGGTCGCGGCGGCGGGAAGAGGCGGAGCCGCGAGAGCGCGGCCCGGGCCGGCCCCGCGGGGCGGTCGCGGCCGTGACGGCGGCTGCCGGCCCCGGCTCCTTTCCTCACCCCTCCTGCCGGAGATGAGGGGAAGATGTCCGTGTCAGGGCTCAAGGCCGAGCTGAAGTTCCTGGCGTCCATCTTCGACAAGAACCACGAGCGATTCCGCATCGTCAGCTGGAAGCTGGACGAACTGCACTGCCAGTTCCTGGTGCCGCCACCGCCGCCACCACCGCCGGGCAGCTCGCATTCGCCGCCGTCGCCGCTCACACTCCACTGCAACATCACGGTGAGGCGCCGGGTCGTAGCCCCTCGGGGCCGGGCGGGGACGGACGGGGGCGCCGCAGTCCCGGGACAAAGGGTGCCTGCCCGGGAGACCCCCGGCGTCCCGGGCGCGGCCGGTTGGCGGCTGGGCCCTGGGCCGGGCCGGGAGCTCCGGCTGCCTGGCCGGGAGGAGGCGGAGGCGCGTCGCAGCACGGCGCGGGCCGGCTTTGCTCTGTTGGCCCCTCGCGGCCCCCGTCGGGCCCCGAGGTCGCCATGGCCACCCGCAGCCGGCCTGCTCTGGGGACCGCGGCTCGTCCGTGGGCTCCTGTCAGCCGCCCAGGTGGAAAGGCTCTCAAGTATTTGTTTTAGCTACTCGTTTTCCCACCAGGTTTCAAAACCCTCGTCCTTGCTTGTTCAACCAGTTCTCAGTTGTGTGTGCTTTGGTCTCTGAGGACAAATGAACACTGAAAGACTACGTATTTAAGGCAAAAGTTTAGGACGCAACCCCGGGGGATGGTGTGAACCATCGTTTAGCCCTGACCTGGCTTTGCGCTAACGTGTTTTGGGAAAGCTCCTGGAACCTTGCACGCGGCAGGTGGTGTGGTGAGTGTGCAAGCTGTCCCACCTGTGCCTGGTGCGGAAGCCTGGAGGGGAATGCTTTCCAGTTTAGTATCCGGGAAGATGAGGTGGGAGTAGAAAGCCGGGGAAACACGTGGAAAGTTACTTTTCTGTTTAAGGGAAAAAGCTCGTTAGAAACATTCAGTTGGTAAAAGATCAGATTGTAAGTGAACTCTCCCGCCACCTCCTATCGAAGTGCATTATGAGGCTGGCTATTCATTGTGGAATTGCTCTCATGTGCAGAATACACCGTGTTACAACAGGAGTTAGAGTGGTAATTTTTACATGGCCAAGATTCTTTCTGTTAAGTCACCCAGTAGATAACCCCAAATGTGGTGGGAGTTTGCTAAGGGATTAACATTATGATAATTGACCTTAGCATAGTTCCAAACTCTACAGGGGAAGATGGGTAGTGTTAGTACTATTAGGTACTGCTATATCTGACAAAAGAAAAAAACTGCTGCAGTGTGCTTTCGTGAGGAGAGAATTCACTTTCTGAATATCTTGTTAAGCTGTTGTGGGTACTAGTGTTTGAGAACTTGGCAGACCAGTGCCAGAGAACTCCCAACTTCTTGGAGTGTTTTATACAGCTGTAACAACTACTTTGATGCTATGAAATCTAAAGGGAGCATCTAATTTTGAATAGGGAACCGTGTTGACTAGTTTTCTGTCAACTTGACAAAGGTAGAGTAATAAGAGGGGGAACCTCAATTGAGAAAAATTCTACCTCAAGATTGGCCTGTAGGCCAGCCTGTGGGGGCATTTTCTTCATTAATGATTGAGGAAGGGCTCAGCCCATTGTAGTGGTTTACCCCTGGGTAATTGGTTTTGTGGTGGGTTTGGGTTTTTAATCCAGCACTGCAGAGGCAGGACGGTCTCTGAGGCCAGCCTGGTCTACAGAGTGGTTTCCAGGATAGCCAGAGCTACAGAAACTCTGTCTTGGAAGACAGCAACAAAACAAGACCAAACAAACAAAAACCAAACTAAGAAGTGTGACTTATGCTTCAGTTCCTGCTTTTGAGTTTTGCCCTGACTCAGTAATTGAGTTGTAAGCTGAAGTTACGGCTCTTCCCCCACCCTCCTGCCCCATCCCGAGCCCCTTTCCCAGTTTGCTTTCAGTCATGGTGTTTATGGTGTTTTATCATAGCAATAGAAGCTCTGAGACAGGAACTGAAGGTGTGTCTCAGAGAAAGCTTTGAGTAATTGAACAGGTGAGTACATATTTGGAAGGCTAGCATAAGTAAGGGTGTTCCAGACAGAGGAAACTCCACCCAAATGAAACACTTGAGAAAGATGATTTTGTAGGAGTGGACAGTTAATGCTAAGACTTGAAAAGTTCAGGGTTGTAGGCTGGTAAAGATTCTCCAAGTATGGAAGGCAGAAAGTAGTAGTCATATAAAGTGACTGTAGGTAGACTGGCCTGGACAGTTGGAGGGCTATTATTCAGGTAGGACTTGAAGGTGTGGGAAGGAAGGGAACAACTGATCTAAATGACAGGACACTCAGTTTGTAGACTGCGGAGGAGCTACACCCTTGCCTTGGTAAGTGAGAAACTGCTTTCAGAACTCCAATTCTTTACAGTGGTGTGGTATTAGAAAATGCATGAGTATATGGTTTTGGTTATTCCAGCAAGAGTCGGGTGATGCTGTTGGTATGCTGGCATTTACTACCAGGGGATGCTAATGTTTTGTAATGTTTGGGCAGTCTGCCATGTCAAAGAATTATCTGACCTAACATGCCAGCAGCATCCCATGGAGAACCATTTTGGAGACAATAGATGGTTTGGATTAGCAGTGGCAGTGGGGTGGAGTGATAAACTGGTGGAAAGGATGTATTGATGTGGGCTAGTGCAGTGGTGTTGCTGGTAGACATGATTACAGGTGACTTACTAGTGAATTATGACCAGACAACAGCAGACCGTTACAGATTCTCAGTAGGAGTGTATGTTAGCTTTGTTGTGGAAGTGTAGTCTAGACATACAGTGTTTTCTATGAAGATTTCAATATGTGAGTATAAAAGGTATACTTTTAAAATATGTTTTGATAATGTATAGGCCTGCTTTTATACGTGTAATTTGCTCAGAAGGGAAATAGCAAGGGGGAAATGCTGGAATTCAAATACAAGTACCCCATCTACTGGGTTTGTGATCCGTTATTTTGCAAAAAGTCGTAGTGAGCATCACCCGTTCTTTACTTTTCTTCTTTACACAGCACTATTTATTGAGCACTCTACACCAGCTTACCAAGCTACCAAGCAGCATCTGAATGACATGGTACTTGGGAACCAGTTGTGAATAATCCTCTGAGGACACTGTGCCTACTTTTCTTCTTACCCTTCTTTATCAGCAGGAATGAGCTCCTGCTTCTCGCCTTTGCCCTGTCCCAGCCTGTCTTTTCCATGGTTGATTGCCCGTCAAGGCTTTCTGGGTCATCCGCAGTTCATGATAACATTTCCCCTTCCTCCTTTTAGTTCTCGTGATTGCTGCTTCTTTTTTTTTCTTTCATGCTCACTCATAATTCTGATTATTTTTTCTCCAAGTTGTAATGATGGCAGAATATGTATAGTTATAAATTTGTGCCTTGTATTTTGTTTATACTTGTTCTATTGGCTCTGTGGCCACTGTTACAGTTCTATTAGAAGAGAATTTTCCCTACCTTGAAAGATAGCTGGTAAGAACTTCTCAGTGTATCATGGGCAGTAAAGAAATGCTTAAAAGGTCACTGACGATTGATAGGACATCTGTGGTTTAGGTGCGTGGGAAGCTAATGTCAGGCAGAGCTGCAACTTCAGCGCTCGCCTTCCTAGGCCAGGGAAGTTGGGCTGGTTTTGTTTGTTTGTTTGTTTGTTTTTCCATCCTCTTTTATAAATTTGTCATACTCTCGAACATGAACCTCACGGAGTCTTTATTTCTTGTTTTCTGTGGACTCATGAAAGATTATCTGCTATGTAAACTTACATATTGTTTTTTTTTGTCATTTCAGTAAACAGGCCTGGTTGCCAGTCCTCACTAACATCCAGTTATAATCACACTCCACAGCAAAGCAGCTTCCTTTAATAACTAGGATGGCCATTTTGGGAGTGAATATGTGGCTTTCTTTTAGTCATTTAAAAAGACTTAATGATGGCAGTTCCATTACTCCTTTTGGGAGAGAGTAAAGGGATGTTGTGATAGGATCTCTTTATATTGCCTTGGCTGGCTTGAAACTTACTATGCAGACCAAGCTGGCCCTGAAACTTGATGACTATCTGAAGAGTGCTGGGATCATAGTTCACTGGGTCTGGCTCCACTCCTTCTTGTATAGACTTGTTGGAATTTTAAGAGAGCGAGTATATGTGCATGTTCATGTGGGTGCATGTGTTTGTGGGTACAGGTAGAGGTCAGAAGTCCGATTTAGGTGGCCTTTTTCAGGAGTCATTTACTTTTTTTTTTTTCCCCCTTTGAGAGAAGGTGTTTCATTGACCTGGGGCTCATCAATTAGGTAGCCAGCCAGTGGGCCCAGGCATCTACCTGCCATTACCTCCTTGGTGCTTGGCTTCATAGAATGTGCCACCAAGCCTGGCTTGCTTTCTTTCTAAACGTGGATTCTGAAAAACAAGCTCAGGTTGTCAGGCTTGTGTAATAAGTACTTTATAGTCTGGGCCATCTCCCTGTTCCTTGTACACACAAAAACTCTCTCTCTGTCTCTGTGTGATGTGTGTGTCTCTCACTCTCCTTGTACACACAGAAACTCTCTGTGTCTCTGTGTGTGATGTGTGAGTGTGTGCGCTCACTTATATATGTGTATAGGGAAGACCAGGGGCCAACCTTGAGTGTTTATACTTAGGAGTTGTATACCTTGGGTTTTTAGAATTTTTATTTATTTTTATGTTGGTGTGTGTACATGTTGATCATATGGTTAGCGTCAGCCATGATGTGTGTGTATAGGTCAGAGGTCAATCTCCACTACTCTTGTCTTCTGCCTTTTTTGAGGCAAGGTCTTTTTTTGCTGCTGCAATAGGAACACCAGGGTAGCTGGCCAGCTTCAGGCCTAGTCTCCTGTTTTCACCTCCCATTTTGCCAGAGGAATACTGGGCTTGGATTCTATAGACAGTGAGCTTACTTGAGTTTTGGAGGTCTAAACTCAGGTGGTAGACATGCATGACAAGCAGTTCTACCTGCTGAGCCATCTTCCTGGTCTTTTACCTTTTTTTTTTTTTTTTAAGAGTTTTTTCACTACTGTGAGGCCAGATAATTGGCCTTGGTAGCTGGCTAGTTGCTGTCTCCCCAGCACTGGGACTACTTGAATGTATTGGAAAGCTTCTTATCAACACTATTGTACTATACTGTACAAATGGGAAAGTGATAACCTTTACTTTAAAAATACTTTGAGCTGGAGAGTTCAGTGGTAGAGTACTCCACCTTGCCTAGTATGTGCAAGAGCCAGCTACAAAGGAAGGAAGTAATCTGCTTTGTAACATCTTTTCATGGCAAATAAGGCAATACTGTTAACTTCATGTTTTGTTTTTCTAGTCTGTATACTGATACACAGTCATTCAGCTGAAGTTGTACAAAGGAAATGGTGAGCAAAGTGACCACAAAGCTTTAGGACCCTTGTTTAGCTTATTCTCCCATGACAGATTACCTTTCCAAATTGAATTCATGGAGAAGCTGTTGGAAATATCAGCGCTGTTTTGTTAGGCTCCTAAATGGTACTTTCAGATCAGAAAGACTCATTGTTTTCATTTGTTTGACCAGCCAATAATAAAAGGTCAGATTCCTTGTGGTTATCTGTCCTTCTCCATCTCCATTTTAATGTACTTTCTTGAGAGAAATAGAATTATGAAGAGGCTTGGGTTTCCTTTTTAATGAATGATGGTATACCTTAGTAAGTTTTAGGGGGTGACTGCAGGGTGGAAGTATTAAGCCTAGACCTGGGAAAGGGTAATGTTAAATAAGTGTCAGGTAATTGAGGGAGGGGGTAGAGACAGAATGCCAAATATAAAACATGGCAGGAGAGAAATGGAACAAAGCTTACCCCTACCCCAAGGCTTTTGTAATAGTGGTCTCTAATAGTTTCTAAAGAGAATTATGAAAAACAATGGCTAATCAGAACTACTGAAATCATCCATTTGCAGCCTAGTTGATTCAGATCAATTTCATTATTTTATCTGCCTCAGTTCATTTAGAACAATGTTCTCAGTAGATGTAACTTGTTTTCTACCTTGGATATTTAAACAACTTTTTGAACATGATGCAGACTTTGTTGAAGGTTTTTTTCCAGGGGTGGTGGTAGGTGTTTTATGGAAAACAAAACATTGTTGCAAGGAATTTATAAACCAGAGAAGCAAAACAAAACAACAAAGCCTCTTTAATTCTACTACTCACTGCTATAAATTTTGGTTTAGTATCTTTCTGGTCATTTTTTCCTTCTATTTTATGCTTTTCCTTTTTTTGGGACAGGATCTTTCTATGTAGTCCTGGAACTCTGTGTAGATCAGGCTGGTCTTAAATTGACAGTCATCCTCTGCCTCTTGAGTTTTGAGGTTAAAGTCATGCCATCACATCTGGCTACTATTTTGAAAAATAATAAATGGGATTGTTTTGTCACATTGTTCTCACTTAGCAGTGTTGTGGATCTGTATCTCCAGGTTCTTCCCCAGAGTCTCCAGTTGTTTGCTCTGCTGTGATATAATAAATCCTGTTTCCTAATATTGGCCGTGCAGGTGGCTCTTGCATCTGTTTCCCTATTTAAGTAGCACTTTGAGCGTCAGTAGATGGAATCCTAGTGCATATAGGAAATGTCCTTGGAAATTTTCCAATAGGAAGTATATATATTAATTTTCCTATTAATTCTTGTTGCTGATTTGGTTTCTGAAGGTAGAACAAATTATATTGTACTATATAGAAACTTTTCCATTCAGCTTCCAGCTTTATCATATGGGTAAAAATGTTAGCATTGTGTAATGAATGAGCATCGCCACAGTAATGGCAGGAGGTATAGTTATCTACAGCTCTCTGAGCAGAAGTTTGACCTTAGGAATTCTCTCTGTTAGGGTTAAGGTGAATGCTGATTATTCCACAATAGCCAGAATTATACCTGTGACCCCAATTGTTCCCCAACAAGACAGTCAGAACAAAGACCCAGATCTTTTTGGCTTCCCCCACCTGACAGCTCATCATCAGGAATGGTTAGAATGTGTTCTGGTTAGTTTGACACAGGGTAGAGTCATCTGAGGAGGAAACCTCAATTGAATAAATGCCAACGTAAGATCGGGCTATAGGCAAGCCTCTAGGGCACATTCTCAGTGATTGATTGAGAAGGGCCCAGCCCATTGTGGGTGTTACCATTCCTGGGCTGGTGGTCCTATAAGGAAGCACACTGAACAAACCAATATGCAACAACCCTCCATATCCTCTGCCTTAGCTCCTGCTCCCAGGTTTTTGTCCTGTCTGAGGTCCTGCCTTGGCTTCCTTCAGTGAACTGTGACTCGGGTATGTAATCCATACAAACCCTTCCTCCCCAAGTTGCTTTTGGTCATGGTGCTACATCACAGTTCTTGGTCAGGCTTTGTGTCAAGAGAGGGAGATATCAAAACCAGCCCCAGTGGAGCATGTAGGTTAATGTAGAATGGAGAAAAGGAGGTACTTTTCCAAAGAAGAAAGGCTAGGGGATTTGGCAGGAAAGAAGTTGGAAAGTAGCAGTTCTCAATATTTTTGGAATCAGGACTTACTCTTAAATATATCACAGGCCTAAGGAAACTTCATTTTTATCATTTATACCTTTGATATTTATGATTAAAAATTAAAACAGATATTTAAAATAATAACTATTACTGCATGTTTCTTTTTCTTTGATACTTGTTCTGTCATTTGCTTCTGCACTTTTAAATATGTATTTAAATATATGTATATATAGTATCATATAATTTAATATATTTTATTTTTATATTATATGGATTATATATATTTTTTTTTTAATTTTTTTTTTTTTTTGGTTTTTTGAGACAGGGTTTCTCTGTAGCCTTGGCTGTCCTGGAACTCACTCTGTAGACCAGGCTGGCCTCGAACTCAGAAATCTGCCTGCCTCTGCCTCCCAAGTGCTGGGATTAAAGGCATGGGCCACCACCGCCCGGCATAAGAATATATTTTAAAATGTATTTTATGTATATGTTTTGTCTTAGATATGTCTGTGTACCATGTGCATGCCTGGTGCCTGTGGAGTCTGGAAGAGAGGGTATTATATTTGCTGGAACTGGAGATAGAGATAATTATGAACCACCATGTGGGTTCTGGGAAATGAACCCAGGTCCTCTGCAAGAGTAGTTATGCCCTTAACCTCAGAGCCATCCCTCTAGCCCAGTTGTTTGATGCTTTAATTGAAGTAATGTGAACAAAACCCAACTTCGTATCTGGTTGAAAAAAGTATTTTAATAGCAAGCTCCACTTTAGATAACCGGACTCTCCATGCCCTTTAGTGTTGGGAACTGAACCTAGGGCCTCAAGCATGGTAGGCAAGTGTTCTTACCACTGAGCTGTTATCCAGCTTGTGAATATTTTTGAGCGTGTGTGTGTGTGTGTGTGTGTGTGTGTGTTGGGGGTGGGGGAGAGGGAGAGAAGGGGGGGAAGATACTTTACAAAAAGTTGATCTTTTTCTTGCATGATATTACAGCATCATGCATTGATCATTGGGAAAATATTTGGTTGATATATCTTCTAAACATTGATAAGTTATAGTATCCAACATTAAAATACTCACCACCTGTCTCATCATAATACTCTCTGAAGCTACATACAGGCTCACACTGATAGGTACAAGTATTTCAAAGTTTGAGTGGTTTTCTCTAAAGTTTGACTTTTATTATTGGTGAAATGTACTATTTTTTTTTGAAAATGACACGCTGTCTCTTATTTTTGAGAAAAATCTTCCAGAAACTCAAGTTGGAATTAAGCATTGCAGTCATCCTTTCAAGTAAAAGTGTCTGTTCATGTCAGTTCATCTCACTGATGAGTCACACATGCCTACTCTCACGTGTGCTATAGGGGCTCCTGTGTGCTCCCTGCTTCATTACCATCTATTTAAAAAGACTTATAAGGTGTAAGGGGCAGCACATCACCGGCATCCTGAAGGAAAGCCTGGTTTTTATTCACAGCTTTGTCCATCTAAACACTAGCAGGGCGAGATTGCAGCAGACCACTGTTAAAACTGTCACTTGTGGGAAGGTAGCAGCACATTGAAGAAGAGTAATTAAGTAGTAGGATTAAAAGAATTATGTAGAGTGAAAGAGATCATGACATTTAGTCCTCTTGTACTGAGGGGTGCAAGGCCTTTGAGAAACGTTGAAATGAGTGCTTAGACTTGCTGCCTATCCTGCCTTTTCATGTACAGGATTTAAAATACATACAGCTCTCAGGGGGAACTGATTTCCTTTCCCTAAATTTCTTTTAACATGGCGTAAGGCATTTCATTCCACATTAAGCTCATGTGTTTCTTTATGCAGATATTTACTAGATAAACACTAATCTGTACAATGAGCTTCTAGGTCTATTTTTATTTTTTAAAAGCTAAAGCAAATGCAAAGCCCAGACAATACGTTCCTAAGCCAGGATGAAGAATGTGAAGATGTAGATACCCTACTAAGTGCCTTTATCTAAGAATGGGGTTAATTCTGAAGACACTTTACCTTTTAGCCTGTGAAGAGACTTGGAGCCATTAAGAAAGAAAAAGTAAACCAGCCAGTGCTGGACAGGTACATCACTACTGACCACTAATCTCTCTTAAGATTTGGTAAAATGTTTTAAAATTTTGAGTTTCTGTGTGTGTGTATGGTCTATATGTACCATATATGTATAAAATGAGGTTATTATGTATAGCATTACAGAACATTGTTCTTCAAAACTATTTGTGTGGTGCAGTTTTCTACTAAAATATATTCAGTAGCTAGTATCTACTAATAATGTCTTTTCCCAGATTTTTAGTAAAAATCAGAAGGACCCCCCCATGCCTGTTAGTAGGTAAGACCATGTAATGCTTCCTTAATTAACTCACTTAAACACACACACACACACACACACACACACACTCTTGTGGTTTTAAAAGATACATATTAGTAATAGCATTTCTCAGTAGTACTTTGTATGATAGGACATTGTAATTCTATCATGTTTGACTAGCAATAGATGTATTTCTCTGTAACAAACTTAGAAACTTATTTTACTTATGTATATAGGTGTTTTGACTGCATGTATGTCTGTGCACACATGTGTGCAGTGCCTGTAAAGGTCAGAAGAGAGCATCAAATCCCCTAGAGCTTGAGTTTATGTATTTGTGAGCACCAAATCTGTGTCCTCAGTAACAGCAATTAAGTCTTTACTGCTAAACCATTAGAACTTTTAAAAAAAAAGTGGGTATGTGTTTGGTTGCATGGGTTATGTGTACCATATGTGTGCAGGAGCCTACAGAAGCCAGAAGTGGTTGGAGTCTCTGGAACTGGAGTGACAGCTGGTGGTGAGCTGCCATGTGGGTGCTGGGCTCTGAATCTGCTCCTCTGCAAGAGCAGTGAGTACTCTTTACCCACTGAGCCATGGCTTCAGCCTCCTAAATTTAGAACCTTTAAGAACAAATGTTATTCTTGGTTTCTGTGGATCAGAGTCTGTGTACCAGTTACGTACCTTGGTTTCTCTGACCTGTGGTCTTTCCCAGTGCAGGAAAGTGTTGGTGGAGGCTACAGTGGTCAGAAGGATGGAAAGGGAGAGATCTGCCTCCAAGGTCTCTCATAGTTGTTGCCAGGATCCTTCTCAGGATGTTGGCCTAATCTGAGAACCTTGGTTTAATTTTTAGAGTTCCTTTTCAACTTCTTGCCATGCAGAGCTCTCCATAGGTGGGAGCTGATTTTCATCACCAAGATTAATTGCAAAACACAGATGTTAACTTTTTTGTAACTTGATTTCTGAAGTGATATTGGTACTTTTGGTGCATTTAGACATGAGTGGCTTAGTCTAAGGAAGGGGATTTTTACAAGGGTGTGATACCAAGACATGAGAATTAACTGGGCCCAATTTAGAGTTTCCTGGTAGAATGTTTGAGAATACTGTTGATAATGTCTTCAAATAAATGTCATAAACATCTGTATTAGGAGAAAGGCTAACTCAGAAGCTCACAGCCTCTGTGCAGGTGAAATCTGAATAAGGATTGTGGTAGCCCTGTGCTGCTGTTCATTCTGCTTCTAGCACCTGTTATATTTAAAAAGCAGTCTTTAAGGATTTCTGATATAGTTCAGTGGTAGGGCGTGTACCTGGGCATGACCTTATGTTTGATCCTCAGATCCCCAAAAACAAAACAGGTAGAAGAAACTATCATCATTGAGAAAATGATTAGGCAAGATCAAATGAAGGTAATCTTATTTAATGTGTCTGTTTTCTATGAAATTATATTCTGAAGCCAGCCAGCCAGCCAGCCAGTAATCCTAGCATTTAAGAGGCTGAGGTAGGAGGATGTGCAAACTTGAGTCTACAGATTGAGACCATGTCTCAAAAGAACAAAAGAAAAAAAATCTAAAGAAATAAACTACATTCATTGTTACAGTCTAAGAAGGGATAGAAAAACAAATGGATTAGTCCCCCCCTTTAGATATTGTCTGTCTGTCTGTCTGTCTGTCTGTCTGTCTGTCTGTCTGTCTGTAAGGGTATTAGACACAATGAGCGCAGGCCTAGAGGTGCCATAGCCCCTAAAGCTGGAATTAAGTTGAGAGCCAGCTGACATGTGTGCTGTGGTGAATTGAACTCAGGTTCTCTGAAAGTACATGTTCTTAACCACCGAACATCTCTCCAGCCCACTTACAGCCTACTTTTTGAGGTAGGGACTTTGTGTCTGTCCTAGACTGGTCTCAAACTCATGGGCTTCCTACCCAGCCTTTGAGGTGGCCATCCCCAAGCCTGGCTTAATGTAGTAAATTTTATACAAGTGAAGAAAAAGAAAACCTTGAAGAAGCTTCTATAATTATTTGACATTGAAGGTCAGACACTCTGAGTAGAGGGTCTTGAAGAGTAGTGTTTAGCATATGTGAAGATTTGGAGACATGTTCCTTGGATTAGTTTATAATTCAGAACTAGGTATCTGGTTAGAAATGTAACATTATTAAAAGGCAAAGCTACTGTTCAAAATCTGTAGACTGAATTTTAAAGTTGGGATTTTCTTTTAATTTGCCTTTTCACTTTGAGAGATTATCATTATTCCATATTTTATTTTATTTTTTTATTTTTTTGGTTTTTTTTTTTTTCTTCTTCTTCTTTGAGACAGGGTTTCTCTGTGTAGTCCTGGCTGTCCTGGAACTCACTCTGTAGACCAGGCTGGCCTCGAACTCAGAAATCCACCTGCCTCTGCCTCCCAAGTGCTGGGATTAAAGGTGTGTGCCACCACCGCCCAGCATGATTCCATATTTTAAAGCTCTGAAAAAAGGTAAAAGCTAGAAAATTCAGGTCATGATAGATGTGTTGTTGAAAGTCTTCAGTGGCACTTGAGTACATTTCCTCCCCTTAGATCAGAGCAACTCTTAAGGTGCATTTGGTTTTAGTTGTTTTGCTCTTTGGGTAAAGTTCTGTTGTCTGCTTTTAAATTTACAGATTGTATAACATGGACTATGCAAGATCAAGTTGTTAAACTTAGCAATTTTAACTTTTAAATTCCACAGAGGACTCTGGTCACTCTCCACATGAATTTCAGTGTCGCCTTTCTTCCTTTGGTGCATTTTGTGTGGATCATAATCACTTGCCCCTTAGTGGTATGGTTTTAATTGTATCTCTGGGTTGGTCTATTTGTAAATATGTTTCACCTAGCTGTCTCTGTAACAGGAATCTTACCCATCTTCTTCACCAATATGGTTTGTGGACTCTGATGACCCAAATCTGACATCAGTTCTGGAACGCTTAGAAGATACTAAGAACAGCAGTTCGGTAAGGAGATGAACCACACTTTCTTTTTTCCTTCTCATGGTCTTATACAGAAGAATTAAATATTAAGCAGTAATGTGATAAAAAATTTATCATACTAAAATTTACTCCATACTAAAATTTATTTCCTTTTCCTGATAATTTTCCATCCCTTTTTAGATTGTAATATAGACTGTTACAGCATGTTTAATAATGACAGTTTTGGCAAGGTTAGAGACCTTGTGACGTCCATTTCCCTCTTTCTCCATGTTCATTCAATTTACGTTAGGAATTGAGGTTCTCTTTTTTCCTTCATTCTAACCATTAAACAAAGCAAACATTTGGATATGAGATGAGAAAGGACAAAGGGGAGAGAAAGGCCAGTATAGATGTTAAGGGAGGTAACATAGGGATAGCATCAGGATTTTTTTTTTTTTAAAGATTTTTTTAAAAGATTTATTTTATTTATATGAGTATACTGTCTTCAGACACATCAGAAGAGGGCATCAGACCCCATTACAGATGGTTGTGAGCCACCATGTGGTTGCTGGGAATTGAACTCAGGACCTCTGGAAGAACAGTCAGTGCTCTTAACCGCTGAACCATCTCTCCAACTTAGCATCAGTGTTTCTTTTAGGAAATTCCTTTGCTGTTAAGGACCCACAAGTCTGCAGTAAAAGCCAGATTTATTTAAAAAGGTTGGTTTGCTGGTTTGTTTTGGATCCCTAGTCATCCCCGCTGTGCATACATTCCAGAGTTCCCTGTAGAAGCCTAGATCTGTAGATAGCTCTGAACTCTATTTAATAAGCATGTTTCTTCAGGACTTTGCACACTGAGAGATTAATAGTAACTAGTAAAGTAGAACCCGTGACAATAGGCTCCATGTTAAATAACTGTAAACATTGTTTACTTCCAGTTTGTATGTGTGGACCTTGACTAACCCTGGAAAACAGTGTTTATCTCTTTGTTAAAGGGGGGCTGCTGTGTAAAGAGATGTATCTTTCCACTGGAGAGATGGCTCAGAAGTTTAGAACACTTGCTGCTCTTACAGACGACCTGAGGTCAGTTTCCAGCACCCAAGTTCCAACAGCTTACGAGTGCCTGTGACTATAGTACTGGGATTTGATGTCTCTGTCCCTATAGGCACTGTACTCAGGTGTACAAACTACACACAGTTAAAAATAAAAATCTTGTAAAAAGTATTCTTTCATTTTTTTAAATATTAAAATGTTTTATTCTTTGATTGTAAGCTCCATTGTGAGAAAACTAGTAAGTTGTAGAAAAACAAGAGGACATCTAACTTTCCTATAATTTTCTGTCTAATATGACCACTGTGGACATAATGGATGTTTTCTGCAGTTTTTTCTTTGTTAGCAAAATACATATACTGTTTCATATGTTTTTAAATAGTTGGGGTCATAGTCTGTAGTCTTATATCCCTTTTGAACTTACTGTATTTTTCCATGTTATTAAATTCTTACGGAAAATAATTGTTCTTTGTAGATGTCATCATTTTTTAAAAAAATACTCCTCTTAAACTCCTATAAACTGCAAAGGAATGAGCTGGAGAAAAACAGTTCAATTGATCTGTTGAAGTGTATTCTATAAAGATGTATAGAACCTCAAACGCTGCTCATCACCAAACAAGATACAGTGATAGTTGATTCATGATTACAGCAAGTTAAACACTCAGGAATAAATTCAAATGTGGGAGACTTATATGAAGAAAACAACAAAATTTTGCCTCACAGAATTTAAAGACTTAGATATTATGGACAGACAGATGTCTGAGATGTTACAAATGCCACTTATCTCCATGTCCTTGTAAGTCCAGTGCAGTGTCACAGAAAATGTTTTATTTATTTTGGCTTTTAAAGACAGGGTCTTGCTGTGTAGTTCAGGCTGTCCTGGAACTTGCAAACCTCTTGCCTCAGCCTTTCCAGTACTGGAATTATAGGCTGTGTCACCATGCCTGACAACCAACATATTTGTTTCTGGTATTGTCAGAATGACTCAAGAATAAATAATAAAATACAAAAATTTAAAATGGTAAAAAGTTTGCCCCAACAGTAGATGAAATAAAATAGTAACTATTGGAACTAGACCAGCAGGCAATAGAAATTTAGAAACAGCCATGCAAATGACAACTTAGAATAAGTAACGCTGGTGTTTTAACCCAAGAAGGCAGACTCTTTCTATAGATAATTTTAGAACTGACCATTTAGAGAAGTTAGAATCATTAACTCTTTGTCTTGTCAATATAAATTATAGATGGTTAAAACATGTTCTTAAGATTAAGAACACCGAGACTGTTGAAATGGCTCAGCAGATGAAGGCAGTTGCCTACAAAACTGATGACCCAGTTCAGTCTCCAGGACCCACGTAGTAGAAGGAGAGAATTACCTCCTATAGTTAGTTGTTCTCTGACCACCACACCATGTCATGGCATACGTCACCCCCACTCTCCCAACCTCCATAAGTGTAAAAAGTTCTAAAACAATGAAGAATATAAGTTTCAAAAGTTTGTAAAAGAGTCCAGATCTTAAGAACCATGAAAGTCGGAGGTAATTAAAAGCCAGACAGGTTCATGTTTCATCTGCAGCGGACTGGTGATGGAGAAGAGAGACAGACATAGCCTCCAGCTAGCTGTTCCTCCTTAAATTGCTTATGAGTTAGGCCTGCTGGCACAGGCCCATAATCCTGCTACTTTGGAGTTAGGCATCAAGGCACAGAGATTGCAAGGTCAAGGCCAGTCTGGTCAACAGATTGAGATTCTGTCTCAGAAGTGAAGAGACTGTTGAAACTATTAACTCAGTCGGAGAATGCTCACCTACCTTGTGCAGAGCCCTAGGCATAATCCTGATACTATGAAAAAACAAACAAACAAAAAAATCCAACCTGTGTCAAGTTAAAGGGAATAGAACTTATATTGGACCTAATTATATAAATTAAGTACATTTATGTGAGGGAAAGACATGGTTTCACTGTTCTTTTTTATATTTCTTATAATTTTTTATAATCTGGTTCTAGAGAGAATAGTTGTTTTGTTTTGACTTTTTAATTTACCTACTATAGTAGAGAATCTACTGTTGTATAGACATTTCTTAGCTGTCTAGTCCAGTGGCTCCTTTTTAGTACTCAAAAGGAGGATTTTTCCATGGTTGAAATATTGTTCCATCAACATGTATTACTTAATGCCCATAATAACGATCTGGTTAAACTGTTAAAAATGTAATGTATAGTTGAATACTCCAGTGAAGTAAAAAGAATGCAGCCAACCTTTTCCCATAGTACACATAGGACATTGCAAGATACTTACTTGTGTCTTGTAATGAGGCGTAGAAATTGTTTAATCTGCCCTCTTCTGTATACAGTATTGTACGATGCATATTAGTGATGGCTTAGCTGTGCTTGCATCCTCCTTCCCACAAATGTGGGAAGCTGTTAACAGAACACAGAAAATACTTTAAGAATATTGATTGGCTTCTCTGAAGCTCTGTGATAAGTGATGTGTATTCAGAGCCAAGGTGTGTCTGTCCTGTGCTAATTGATAACCATGTGGGGACATCTATGAGACTGCCATTCCCTGGCTCTCTTATTGTCTCTTCTTGGTCTTCTCTGAGATGCTCTTCCTTGGTATGTTTCTTTTTTATCTTTTTATTCTGTGTTTTCTCTGTGCAAGCTCTTTTACTCTCATTACTTAAGTCATTATTTATTGTAGAGATCCCTAAATCTATATCTCTAGCCAAAATTTATCTTCAGAGTTTGAAACCCATGTACTTACGTTACTGGTCCTCTCTAGGGGATCTTGATTAGATGTGCCATGGATGTGCATATCAGTTACATTTGTCTCCATTGTGTTCTCCCTCACTAACTCTCTCTGTGAAAATGAAACGATGGTACTGGTCGTCTGTGCCTGGCCCTGGGAACTTAAGAGTTCTTTTTTATACTTCTGTTCCCAAAACCATAAACTCTACTAGGTACCAAAGACGAGTCCATTTGCCTTCTAAATAGTGTAGACCTTCCCTGTGATCTTAGTTTCTTCCACAGTCCCTGAAGAGGAGGGGAGTGTTAAAAGGTAAACTTCTGGAACTCCCTGTTTTTCCCGTTGCTTTGTATGGAGCCATCAGACTGCTGTCTGCTGCCTATAGCACTCCTGCAGTGTTCTGTGGCAGGAGCCGAGGTCAGGGCTGTGTCCTGGCCACCCTTCTCATCTCATGATGTACCTACACACATCCACAGAGGTGGGCCTTTGCTTCCCTTTGAGCATGAGGATATTGGTTTGATCTAGTTTAGTGCTTAGCCTTCCTCATGTCCACTTGGTCCTTCATCCACTTTGGAAGGGCTTGTTCTTTGCTGTATTTAACCCATTCTAATCCTGTTTCTGTTTTCTTAGTCCTCCATAAACCTGCTTCTTCTTCATGTCTTTTCTTGATTGGAGACACTGAGCTAACTGTTCCTGCCCAGTGAAGAAAGTTGCCTTATCAGCTCCCATCTGAGTCTTAAGTATTGCTTATCTTCTGTGTTGGGGGAACTCCTAAATAATGAAAAGTATGTTTGCAGTTTTCCTTGTTTACGTCCTTAAAGTAAATACACCTACAAAAATTTAAAATGGAAACTTAAAGAGCTATTCGAATATGGCAGTTTTGCTAATGATTTTTTTTTTTCCTTTTGGAGAGGCTTAATTTTAAGTTACTCCTTACTGTCATGAGACAGCCTTCATATCCCTGTTTTGCAGATGGCAGAGACTAAAGCTAGGGTTTAGGTATACAAGGTTATTTATTCCAGGCTAAGTCTACTAGGTCACACTTGCCTTATAGTGTTAAACACATCTAACTGTTGGGAATGTAATTCTATAATCCACATGTAACATTTTCTTTAGTCCCACCCTCCCCCAATGTTGTGTTGTCTAAAGCTGCAAGTTTCTTAGTTAGCAACTAGATACCATGTTGTCAGGACATAATACGCTATAGTAACTTTTTAAAATAGCAATTCCCTTAGACCAGCAGCTTTACCGTGTATCAGAGACTGTCACCTCCATTCTAGGCTGCAGTTGAGCAGGAGCACGGTTTCCTTCCTTCTGGATTGATGAACAGTGGTTGTAGTGTTATTCGATGTCTTCTACGGGCTCTTTAACATCATGCTGATTTACTGAAATGTGTTTTGTAGCTCCGTCAGCAGTTGAAGTGGTTGATATGTGACCTCTGCAGACTATATAACCTTCCTAAGCACCTGGATGTTGAGATGCTAGATCAGCCACTACCCACGGGTCAGGTAAAGTAAACATTCTCTAGTGTTGAAGAGCTGAAATCAATTGTCTTAATTGAAAATTAAACTAGGATAATTTAAAATTATTATACAGCCTATTTGGAAGTTAGTTTTGTGTTCCTAGTAAATTGCCTAGCTTTAGGTGCTAACAGCCTTTTCATTTCTTGGAGTTGTTTGTATTTTACTGTGATAGGTGAGTGCTGCTCCCTGACCCCTCCGTTTTGATTTTTGTTAAAATTTCTGATATCTGTGTTTCTTTTTTGTTTGGTTGTTTAGTCAGTTACCTTCCTTTGGCATACCATGTCCATAAGTCTGTTTGTGCTTCTTAAGATCTAATGCAAAGTTAGCTCTACCTAAGCCATGGAAATTTCCACCAATTCAGCAATCACTCATGACTTTTAGACTTGCCTAATTAGCTATTAGTTAACTGACTTTTTATTACAATAAATGAGGATTTAGCTCTTATATAAACTACCTACTTAAACCCACTGCTTCTAAAGCATTGTTTAGTCATGAACAACCAGTTTGCTATGAGGACTTTGGAGAGCCATGTTTTCTGTTACGAAATTTCATACCTGTACAATCTTTTACTTCTGAGGATCCTTTCTATAGTAATACTTGTCAGTTTCTGAATGTCAGGTTCTCTTTCTGGGATGGTCTGTCTTTGGGGTCCCTGGCCCTTCTGCATTAGTCTTTGTGAGTCTCTGGACTGTGTGCAGTTGTCACATTGAGATTTTTTTTTTTCTGCTATCCTAGAGTGAATCTATTGATTCCTGGGTCTCATGCCATCTCTGTTGGCTTTCTTTTTCTTGTTTGTCTCTATTTATTACACTATCAGATAAAAGCCAAAGCATGAAGGAATGGCATATTTTCTGAGTTAGCTTTGGAAAAATCTGGTTCAGAGTTGGCGTTAGAACAAGCCCACACTGGTTTCAAAATGTGGTTCTTGTTGCCATCCTCCTAGTCTCTGACCACTTCTCACTTGTACCAAGTAACCAGAGTGGTTTGGCAGTACCACAGGTATTCTAACAGCAGTGCACAGTGCCGTACATGGGAGTTGTGGGGCCTCAGTATCGGCTGCTGTCGTGTTCTGTGTTTGAATAATAAATCTAGGCTGACATTTTTGCCTAAGATTTCAAATACTATGCTATTGTCTTCTAGCCAGTGGTGTTGCTGAAGCTGATGCCGTCCGGAATCTTACTTATGCATGAGTTTTCTTTGGACGCTTCAGGGAATTTGTCTGGTGTAATGAACTGCAACAGTGGCCTGAGCTTCGGGTCTTCTTCCATTGTGTGGACGTTCAGGAAGGACATCCCTTTTCAAATTTAAGTCTTGAACTTTTTGTGTGTTAGCTTTGCTTTTCCATTTTGTTTGTTTTGGAGTTTATTAATTGGGCTTTTCAATTTTGTTTTTACTTTTTGGAGACAAGGTCTTGTATACTTCAGGCCCTGACCTCCAAAACCATACGTAGCTGAGGCTGTTGGTTCTCGTGTCTCTGAATGCTAGAATTACAGGTTGTATCGTCATGCCTGGCTGCTTTTAGATTTTAGACCTCTTAGTTTGAGTCTTTATATCTATTTTATTATGTTCTTTTTCTTAATTTTATTATCTGTGTGTGTGTGTGTGTGTGTGTGTGTGTGTGTGTGTTGGTATGCACATTGATGGCACTTCTATGGAGTCAGAGAATAACTTGGAGGAGTTGGAGGAACTCTCTACCATCTGAGTCCCAGGATCAAACCCAGGAGGTCAGGCTTGGCAGCAGGCATCTTTATCCACTGAGCCATTTTACTTTTTCTTTTAAAATCTTGAACTTTTTGCTATTTCACATGGGCAATAATAACTTTTAAGGTTTTAAAAAAAAACATGTGTTTGAGTGTTTTGCCTACATGTATGTGTACCACATGCATGTAGTAGAAAATCTGTTGGGATTCCCTGGAAATGGATGGTTGTTAGTTGCCATTAGGTGCTAGCTATCAAACCCTAGTCTCCTACAAGAACAGCAAGTGCCCTTAACCACTTAGCCATCTCTTTAGCCCCAAAGTTTTGTTTTTATTATGTTTACCCCATTTCTCAGAACTTAATGGCTTAGAGCTGGATGTGGTGGCACATGTTTTTGATCTCAGCAGCCAGGAGGCTGAGGCAGGATGTATGTGAGGCAAGCCTGTCCTACAATTGAAGACCCAGTCTCTGAACCCCACAAGCTCGCCTTTAAGTAGACACTTGACAAGTAGAGACAGGCAGAGCTCTTGAGTTTGTAGCCAGTCTCAGCTCTACAGTGAGACCCTGTCTCAAAAATCTTAATGCCTTAAAATACTAATTCTTGCTATTGGATGGATTAGTTAGGCTTAGTGACTGTTGGTTTCATTTGGTGGCTGTTATGTGTAGTCAGGTGGTGGCACATTGAAGATAGTATATGGCTGTAGACAACTAGTGTGATCTTTACCCTAAACAACTCTCAGGTGTCCAAGGATGGCTGCTGCTGCTTTTTTTTTTTTTTTTTTTTTCCGCTCCGTGTGTATCTGGCATCTTTAGCATTTCTTTACATGGGTTGTTTTCTGCACACATGTACATCCTCTAGGGCTGCTTCATAAGGCTTCTGTTTCCTTAGAGGTCAGTCAGAACTCTTCAAGAATACAAGAAGGGAAGTTACTGGGCATTTTTTTTTTCCCCCAAGACAGGGTTTTGCTGAGTAGCAGCCCTGGCTGTTGGCAACTCACTCTGTAGATCAGGTTGGCCTTGAACTCAGATAGCCACTGATGTCCAGCTTAAGTTGTTGGACATTCTTAAGGTTTAAACCTGGAGCGGGTCCCCTGGTTTGTGACCTGAAGCATTCTCCAAGCCAGCTCAGGTTAATTGTGGGCTGTGACATCCTAGGCTTTAAGCCTGGTGGAGGAGGGAATCATCTCCAGTATCTGAATGTGAACCTGAGCTTAAGAGCTTTTTCTGATTGTCCCTTCTTCACAGCACTCTGTACGGGTCGTGTAGATGTGATAGAGTCATAAAGCAGCTTATTTTGTCACCTTGCTCTCTTTAGCATCTGTATTTTTTATTTGCTATGTATTTTCTCAGTTTTACCATGTCTTCTTGTATATATTATAAAGCCTGTCCTCAAGTACTTTTGTGTTTTATCTTTACTCATTCATATTTTGATTTTTTTTTTTAAACATACCTTTCTTCTTTTGTGCCAAATAAATGATTATTGGAGTTCCTTGTAGCCAGGACTTGTCACCTGATATCTTTGGGGGCGGGCGTTCATGTGGGTTCCCAACCACTCTTCTCCTGCTTTTCCACTTGTTAGTACAGGGTAGACGATGGCTCCAGTTTCTCTGAAGATGATGTTTGTCTGACAGATAATCTCCTGGGAATGCAGAGCATTTGAGAGCTGCGTGCTGTGCTTTGGTTAGTCTGTAGGTTTCTGTCCTGCTTGCTGTTCCTGTTGTACTGTGTCTGGTGTCTGAGTCTGGAGCCTCTGAATTCAGGTGGTTGTTGCAGGTCCCCTGGGTCACTGCTGTCCTCTGACCTGCACCTTTACTTGTGAGCTTCACTGGTCACAGCTCCTGTTCACAGTCCTCTCAGGAGAATGGTGTTTGGTTACTCCTCATAAGCCTCTCCTTTTGTTTTTCAAATGTTTGTACTTACACAGTGTTCATTCTCTCATGATCTAGTGGAGCCTAAAGAAAGATGATGAGAAAATGTTTAATGCTTCTATTTCTATCTGTTCAGGTTTTATTTTCTAGAATGTCTGTGGTTTTGTTTTTTACTTACAGTATATCCTGAACTTGAAGTCCGTCTTGTTTTTCCTGGGTGTAGATTGGACAACAGTGTAGATACTCAAGATAATTTGTGAATTATGTAACAAAAGTCTATAGGAACCTATATGTTGCTGTTTTCCAGGTCCCTTGAATGCTCTTATTTGTAATTCCTCAGGCTTCTTATCTCCTTTCTTTACAGCTATGTCTCATTTGGGTTGTCCTCATCACAAATGCTTTGTTCAGAGGAAACAAGTTCTTTTTTCCTTTGACTGTTTTTCTTCAAATGTTTCTATTTCCTGGAACTGTCTTGTCCTTTGTATAGTTACTTATTCTTGTTTTGTGGGTGCAGTAGCTTCTCACCAGTGCCAGTGATTCCAGTTAGATTTTAGTTCTGTCTTCTTTACTGGTTGTGCTTCAGGCCACCTTGTGTGACTTTTCTGTGTGGCACCCTCAGGGTCTGTTTTCTGTTCATACTACGTGGTCATTTGCTTGTTTATAGGAAAGGTATGACATCAGTCAGTACCAGTTTTTGACAGAGATGTCTGTAGGATACTTTTCTCTGCTGTCCAGTGTGTGGACCTGTGTTCTGCTGAAGTTGGAGGCTGGAGCTTATGGGGTTTCCAACTCCAGAGTATGTTAGGAAATTCCGCTCTTGTGTTGAGTTATAATAAAAAGATTTTTCCTTTTCTCGTTAGTTCTAGTACCCATCAGGGTACTAGATTCACAGGCCATCAGGGAAGAGAGGGTTCCTATAGAATAGAGTGGTCCTTAAAATAATTAGGACTTTACAGTAGTTCGTCCTGTTATATTCTCCTGTGGTTTTCTCTAAAACTTTTTAGCAACCATAGGATCCATTTACTCTGTATCTGTTGCTGCAGGCTTCTTGAATGCTAGGATCACAGGCATGAGCCACTGTGCCTGCTTTCAATGAGCTTTTGGAAAGAACAGCCTGCTTGTTGAAATGACTCTAATTGGCTTTGTGTTTTTGTCAAATAACTTATCCTTTGGAGAAGGGTATTGCTCAGCTTTCTCATTTGTAAAATGCTAGGCAGGAACTATTTTGATGTTCACAGACATAGGCTGTATGTCAGAATCACCTTAAAAATGCTTTTTTAAAAACTTAACTTTTAAAAATTAAAATATAATTACATTGTTAGCCTTTTCCCTCAAACACCTTCGAAGCACTAGTCTTGCTGTCTTTCAAATTCATGGCCTCTATTTCTTCAGACACACAAACCCCTCCCTCCCTCCCTCCCTCCCTCCCTCCCTCCCTCCCTCCCTCCCTCCCTCCCTCCGTCTTCAGTCCATATAACGTAACGTGTATATGTTTTCTAGGGCTGACCATGTGAACTTGGCTAACCTGCTGGTATGCTCTCCCTTGGGGAGGACTATTTCTCTCGACTGTTGCCCAGCCTCCTTCTGTGTTAGCATTCTTACTGGTATCATTCTTGTTCACATCTTATTTAGATAACCGTGGTGAGACTTCATGGGTGTAGTGTAGTGTCTGTGATATTTCTAGGAGACCAAAGTCTCCCAGTGAATTTCCTTTTCCTTACTCTGGCTCTTAAAGTCTCACTGCCCGTCTGCTGTGACCCTGAGCCTTGGATGTAGGAGCTGTGTTGTTCTATCAGTTGGGGTGGACACTACCAGCCCACTTATTCTTTGTGTTTTGATTGGTTGTGATTTTCTGTAATGGTCTCTAACTCTTGCATTAAAATGCATTTGAAGAGAGATTCTCTGGGATAGGTTCTGAAATTAGCACTTTGACAGTGCTTTTTACCTCACCCTTGATGCACTAAGACTTGTATTTGGGACCTTGGGACTGGTTGGTAGCTGTTTTCTTTCTGTTTTTGAAAAGATAACAAAAATAACCTGCTGTAGAAATGCAGAAAAGGGTGAACCACAATAATTTTGGGAACTACTTCCTTCTCTCATTTTGTCTCCAGGAAAGGAGTAAGTGTTTAAGAGAGATTCAGATTTTAAAACAAGCCTAAGCTTATGTTATATGCATCTGCACAGACTTTTCTAGCTCACTGATTGTGAAGAGTTAATGATTGTGTTTTGTTTTGTTATTAAGACTTGTGCTCTCAGAGCATCTGAGAACAGATAACAGATGCCTTGAGACTACTACTGAGATCCTGGTGGTCTGATTTGATCTCTGAGTCCTAGGTTTTTGTTATTTTAGATATTCTGGGCACCACACTAAACCTGTCTTTATGAATACAGATACATTTCCATATTGAGAGATAGCAAACTTTGCTCTGGCAAGAGACTGTATATGAAGACCCTTCCTAAAATCTCACACGACTGCTGTGTGAATGAAGTAAACGCTGCCTTAGGAGAGGTGTTCCATAAGATAGACTGGCTCTTGAGTCACTCTCAAGTATCTATTCCTTTATAACATCTCTCCATTTAAAATGCAAGGCAGGTGAATTCATAGAAAAATTAAGGTTTTTTGGGGCGGGGGGTCGTTAAATGGGTAGATAAGGAAAGAATAGTTTGGAGCATTTATTATGAGGAGAACATAGAAGTAAAAATTAAAATTAGGTTATCTTTAGCTTTTACATTTCCTTTATATTTGATTGCCTTTGTTTATTCTTAAGGCATCTGCTACATAGAATTGACTTGAAATTCTTTAATAAGCTCTGCTTGTGGGACTGTAGTGACAGTGGCTAATAGTGGCCAGCTCTGTGTAGCGTTGGCACATTCTTTCTCTGTTTCAGAATGGGACAACTGAAGAAGTAACTTCAGAAGAAGAGGAAGAGGAGGAGATGGCTGAAGTAGGTATTTATGTAAGAATGGTACTTTATGAATAGCTAGTGGAGTTTTCTCCACTTAATTTTATTTATTTGTGTGTGTGTGTGTGTGTGTGTGTGTGTGTGTGTGTGTGTATGTATGTGTGTATGCGTGTGCAGGTGTTTGTGGCATGTGGAGGTCAGAGGGCAACATTTAAGAGTCCATTCGCTGTTTCTGCCATATGGGTTCAAGGATTGGACTCAAGTCCTTAGACTTAGGGGAACTTCCCTTTATTGGCTGAGTGGTCCATCTCACTGGTTCACATCTTATCAATATCTCAATATTTAAACATTTTTGTAATTCTTTAATCTTGTTTTTGAAGTAATATTAGTGTTGAATAACAAAAAGCACTTGTTCTTTCAAATAAAATATACTCTCTAAACTCTGGTTTGCTTCTAATTAACAGTATGCCTTTGAACAAACTGTTTTATCTGAGGGCAGTAAAAATTGTTTACATTTAATAATAGTATTTAGCTTATAATTTGGTTATTTTTTTGGAAAAACTACTAAGTTTAGAGTTTTGCGTTCACAGCTGGGTAGAAGTCCAGTGCTTGCTGTGAAAGTGTGAGGACTGAGTGCAGACTTACATCTTACATTTCCTTCTTTCAGATGTAAGTCTGAAAGAAAGAGTCGAGGTGCTGCAGCTTGTTCTGTACCTCCAGCTCTGGGGAGGCAGGGACAGAAGGGTTCCTGTGACTTTTTGTTATTTAGCCAGGCAGTTAGATCCAGGTTTCAGTAAGAGTCCCTGTCTGAAAAAAATAAGGTAGTGAGTGAGGAAGACTCGATTGGCCTCCATACACACATGAACCTAACATACGCGGACAGACAGAATTATATTTGAATGAAAGGAAAGTTTGTGGACATCACAGGGACTGCTTGCTAGAAGCAGTGACATTGTCTCTTATTGAAAGAATATTTAAGGGCTTTCTGTTAGTCTGCATTGTGCTGCTGGAATTAGAATACCCAGGACTGGGTAATTTATGTTCATATGGTTTTGAGAGCTAGGAAGTTTAGAATTAGGGTATCTTGTGAGGATTTTCATTCTGTGACCTCAAAGGGTAGAAAGCAAAAGGGCAGAAGAACTTAGACATATAACCTTTTAAGCTTCCTTTATAAAGGACTTGATTCCGTTATCAAGGGGGGGGGGGGGGGCTCATGCCTTATCATCTGTTAAAGGTCCTATTTCTTTTCATCTGTGTTGTTTTGTTTGAACTAGGATTTCCTTTGTGTAGCTCTGGCTGTCCTGGAAGGTTGCTCTGTAGAACAGGCTGGCCTCAAACTTAAAAAATCCACCTGCCTCCTGAGTACTGGAGATTACAGGCATAAGCCACAATGCCTTTTAATATTTTTAATTTTTATATTTTAATGTTTTTAATTGAAATAGAATGATAATCGCTTTTCTTCCCCTAACTCTTCCCAGCTACCTTCCCTTGAACCCTTCCACTCCCAGGTTGATAGCCTCTTTTTCTTCATTGTTAGGTATGTTAAATAATGAGTGAGTGCGTATGCGCGTGCATGTATGTAACATGCTGAGCCTGATACTGTTTTTGTATTTGGTTTCAATGGTATCTGACCATTCTCTTTTCTGCAACCACTAAGGGGCTCATCCCTGGGAGAGGATATTTTTCTTTCTTTCTTTTTTTTTTTTTTTTTTTTTTTTGTTTTTTTTTTTGTTTTGTTTTGAAGTCCATGAACATACTCACTAGTTCTAGAAAAGCTGCCTAGCTTTCTAGTCCCAGGCATGGTTTCCCTCCTGCTGAGTCGGTCTTTAGTCCAATTAAACTGCTGCTGATCACCACCAACATGTGAGTGCCACTTACTGCACCTGTATGTGTATCTTGCCATGATGGACATTGCGGTTCATAAGTGTTGCACCTGGGGAGGGCTGCACCCTTCCGTAGCAGGGACTGTGGAGGTTAGACAGGACAGACGCCTTCAGGACAGAGCCACAGACAGGACCGAGGCTTTCAAGACAGATCCAGCTCAGATCATCAGTTCTGATCCAGCTCAGGTCCTCTGTTCTAAGTGTGGTGACATTAACAATAGGGAAGGTCCCTGTCTTAATACATCATAACACCATACCTGATTTTTGGAGGGGACATTTAAATAATAAGTTTTGTAGCAACTTTCCAAGGCATTAAGATAATTGTCAGTCACCAATAGATCTTTAGGCTTTTGAACCTTTGAATTTAAATTCAGGTTTTGAAAAAAAAAAGATCCAAAGCTCCATTGACTAGATACAATGCATATGAATTTTATAATCTTTAGCTTCAAGAAAATTGTTTTTTGTTTTGAATCTTACAATTTATTCAGACTTTTACCTTACTTTATTTTAAAAAAAAAAGTCTGTTTAAAATATACTTTGAGAATGGGTCAAAGCAAAAGAAGGAGTCATTTGTTTTGTGTCCAGGAGTAGAATAATTCTTAAAATTATTTAATTAGAGTGACTTTTGGTGGATAGGCTGTTTGCTTTACTGTTTTCATGGAATTTAATTTAGGTGGAACAAATTGTATGAGAACATTAAGCTTTCCCCCTGGCCCAGTATGCAGTGAAATAGACTTTGTACGCAGAGTTTCTGTACTTTTTTTTTTTTTTCTTCTCATAAAATTGACACGGGACAGTGATATTTAGGGAAATCTAGAAAGGTAGGAAATAGCACGGAAGACATTTCAACTTTACTAGAACTAACGTGGTTGGCAGACCTGAGTGTGGTGTGTTTCAGGCACTGATGCTGTCGTTTAAGGGAAGGAGAGGTGGCTCCCAGAATAAATGACTGGATGGGAGACACATGCTTGTTGGATAAGGTTGTTGATCAGGAAACCATAAGCGAAAAGTCGTATGCTGTGGATATTGTTTTAGGAAGATGAGTTATATTTAGGATTTGCTGACTAAACTGCAGCTAAGGTGTGTGGATGGAAATGACCTGAGGTTGGAGGAGGAGATACAGATTAAGGAGACATTATTGACATTCTAAAGAAAACAAATACAGGACAAGAGAAAAGTCTTCATAACATGAAGCCCTGTGTAGAGTCTGATTAAGAACAAAGTGTCATGGGTGGAGGGAGCCTGCTGAGCTTGTTTGGGATTGAAGGTCGTCATTGGCCTTCAGTTCAGACTGCGTGGAGAGTGCAGGTAATGGGTGACTCCTTCAGAGGTCTCGGTAAGTGAAGCTTAACGCAGTACTGAGATACTTGGAAAAGTTAGGACCCGAAGGCTTGGGCGTGGATTTGTGTGTGTGATACTGGAAAGAGAACGGGCTGTGAAAGATGTTGGTCTGCAGGTGTTTTTCAAATTCTTCTTCTAAAAACTTTGCCCTAAAGTTGTTAAAAAGAAATCTCAAGTCTAAACTTTCTGTTTTAGTTCTTATTCTGAGAGCATGGAGATTCTGTATTTCCATGTTTTTTATTTCAGGGTTTTTATTGATAGAAAGAAATAATTATGTTGGCTGTGTCTGTAGCTTGGTTGGTAATGTGCTTGCTTAAGCATGTGCAAGGTCCTGGCCTTGATCCCCAAGCACCGTATAAAAGTGAACATGGTAGTACTTGCCACCTATCCTAGCACCGCAGGTAGGAGTAACAGAAGATCAGGGTCATCCTTAGCTACATAGGGAGCTTGAGCCAGCCCAAGGCTATATAAAACCTTGTCTCAAAAAAAGGAACAATTTAGTATCCTAATGACCCATAATGGATAATGGATGATCCATCGAATTAACTGGTCTTTGGGTTGTTTTTGTATGTGTAGATTTTATTTTTTAATTATCAGAATGAGATGGGTATAATTATGCATAAATTAGTGTTTATATTTCTTAGAATAAAACTCTAAAGTCGGATTTCTAGAATAAAGTATGAGTAATTAAAAGATCACTAAATAGTTTGAAACGTTCCTCATAATTGGAGATTTTTAAAGATGGCATTTTTGATAATAGTCACACGTTTATGGAGCTATGGCATCTGCTGTACTCAATCCAGCCTCTCTACAGACCGTGAGGTATTAAAGGGGAACCTCCTGAATGGAATCTGGGGCTTTCCCCCTCCTCCTAGAATGGATGCATCCTTTCTTTTTTTACTTTTAAAATTTTATTCAAAATTTTTTTCAGACATACGAAATTATTGAAGAAGAGAAACCTTAATGAGCCTTGTTATTCTCTCTGTAGGATATAGAAGACTTGGATCACTATGAGATGAAGGAAGAAGAGCCTGCTAATGGGAAAAAGTCAGAGGACGAAGGGATTGAGAAAGAAAATTTGGCAATATTGGAGAAAATCAGGAAGACTCAAAGGCAAGATCATTTAAATGTAAGTGTGAGTAAGTATCTAGAGCATGAACGTCGTGATTACATAATTACAGATTGGGTAACTCATTTAATTCATTAAGATACCAATCTCAGCTGCCCTTCAATCCTTAACTTAGTGATGGATTCGGTCATTTGTTTTGTTGATCTATGCTGCTTTTCCTGATTGTTGACAGCCACTTTCTACCCTGTTCATCTATCTGTTCATCACATCTTGAAAACAAACTGCTATCTCTGTATAATAATCCTGTGGTGGTTAGTTGTAATTGTCAACTTGACATAACCTTAGAATTAACATGAGAAGACTGTCTTAGTGAGGGATCATCTATATTGGATTGGCCTGTGGGCAGGGCTGTCCAGGAACTGTCTTATTCACTTAACTGATACAGGAAGACTGAGCCCACTGTGGGTGACACCATTCCCTAGGTAGGTAATCTTGAATTCTGTAGAGAAGACAAAAGCTGAACTGCAAGCAAGCAAGTGGGTGAGAATGTACTTGTTCTGCCTCTGCTCTTGACTGTGGATGTGATATGACTATCTATTTGAAGTTATTTCCTTGACTTCTTCATAGTGATGGTCTGTAACCTGGTATTGTAGATTGAAACAAACCCTAAGGTGTTTTTTGTCAGGGTATTTTTATCACAGCAACAGGAACGAGTGTAGAAGAACCTCTCTTTGCATCCTGTTGCTGCTTTACTTACTCCCCTACCATAGGTTCTGTTGTGTTCAGATTCAGCCTCCTAGAAAGTATTACTCTGTCTCTGTCCTCCCTTAAACCTAACCTCTGTCTTTTGTGCCCTTACCAACCCAAAAGTAACTTTTCTCTTTAGATTTACTTATCCCTGCTCCTTACCTCCATCAGAGTCTGAACTGTGTAGTTATGGCTAGCCTGGAACTCTCTGTGGACTAGGCTGCCATTCAATTCAGAAATCTGCCTGCCTACCTCCTGAGTGCTAGGAGTAAAGGTGTGTACTACCTACTGTGCTAGGTGATATAACATGCCTTTTATGAGAAGCAACATAGCAATATAAGATACATAGTTTGGTGAAAAATATGCTTGCTTGGCTTTGGATTGTTAAACTTTAAAATGTAGGCAGTGTATACCTTTTGGATGAGTTGTGAAAAATGAAAATGGTGTGTGGGTGGGTGGATGGGGTGTGTTGTCAGTCAAGGGAGGTCTGCATTGGCAGTATGGTTATCTGACACTATCTTGTGTTAGAGCAGCTTATTAAACTCCATGAAGTCAGGGCCAGCTGCTTTGTTTTAGGCAAACACAGTGAATGGATCGTTAATACAAGTTAATGTCAAGAATGAATTATATAACAAGTAAATTCTTATCTTTCCTTCAGTCATATTTAATACACTAATTTAATTGGCAAGTCTTTTGTTGCAGAGAACTTTAAGCCTGTATCCTGATTTTTAAAGTAAGTTTATAGCACCTGAACTAATACTTCACTTGCTGTGTCTGATGGTGGACGTCAGGTTGTATGGTTATAGTTAGAACAGCTACCAGTTATTGGGTACTCTGACATAAGTATAAGGCTAAATACTTTATATTACCTTCCCATTTAGTTTTCTTAGAATCTTCATTGCCATTGTAGGAAATAGACATTCTTCATATTTTATAGATAAAAAAACTAGGGCTTAAAACCAGTTCAAGGGCTGTGAGATGGTACAGTAGTTAAAGTGGTTACCTCTCAAGAAGCAAGTATTAGGATTGGTATTTGAGTCTCTTGAAGCCACATAAACACTGAGTGTGGAGGCCAGCCTATACTACCACAACTCAGTAGGAGGAGACAGGATCCTCTGAGCAAGCTGGCTAATTAAACTAAACTGTTGCTCAGCTGAGAGCCCTTACATCAGTGAATAAGATGGGAAGCAGCCAAGGATGATGGTCCACTGCACACATCAGTCCTGGGCCTGTACACACATGGGTACACATGGACACTTGACTGCACGTGAGTGAGTATACAGCTATGCAGATACACAGGTATACCACGCATAAATACATTTAAAAAACCCAACTAGTTTAAGGTCTCATGGCTAGGAAATAGATCTTTGAAACCTTTAAACTCAGAGTAAGTATAACCTTCAGACTTTTTATATTTAAGAAAAAGTATTGTATTTTGTGTGCATGTGTGTGTGTGGAGGAGAGGAGTGCTTGTCACAGCACACACATGGAGGTCAGAGGACAGCTTGTGCTGAAGTTACTGCTAAAATGTTACAGTGAGGCATTTGGAGCATTTTTAGAAGCTGTAGTTTTGAGTAGAGTCATATTGAACTCTAAACTGTCACATTGTCCATGGGGTTCTGGGCACTGGGAGGCCTCCCCTCATGGTCGGAACAAGCAAGACTTGTCTTTTTTGTTTTCTGTTTTTCTTAACATTTCATAATCCTTTATTCAGTCGTACTTCTTGACTTCTTAATACTGAGTGGTAGTCATTTTTGTAATATTACTATAAAGTTTTACATCAGGTTTTGATACCTTAAGCCTTTAATTATTAATTGTTCCAGGGTGCGGTGTCCGGGTCAGTACAAGCATCAGATAGACTCATGAAGGAGCTCAGGGATGTCTACAGATCACAGAGCTACAAGGCAGGTGAGGCCCTGGCTCTGCTGGCCGTTTGCTTCTTCACATGGAGTGTTGTTTCTCTTTTGCTTTGCTTTCCTTTAGGGAGTGATGGAGGACCATTTAGCGAAAACTGTTTTTGAACTCACCATTTTTCTGTTTGGTCATGATGGGGTAGATATGTGTGCCATGACACCAACTTTGTGTCATTTACTGTAATATAGACAGAGTTGGACATTTTTATTGATGTTATTTTAGAGATGTGAAACTCAGGATTAATGAATTCTAAATGATAAAAGAGATAAAATGAGTTTTTTTGTTTGTATATTTGCTTTTTGAAACAGGGTTTTTCTGTGTATCTCTGGCTGCCTTGGAACTTATTCTGGCCTCAAACTCAGGCTGGCCTTGAACTCAGAGGTCCACCTGCCTTTGTTTTCCAAGTGCTGAAATTAAAGATGTGTGCCCCCACTGCCCAGTGCTTTTGTATTAAAAAAAAAAAAATTACAGAGGCTGAAGAGATGGTTCAGTGGTTAAGAGCACTGACTGCTCTTCCAGAGGTCCCGAGTTCAATTCCTAACAACCACATAGTGGCTCACAATGAATCTGATGTCCTCTTCTGGTGTGTCTGAAGACATTGACAGTGTTGTACTCAGATACATAAAATAAATCCTAAAAAAAAAAAAAAAAAGGTTTTTGCCTTTTTTTCCTGATGGAGATATAACGTATGATTTTTATTTTCTGGTGAGTTCAAAAAAAGCATGAGTAATACTACTTTTAAAAATAAGTAAGATTAATGTATTTTATTGTACAAGAAAAACTTGCTCAATTTGTTTTCATACTTTTCTTATTTTGAAACAACTTAGAGGTGGTATTCTTTTTAAAATTGATGAATTTCATTCATTTCATAATTCCATGAAAACATATTCTTTTTCAGGGCTGCAGCTATAGCTCTTTGGTAGAATACTTGCCCAGTTGACATGGGGCCCTGGAATTCAATCTTCAAAAGCAGGAATGTTTTAAACAGATAGTAAGATTTGTGTATTGTAGAGCCTGAGGGGAAACTGTATTGCTGTTGTGTTAATAATAACTAATTTAGGAATAATTTGTTCAGTTATTTTGGATTTATTAAAGAATAAATAGAGTTGTTTAGAAGATTGATATTAAGAGCTAAGAGAGTACTTAAGAGCACTTCATGCTTTTGGGGAGGACCCAAGTCCAGTCCCCAGACCTCATGTCAGGTGGCTCACAGCTGCCTCTGACTCCCACTCTAGGGTATCTGACACCTATGACCTCCACAGGCACGTACACAGGTGGTATATATACATTGACACAAACACATAATACAAATACTAAAAAAAATTAATTTACATGCATGCTCTAAAAAGGGCGACAGAAAAAAGATGTCTCATAAAAGTGAAGATTAAAGCGATATGTATAGAAAGACTTGATTTTCTTAGAAGTGTCTGTATTTATAGAACTATTACTTGCATAATGTATGTTTTTCAGTGAAAGTGAGTACTAACCAGTTTTTAAAAATTCATTTTCGTATCTTTTAGTTGATAGCTTTAGTTATTTTGATAGTGACAATTTGCTGTTGTTGACTATTTAGTATATTTAGAGTTAACTTACACTAGAGTAACGGAAATGAGGAGTAACCAGTGCCCTATGTCTCCACAGGGATTTACTCAGTGGAGCTCATAAATGACAGCTTGTATGACTGGCACGTCAAACTGCATAAGTAAGTACCTTGTGTCAGTTCCGTAGTTTGGTGTTGTGCACTTGCCCGCACAGCACTGCTGTGGAAGCAGCTGTTAAATTGCTAAAGTAAGCTCGTTCTCAGGCTCATCGGGAGAGTCGGACAGTGGGGATCATAGGGAGGCAGGAAGTGTTTGACAAGTTTATGAGATTGTGACAGTTTACAAACCAAATGTGTTCAAATAACATGAGCCTGTGATTCTGTTTATGTTTGAAATAAGGAGATTTAGGCAGTACATAGGAAAGAGTCATAGAAAAAATTATAGTGATTTACTTTTTTATAGTGATTTACTTTTGGTTGTTTTATTGGTGGTAAATTTCTTTCCTTAAACTTCTAGTTTAAAAATACAATTTTAGGAAAGAATATTGCCAAAATGTTTTTAGTTGTTTGAAGAGTTCTGTGTATCTAACTGCTGTTCATTGGAATAACTGTTAATTTCAGATTCCCCTGGTTCCCAAGGAGCTAGAGCCCATAGTGGGTAATTTTTTTCTGGGACTGTGGAGCACTTTAGAGCTTCTGTTTAGAACTTACCTTGGAGGCTCTGTTTGTTGTCCCTTTTGGACTGGTTCAGTTAGAGCTTAGTAAGAAAGGTTTCTCTAATCTTGTTTGAACTGGCTTTTGTTTTGTTATTCTTAGGGTTGACTCTGATAGTCCTTTGCACAGTGATCTTCAGATCTTAAAAGAAAAAGAAGGCATAGAATATATTTTGCTTAACTTCTCTTTTAAGGTAAGAACATTGCAATGGGATTCCATGGTTTTCTAATGGGAGTATGTAAGTGGCTCAGCTGTCTTGGAGAGCCATTTGGTATGATTTGGTGAAGTAGAAGATACTGATACCATATAGTATGTTCAGGATTTTTTTTTTTTTTTTTTTTTTTTTTTGAGACAGGCTCTTACTGTGTAACTTCAAACTTCAAACTTGCTCTCTAGACTAGCCTCAGACTCAGAGCTAGCCTCAGACTCAGAGGTCTGCCTGCTTCCCTCTAATTCCCGAGCATTGGAATTAAATGTAGCTACTGACTTTGCTAGTTAAGGAGTTGTCAATGTGTATACTCCACAAGAGATGAATACTTAGACACTGGGAAACACACAAGAATATGTAGAGCAACATTGTTTGTCATAATTGCAACCAAAATAATCCAGTTACAGTAAATTGGAGAATGTGACATCCATAAGATATATTGACAAGATAGGTCAGTCTTCTATATAGTATATATAAGTAGAAGAAATTAGACTTAGACCCCCTAGCCATTTTGTGTAGTTCCATTTATATAGAATTCAAAAGTTGTAAAATTAGTATTGTATAGGGCATGCATTGTCAGTGCAGCCAAGGGAAAACTGGTCCTGTAAATGAAATATTCTTAGGCATTAGAATGGACTTTTAGCCACAAAACATATTTCTCTTGTACTAAAATCCCATGGGGCTGGGGACCCTGGTAAAACTAGGAAAAACATTTCTAGGAAGACTTTTTAGGTACTCGATAGTGAGAAAAGAAAGCTCAAAAACACTGAAGTCGGGATTCATACCTGGGTAGCAGAATCAGAGACCAAAGGTGTGATCACCACAAAGAGTTGCTGAGTAGACAGAGGCGTATGTGGGCTTCCTGTTTACAGTAATTCCTAAAGGTTTCCCTGTATATTTATGTTCCTTTTGGAAATACTTAGTAATTTTGAAGATGTTAAAAAAAGAATAGTAATGGGCTCTAGATAAAATGTTAGTGATTTCATGTATAATATGGTAAAATCTAGCGATTGAAAATCTCAGCTAGATTGAGGTGTTTTTGAGGATTTATGTTGAAGTGATTTAGGCTGCTGTTGTGAGTTGAAGAGGAGAATTAGTGCAGCAGTTGTCTCGGTTGTCTCACAGTTACAGTGTTTGTCCTCAGTACTTTATTTATCCAAGTGACTTTGAATTCCCTCATGCTGATTAAGGGTTTGGCTTTGCAGTTCTCTCTAGGGAAAAGGGGTTGTCGGACTATCAAGAACATTTACTGAAAAGCCTACAGTCTCTGAGATATGCTCTTTGTGCTGTAAACCAGCCACAGGAGGCTTTTATTTGAGGGCATAGTTGGTCTGTTCAGCTTCTTGTTTTACCTTAGCAGTTAGCTCCCTTTCATTAGCACTGGTTGGTAGATAGTATACAGTTGGTCTGTGGCAGACGAGTTGGAAGGTTTTACTTAATCTTAGAAATGATGCAGAGCATATGCATGGCATTGGTGCTAGAAGTGACGCAGGAGGTTTAACATGTTTGGAGGAAGAAAACATAGACATTAAAGAGTATTTATTTTCTTTATACTTAGAATTTGTAAAAAGGAATCCGAGAGCACAGTTTATGGAGAAGCCTGTAGGCTCTGAAGTAGAGTTACTTTCTGAAATTTCTGAAACTGAAGGTAGTTCTCAGTGAGTCAAAAAGAGGTTTTATAGTTACTTATTTGGGATCATGTATTTAAAGAAAGGTCTATTCTAATAATGGTTTTGTTTTTCCAAGCTTTGTATCTATGCTTTTATTATACCGTTCAATTATAGGTGGATTTAAAAGTAGATAAAACTGTCACTGAGTTGGCATCTTATATGGACAGGCGTCTCCATTTTCTAACGTGCAGTAGAGATGCAGGATGATCCACGTGAGCCACTCGATACCTGTCCTCTGAGGGCTGCAGAGTGTGCACGTCATTCTCCACTTGTTTTCTGGACGTGATTGCCTGAGACATGTTTGTTCCTATCTTGCCTCAAAATGAGGTTTTTAAAAAGCATTACTTCATGTTGTTTGAGCATAAAACTTGGATGTAATTTTGTTAGACTCCTTTGGCCTGCCTTCATCAGGAGCAGGAAGCCATTTCCCTATCCAGCTGCTGTAGGAAGTTAGAGGCAGCTTTTCTGTCCTGGACATCAGGGAACTAACTTCTAACTTCTGTCTGTGTACTATCACCTTTTAAGGGCTGGAGTGGGGCAGGGTCTCTGACTAACCTGGAGTTCTCCAGTGTGTCTACACTGACTGGCCAGTGAGCTCAAGAGATCCCTTGTGCATGTGTCCTCAGTGCTGGAAATACAGGCTTGTGCCAGCATCCCTGACTGTCTCTTTGGTTCTGAGGCTGGAGCTCAGGTCCTTGTGCATGCACAGCCATCTCCTCAGCACCACAGCTGACTTTTTGAAGCAGCTTATTCATTGTTTTGAAAGTTGCTATTGCTAGTTAGCATATTATAGGTGATTTTCTACTTGTCTTTCTTGTTTTGTATCTTCCTCCCCCTGCCTCATTACCTATTGGATTTTCTTAGGACTCCTGTTTCCTGCCTTTTAACTTAGAATAGTTATGTGTTCTCTTACTCATCCTGTGTATATCCTTGAATTGTCAGTATTCGGTTTTTTTTTTTGTTTTGTTTTGTTTTTTTGTTTTTTTTTTTTCCCCGAGACAGGGTTTCTCTGTATAGCCCTGGTTGTCCTGGAACTCACTCTGTAGACCAGGCTGGCCTCGAACTCAGAAATCCACCTGCCTCTGCCTCCCAAGTGCTGGGATTAAAGGCGTGTGCCACCACCGCCTGGCGGGTTGGTTTTTTTTTTTTTTTTTTTTTTTTGCCTCTGTAATCTCATAGCCTTTGAGCAGTGGTCCTCAGACTGCTACCCTTTAATACAGTTTCTCATGTTGTGGTGACCCCCCAACCATAAATTTTTTTTTTTATTATTCATAACTGATTTTGCTAAGTTACGAAACATAATGTAAGTATCTGATATGCAGGGTATCTATGATGTGAGATAGGTTGAGAGGCACTGCTTTAGCAGGTTTGAGTTCATGTTCTCAATGCATACATTTACATTCTTTCCTTGGATTCTGAAACCAACCAAATTTGGAATTTTCATGGTCTTTATTCTCTCAGGTTATATCTAGCATTATCTTCTTTTTTCTGCCTAAAAATATTGTAAAGTATTTCTTTTTAGTGTGGCTTTACACATGGGAAAGTGCACCTGTTTTATTTCTTAGTCTTTGAGACAAGGTCTTATGAGTCACAGACTGGTCTCACACTTGTTAACCTCTTGTCCTGCTTCCGACTGCTGGGGTTACAGGTATATGCTGCTTTGTCTGGCTTTAATTGCATTTTTGAGGAATATAGATTTTAAGGTTGACAAGTTGTCAACTCCTTTCAGCCCCTTGAAGATAACCTTTCTTATCATCGGAGATTCTACTCTTTCCTGAAAGTACTTACAGAGGCCAAGCATTGAAAAGTCTTTGAAAATGTCTCATCCATTTTTTTCTTGTCCAGTTCTCTCTTCTAAGACTCAAACATGTGCTAAATATTGTGTCATTAATTTCTGCATTTTCCACCTCTTGTACCCTTTTGGGTCTTTTCCTAACTTCATTCTGGATGTTCGTTATCTATTTTCCTGCTTACTGAATCTCTTTTCGGCAGTTAGTCACCCATTGGGTTGTTAGTTCCTGCTGCTGTGGCTCCAGATTCCAGAATCCTTATGGGTTCTGTTGTAATGACACACAGTTCTGCTGTGGTTTGCTTTCATCTTCTCTTCCTTCCAGGTGTTCAGCAGTTACTGTAATATGTGCCTGTTGACTCTGTCTCATTGTGTTCTCCTTATGTCTAAGTCTTAGCAGTGATGAACATTATGTGTGAAAGATTGCAGAGGAGGGTTGCAGTGTTGTGTTCTTCCCCAGGACGCAGTAACATTTGCCCTGTCAGGGCCACAGACAGTGGGATACCTAGACAATCAGTGATGGAGATTGCTGAGAGCCAGACTTGACTCCCTGTGAGGGAAGTTGGCTTTTAATCTCTCAGGGGCCATCCTGACAAACAGAAGGCCCCCTGGCCTCTCTTTGGTGTGCTGAAGCTCCAGCTTTTGCTTCCCTGGCTGCAAATCTGCATTCTGTTGTTTGCTGATCTCTTCCATTCCTCTTCTGTACTGGGGAAAAAAGGCCTCTCCCAGGGCTGACCACACCATGCTGCTTAATGTATGGCTTGGGTTGGTGCGGCTCTGCTCTGTTCTGTCCTGAGTCTCTTATTTGGTGGCTTTGTTGATGTTACTTGTTCTCATCTGTCCTGTGCTACTAATTTCACTTTCATGACCAGGTCATAAGAGGATATGTTTCTTTATTGATTATTTGAAAACCTTCTAAATAATGCATGTTAAAAATGTTCTTAAAATTGATTAAACTTACACTTTTTTAGGATAATTTTCCATTTGATCCTCCGTTTGTTCGAGTGGTGTTGCCTGTTCTCTCAGGAGGGTAAGTTTACATACTTACTTTTTTGAGATAGTATGTGTCAGAGTCCTTTGCAGAACTAGTTGGAGCCTGGGAAGTCAGGACTGCTGGACTTGACACAGGATGCTTTGTCAGGCAGGGTGAAGGGACTTGAGAACTTACAGTTCTAAGAAGTTCTCAAATTAAACTAATAGCACATTCAGAACCATAGGTACAAATTAGTTACTTATAAGCAGACATCTTAATGGTGTTTATTTATCGGTATTGACCCTTTAGAAATGGGTTTTAGCTGAGTATACCTGCCTGTAATCTCATTCTTTCAGAAACTGATGCAGGATTGTGAGTTCCAAGCCAGTCTTAGCTATGAGGTAGGTCTGAGACTGCCAGAGAGATCCATCCAAATCTATATCTGGATATTAGTTAGTATTGTCAATATATATCAAGATCCTGTCTTTAAAAATGTTTTTCAAATATAAGCTATGCTTGAGGATTTCAGGAAAGTTACAGTTACTGTGGTTCTCACAGGCCTGTGATGCTGACTGCAGTCACAGTGATAATTGGGTAACCTGCTGTGGGCTGATCTCTGCATACATAGTTATTACTTAGTACAGTTGACCGGTGATTGTCATACAGCCATACTGAATTTTGTCTTGCTTCTTTTTGTAGTTAGGAAGATATGGGAGGCATGAAAAAGATCAAGTTAATTATGAATTGTTATGCAATCCCCCGTATGGGCGTCATTAAACTACTTGTGGGGAGCAGGGGAGATGGCTCGGTTGCTCAGAGTAGTTGTTTCTCTTGCAAAGGGCCCAAAGTCAGTTTCTAGCATCCATGTGAAGTGACTTACAGCTACCTGTTACTTTAGCTCCAAGGGATTTAATACCCCTCTGGCCTCTGCAGTTGGATACACACACACACACACACACACACACACACACAAACACGAAAATGAAAATGAAAATAAAATAAATCCTTTGAGATTTTTCAAGTCCTCAGCTAATTATACTTTGTGAGATGATTTCTATTGTAACGATAAATCTTTTTTTTTTTTTTTTTTTTTTTTTTTTTTTTTTTTTTTTGGTTTTTCGAGACAGGGTTTCTCTGTGTAGCCCTGGCTGTCCTGGAACTCACTGTGTATAAAACATTGCCCATAAGCTGATAACTTCTGTATCTCTGAGACAGTAGTAGTGACTCCTAAAGATAGAGTTCAGATCTTCTCAGAAATAGTCTCTTGTGATATATAGATGTGCAAAACAGATATAACTATAATTTTTTTGTTTTTGAGATGACATCCTGGTAAAATTTGTCAGTGTAGTCAGAATACGTGTGACTTGATGTTGGATGTATAATACTGCACAACTGGTCGTGTGTCTGTAAAGCCATTTAAATGTCTACAATACAATCAAAAAATACTTTTTAAAAAGATGTCTTAGGTGGTGCCTGTGCCTGCTCCTTCGCTACGTCTCCCAGAAAGTTCTGTGGTGTATTAGGCATTTTGAACATCAGGCTCAATGATACTTATTCCAAATGGACTTGTTAAAGACTCGGTGTGATTTTTCCACAAAGTCACTAAATAACAGCTCCTAAATCTATTTTCCACAAAATCACTGAATAACTTCTAATTTTTTTTTTTTTTTTTTTTTTTTGCCTGTTGGCATCTCTGATTTACTGATTGTGAAATGTTGCTCTTTAGAGACCCAGAGTTCCGAGTGATGCTTAGCAAAGGCTGGCATGATCCCTTAGAAGCTGCTGCTTCTGGCAAACTGTTACAGTGCTGATCACAAATACCGTTAGGATGAGTGGAGAGTACAGGCTAAGAGGGCACAGACATTCCCCGCATGCTTCTGGATTAGAAAGTGAAGGTAGCTTTTCTACCAGAAAGCCCATGGCTATTTTTGGAAGGAGAATATTAGGCAACCTAGGCAAATATTTACATATACAAAATAAACATAGGGTGGAAATATGGTGTATCTCTTGCTCAGAACACCAGCCCCTTCCTAGCCAACTATAGCAACATTAAACATTTTTACAGTTTAGTGTTGCTATAACATTGTAAATTCTTTAACAAGTCTTTTTTTCCCCCTTTTTCCTCTGGTAAGCATATTTAACTGTGAATATTGGATTCATCTGTCATTAACTGGTATATAGGAAAAAGGAAATAATGATTTTAAAAAATGCTCTAGGAATGGAAGAGATGGCTCAGTTGGTAAAATGCTTGCTGAGAAACTAGGACCTGAGTTGATATCACTAGACCTCCACATAGAGTCTGTGCATGATGGCTTTCTCCAGTAACCTGAGCACTGGGGAGGTGGGGAAAGGAGAATCCTTGAAGCTGGCTGGCTAGCCAGGCTAGCCAAATTAGTGAGAGGTTCATTGAGAAACCCTGTCTTAAACTGTATGGTGGATAGCTGGAGTTATGTCTAGCTTCCATAGTGTATAACACACACACACACACACACACACACACACACACACACACACACACA
>JANHMN010000024.1:23053926-23136709 GCA_030674055.1 Rhabdomys pumilio
GGCATCTTCCTATACTCCACAGACACACTGGGATGCTCAGCCAGTGTGCCTCACGTCTGGGGCATCTTCCTATACTCCACAGACATGCTGGGGTGCTCGGGCTAGAACTCCACAACATGGAGATGCTCAGGCTAGTGTACCTCACATCTGAGACATCTTCCTATCTTGATTCTATTTTTAAAATGTATTTTTATGTCTGTGTTTTGCCTATGTGTATGCATCTGCACCATGTGTGTGCCTGGTGCTCTCTGAAGTGGGAAGAGGACATTGGATGAACTATAGTTATGGACAGTTGTGAGTTACCATGTGGGTGACTGGAATTGAACTCAGGTCCTCTTCAAGAAAAAGTCCTCTTAGCTGTGGAGCCGTCTCTCCAGCCCCCCTACTCCCATTGTAGTTCTTTTTGAGACTGTTTATTTCATTTTTTTATTTGGTTTTCTTGTTTAGAAGAGTGTAGGTAGAAAACAGGCCGGGCTGTGGTGGCGCACGCTTTTAATCCCAGCACTTGGGAGGCAGAGGCAGGTGGATTTCTGAGTTCGAGGCCAGCCTGGTCTACAGAGTGAGTTCCAGGACAGCCAGGGGTACACAGAGAAACCCTGTCTCAAAAAAAAAAAAAAAAAAAAACAAACAAAACAAAACAAAAAAAAACCAACAACAACAAAAAGAAAACAAAGATTTGTAAGAGAAGATACTCATTACAGTTCCCTTAATGGCACTATCTTTCATAGTCACAGGCATGTTTAGAGTTTGAGCTTATTATTGCTAAATACAGTACACTAAGTAAAAAGCCTGGGTGGACTTTGAGGTTTCTCCAAACTGGAACCAAGTTAGCATCATTAATTTTCAGCCAGTGTGTCCATGCTGGTCTCTATTCTAAGCTACATCATTAAGCTTTTCAGTCCTTTCATGGCCTAAGAGAAATTGTTCTGTTGTCTCATTGTATAGATAAGGAAACTGAGGCACACAGGGTCTGATCACTCCTACAGTCATGGTGTCAAGACAAGGGTTTCAGTCTGCAGGCATAAGAATAAGGCAGTCTGCTGCACTTATTCACTGAGTTATGTGCTGAATTTACTTTACTAGGACACTCCTTCTACGTGGGATTATAGTTGTTTGTAGGTATTTATGACATTTGTTTTAAAAAACCTTTTGTGATGGAAATCAACCTTGGTCTGATGCTTTTTGCATAGTGAATGTTTCCCCTAAAGTTCTTTGTAAATTTGCATTGTTTATTCACATAGTAAGATTTGTATTTACACTGTACTTCAAATCATGAGATTGTTTTAGAATATTAATCTAAAGAAAAAGAAATTGAAAAGATCATTTAAGAAATCATTATTTGGGGTGATAGTGTTGCTTTTAGCAGCTGATTGTTTTTGTTTTTTAAATCTGGAACAAAAATTTCATTTGTTTAAAATCTAGAAGTTAAGCAGCTCACCAGTGTTCAATAATTCATATCAAACTAGCATTTATTTATTTTGTTCATATGCTTGTTTCTGAAGACAGGGTTTCTCTGTGTGTAGTCCTGGCTCTTCTGGAACTCACTCTGTAGACCAGACTGGCTTAGAACTCACAGAGATCCACCTGCCTCTGCTTCCTGAGTGCTGGGATTAAAGACATGCACCATCACCTATGGGCCAGACCAACATTTTTTTTTTTATTATTGGATATTTTATTTACATTTCAGATGCCATCCCCTTTCCCCATTTCCCCTCCCTAGAAAACCCCTATCCCGTGCCACCTTTTCCTTTTTGCTTTTATACAATTTTTTAAAAATGTTAATCAAAGGCTTTGTAAGTATGGTAATGCTCAATCAGAAGTGTAACCTAATACCCAACCTAGATATATAAACTATCTTTGACTGGTGGAGACACGTGAACATCTGCTTCCATGTCCCCCCTCTCTTTCTCTCTTTCTTTTTCTCATTACCTAGCTTCTCCTCTACTTCATCTTCTCCTCTCCTTACTCCATCTTTTCCTCTCGGTGCTCCTTCTCCCTTAGCTCCTCCTACATATCACCCTTCCTGTTAAAATAAAACTTTTCTCTCAAAATACAATTAGAGCATAATTATTCCTATTTGTACCAGTGAGGTACAAGATAGTCTTAATACCCAGTCCATCATTTTGTTGACTAACCAGACTAAAACACTTAGTTTTGAACCTGGCTTTTTTCTTAGCTTTAGAATGAATGTCAGCTGAAAACCATCCACTCAGATCTTTTCTCTCAAAGTAAATAGCCAGGATTGGCTATGAGACTATAGGTCTTCAACCCCGTCAGAAATCCAGAATGACTGAGTTAACTGAAGTTATGGGAAGCACTAAGCATAGCTTCTAAAACTTAGCCAATTTATAGAGACTGCTGAACACCTGGACAACCCCTATACTACCGCACATTGGAGCATCAAATCTTCAGCCTTCTGGCCCAGGATCATCTGACAGACCTTAGTGATGCAGAATTATTAAGGGCTGATTACTCTGTCTAGGCAGATATAATCAGTCGACTATTCTGTGAGTGTGTCCTTTTCTGGACAGTAATTTCAGACCAACGTTTCTTAACAGTATGTGAATCTATGTTTTTATCTTAATGTATCAATAAATGGTTATGTAGTATAATCTAATACTACATTAGAACTATAGGCATGAATCATTTTAATATTTGCTCATGCAAAGTTTCTAAAGTAAATAATATCACACAAACTTGAAGAGGTAATTTGTAATTTTGAGTACCTCAGAATAAGGCACTGACATGTTCTTCAATGCTTTCTTCCTGACATCTATTTATATAGAGGATTTGATATAAATTTTAATAATTTTTTAAAAATTTACACGTTTTTCATTTTAAAAGGAAGTTAGAAAGGCATAGAACAGTGATTTTTTTTTTCTTTCATTTTGGGTAATTGAAATTTATCTGTATACTGTACAGACTTCCTTCTCCTGAGAGCTGTGTATCAAGTCAGTAGGGCAGGGAAAGTTGTCTGTTGTTTTGAAATTCTAGAACCATTTCAATTGCTTTAAACCTGCGTGCTCTTTTTTATGATGTGCAGTTTTCTTGGCAAGTAAGAAAAAGCATTATACTTAAACAGGCTGCTGAGTATTTTTGTATATTGAAGTACATTGCTTAAATGTGGCAGTCTTTTTGCAATTTTGTTATGTAAACTATAGCACATACTACTAAGATGGCTGTAATGACATAGCTTATAGAATCTTTTGAGACCATCATCCTGTGTGCTGGCTTTTGTTCATGGTTGACAGAGTGTCTTTATGTGGTTAAAACCTCACTTTTTTTTTTAAACTAAAAAATGTTGTCAGCTAAAAAAGTGGAAACTTAGTACGATACAATGGAATTCCTGAATTCTGAACTCTGCAGGTAATAGTCTAATCATTAACTTAAAAAAAAAAAACCCACAAGAATCTGACATAGTGATTCATGCCTATAGTTCTAGTAGTTGGGATGTTGTGCCAGGCTAATCTGGGCTATGTAGTGGACCCCCACCTCAAAAAAACTAAAACCCTAAACAACCAAAAGAGAAAGCTGGATGGTGAAATGGCTCAGTGGATAAACTAAACACATTTGGCACCAAGCCAGAGAAGAGGACCTGAGCTCAATCCCAGTGGGAGAACCAATTTCCAAGGTTATCCTAACCTTCACGTTTATATTATGGTACATGTCACTCCCTTTGTTCTCCCCACATACACATACATAAAGTAAATGTGACAAAAACGGAAGATACAGGGCTGAGTAGATGACTCAGCTTTTAAGAACAATTGCTGTTCTTACAGAGAATCTGTGGCAGCCAGCTCACAAGTGCCTCTAGCTCCCATTCTAGAGGAATCTGAGGCCTCTGGCTTCTGGGCATCTGCACTTATGTATACATACTAAACATAAAGATACATATACACATAATTAAAAATAATAAAAGTCAATCTTTAAAGGGCTAGTAAGTTGATTCATGGGATAGAACTACTGCCACGCAGATCTGATGAACCAAGTTCAGTTAACAGCAGAAGAGAACTGTCTCCTGAAAGTTGTCCTCTGATCTCCATGTGCCTGAACTCTCACATATTTATCGTCACTCTCTCTCTTCCTCATCTTCCTCCTCCTCTGCCTGCCTGCCTGCCTCCCTCCCTGCCTGCCTGCCTGCCTGCCTGCCTCCCTCCCTGCCTCCCTGCCTGCCTGCCTCCCTCCCTGCCTGCCTGCCTCCCTGCCTGCCTGCCTCCCTGCCTGCCTGCCTCTGTTTCAACTAAAAGAAATTGCTTACATTTGGAGCTGGTGAGGTAGTTTAGTGGGCAGGCCTGACAACCTGAGTTTGAATCCCAGAACCCATGTTAAAAGTGGAAGTAGAGAGCCAGCTCCATAGAACTGTCTGCTGAGTGCCACACGTACTGAAGCACAGGTGCTCACACATACAACAGTACATATTTTAAATTGTGTTAAAAATATGTTTTTGATCTGTGTGGTGGGTACATGTGTCTGTAGTGGGGACAGCAATGGGGTGGAAGGGAGAGCTATGTAAATATCAGTAAGACTGTCTTTGCAGGAAAGGTCAAATGCTAATAGCCATTGATACTGATTAGGGGTTTTTGAAATACCAGTAGGGTTAAGTTAAAAATGAGATTAGTATTCTGTGCTCTTCAAATTTCTTTTTGTCATATATTTATTACTTTAGAAGTTTTAAATATTTACATTTGATCTTAGTCAAAAAGCCAAGATGCGATATTTTTATTATATCGTCATTTATTGGTTCAAAGTAATTGAATGCGCTTGCATTTAAAAAAGCTGAATTAGCTGATACCTATGCTGGAAATCTGAGTTCTCAGTAGACATGATTGAGGCCAGGTTGGGTTAATGGGGCTAAGAACTTGGTAGCTATGTACAGACAAGAACCTATAGAGAGATGGAAGTACAGTCTTGCTATCAGCTCCCCACTTCCCTTCAGTGTTTACCCAGAAGGAATAAGAACAAGCCATGGAGTTAGAAGGATGTAGGCCACCAGGCTGTTTCCTGTTCAATTACTAGGAAATAAAGTCTGTAGCATTAACTTGAGACTATACAAGTAATAAATCCTTTCAGAGTATGGGCCTGTTTGTAGAAAGGTAGTTCCCAGCACTTCGAAAGCTAAGGCAGGAAGATTGCAAATTTGAAGCCATCTGGGATACATTGTGAGTCTAGACTCAACTGGGCTGTATAAGGAGACCCTATCTATGTTCAAAACTATTAACAAAGCAAGCTAATGTGCTAAACATGCATGTTACAAAAGGAACATCAGTCAGTGAAGTCGTGGAGCACACAGCCTTGGGGCAGTGCTGACCCTGTTTCTGCAATCAGGATAGGAACCTTCTGTTGTTGTCACTTACTGTAGAACCCGTCATAATGGTCACAAGCCCAGGAGTGAGTTTTTCATTGTTTCCAGTGCTAGAGAGTGACTAAGCCCTGTCCTGTATCCATAAGTGAGTTGTGGTGCCAAATACAGGAGCCTGATTCTCCACGGGGACTGTTGTGATCCCATGGTAGCTGCACTCTCAGCTCTCACCAGAAGCAGACTCATCCTCTAGAGAAAAGTGTTTCTAATTGAAGCTTGTAGGCTTCCCGTAGATTAAAATCAAACAAATGGGGAATTCAGTTAAAGATCACAACTAGGCTACCCAGGCACAGAATTGACAGAAATGTGAATGTTACATACATGTCTCCCAGGACTGGTTCTTGAAATATCAGATCACAAAATATAGGGGTAAGGGCTGGGGTTGTAGCTGAGTGGAAAAGTACCTACTTAGCATGTGTTCAATCCCAGCACCTCAAAACACAAATAAAACTAAACAGAAACTGCAGTTATTTGAAATGCAATAAAAGTTATATAAAATGTCAAAGGAAGAAAGTAACTAGGTAAATGGTCATATGCTTATAACCCCAGCACTTAGAGAAGACGGAGGGGAGAGGATCAGAAGTTCAAGATAATGTTTGGCTACAGAGTGGGTTTAAGGCCAGAGTGACCTAAATGAGACCGTATCTCAAAAAGCCAAAGAAAAGAAAACATTTAAACATGGAACCATGAACTGATCAATTAAGACCAGGAATGGAGTTGAAGAGATCCGAAGAATCTTAATAGAACATACAGAATAGCTTAAAATTGAAGAGAAAACTTTTCCTGATAAAACTACAGGGAAAACCAGACCGATCTACCAACAAAGAAAGGGCTACATAAGCTGAGCTCTGTGTCCTGTGTGAGATGCCTTGTGTCTTTCCCAGAAATACATAAGAAACTGAAAATGTTCACAGCAGATTATCTTATAAAACAAGGCAGACAATATAAAAACAGTGCTACCTTCCAAAACTATATAATTAAGTTAGAAGATAATAATGAAGATTAATTAGATTACATATGAACTTGGAAATTTAAGTGCATTTCTAAGTTACAGTAAAAACATGTAAAATTAAAAATAATTTTGAACTGTAATGGCAGTAGTAAAATTCTTGGGGGAAAAATGTTTAAAGTTGTTGAGAGAAGACAACCCATAATGCTGAAAAACAAAAAGGAAGACAGATACTCCCTGATCCTGGTCAAATAAAGCTTACAGTAAGAAATATACAATGTTCTGTGGAAATTCAGACTTAATGCAGCTCGTTGATCAAATAGGAATTTGAAAATAAAATTTTACAGTCTCTGAGATAGCAAAAACAATGCAATCAGAAACTAAAGGGGGCTCACAACAGTAGGAAAAGAAGGGGCACATGACACCAGGGACGTGAAAGAGGAGAGGCTGGCGGCTGTGAGGGTACAGGGGGAGAGAAGGTGAGGGAGAGGAGAGTCTACTGATGCACACCTTGTTCAGAAATGCGGAGAGCTAACGTACAAAATAAAACCAGTAACAGTAGAGCAAAATCCAGCTCACTGTTAGAGAGGAGTCGAAAGGGAGAAACTAGTAAAGGAGAAGTCTGCAGTCCCAACCCAGGTCAGTCATCAGCTCTGGAGACTGTCCACAGTGATGGCTCCGCTTAGGAGAGTGGGTGCAGTATTTCCTGATCTGAGGGTATGTCATGTGTATTTTGTTAAGTTCAGTCTCTTTCTCTTGTATTTTTCTTTTTGTGTAAATTAGTGTGCATTGATATTAAGCCTGCATTTTTTGTTTGTCTGTGTACTGCATACATGTTTGCTGCATGCAAAGACCAGCAGAGGGCATCAGATCCCTGGAACTACAATTGTTATCCACTGTGGGTGCTAGGAATCGAATCTTGGTGCTCTAGAGAAGTAGCCAGTGTTAAAAACCACATCTCTCCAGCCCATGAAAACATTTTAAAATTATCTTTGAGATTATTTTTTTTTTTTGTCTTAGATGCTTTATGGCAGGGCTTCAAAAGACTACTCTGTAGAAAACAGGTTCTGTTTAAAGAACTAGAAGTAGTAATCACAAACGCATGGAAGCCGGCCCAGTTGGACTGAGTCGTAGACCAGCAGGTTGAAATCCCAAGGAGAATGTGGCTCTATGCAGAGGTGAAGGACTACTGGGAGTCCTTAGAGGCGCTCACAGACAAATGGCCTTTGCAGCCCATGTCAGCACCTGTGCAGGGTCTCTGCATGGCAGAGGCTTGTCCTTTGATGCACAAGCGTCCTTCAGGTGTTTTTGCCCACACTTGGCCAGTATGTAGCTGGTCTTTGGAAACAGACTGCACGTGAGTGTCCTTCGTGTGCAGAACTAGTAATGTAGCTCGCTGCAGGGACAGGACATGATCGGTTGCTAGGAGACTGTCCGTACATTTTGTCTCTCTGCGCTTGCATTGGTTACACAGTTGTATGACGTGCTGCTGTAGGTAGGGTGGCCTGTTATGGAGAGCGTGTCTGGTATTATGTGAAGTTAAGATGTACGCCATTCAAACTTTAAGACAAAATTCAGTCTGAACTTGGCTTCTTAGAGAACATTCCTTATTTTAACCAAAAGAGATGCCTTGGTGGCAATCATGGCCATTCTTTACATTTAAAATATTTACAAATATCAAAAATTTACAAGTATTTACATGCATGGTGCCTGAAGCTTAGTGTTTTCTTATCTGAAATCATTATTGAATAGATTGTCAATTGGATGAAGTTAGAAGGAAGACTTGGGGTTTTTCCCATGCAGATGTGTTTCCTTTGACTCGATCAGACAGTGTGCAGAAACACTAGACTGTAAGCCCTCATGCTTGACCAGTGGCAGGAAGACTTTGAAACAACAGCTCTGAAGTCTGTGGGGTTGTAGTGAAGTACAATTTTGGTTTTGTTATTATTATAAAATCGTATTAAATACGGAAAGTAATACAAGTTGTCTGAAAAATGAAAATATTCTTTTAAGCACAATAGTGATACATCCAGGAATTTACTCTGCTTTTCATCTGCCTGCAGTTTTGATTTAATAATGTATATTTCTTTTTCAGAATCAGTATAATCTAGCACGAGCCCAACAGTCCTATAATTCCATTGTACAGATACATGAGAAAAACGGTATGTGTAATTCAATAAGTACTTACTATTTATGACGTTATACATAACGTGTTGATGTTTGCCTTGTTCATTTTTGTGTTTTTGTCATAATTTTTTAAATCAAACACTGTTAATTACAGTGAGGGGAAAATATTTTCTATATTCATCATCTTGGAACAAATCTTAACACTGCTTCTTTCAAAAGATGATGCCCTGAATTTCTTGACCTAAGTGCCTTTGAGTCACTGCCAAGAATTTAGGTTAACAATACCAACCAACCAGAGCTCCCAGGGTCTAAACCACCAGCCTGGGAGCACATAGAGAGGGACCCATGACTCCAGCTGTATATGTAGGGGAGGATGGCCTTGTTGGGCATAGGTGGGAGAGAAGATTCTTGGTCCCATGAAAAACGAACACAGAGTTGGGAGGGAATGTGAGGGTGGGGAAGGGGTAGTGGGGGTGGGGGGTAGGTGGGGGCACAGCCTCATAGAAGTATGGGGAGGTGGGATGGGATAGGAGGTTTCTGGGTGGTGGGAGGAAGTGAGGTAAGGGGATAAAATCTGATGTAAATATAATACCCAATTAAAAAAAAATAAAGAATTTAAGTTAACAGAGAAATCCCTTTGCTCACTTGGAATATGCTCTGTAAGTAAAGGAATTGTGCTAACAACTCTTTATAGGAGGTCTCACTGTAGCAGGCTAGTCCAAGAGGATCATGACCATCTGCTCCTGACGTATCTTCAGATTCCTATTTGGTTCATTTCCTTTGGTTCACCTTTTAAGACAAGATCTCACTAAGTATTCCAGGCTGACTTTGAGATCACTCTGCAGTTCAGGCAAAGCTTAAACTTAGAGTCCTGCTTCAGTCTTCCCAGTCGCTGGGATCATAGGCCTGCATTGCCTGGCCTGGCTTGGAAGACCCATTAAATGGCAGGTGCCATTTATGTCACTCCCTAGCTCTGTGGCTTTGAGCAGGTCCTCAGATTTATTGAGAAGAGAAATGTGTTTCTGTGTGTATGTGTTGGCCACTGCACACACCACGTGGGTGCTGAGAGTCAAGTGCAGTTTGTCTGGTGTGGTGGCAAGTACCTTCACCCACTGTGCCATTTGCCAGTCTCTGTGATCTCCTTCATCCCAAGTCTCCTCATCTGATGTTGGCAACGTATCTCTTAGAAAACATGAAGAAAAAGAACAGTGCCTCTGCAGAGCACTGTGTAACCGAGTGCCCTGAATAGAGAATTCATTGTAGTAGTGGAAGGGAAGCTAATACTCCTGTGTGCAGAGTGAAAGGGTAGGTGCCTTAGGATCAGTACTATAGAAATGGTCTTAACTCTGCTAGAAATGTGTTCATTGAGCTGGGAAATTACCATGCATGAGGCCCTAAGTTTGTTTTCAGGTGTGGCAGTGGATGCTTCTGATCCCAGCTGTGGCCAACCAGTCTGGATCATTGAGCTTCAGGTTGAGAACCTGTCTCACAAACAACATGATTTGAGGAAGACACAGGATGTTGACCTCTGTGTACACACTTACATAGGTGTATTAGTTTGTAAGTTTGGATTTGTGTCTTGAACCCTATTTTATTTTAATGATAAAAGCCAACTTTTTCCATGATTCCTTTTCGTAATAGTATTCAAAACCAAATTTTGAAACTTCAAAGAAGTAATTTAAAACATGAGGTCAAGCCCGGGCTTCTGTAGTAGTCATTTCCAGTAAGTACATCAGATGAGTACATTCCAGTGCCTGCTTTCTACCAGGCCTGACTGCATCCAGTTGCCTTTCCACGAGAGCTTACACTTGAGTGGAGCCAGAGCCAACAGTCACATTTCCCCTTTTTTCTTTCTTAAAGCAAACCCTACAATTGGTGTTCACAAGGTGTTTATAGAAAATGTATTTGAGAGAGAGAAAGAGCCTTGCATTGATGGAAGAGCATCGAATTCAGAATCAGAGCAATTCTAATTTTTAAAGTTTTACATCTTTGTACTTGTTTTAAATTGATAAAATTGTATGCTTATCAGAAGTAACTTGATGTTTAGTCATGTATTATGAGATTACAAACTTTGTGATGGCCCACCTCATATAGCTGGAATTTTAATATGATGAGAGCACTTTCCCTACCAATGTTTTTGTTTGTTTGTTTGTTCATTTTTAAATTCTGGTCATTAGAATTTTGTGTGGGGAATATTTTGAGTGAAGTTTGCTTTTGAATACAAAACTGAGATGAAAGTTTAGCGTGTAGCTGTTAGTCCATACTGTCACCCTCAGCTAGGAGTATCATTCATACAAGATGTTGAAAATCCAAGTATGCTTTAGTCATAAGCAGTAGCTAAATCAGATATCAGAATGTTGGGTTAATAACTGAACAGCAAGTTTAAGTTTCTACAGTGGATTAAACAACACAGTTATGAATAGAGACTGGATCTGATACAGTGATGCCATTTTCTAACTGCTTCAAGACTGATGTAGTTAACCTTTTTCCATTTTTATTTCAGGCTGGTACACACCTCCAAAGGAAGATGGCTAACTACATTGACATGTCTGGACCAATGTTGCTTTAAAGAAAATCGTTCCAACGTACAGACATAAGCTTTCGAGTGCCCGTGTAACAGCAGTACCGAAGACATTAGCTAATAGGTCATTTAGTGGATAATCTGTCAGCTGACATCCAGTTACAGCCTTTTCATTTTGCTCACTTTAGGTATCTTGGACTGAGCAGTGGGGCCTTTACTGTATTTTTCCTGATAAGTACACACAATAGCCACTTCCTACCACCTTTTTCTTGAAGAGTGAAATCTTTTAAGCAGGGAAGTCAGCATCAGTTTACTGTAGCTGTGATTTTACAGTAACCTTTCTCTATTGAGCCTATGGGGTATGAAGATTTGCAAAATCCTGTTCGTTTAGAGCCAATAAAAGTTTAACTGATGGTCAATACTGGTTTAGAAATTTTAGGTCTTCTAAACCATAACCTTTTCAGGTCTGAAATCATTTTATTGCCAAAATTATGACAGGAAGCCTCTTCATTAAATTGTTACACTTTTCATGGTTGTGTGAAGGTTTGAACTAATCTGAAAGTATGATCCTAATTGTATCATATTAGGTGCAGCAAAGCAAGGCAGCCACCTGTGAGCAGTAATTTCCACGGGAGAAGCAGGCTCCCGTTGGACTGAGCCTGCCTCCTGTTGGGAGGAAGAGCCACAGTGTGCAGAGCCTGAAGTTCTAAAGTAGGACGTCATTTTACCTTTCCATTTATTAGCGGGGTGTTGCAATTGATGACAAACTAATAAACTTATGGAATGATTGGCACAAAGACTCTTTGAGCAACATTATGAAAGATACCTAAATTGGAGATCCTTAAATTTTTGCTGTAGTCATGCAGTGGTGTTTACATCAGAAGACCAGTAGGAACTCAGCCTGTGTTAATGTTTTACAAAATGTGACACAAATCAATGTACTTTGCATTTTATTGCCTTACCTGAATCAGTACTCTTTGGTTGGTAATAGATTTTTTTTTTTTAAATAATCCCCTGTTTGATTTAAATTTAGCTATTTAAGCACTTTTAAAAAGAAACCCAAAAGCACATTTTCCTGCACAAACCAGTACAAAGTTCAACAGTATTTCTTATATATTTGATTTGAGATTTTTTTTTTAACTTTGTAAACCACATCTAGGAGACATGACACTTGTGCATTTTATGTGTGGTTTATGTTTCTCTTGATTCTGTTGGTTAAGAGGGCAGTAAAGATACCTGGTATTCTTGGTCACTTGGTTACCTTAAACAAATGGTTGCCAGTGGCTCAAATGACAAGTGACAAGGCAGAATCCAACACATTATAAAATTCCTTATGCCTAAGGTGAAATCTTGAATACTTATTGAACTCTAGTTTCCTAGTGGCTAGCAGACTGACAGCTGCACACTTGGCATGCTTTGGGTTTTTTTTTTTATTTTTTTTTTTGATTTTATTTTTCATTGCAGATTTATTTGGCAATGTACAGTAAATTTTGTAAACTTGCATCAAGTTTATGAATAAAGAACCATTTAAAAATCGGTTTGTCACCTTTCCCTCATACGAGCTGCTGTGATTCAGGTGCCTTTAGGCTCTGTATTGAATTTCTAGTATAGGCTATTCAAAGAGAAGGTGGGGTGTGGGGAGGCTTCTGAAGTGGAGATGAAGATGGTGAGAGAGAGAGGGAACCTAGAATTGGTGTATACACACACAGTGTATTCAGTTTTCTTTAACCATTCCCTTTACTGTGTTCTTTACATTCCAGTGCATGTGGGTTTCAAGTGCTGTTTTAATTAGTGTCTCTAATGTTCTTAGGGTACTAGTAGCACAGTGCCCCTTGTATACTCAAGGCCCCTATACATACCACTATGAGTAGATCTCATCAGAAGCTCAGCAGAAGGAAAGCATGTTCTCTTGACTGAAATTCCCATGCCAGTTTCATGGTTGGTTTGAATGTTTTGTCTCCATGTACAGCCACCCTACTTCATTCAGAAACAGCCGTTTTCTCTGAAGGTAGCCTTAGCTGAGGAAATGTTCAGAAGTCCTCCTCTTAAACATACTGGCCCTTGATATTCATTCCCTAGTCCTCATCAGGTCTCCCCTCTGGTACCTAGCCAGTGCCTGGTGAGAAGGATGGAGCCACAGAGCTCATTAGTTCTGAAGTAGGTCTTAGGACTCCTAGAGACCCCACATCTGCTGTTTTGTTTTGTTTTGTTTGTTTGTTTGTTTGTTTTTTATTAACAGGAAGCATTACGTTTTCACACATTCTCAGTGTATTGTGGAATTTTATAGACCTTATGATGCATCCATATGTTTGCTATTAAGCCTTAAGGTTTCCAGAGTAAAGTGGCAGTTTGTTATTGAGAGCTTGTTAATGTGTTTTATGTTATCTTACATATTTTGGGGTTGGGCCCAGATTTTTTTTTTTGGCTTTTGATCTTCCTGCCTCCAGCTTGCTAGATTGCAAACATGCACCATCATGTCCAGCTCAAAATATTCTAATGCGTTATCACAGTGTAAAGGGTCATGAGGCCAAAAAAGAGGCACCAGGTCAGACCAAGTAGCTGTGGGACAAGAGCAGTCAGTGCTCTTAACTGCTCAGCCACTACTGTTCTTTTCATTTTTGGTTCGGGAATGTATAGGACCCACGTAAGGGTTAAAACAGGTTGTTGAGCTTCATTCCTTGTGATTCTGTAGGCCTGCAGGGAAGACCCAGCACGAGCCAAAGAATAATGGCTCCTGTGTGAAAATAACTGTCTGGTTTGGCATGTGCTTTCTGTAGCAATTAATAGTTCGTGGCCAAAGAATGGCGAGTGCTATTTATGTTTACTGCTTAAAATTTAAGAGCTAATGAGTTAACCAGACTCACCAAATACACAAGTGTTTGCAGCCGGCTTAAACGCCAGACTGCATATGTTTCCTTCCGGGCGGAACTGTGTGGCCGGTGCACCGCTACAGCGGCGTCCAGTGCCGGAAGCGGCCTACCGGAAGTGGTGCGCGCCTGCTCAGTGAGCTCGGGTTGGTGGTGCGCTGGCCGCTCGGGTGCCTCTGCGCCTCCGTAGGGCTTTCGGGCCGGTAGGCGAGGAATGGAGCCGGTAGGCGGTGGCGGCGGCGACGGCTCCACTACAGATCCGCGAAGCACCTACGTGCTGAGTAACCTTGCGGAGGTGGTGGAGCGTGTGTTTACCTTCCTGCCAGCCAAAGCGTTGCTTCGGGTAGCCGGGTGAGGGCGAATGGGGCGGGAGGAGACCTTGGTCCCGGAGGGTGGCGGTTCGCCTCTGCCGGGACCCCTGCCCGGGTGTCCTAGTGCTTGGCTGGCGCTGCGAGGCTGCCGACGATGGGAACGGACCGCCCGGCGGCAACCCTTTGTGCTTTTGCATCCCCAGAGTATGCCGCCTGTGGAGGGAGTGTGTGCGCAGAGTGCTGCGGACCCATCGCAACGTGACCTGGATCTCCGCGGGTGCGGCGGAGGCGGGCCACCTGGAGGGACACTGCTTGGTCCGCGTAGTAGCTGAGGCGCTTGAGGCAAGTATGGAGTTGTGCCGTGGACAGTCACTTGCAGGGCTGGTGGGCCATCTTTGAGAACTTTTTTTAAAATCACGATTGTAATACATGTCCCTCGGGGAACCTTTGCTCGTATTCTGGATTTTGTAGTAAACTTCAGGTTTTGTAAGGGCGTGCTGTGGTTTATTTATTATTAGATGTTGGACAATTGAAGTATCCAGGTGTCCACTATTACAGAGCTTTCCTTAATTTGCCTCTATTTTGCAATGAAGGCATTGGGTGTCACTTGCCAAGGGCCATGCACTGGAACTAGAAGAACTAAAACTTGCCCTAAATACTTAAACCACAGACCTCTTCTCATTTTTGTTCCTGGATTCAGGAGAGTCAGTGTTCGGGGAGGTGAAGACAGATTATAAAGCTGATAGATAGTGAACCTCCAGTATCTCACTGAGTGGCAGGGGCCCTTGTAAGGAAAATTGCCAATTTGATGCTCTGTTTATCTCTCAGTATGTATAATAGGCAAACAAGAATGTTCTACTTAACCACAGTATAGCCTCCAAATTGGGAAATTATCATTGATATATGTGTTGGTGAGAGGTTTTTCTGGTTTGGGGTTTGGTTTTCAACTTGATCCGGAAAGAGGGAACTCAAGTAAGCCCCTGCCAAAGATTGGCCTGTAGGCAAGTCTGTGGGGCACTTTCTTGATTAATGTTTGTTGTGGGAGTTCCCCCCACCCCCACTGTAGACTACACAGCCCCCTAGCCGGTGGTCCTAGAGTTTATAAGAAAACAAACTGAGCAAGCCATGGAGAACAGTCCAGCAACCAGCACTGCACTGTGGCTTTTGCTTCAGTTATCTGCTCTGGCTTTCTTCAGGGACCCTTTACTCCTTAAATTGCTTTTCATAATGGTCTTTATCACAGTAACAGAAACGAAACTAAGATAGTACATTACCTTAAAGACTTCTGAAGGTGCCTTCAAGTGGGGTCTCGATAGCCAAATTGGAGGTAATCTGAGTACCACATAAAAGCTGTAACAAATAACCCTTCAGTGAGAGCTTGTAAACACTCTACCATCTGCTCTTCAGATCTCCATTCAGATTTCGTTCAGTACTTTCCTTAAGAGCAAAAGAATTCAATTTGGTTCCCAATGACTGACTAACAGACACATTGCTTTGTGTGTGTCTCCAACTTGACTTTCTTTGCCAGCCTCAACACTTAAGAAAATTCAAAGCCAGTTAATTTGTAAAACTTTCACAAGTTGAGTGTGACTATGATTTACTAGATTTTTTTTTTATCCCATTACCTTAAATTACTTGATTCAAGTGGTGTCTACCAGAAGCTTCTGCCTTTAAATTTTCTGTCCTGTTGCAGTTAATAAATCCTTGTGTGTAAAAACCTTGAAACTTAACTTTTCTTCTCTTTCAGTCTGTTTACACAGCACACACACATACTCTTGGTCTCTTGTTTAGAGATGTATCTGTTACTGTTAGAATCTCCTTGATACTCACATGGATTGTGTGTGGCTCTCGAGCTCTCGAGCCAGTTTTATTGTCTCTTTAGGGATGACCTTTCTTTTGGCACCAAATGTCTTCAGCTTGTATTTCACCTACTTCATTCAGGGAATTATTGTCAGTGGGAAACCTGGCTCAGAGTCCATCTCCCCTTCTCTGAGAGGGTGCCCCTCTATACCTCCCCCACCCCCACCCCTACCCCACATACACATCAAGTCTCTGTCAGATTAGGCACTTCCTCTCCTGCTGAGGCCAGACAAGGTAGCCATGGAGACTGAGCTGCATGTCTGCTACATATGTGCAGGAGTCCTCGTTCCAGCCTCTGTATGTTCTTTGGTTGGTGACTCAGTCTCTGAGAGCCCCCAGGGGGTCTAGGAAACCTGGCTCTTAGGTGCGCGCACGCTTGCATGTCTGTATATGTCTGTCGTGTGTCTGAATATGTGTATGTGTGCACATGCCTGTGGAGGCCAGAAGAATGCATTGGATCCCTTAGAGCTGATTGCGAGCTTGTAAAAGCCCGAGCTGTAAACTGTGATGGACCACTCTTGCCCACGTTTGGGGGCCAAACTATAGTGGCTTGCTCTGTTCCGCAGGTCCGGGTTTAGCAAGAGAGAGAGTAGGGGGAAGAAGGGGAAGAGCTGCGAAGAATAGAGACAAGCCAGAGGATCTGTAGTAACGTCTTCTTTACTGTCTCCACCATACACACACCACTACACCTACTACTACTACACCACACACACTACAAGGAAATCCTGGCTTTTTCCATGTGCCTTGCAGGTGTGGATATGATGTAAGCCTTACAGGCGTGGACAGCACGTGTGCCTTACAGGCATGTATGGCGTAGATAGCACGTGGACAACACATGCACCGCATGCCTTGTAGGCGTGGATACCACATTCTCCTTGCAGCTGGGGGCACTAAACAGCAAAACAAGCTATGTGGGATATCAGAGTGTGCTTCAGTTGTTGTAGGCTGTTGAAAACCAAGTCTCATGTCAGGGTATATGGCTCAAGATGGCTGCAAAGCTGATAGCTGCTTTCTAGCCGCTTTCTGCTTAAAGTCGGCTCCCAACACGAGCTATATGAACTTTGTCCTCTGAAAGAGCAGCAATCCCCCTCTGAAATGCTGAGCCACCTCGCCAAGCTCTGGTTCTTATTTTTAATGTGCTAGTCCTGAGTGTGGTATCTTTTTTCCATGCTGTCTTGTGTAGGTTTTCTACTTTGCTCTTTTTGGACTCACATCCAGAAAGCTGGCCAGCATCCCTCCTGCCTGTTAGAGTACTGTTTCTCTCTGATACATTGATCAAAACCCACAGCCTATTATTATTGGAACATCATGTACAGTGAGGAAGCTTAAAAATCTGCTGTTTGGTAAAATAAATCATTAAATTATAAATCCCAAAGTACCTTCAATGATAAGAAAATCTTGATAAAGGGGCTGGAGAAATGGCTCAGTGGTTAGTATAGTTGGTTTCTCTTCCAGAGGACCCAAGTTCCTTCCCAGCACCCACATCGGGGGTTACAGCTGCATGTAACTACAACTGGTTTCCGAGGGCACCCCCACATACATGGCATACACTTAAGACACATGCACATAAAAGTTTTTAAATGTTGATAAATTTGAGTAGATTATTAATAGTCTAGACTAATACAAAGGAAGGGTCATAAATAAGCTAGGATATTAGTGAAAGTTTTCTGTGGGAAATAGAATCCATGTGACCTTTTTTAATGCTCTTTTACATGTCCTGTCATTTTCAACTTTTTACTGCAGTAGGCATTATTCTCTATGTGGTAGTGATGGCTGTTCTGTACAGAGAGTCTTAGATGTTAACGCAAATTTTGGCTCAAGCTAGCAGTGTGGCTTTGACCTCTCCAAGCCTTGAGTTCTATTTCCATAAATTGAAAAGGAACAATAGTTCCCTTGTACCATTAAAGGGTTCTTGTTAGGATTAAACGGCAAAAAGATAATGCGTATAACATGTTAAGACTATATATTTTCAATGGGTGTTAGGAACGGTGAGACAGAAACATGGCGACTAAGTCATGTATGCTGTTTTCTCTGTGTTTTCCAGATCATCTTGTGGATTGAGTATTTTAATAGATATAAGGAAAGTTGCTTAACTTCCTGTTAGAAATACTTTGCGCTTCTGTAAGATAGCTTGCCATTTGTAACTTTGAACAGTGTAGTCCTAGCTGCCTTATGCTGCAGTGAGTGTCTCCTTTTTAGGCTTGAGTCAGTTTCTAGTGAGAATTAGAGGTGAGGCTGGTATGTTTGTTTAAACATAGGAAACTCAAGAAACTAGATACCTGCTTTGTTACCTGCTGTTGATGGCAGAGGCAGGACCAGGCCCTGACTCCTTCGCTCAGCAGCGTTGCAGACAGAAATAACTCAGCTTCAGAAAGAAGCCCAAGAGGGTCTAGTGGGCGTAGGTACTGGCAGGTCTGCCTAGCCGTAGCTGAAAGGGAAGCAGTCTGAGTGTTTCTGTAGTTTTATCAAAAGGATTAGGAAATAGGTTAAAGTTCTGTGGAATTTTAAATTGTGGCAACTAGTTAGACTTTTTAGAAATGACAGGTGAAATCAAGACTTTGTATCCGTAGGTCATAGGTCTCACCCACCCCACACTGCATGGTACACTGTTCAGTGGTTTCATGAGTTTATCCGGAACCTCTCTGAAACCTCCATCTCCCCAGATTACAGGGCAGTGATGTGCTGCTTTTAATTCCATTCCTATAGGAAACACTTGGAAAGTTTCTCCTTTCATTTGATTCAGCCTTTGATAGCTGTCTATCATGTGAGGCTTAGGAAAGCCAGCATTCTGAGGAAGCCCTGCTCAGAGTTGGAACTACACAAACAAGAATGGTAGGCAGGGCTGTAAGGATGCCACATGGAGGTGCAGATACAAAGGTTGAGAGGTTTGCTCTGAGGTACCTTAAAGAACCTTTAAGGTGCCTGGCAGCAAGGGAACTTGTTTGTACAAGTGTGAGCAGGTCTGAAATACTGCGCTGGGGTGCTGGCACCAAAGGCCACAAGAGGGGTGCAGCTTGTGCACCCTCCCTCCATTGAGATGCTTCTTACCGTGACGTCTGTTCTAAAAGATTGAATGAGCTTTATGAAAATGAACTTAAGACTGAGATAAGTTTGACACAAAAAACAAAATAGTAGGTGCTGACAAGCGTTGGAGCAACAGGTGAGACGTGTGAGGGAGGGCTCAGGGTGGAGCAGGCAGTGGCCTCCGACGGGGGTGCCTGGGAACGCAGAGGCACGCGTGGACTCCCAGGATCCCATTCTTTTTTCTTTGCAGCATGTTCGCATCTTACCACAGACAGTTCTCTACATGGCAGACTCTGAGACTTTCATCAGCCTGGAAGAGTGCCGAGGCCATAAAAGAGGTAGTTATGGAGACAAGTGTTAGGTGTTTGACTGTTGTTTGTTTCTGCTTTTGACATTGTCCTAGTCCTGAGAGGAAGCCTTCTGAGACTTCTGGGCACTGCTCCTGTATGCATGCCAGTGTCTGGCATGAGCTAAGGAGCCTTTGTGCTGTAGATTGATGTCTAACCTCATGGTACAATTGGATGGGTGGATGGATAGAATGAGGTTTCCAGAAAGATGTTTTTCTTGTTTTGAAATACTTTAACCCTCCAGGTGCACTTCTTTATTAAAACAAGAGCCTGCCTTTGGTTATCCAAGCTTGCTTATGTATAAAGTAGCACTGCAAGGTTTTATTACCAAAGCTATTTACAGACCCTATGCATTCTTGGCTTGCTGAGGGAAAATACGGACCAAGAATCCAAGATGGGCCCTGCGGCCCGGACATTGTCTGACTTGAATCTAACTGACTGGAATCAAGTAGTAGTCATGCTATGAAATCAGTTGAACAGAGAGGTCCAGTAAATAGCACTTCTCAGACTGAGCCAGATCTGATGCCTTTAGGGCACAGGTGGTGGCGGTGAAGGTTAGGTCTAGAATTTGAATAAAAGAGGCACCAAAATGGAAAAACCCATCTCCAACTCCTGATTATCCTGCTCAGGGTTATGCAGTGCTATCGCTGACGATTGAACCTGGGGCTTCTTGCATGATCTACCAGCTGACCTACACCCCCAAACTCATAGCCTGTTTTATTGTTGAATATCATTTTGTTTTTAACATTGCCAGATTTGACATAGAAGCTGGATAGTATTTAACTGTTGTACAACTGTGTCCTTTCAGCAAGGAGGAGAACTACCATGGAAGCAGCATGTGCCCTGGAGAAGCTGTTCCCCAAGCAGTGCCAAATCCTTGGGATTGTGACCCCAGGAATTGTAGGTGAGAGAAATTAATAGTTCATTTCTTGTCTTGGTTTAATGTAGTGTCCCATGGATTGGTGAAATATTTATAGCTGAAAAGTACATTTACATTTCCGATCATCTAAAACAATAGCATTAGTCATCCTTGCCATGTTCTTATTTGTACTTAAAATATCTCTCAAGTTGGTGAGGTTCATAGTTCAGATCTCAAGGCTGCCTAAGAGCAAAGTGTAATCTGTCTTCTCACAGCCAATCGCAGGGAGGGAGGATCTCATTCTACCTACCCCAGATTAGGGAAGATCTGCAGCCAGTCCAGTCTGGTCAGCTCACCCACTCTTGTTTCTTGCAGGTAGGAGTAACTGAGAGTGACAGGTTTGTGGGCCTTACCAAGAGGCTTGTTTCTCTGCATGTTGCCAGCATGGCACATTGCTAGTGAATGTTTGCTGTTAGTGTTTGTATTGTTTCCTGTTGATGTAGCAATGGTGCGGTGGTTAAGGCATGTGGATTAGGATTCCAGCTGTACTGCTCAGTGTGCCTGTGTTACTTTGGACTTCCATGAGGCTTCAGTTTCTTCATCAGTAATATTGGATGCTGATGTTAGTATCTTTGGAGGACTGAAGATGTAGTGACATAACGCATCTGTGGCATGTAGAACAAACCATGCAACAAGATGTTAGTTAGCTATTGCTGTTTTCTGGAGCTTTAAACAGAACTTGGGAAGTGCCTGCTGCACAAGCTTGAAGACCCTCACCATCCCTGGGTCCCCACACACATACCCTGAAAGATTCTGTTTGCATTTTGGGGTCTTGTGCAGTGAAAGACAAAGGGCTCCAAGGGTTGCAGATGAATAGGGGCTCTTGTAGCTGCTCACACACTAATAAAGCAATAGCTGTGCATGGTTCTCTTCCAGGGCTTGAATTGGCAGTAAGGAACCGGGAGCCTTTTTATCATTACTGCTTACTGTTGGGTGATTCCTGGCTACTGGTTATGTTGTAGCTCTCACTCCTTACATCTTAGTCTGTCCATTACATCCACTGTGACTTCTCCAAACATAGGCAAGTTCTCCTTTTTAAGTTTTCTGTTACAGGAATGATACCTACCTAGGGTGGCAGGCCTGTGTCCCTGCTGAGTGGGTGGCAGTTACAGCTTTCCCTTTGTTGCTGCCCTGTCCTGAAACAGCTTTGATTGTTGTGTTGCTTAAAGTCCTTCTGATTTTATGTTAGGGGCTAAATATCAATATCTGTTCCCTCTGCTCCGGCCAGGGTGTGGCCTCTGCTGTTTGCTGGGCCCTCTCCATTCCGTTTATATTGATTTGAATAAGAATGGCCCCCATTGCCTACTGGAATGCTTGGCCACCAGAAAAAGGTACTGTTTGAAAGGATTAGAAGGTGTGGCCTTGGAGGAAGTTGGTCTTTGAGGATGGGCTTTTATGATTTTAGGCCAGGCTCAGTCTCCCTCTCTGCGGTTGGGCCTGGATGTAATTCCTAGCTACTTCTCCAGCACCAAGCCTGTCTGCCTCTGTGTTCCCAACCTTGATCATAGTGGACTAAGCCTCTGAAACTATAAACAAGCCCCCAGTTAAAATGCTTCCTTTTAGAAAAGTTGCTTTGGTCATGGTGTCAATTCACAGCAGTACACAGTGACTAAGGCCCTGGTCTTTGAGCCTTAGTAGTTTATTCTTTCCAGACAGGCTCCCAGAACTCCTTCTGACTTGTGTGGTTAGTCTTGCCTGCCAGTGGTATAAATGGTCATCCTTTCTGTGTTTTAGCTCTTTCACTCAATATAATGGTTTTGAGATTCATTTATGTTACAATTATCAGTAATTCCTTTAAAATGTGTGAGTGGGTTCCCGTGAGTGTAAGTGTGTACGTGTGTGTGTGTGTGTGTGTGTGTGTGTGTGTGTGTGTGTGTTTGTAGCAAGGTTTCCTCTTCTGCTTCCTCCATTGTCTGACCTTTGCTTGTTTGGGGTTAGGTGTAGGGAGTGAAGACCCCCCCAAAACTCAGGAGATCCTTACTCAAGTCTCGGGAAGTCGAGGCCACCCAAAAATCTCAAGACACCGTATCTGGATGCAATCAGCAGAGGTTTATTGGGGAAGAGAGCTGGCAGCCAGCGGTCAAACTGCACACAGGAGCAGAGTTTGACCCTGAGTGGTGGGCTAAGGAGCCTTTTAAAGAGGAAAACCACAAACCAGGGGAGTGAGGAGGGGGTGAGGGGTTGTCAAGGATTCATAACGTAAAAATAGTGGAACATTCCAGAGGAGCCCAAACCTAAATGATACAGGATCATGTGGAAAGCACTCTGCACACCCATTCCTCACAAAAATGTGGTCTTGCCATGTCACTTGTTCAACTATTTCTCAGTTGTTACCCTGTCACTCACCCTGTCATCATGGCGCTGCTAGCTTCCCAGCCCCACCTAGATGACTTGCATCTTTCTTTGTCAGGAATGTGTCTTCCTGCTTTGGGCCTTCCCCACCCACAGGCGGGTTCTTTTCCCTGAGGCTTGAGGAATGTTAATACTCTTCCCGGGATGTATCCCAGGGCAGTGAAGGCCTGAAATCCTACATTCAGTTCCACCTTCTTGGAACTAGTGAGCCTGGATATTTTATAAAATGGTCTTTATAATTTTTCACCCTACGGGGAGGACTTCCAGACTCTGGTCTTCATGACTGTGTAGCAGACACTTTACCTAACTGAGCAATGTCCCCAGCCCTTCATTTAAGCCCTTCATTCTGTGATAGAAGGTACAAGATTTATTCTGCCAATCTGCTTTTCATAGACTGGGATTCTGGTCTTAGGTATTGTGAATGAGGATGTTACTTTTGTGTAAGTGTCTCTGAAACTTAGGAAGTGAACGTGCTGGGGTTTAGCACTGATGTATATTTAACTCAAAAACAAACTGCTAGTTTTCCAAATTTCTACCATGGCGTACTCAGTGAGCAGAGTCTGAGGGTTGCAGTTGCTACACATCCTTGCTACTCGGGTCACAGCTTGTAATGACAGCCTGGCTAGTAGGTATGAAGATAGATACTCCTCTGCGTACTTTCTTGGAATCTCTCTAATGACCAGCTGTCTTGAATACCTTTTGTGTGCTTACTGGTTACTTGTATGTTGACTTGTGACGAGGCTGGCTCACTCTGCTGTAGTTTTAATTCAGACTGTCCTGCATCTTCTCACACAGTTAAACACGGTTTAGGTTTTCTTCCCTAGGCTTTTTAGCAGAGTATAGCTCACTTGCTGTTGCCACACAAATACTTGGCAAACACTGTCTGGGTGGGGAGCTTGCTTGGTTCACAGTTCAAGGGTGCATCCTGGTAGGGAGTCATGTGAGAGGCTTGAGAAAGCTGGTCACACTGTCCTTACTGAAGGAGCCCAGTGTGACTGCTCCAGCTTGGCTGCAGGACTCCAGGCTCTGGGATGGTACTGCCCAAGTTCAAGGTCTGTCTTATCCCAACCTGATCTAGATCCCTCACCGAGTGCCCCGAGTCAATGGTGGGTCTAAAGCCTGTCTAAATACAAGATACCTTATCACAAGCCTTATCATAACCTTGCATTTTTCTTTCATGTTGTAAGCTCACAGTATATCATGTGGGATTTGTCTTCTGGGCTTTTTTCTTTGAATATCCCCCATCCCACCCTGGTTTGAGGTTTTTAGAAACTTAACACTTAAAAAGATTTATGGCATTTTGCCTGCATGTATCTTTGTGCACTACATGCCTGCCTGGTGCTCATGCACACCAGAAGAGGGCAGCAGATCTCCTGGAACTGGAGTCAGACTGGGAACTGAAACAAGGTCTTCCAAAGAACAGCAGATTCCTTCATCTGGACTCAGCGGCTGCTCAGTTTGATATTCTTGTTTGTTTGTAAAGCTTCCTTTCTGAACATCCTTGACATGTGCTCCAGGCATTGCGACCCTACCGTTGCCAGAGAGCCGCTACTCTAGGAGCCGCTGTTTGACAGCCTCACCTGCAGTTGGGAGGATGTAGTGGGTTGATTATGTCTCTTACTAAGTCCAGTTTCTATGAGATGTCCTCATGAAACTGTCTTTTTCTCCCTAGTGACTCCAATGGGATCAGGTAGCAATCGACCTCAGGAAATAGAAATTGGAGAATCTGGTTTTGCTTTATTATTCCCTCAAATTGAAGGAATAAAAATTCAGCCCTTTCATTTTATTAAGGACTCCAAGAATTTAACACTCGAAAGACACCGACTTACTGAAGTGGGTAAGTTATTGTTATTTACTGGTTGATTTGTTTGGTTTGAGACAGGATCTGCCTTCTGAGTGCTGGGTTTAAAAGTGCACGCCTACACCGACATTGTTACTTACTATCACTTTAAAAGTGCACGCCATACACCGACATTGTTACTATCACTTTAAAAGTGCACGCCATACACCGACATTGTTACTTACTATCACTTGCTCATTTTGTTGATGAATTTGCTCTGTTTTAGTTCTGGCCTGCTAGCAGCTGCTAGGCTGCTGTTGACAAGGCCTGTGATTACTGGAGAATTGGCTTCAAGTTATTTTATTTGCCATGAAGTCCTAAGTGACTAGAGATGAACGTTCTTATTAGTATTCTGCCAGTAAGCTCGAATGCGTGTTCTGTTTGCATGTACGTAAGTGTATGTAGTATATGTGTGTCTGCTGCCCATGGAGAGCAGAAAGGGACATCAGATTCCCCGGAACTAGAATTACAGGCATTTGTGAGAATGCATGCATTTAATTGTAATTGAATTTCAAAAGAATTATTGATCTTCGGTAAGCTCTTAGTGATAATTTTGTCTTATTTGTGTTATTTAAAGCTGAAAAATGTAAAGCTTTTAAAAGTATTTGTAGTAATCATTTATTATAAAAGTTTTTAGAAGAATAAGTAGAGACAGTCATGAAGTTGGTGAACAGTTAGGCTTCCACCAGAGTTTGAGGACACGAGCGTGACTGCAGTAGGTCAGGCTCTGTTGGGCTTCGATAGGAAGCTGGTTCTTACAGTAGGCCACTGACCCTGAGTCAGCAAGGCAGGGTGAGGGCTTTTCATCGTCTACACCTGCAGAGGGTGACTGGACTTAATCTGCCTCTGCTCATAAGAGTTACTTAGTGCAAACTCCACATCTGTGTAGAAGGGCTAGCCTGGAGACATATGCCTCCATACACAGCGGCACTCAGACTGGCTCTTCTCAGTCTTCTCTGATCACTCCCCTGTTCTGCTTCCACAGTGCTAATATGTAAGTCATCTGTTGAGTCCTGTACCTGTTCCGGGTAGTATCGATTTACAGACAAGGAAATGGGTTTGGAAAAGTTAAGAAGTTTGTCTCAACTAAAAGACCAGCCATAGAAAAATGGTGTAACAACAAAGGAAAGTTTGTGTTTATGCATCAGAGGAAGGATCCACATTGAGAGTGGCTTCTCCACTGTCTCGAGAGGTATCAACAGGAGAGGAAGAGCTGAAGCTGGGAGCCCTGCACTTAAGTCTCAGTGGCAAAGAGGACTGCACAGGTGCAAGCACCCTGCTCCTGGAGTATAACTGTTTAGAATAGAAAACCAGGCGTGGGCTGCGGGGGCTCCAGGCTTGGAGACCGAAGGCTCTTATTGGGTGTGTCTCCGTGTCTCTTCACCCTGACTTCTTTTGAATAGCCATGTCATTGTCCCAAAGTAGTCATTTCCCTGGAAGTAACAGTCTTGTTTCTAAAATAGACTTGACTCTTGCTGCCATAGGCTTTTTCCTACTTAGAAAATTGGTTCTATAAGACGTAAGGGTCTTTTCTCAGTGTGCTAGGCTTGTCTGTAAGAAGGTGGACCCTTCAGAACTGGCTTGAGATGTAGGGTGCTAGGAGGTACTGTGGTTTCCACCGTGCAAACCTGCAGTTTACAATGAGGAGAATTAGAACTGGCCCAGGAGAGAGTCTGAAGTATTGTTTGTCAGAATTGGTTATCTTGTCAGCAACATTGGGGTGGAGACACTGCTCCACGCTGTGACTTGCAGGTAAAACTAACCTAGATTTCAGCACAGACAATAATTCCAGGAGGAGCTGGGGTAAAGTACAATCAGTTTATTAAAAGGAGGTCTTCAGTATCAATGTCAGCACAGTGTTGAGACACAGGGAAAGTGGGCTCTGCTGAGGAAGGCCACATGTTGTCTTTATAGGAGCTCTGTCATTAAAGCTTAACTGGACTCGTGGGTGGCTCCTGAGGTGCAGAACGGGATAACATTTGATAAAACTGGAGGTCGCTGGCATGCGTGGAGTTCGGTGTTGGTGTGCTGGAGTCTTGATTCTTAGTCGGCATAGTCTCCTAGCACTGGGTCTGCAGAGCTCCTCCTCCTCCCCGTGCAGCCTGCTCCAGTCTTGCTGCCGCCTTACTGCTTTGGAACCCATGTAGCTGAGTTAAATGGAATCATCCTGTTCAGTATTGATCGGTTTCAACTTAATGCTTTGAAAAGAAGGAGCCAGGGGCTCAGGTGGACGCTCTGGGAAGGAGACAGTCACTGCCTCTCTGAGTTCTGCTGCCTGCTAGTGGTGGAAGCCACTTTCAGACCACATCTGAGAAACTTGAGGTCGCTGGTGTACGTGGAATTAAGATGTGGACCTGCTATTCACTCTGGCACGTCTGTAACACTGTAAAGTGTCCTTGCTTATGTGAGGCATATTATATTCAAAAGATATAGGTTTTATTAATGGAAAAAATTATAACTAAGACTCGTGTAATCTCAAACTGAGCGCCTCAGCACTGCAGACGCACGGGGAGTGCCAGTCAGCAGGAGCAACAGCTGTCTATCCCTCCCTTCTCTGCAGGTCTTCTGGACAACCCTGAACTTCGTGTGGTCCTTGTCTTTGGCTATAACTGCTGTAAGCTGGGAGCCAGTAATTACATGTACCGGGTGGTCAGCACTTTCAGCAATATGAATATCATCTTGGCTGGAGGCCAGGTGGACAACTTGTCCTCGCTGACTTGTGAGAAGTAAGCCTGAGTACTTTGCTCTTCTCCCATCGGTGAATGGAATGATTTCAGGTTCTTGTTACTTTTAGGTTTTTAAAGAGAAATTAGAGGAATCAAGCAGGGTGATGGTGTTATGCTTTTAATTCCCGTAACTCTGAGTAGGCAAAAACAGGTGAGTCTCTTGAAGTCAGCGCCAGCCTTATCTACACTAGTGACTTCCAGGCCAACCAAGGCTATGAAGTGATCCCTGTCTCAAAAACATACAAAAGAAAAGAAATTGCCAATATACCAATTCATTCCATTTTGCTCTTGCCAACATGTTCACTAAACATAATTCTGCTGGCAGTCAAAGAACAAAACTTGGATTTATTGTTGTTAAGAAGGTCAGAATGAGGCTCCTTCAGCATCTACAGCTGATATATTTTAGAGCTCAGGTCCTCCTTGTGGTACTGCTCCTGCAAATGAAGTCATTTGAGTGAGGCTAAAATAAATAAACGCACATGGCTTTTATTTCAGTAGAGAGTTGAGTTGCTAACTGGGAAATAGAGGTTTCCTAGAAAGAAATAAGGAAGATTAAGTTTTTAAAGGAAAGGGGAACTAAAAGGTGAGGTTGAAGCAGCTTGTTTTAAACCGTTCAGTGGCCCTTCTGCAGGAGTCGTCTTAAATGAGCTGAGAATAACCTGGTGCTGAGGTCTGCATCTGCTGAGTGTGCACAGGAGGGACTGTTGCCAGAAGATGGGCAGCAGATGAGCACAGGCCCTGCAGCTGGACCTTGCAAGCTCGTCTTTAGACAGTTACTAAAGATCGAGTTCTTAAGTCTGAAGCAAAAACTTCAACCTCTTAAAGATGTCTCTGTGGTTCACAAATTCTCTTGAGGAGGAAGAAGAGGAAAAGGTGGTACATGGGCCAAGTGTTCATGGACAAACTTGTCAGGCTCTAACCCCTTGCATTGGGGGCAGGATCTCCCTGTGGGATCTCTAATCTTTTCAAGTTTTATAACTTACTGATAATGCATTTTCTATTTTCTTATGTAAGGAGAAAAGTTTCATTCATTTAAAAAAGTCTTAACAGGGCTGATGAGGCACTTGTCACAAGAACTGACATCCTGAGTCTAATCCTTGGGCCACACAAGGTAGAAAGAGAAAGGACTCCTGAGCTCTCCATTCATATGCCGTGTGTGTGCTCACTCATAGACATACACATAGAACTAATGTAACAGAACATTTTGTAAAGGTTTAATTATGTGCTGTGTGTATGTCTGTAGGCTATGAGCACATGATTTCAGGTGCCCTCAGAGACCAGAGATAGTAATACTCTCTGGAGCTACAGTCACAGGAGGTTATAAACTGCCTGATGGAGGTGCTAAGAACTAGACTGGGAGCTTCTGTAAGAGCAGAACAGCTGCTGTTAACCTGTGCCACCTCTCCAGCCATCCCCTACCCCCAGGTGTGAAGTTTAAAATTCAAATGAGTCAAATTTCAGACTCAAAGCAATAAACCAGATAGGAAGCATCGCAATCCTAGTTGTTCAAAGGCTAGTCAGCACAAAGCGGAAACCTGCAGAGTTGAAATTATCCTCCATGATTATTTTTTAATATATTTTTTCATAATTTAACAGTGGATGGGCTGAAATGGAGGAAGATGCCATAATGTGAAGCATACTTTAACTAGGTATCGAGGGATGGGGATATCAGTGACAGAGTGCTTGCCAGCGCCACCACTGCCAAGCTGGTGGGTATTTTTGTGTCTATATACACAAACCTACTAGGTTCTGTTTAGAATGGTCAGATGGGGAGTTACTGGGTACTGCTAGTCCAGGAGGAGCTTTTGTATAGCTAGCTTTGTATTTGTGGCTGAAAAGGGAACAGTTGCTTGCCTTTTTTGATGTGCCCTATTTTTAAATAATAGTTTATTTTAATCCTTGTCTGAGAGGAATAAACCTCAGACCAAAGCTTAAGTTGCCAAAGGCAGCAGATCTCTTCCCCTTAGTCAGTCAGGAGGTGGTGATGATTGTCTGGTTCTGTTTGCAGGAACCCTCTGGATATTGATGCCTCAGGTGTGGTTGGACTGTCATTTAGTGGGCACCGAATCCAGAGTGCCACAGTTCTCCTCAATGAGGATGTAAACGATGCCAAGGCCGTCGAGGCTGCCATGCAGCGCCTCAAAGCAGCCAACATCCCTGAAGAGAACACCATTGGCTTCATGTTTGCGTGTGTTGGCCGAGGCTTTCAGTACTACAGGGCCAAGGGGAATGTCGAAGCCGATGCATTTAGAAAGTTTTTTCCCAGTGTCCCTTTGTTTGGCTTCTTTGGAAATGGGGAGATTGGATGTGACCGGATTGTCACTGGGAACTTCACACTGAGGAGATGTAATGAGGTAAAGGAAGAGGACCTGTTCCATAGCTACACAACCATCATGGCTCTCGTTCACCTGGGGACCTCGAAATGAGCTGCCTTGTTGCGAGTGGCTTTCACGGGATGTAACTCTGGGGGGTTCTCTCTCTCTCTCTCTCTCTCTCTCTCTTTTTTTTTTTTTTTTTTTTTAGAAAAATGGAAACTCGAGATAAAAATATTTTAAACAAAACTAGCTATGTGTGTTTTATAGCTTTGATGCTCTGAGATCACTTGGGGATGATTTTTTAATATATAGATGAAGGACAATGTTAATGTTGTGTGCATACAAGTGAGGCTGTTTTTAGGTGCAGGCTAAGCCGATGTGGCTGAGCTGCTCAGCTTCTGTGGCCCGGGAGGCTGAGAGGGAGGGCCACCAGGAAGACGGGTTTAAGTAGTGGTTGATGAACTCCTAGCAGAATCACAACTTAATAAAGGAGAAAATTAATGCTTTGAGAGGTTTTACAGAAGCTGTAACAAATATTACTGACTTTTTACTTTTCTGATAAAGAACTATCTGTATAAAGTTCTTTTTTGTGAGTTGGCGTTTTCTCTTCACAGTAGAGAAACTGCAAGGGAACAGCCTTTATCACAGTTCTGAAAATCATATCACCGTATTTTGGTTTTACACCAATTAAATATACTTGAAAACCCACATGGCTGGTGTTGTATTTATTGCTGCTGATGAGAGGATGAAGGATGTAACCCGCTTCTCTAACAGTAGCCCTGGCACTGAGGGAGAGGTGAGAGAGCACCCGTCCCCCTCCGCATCCAAGCTTACACTGGCAGGAACTTGGATTTTTCAGTTACTCATGTGCCTGTATTTCTTAATACTACTGTGTCGTGTGTTCTGAACAATGGCATGACCTTTGTTTGCTCCCTTCTCCTTATTGGTAGGAATATGGGCAAGTCACCTTGGACACTGCAGAGATGTCAGTATTCTACTGTGGTGAGGACCACAGGGGCATCCTGGATCTCTGTACGCTTGTGCTGCCTGCTTCCAGACTGTTTTACAGGCAGAAGTTAACATGGACTTGTACCAGGTCTGTGTTTCAGGGTATTTTTACAAGGTAACTGATTTCTGTAATGGTCAGAAGTTTGTACTAATGGGACAATAGATAACTTATAAGTAAAGTCAAATAGAAATATTAAAAAAATAATAATTGCTGGTTTGTCACAAACAAATGCCTGCAAATGGCAATTGCTGATACTAATGAAGCTGCAAACAATAATCACGTTTAAAAAGCTGATTTGAGCACAGTAGTGAAGGTATGCTCGCATCCCGAGCTGTCTTCTCAAGCGAGGCTTGACGGTCTACCAAGGCTTGGAAATTACAGTTTTCTCTGTACACTAACAAATGAAAGTGCTTCTGGGGCTCTAGTTTGTTAGACAATGGTTGCCTCAGGAATACATCTTCACTTCCTTGATCCCAAGGAAAGAGCAAGTAGAAACTCGAAATTGAGGTGTAGAAATCCAGCAGGCAAAATGGCAGTGTGAGGGGTGTGTCCAGCAGGGGCCTTGTTAGTTGGCTTTCTCAATTTTGTTTGAACCTGGATCTTGATCGAGGAGGCCAGTAGCAAAAGACTAGTGGTTTGTGCTGCAAATTTAACAAAATGAACATGCAAAGAATTACAGTAGAAATAAACTTAGAAATCTGAGTACTTTCTAGACAATTGGCAGAAATGTTAAATAGGGTTGGAGAGTGTTTATGTCGTTTTAAAACCACAAAATCTGGCTCAAATTAACATAAATTTACTCTTTCATAGAAGCAGAAGACTATGAAAATACAGGTGATTCACTTGATATTTTGGTTGTAGACTGGGTGTGGGTTGGGTTAATAGTGATGAAGCATAGTAAGCTCTATAGTAAAGTCCTGTGTATAATAGGCAGAATGACATCGTCATTGTGTAGTTACCAGAAAGTTACTTTAACACTGGCCCCTAGTCACTAAGCAGTGACATGTGCCAGCTGTGTTGTCAGTATAGATATTTCACGTCTGCCCAGCACCAGATCATGTCTCTAGCACATGTGCTGCTGTAAAGTAAACGTCACCTGGCAGAAGTCAATAAAGTCACCGTGTTTTGGAGTTAAAAGTGTGGAACACTTGCATTTCAGTAACTTTGCCCTGGTTTTTGCTCATGTGAGCAACAGACAAAAACAAAGTATGATGGTGTTGATTTTAAAAGCAATCGATTAGCCTGAGAAACAAATTGAGACCACGGTTGCTTTAACATTTTTCCTAACCATCACCCTGCTTTCACTCAGTTAACCTCTCCACTGTCGTCTGAGACTACAGACAGGAGGGAAGCATGCTGACGGGAGAGACATTGCCAGTGACAAACTCGTGCTCTCATTCCCTAGCAGAACCGGCAACACACACAAGCCAACTCAAGCTGGCTCTGTTGGAGCGCTAGAAAACAGTTTCATCCAACAAAAAGAGGCCACTCAAGGAAATCAGTCTTTAAAACAGTGCCTAGGTTCTGGAATGCTTTTCAGCAACTTCACCCCCTTGTAACTGATTCTTAAAGCACTAGAAGCCCAGTTCCCAGTCATAAGCCGAAGTGCAAGAGACCCTACTGTAGATGGTATACATGTGTACACTCAGGATATAGTACCTGAGGTGCTGATACAAGGCCTGGCTTTGTTTATTTAGCTTGCATCTCCTTGGGGTGGGGAGTGAGCACTGCTTGTACAAACTGCAAGGATTCACAAATGACAAGGTCTAGAGAAGATGGGCAGAGATGTAAAGTTGACCATTTGAGGAGAGACGTAGGGAAGTTAGAACATTCGAAAGCACCCACACATATGCAGGATTTAGAATGGCATAAATGTTCAGAGAAGTCACTTGCTCTAAAGGTCTGATACCCGGCCTTTCAAGTGTGTCTGATCCCTAAACTCAGTGCATGACTGTCAGAGGATTACCCCGCCAGTCTGAGGAAAGCAGCATGAAGGGGGATTGCTAGGTAAATGGTCCAATCTAAGTGGGGAGGGGGGTGAAAGACCACACAAGGGGGCACCTGTAAAAGGTTTGAGAGAGTAAACACTAGATGATACCTTTTGTTAAAGAACAAACCAGGAAACCTTGAGATCAGAGGGGAATGTGAGGAGTGATACAGTTAAAATAATGACATACCCCAAAAGAAAAAAGTAGCAGGTGACCTTCATTCACATTCTAATAAGGCGTGTCTCTGTTTATTCGACCGTTAATTGCTTATCCTGGTCTCACAGCCGTCCATTACCAGCTTTCCATAGGCGAATGCTTGTCCTTCCTTACCTGCCCAAAAGAAGAGTCTCTGAGATTATCACGTTAAAAAGCAAACTGCCTTAAAGGAGATCATGTGGACCTCATTAGGGCTAAAGGGGTAGATCGGGCGTTGTCCTGCTGCTGATTTGTTAAGACTGTGGCTGACAGCCAATGACTGGGCAGGAAGTGGAAGGCGGGACTTCCTTGTAGGGAAGTTGTGGGTCGGGATACAAAGGAAAGGGCCTTTTTTGCCAGGAGACAGGAGAGGATGCAGAGGTGACTATGGGTCTGGAAAGTATAGCCAGCCATGTGATAGGACGGGACTAGATGGTCCAGTTAACTTAGATGAACTAGATGGGGCAGACTTTAAATGTTTAACTTTAAAATGTTAAAAGGTCTGTACAGCTCAGTGTTTTGATTTTAAACCGAAGGGCCACCTGGCTCATACAACAAACAGGCACAGGGAAATAAATTCTATGAATTCTATTCAAAGAATTAAGATAAATATCAGCAAGATGACTCAGCAGATAAAGGTGCGCTTGCCACCAAGACCAACGGAAGTTTGATGTCCATGCCCCACATGCCGGAAGAAGAGAAGAGACATGGAAGTTGTCCATTCACCTCCGCACATACGCCATGGCATGCATTTGATCCATTTGAGAGTTCAAACACAGATAATCAAAAAGGAAGCAACGTAAGCTGGTACAACTTACTAGAGACGTCAGTACACCACAGGAACACGAGAAAGGACAGAATCAGTGTCCACAACGAGAAAGGAAATACCAAAAGACAAAACAAGCAAAATCCAAGAACCTGAGGAGAAAAGAGTAACAAATGACCTCACCAGCAGCTTTCAGAGGGCGCTGGGGACAGGGAGGGACAATGAGGAAGAAAGCTGAAAGCTGGAACCAGAAGAGTAGAAACAGGAACAGATGAAGCCAGCATGGAGAAACTGGGACAGAGATACAAACCACTGCCCAACACAACATTCGTGTTGTCAAGCAAGGAAAGACATTTGGTAAAAACCTTCCTTTTGTTTTTAAAAACAATGAATTAGAAGTAGAGGGAGATTACCTCAACATAAAAGCCACCATGAAAATGCCCACTGGAGAGGTGGAGAAGCTTCTCCAGATGAGAAGGATGCTTGCCTGCACTGTTGCTAAGCAACATGGACTGACTAGAGCCACTAAGCAAGTAAAAGGAAAAAATGGCATCAAGCTGGAAAGAAGTAAAATTATCTCTTCACAAATTATATGATTATACCCAGAGAAGTAAAGATTCCACAAAAGACTTTCAGAACCAATAAACTAACTCCTCTCAGTAGCAGGGTGCAAGGTCAACAGAAAACCAGCATCATTTCTGTACATGAGCGATGAACAGTCAAACAGTAGAGCCATTCTTCTGACAACAGAATCAAGAAGAGTGAGATCCTGGGACTGCCATAGAAATGATGGGACACATCCATGTTGATGGGCTGGAAAACTTAAATGTTGGCACTACCCAAGACAGTCTACAGAGTCACTGTAAACCCTATCAAAACCACAACCTCACAGTGCAGTTTTGGATGTTTTTTGGACAGAAAAATATACCCTAAAGTTCAGATACAATCTCAGGGGACTTGGAATAGCCAAGTCAGTCTGGAATATTAACCTAGGATGAGTCATCTGATTCTAGAACAGAGTGATTCTTCACCAAGTTAAACCGATGGAGTGGAAATCCTTAGAAAAGAAGCATCTGTATCATGAATAATTTTTGACAAAAGTACCAAGACTACTTTCAATAAGGAAGAGACAATCTCCTAGAAATGCCGGAATTGGGACCTTAAGTAATACCATTTATGAAAATTAACTTAAAATAAAATTTTAAAACATTAACAATAGTAGCTAAAAAAAAAAACAAAACTATACAACTCTTGGCAGGGATATCAGGATAATGAATTTTTCAATGATTTTTGTGGAGTGTTACCAAATTTTTAGGGATCAAAACATAGATCTAAGCAGTCTAATCAAAAATTAAAATTTTTTGCATAAAAATATATCACACTTAAGGAGAAAAAGGGTTATACATAGAATTGAAAAGCATATTCACAGCCAACAAATGAGGACTTAATTTCCAGAATAGAAAACTAAAATGTTAACACACACACACACACACACTCACTCACACACACGTCTAATTAAAAGTGACAAGGGACTTAAACGAGTCTCCAGTGAAGATACATGAAAGACTAACAAACAATATGGCAACATGGTCGGCTTCACTGATGCAAGGGACATGCATGCTAAATTGCAGTGACATGTCATGTCACCCCATTACAATGGTGGGTGCTCCCCTTCCTGTCTTCCATCTTTTCCTACACAGTAACACAGATGCAAAAGTATTGGACCCTGGACTGCTGGTAACACTATAAAATGGTGCACTGGTTACAGAAACAGTATGGTCCTTGTCAAATTAAGCAGAAATTACAATTCAATCCAGAAATTCTACTTGAAATGTAATATTTAAAAATAAAAGCTGGACTGGGCACCTTTAATCCCATCACTTGGGAGTCAGAGGCAGGTGGATTTCTGAGTTCGAGGCCAGCCTGGTCTACAGAGTGAGTTCCAGGACAGCCAGGGCTACACAGAGAAACCCTGTCTCAAAAAGAAACAAACAAACAAAGCTGGGGTTGGGGTGGTATACACGGTAACATCGCTGTTTACAGAAGTCAAATTGGAAATCATTCAAATATATTCTCATGGTATGTAAAATGTAATGTATCCACACTGAATAATATTGAGCTGTTATTGGAAGAATGGATTTTTGGCTAAGTGTGGATGAGCTTCGGAAACATGCTGAGTGAAATTAGCCAGTGACAGAGGACCAGGAGTGTTTGTCTCCAGTTACTTTCTGCTGGGTGTTTTGTTTTGGTGTTGGGTGATACAAAAGGGAACCCAAAGCAGTACAAAGGTTCAGTGTAGGATGGTGAGAACGCTCTGAACAGTGAGAGTGAGTATGGCTCTACCCGGGGGAATGCGCTTCACGGCACCGAGCTATGTTCTTCAAAGTAGTTTAAAACAGTAAATGTCCCTGTGTAGACCTTGCACGGTGTGCTGCTGTTTCTCTCCTAAGCAGGCTACCTTGAATAGGACCATTTAGCAAGCCTGTGTCTAAGACAAGGAGAATCAAAGCATTACCTTCTCTTGTTGTATGGTCCACAGTCTGTCTTTGTAGGGAATGATACCCGTCACTGGGGATGTCTTCAGTGCTCTCTGTGACCTGTGGAGAGTAAGGTATGAGGCTTGGGGCACTTGTCTTTCTGCATACACACACCTGCCTGCCCTCTTATCTGCACGCAGAAACCCACAGCTTCCACCTGTGGCAGGATTGTACCTCAGACATCCGTACCCACAGCTGCTGTCCCACAGCACCTGTGCACAGTGTGCCAGCATCCCCATCCCAGCCTCTCAACTGCCCACCTCTGCCTTCCTGCCCTTCTTCTACTACCTAAAGTTCTAACAAGCTGAATGATCTTTCCAAAAAAAAAAAAAAAAAAATCACAGTTACAAAAGCTGGGTGAGAGGAAGAACGCCAAGGTAAGTCACTGACAGCATGACAGCAAAGACAGCGCAGGTGCCTAACATGGGAGGGAGACCAAACACAAGGACGGGAGGATCCTGAGGGCAAAGCTCTACCAGCAATCTCCAGGGTCCCGGGGATGGCCATGTGGCAATAGGGAACATGGGCTTGGAGGCCAGCAACACAGCCCAGCGATGCAAGGTTAGTCACTAGCTCAGTCCTCAGACCCATTACCGATAGCAGCAGAACTGACTGTAATACTGTCCCGTGACCTCTGCACACCTCTACTCTTAAAAACGGAAGAAAGGAAAGTACAAGTTGGAATCTAGACACATTTGGGTTTAAATTCTTGTTCTACTAGTATCTGGATAAAGAACATTTACCTCTGACCCTCAATTTTCCTCTCACAGACAGTGCCACTTGCTCCAGACTTTCACAAGTTGTCCTGTAAATACACGCTGAGACTTGAGGCCGTGGGTTCTCTAATGCAGCAACTGAGGAATGGTGCCTAGAAGTCTGCATTCCCAAAGTGCAAAGACGATGTGAATACACCTGTTCTGGTCGCTGCTGGACTGGATGGTGTCTGTCACTCACCACTATGTTCTCTGACCTTTATGACTGTCACAGCACAGGTCTGAGCTGAGGTTGCTGAGTGGTTCCTAGTGTCTGTAACAGGCTCACCCCAGAGCCCAGCTTTCATCTGACTGCATAGATTGTATCTTCTTTACTGTGTTACAGCCTTGCAAACTAACATTTGGCCTTGGAAAAATGCCTGGTCAGATACACTAATTTTGTAAGCTGATACTCACCCTGACCCAGCTTTTGGTTGTTGTTATGGTCTCATTGTCTTTTTTCTTCCATTAAAAGTATACTCATGCCTCCTAGCTTGGCTGGTTCACTCCTGAAATACCAGCACTTAGGAGGCAGAGGCTATCGTATTCTTTCGAGTTTGAGGCAAGCTTGGGCTATACAGTTAGTTCCAGGGCGTCCTAAGCTATGGAATACAACTTAATCTAAGAAATAAACAAAACCCTAACTAATCTATAAAGAATAAATTTGAATTTGAGATTCTCCCCAGTGTAGGGTAATATGGAAAGGCTGCAAAATCGCTCCCTATTCTTTTCAATATTTTTTTTAAATTATGTGTGTATGGCATGGGACATGTTATGTATTCATGAAGTCAGAGGTAGAGGACCCTCCTGGAACTGAGTTACAGGTGGTTGTGAGCTGCCCAGCATAATTGTTGGGAGCTGAACAGTATGTGCTTTTAACCACAGGGCTATCTTTCTAGCCTCTTTCTTTTTACAAATGTGTCTTTGCACATAGGAAAGGGCTAAACATGTTTTATCTGTACATAGTTTATAAAAAGCAAACCATCACTAAGTTTTATTGATCCATCAACTACTCTGAGAAACCATATCAAGAGACGTGAAAGAGACAGAGATGCCCGTACGGTCAGGACTCATGCCAGGGTGCTGTTTCTACACACACCCCTTTGGATTGGGCCCCATTCTTGTTACCTTTCCAGTTCACTGAGCGATAATAAAACCCCGCAGCTTTCTTGGAGGACTTTGACAAGTTGGTTCACTCACTGTCAAGCATTTTGTTAAGGAGTGTGACTCCAGACATCATCGCTACAGAGTAAGCAAAGGGCAACTCAAGCCATTAACTAGAGTAGCCACTAAGCTACGCAGTAAGGGACACATTCTCTTAGCATCTTGAGACTGTGATCATTTTCAGCACATGGAAGCTCAATGCATCACCCGATAACATCATTAATTATAGTGTGTCTCTCACTCTGGTTGACTTTGTGGTGAAATATGTAGCAGCATTTACCATTTTAGCCATGGTCAAGTTTAGTGACATCAAGTACAGTCACCATCATCGCCAGAAACTTTTCACTACGCCAAACTAAAGCTCTATAATTAGACACCAACTGTGTACAACGGCTACACGTTCTGTCCCCATGCATTTGGATTCTTTAGGATCACACACGTTAGTGGAGTTAACACAGTACTGGTTTTGAGTCTGGCTTTTTCACTTAGCATAACGTCTTCAGAGTACAGTATTCTTCATATATAGAGTCTTCATATTATAGTATCAGAATTGTATTCCCTTTTAAGGCTAAATAATGTTCCCTTTATATGCATCCATTTATTTTATCCATTCATACATCAGTGGACGTCTGAGTTGTTTTCCATCTTTTGACGATTAAGAATGCAGCTTCTAAGACTGATGGTGTACAGATATTTGCTCGTGTGTGTAATCTCACGCTAGTCAACTGTTGGATAAAATGACAATTCTGTGGTTTGGTTTTAAGACCCATCACACTGTTTATCAAGGTGACTCTAACATCTTATATTCTTACCAGCAGTGCACACAGGTCCCAATTTCTGCAGATCCTTGACAACACATGGTCTTTAGCAGTTACTGTCCTAGTGTGTGAGGAGTCCACACTCTCTTTCTGTCCCCCGAGGCCAGCGATGCTGGACATTTCACAAGCTGTTGGAGAAACGTCTGTGGAAATCCTATGCCAATTTTCGAACTGGGTTGTTTTTGTTCTGAGTTATTTATTTGGGAGTATTTCTTGTTATTAATTTTAAGTTGCTATTAAAACAATAGTTTTCATGATGGCGCTTCCACACACGGTATCATTTCCACTGTTCACTTTGTCCCTTATCACCTTTGACTTATTGCCCCGTGTGTGTGTGTGTGTGTGTGTGTGTGTGTGTGTGTGTGTGTGTGTAGTGGAATTAGTCCCAGGTCGTGGCAGAGAAGCTCTCTCTTGCAGCACGACGCCATTTAAAGGTTCTGTGTGCTGACTGTATCCTTTCTAGGTCAGCGTTACTGAGATCAGCAAGTCTCTGTAAGACAAAAGGCACCATCTACATGGGCTCTAACCTTTGCAGAGTCTGACTTGTCTGTGCCTTGTTGCCTGAACCTGCTGTCACCTCTCCTGACTTAACACTAGGTAGCACTTTGAGCCCATGCTTGTACCAATTCTGCTGCCAACTGAGAACCATACAGAGCGGGGAGCTCAGTGGGCGGGCCTTGATTCTTGGTGTGCTGTGTGTTACCTACACCCTGTAAGGAACCCTAAGGAACTCATTTCCCGTGTCAAGCTGAAACTGGTAGAATCTTTCTCAGGCTTGTCTGCTCTGGCTTGAGGTAAATAGATGTTTCTTTACATTTTCCCAGGAGAGTCACACACACTTCAAAGACAGCCTCCTGTTTCTTTTCATGCATACATATGTGTTCATGAAATAAATTCTCTGTATTAAATCCTAGCACTGCGTGGTTTGAAAAGCCCTTTCTCCTGTTTTGTGGACTGCCTTCTTGTAGACAGTGTCCTGTAGTTATATCAACTTTTCATTTTAATGAAGTCTAAGATATCTACATTTCTTAGTTGGCTTGTTTGGTGTTATTTATATACAAGAATCATTGCCAAGTCCAACTTTGTAGGGTACTTCTCCAGTTTTTCTCATCTTGTAATTGTGCGTCTTTTGTGTCGTCTCTCGTCCACTTTGAGTTCACTTGTGCCTGATGCTAGTGTGCAGCTTCCCCTTTCGATCGTACATCCCCAGCCCTGGCACGGTTAGTTGAAAATCGGACTTTTAGCAAGTTTACTAAGCTATAACCCACAACTTACGACATTCAGCTTTATATACAACTCACTGGCTTAAAAGTAACAGTCTTGAAGTTGTAACCATGACCCCAGTTTTAAACCAGATCTATCACCCTGGAAATACTTTTCAGGGCTATCTGCAGTCATGCCTCTTCCAACCCTGAACCTTAGGAAGCCACTCAGCTATTTTAATACAAAGGCAAATGTACACTGGGAGCTCTGCAAATCCTGCCTCATGGCACAACTGAGTCATGTGACTGCGAATGTGGCTGTCCGTTTTACAGACACAGCAATGGACTTCTGGGTGATCCGCACTCCTCGGACACAGGGAGGAACGCTGTTGTGAACATTCAGGCTCTCTATACAAACCCACGTTTTTGTTTACTTGGGAAGCCAACTAGGAAGGGACTTGCCGGGCTTTGCAAACATGTGCCTTAATAGACTGTCCACACCTCTTCAGAGTCACAGCAGCAGTGAGCTGTACTTTTCCATAGCCCACAAAAATCACGGCAGAGTTAGTATGTTAACTGGTATTTTATTTTTGTTTTTTGGGCTTTTAGTGAATCACAATATCAAGTACCTTGCACGTGCTTATTGGCCATTTGTGTGTTTTCTTTGGTAAAATGGCTACACTTTAGTTCTCTTATCTTCTGTTACTGAGCTGAGACACTTCCGATGAACGAGTTGTGTATATTATACCATCTATCAGATATATGATTTGAAAATATTTTCTCCTACTTTCTGCCCTGTATTTCATTTTTACAGTGGAATCATTTGAAACATGGGAATTTATCATTTGCACACAGTCCGATTTTACCAACTGTGCTTTCCACAGTCCATCTCTGCCTCATATGATGACATAAAGAGTTTTTCCTACGAGGTTTATATTTTAGTTCTTACATTCACAAGCATCATGAGTTATTTGTGTATATGGGGGAAATGAATGTATCTTTTTGCATGTGGCCATGTAACTGTCGCTGGCATTCTGTTAGACTGCTGTGTGAGAGCCCGTGTCTAGAGCCCTGCGTTCCTCTTCACACCAGCTCCATGCTGTCTAAACTAGGTCAGATTTGCCATAAGCTGGCTGTTGGTAGTTTGAGCCTGTCAGTGTGCTGTCAAATCATTGCTTCCCTGTCCCAGGCCCTGGCATATCCCCAGTGGTGTGTCACAGTCACCCTGTCAGCTACCACAAAAACACCTGCTGCAATGTATTGGGATACACCAGTCTCTGGGAAAATTCTGATTATTATACTTTCCAAAGCCATCAACACAGAAATCCCCACAATTAGTTGGGTCTGTTTTTCTTTTTTCTTAGCACTACTGCAGAGTTTATAGCAGAGATCTGTATTTGTTACTTTTCTACTGACGTGGTAAAACCTGTGGCCAACGTAGTATGTAGAAGGAAGGCTTTGCTTGGCTTACAATGGTTCAGGGGGTTAGGAGTCCACCATGGCAGGGAAGCGTATCAGCAAGCTGAAGACATATTGTCTGGAATACGGCTGAGAGCTCACATCTTGGCTCATAAGCAGGAGACAGAACACACTGGGAACCACATGAATCTTTCAAAACCTCAACCCAGCGTGACACACCTCCTCCAACAAGGCCACTCCCACTAATCCTTCCCAAGCAGTTCCACCACCTTGGGGCCAAATATTCAAGCACGTGAGCCTAGGGGGGTCAATTCTCACTCAGATCACCACAGGTCTTCCACTGCTTTTGTTAGCTCAATCCCTGTTTACTGTGAGACACTGTTACAAAGAAGCATTGTTTTTTTTTAAGTTTTTATACTAGCAGTTTCTAGTATTTAAAAATATTTTTTACCTCTTAATATTAATAACCTTGCAACATCACTAAATTTCATCTTGTCTCATATTCTGTACTTTCTTCAGTATTTCTAAATGAGTTTATGGAGAACCGTCATTGCTTCAGTGAACTTTGGCATAAGTTATGGTATTTGGGCCTGGACTATCATTGAAAAAAAGTTTCTACATAAATGCAATCAATGAATATAGAACTATTTGAATTATGTTTACATTTTTTCTAACTTTCCATATTACTCTCCAGATTTTATGTTTTTGAAACAGGGTTCCATAGCGCCCAGGCTGGCCTCATTGTAGCTGAAGATATCTTTGCACTTCTGGTCTTCCTGTCTGTATCGCTTCTCAGGGGCTGGTGGGAGGCCGGGCAGGGAACTACCTTAGGAGCGAGAGAATCACTGGGAAAACTGTAGACAAGTCAGTGTTTTCATGCATAACAGAGCCTGGTTTTATGTAATGCTGAGGACAGAAACAGGCCATCTTGCCTTCTAGGGAGGCACTCCACATGTAAGCTGCAGCCTCACCCTTCAAGCTAGCCCTTTCCTTGGTAGTTTTTGTTCTTCAAATGATTTGTCTGTTTAATCTAAATTACGCCAGCTCTTCTCCTATTGCCCCAATTATACTATTGCTAGAAATGCCACCTAATTTTGTTGTTGACATTGCTAATTCTTGTCATTTCCCCCTCCTTGATCATTAGTAGTTTTTGAAATAGGGTCTCCTGCTGAGCCAGGGTCTGATTCAGTAAGATTATGTGGCCAGCAAACCCCAGAGAGCTTCCTGTCCCTGGCTGTTCCATGCCATCAAGCCCAGCATTTTTTTAAAAAAAGATTTATTTCATTTTAGTGTATGTGCATTTATGTGTGTGTGTGCATGTGTGTGCATTCATGTGTGTGTGTGCACATGTGTGTGCATTCATGTACGTGTGTGCACATGTATCCATGTATGTGTGCATGTGTGTACACACAGATGCAACTGCATACTGAGAACAGAGGTCAACTCTTGCTTCACATGGCTTGTTCATTTTTCATTGTTTTCAAGTAAGAGAAGGGAAATCCAGTGCAGGCTGTCTTATTTTGCCAGAAAATCTCACGACAGCATGAAAACACTGACTTGTCTACAGTTTTCCCAGTGATTCTCTCACTCCTAAGGTAGCTCCCTGGCCGGCCTCCCAGCACAGCCCACATCAGAATGGTTCTGGAACACTGCTCCTCAGATCGCTGTAGCATTGCAGCTGAGCGCATCACTTCAAGCGCCGAAATTCATATAATGTCACATATCTATTTTGTGAAAAATATTACTTCTGTCACACTGCTATTAAAAAATTAATGCGCTGGGTGGTGGTGCCTCATGCCTTTAATCCCAGCACTCAGGAGGTAGAGGCTAGCAGATCTCCAAAGCCAGCCTGGTCTGTGGAGTGGGTTCAGCCAGGGTATACAGAGAAACTCTGTCTTAAAGAACAAACACAGAAAAGAAAAGAAAAGAAAAGAAAAGAAAAGAAAAGAAAAGAAAAGAAAAGAGAGGAAAAGAAAAGAAAAGAAAGGAAAAGGAAGGAAAAGAAAAAGAAAAGTATTCTCATGTGAAAAGGGGAAAGTCGTAGGCTGCCCTTCTTTGAATGGCTGTGAACACAAGTCCGGACACACAACAGCAAGGATCTCACGGTGCCCCTAACAGTCCCATTTGGACTTTACTCACTGTGCTGGGTACTGGTATTGCTTGTCTCTCCCAGGCTGATCTCACACTGGACTGAACTGTCCCTCTGAAGGTGGCCCTTCCTGGCACCAGAGAGAAGAGAAATTACAAATGAAAAATGGATAACTTGAAAACCTGTCAGAAGAATCAGAAAGAAAATTGATCTTGAATATTTGGAAGCACATGCTCTCTTTAGAGGTACCCAATACCGTAGAGCTGCCCTAATGTGGTACACCCCACACACACCTCAGCCAACCTGCCCTCAGAGGTGGCAGTGGCACTCTGGATGCTGCTGAGCTGAGCCTACAAGCATGGCATTGATGCTGAGTCTTAGGGTGGTGTTTCTGTAAAGAGATTATTCCCACCATTGTGGACGCATTTATATAATATGGGATGGCTTTAGTGAACAACTCTAACTCATGACAATAAAAAATCATTTTGAACCTAAGCTTCTTCAGCTTTGGGTCACCTGATTATAACCTTATACAGGCTATAATTTGTGACCATGTGAATCTTAAAAACTATCCTAAATATTAAAATGAAAATTGAAATGTAAAAAGTTGCTTTATCTTTTTTTTAATATTTCAATCCCAGCTTATTAATTTATGTTAGTGAAAATGAATCAACATAGCAAAATGGCATTTTTCTAAAAGCACTCCAGCCTTTTATCCTAAAATGCCCATTTTAGATGGGGTTTTAGCACTGGGGGTGGGAACATTTTGGACCTCACCATTCAGGTATCATCATCTCCTAAATTACAGAAAGTCCAAGGTTGAAGCAATTTCAACCACCAATAGGTCAGAACCGAAAGAGAACTATTTGTTTTTTGTTTATTAAACATTTTGGTTTTTTAATTATTATTATTATTCCCTGTCCACTCTCCCACTGTTTCTCATCCCATACCTCCCCTCCAAACACCCCTCTCCTGTCTCCAAGAGGATGTCCTTACCCCACCCTACCCCAACCCCACCAGACCTCCCCACACCCTGGGGCCTCAAGTGTCTCGAGGGTTAGGCATGTCTTCTCTCACTGAGGCCAGACCAGGCAGCCCTCTGCTGTATAATTGTCTGGGCCTCAGAGCCGCTCATGTATGCTCCCTCCCTCAGCATCGGTGTTCTGCAGTTTTACAAGGCTGTGCTATACATGTGTTCTTCCTTAACCTGACAAGTGCTAAATCTGTAGGTAACTTAACATTCTGAATGTCTCAGCTATCACCCTCTTCAAACACTGCCTCTGTCCCAAGTCTTTTCTTCCCCAAACTCCAGGAAAAACATGAATTAGACATAGTCACTGTTTGCCACGTTTCTTGATCGTTCCTTAATGTTTTACGGTTCTTTTGTTCCTTAGGTTTGGGGTACTTTTTCACTTTTCATCTCTCCTCCAGTGCTGTTTTTTTCTCCCTCTCCTCTCTCTCTGTTTCTGCCTCCCCTTCCCTCTCCCTTTACCATTTCTAACCTGTTTAAAAACACAAACTAAACTTAAAAATAGTAAGCTAAGATACACTGATTTTTTTTATTATAATTTTGTCAACTTTTGCATTGGCATTTGCAAAATCTGCTCTTCTGTAAACATATTTATTTTTTAAATTATGTTTATATTTTATTTTTTGTGTAGAGGTGTTTTGCCTACATGTATGTGTATGTACCATATATATGCCTGGTGCCTGAGAAGTTCAGAAGAGAGGTCAGCTCCTCTGTAAACTAGTTATAGACAGTTGTTAGCCACATTGTGGGTGCTTGGAATCAAACCCAGTTTCTCTGTAGGAGCGACAAGTGCTTTTAACCACTGAGCCATTGCTCTGCTCGCATTTATCTTCTGTGCATATTAAACATACTTATTTTATATCATGGTTTGATTTTCCCCACAAACAAATACTGTGAATATCTGATTCTACTCTCAGTTTGCAGCATAAAATTTGGAGAATGAATTTAAGCCACTGCAAGCTCATGGTTACTCCAGCCAAATCTAGATTATCAGGGCTAATATTACACCACGTAGTTCAATAACCAATCAGCATTGAATGAACATTCTACTTCCAAGTCAGCAGTGTAGTGACTAATGAGCAAATTAGTCAGCTGACCTCCCCCTCAGCACACTATTTTGGAAAACATGCTTAGAATCAGAAGAGATCATTATCTGGCTTTCCCAAGATTTGTGCATTTAGAGCATTTGTTCCAATTGGTGGAGCCTCTCTTTCTCCGTGTCAGTAAGTAATCCTATACTGCGAGATGCCTTTTAAGGTAAAGAATGTCAGTAGCTTCTTTACGATCTGATTTGTGTCAATCAGCTGAGAATATTTACGGTCTGGACTACGTGATACTCTTGACCTTCCCCCCGGTAGACATTAGGAATACCATGGGCTCAGGATGCAAAGCTACTTAACATTTGTGATTAGAGGTTTTTCTTTTCTTTTTGTCTGTGTTTTGAGGCAGGCTCCCTCTAAGCAGCAGAGGTTAGCCTTGAGCCACACGTTTGACACTCTTTTGTCCATGAATACCAGTCATTCTTATATATACCTCAGTTCCTCGTATCTATATCCCTGTACCTTCTATGTGTAGGCTTTTGAGACGTCTTTTTTTTAGGCAAGATTTTCCCTGGTGAGAAGATTACCTGGAACTCACAGCAACTCTCCTGTATCAGCCTCCCAAGTGTTAGGATTACAGGTGTAAGCCACTACGCCCAGGTCAAAGTTATCATTTAGAATGGTATCGAGCACCTCAGAGTAGAAGTTTCTTCCTTGTGTACAGGGTCTCACTCTACAAATCAGGCTGGCCTGAAATTTATTATGTAACCCAGGCTGGCCTTAAACTTATTATGTAACCCAGGCTGGCCTTAAACTTATAGCATTCCTCCTTTCTCAGCCTTTCCAGAGCTGGAATTACAAACATAAACCACTACACCTAGCTTTAGATCACAATATTTCTGAGTTCTGCCTCCAGTCTATAGAGCAACGGTATTTTGCTCTTTTATGAAAATTTTATCACTCCGTGGCACTCAGTACATTTGGGAATATACCACTTCCTTTACAAATTCAAAGGTTAGTAAAGGAATTCAGTTGCAGACAGCTGTACCTACATTAAAGTTCTATCGATTTAAAAAACAAAACAAAAACCCACAAGCCACTCTTAGCTACTCTCAGTGGAATACTAGATTCTCTTGTGGAATACTAGAGGTCTTTAGTCACTATGTGACACCTGCTTCTGGCTTTCTACTCAGCACGTGGATGAGCTGCATTTACTACAGCTCTTTGTAACTGAGTAGGCCTGTGAAAGGAATTCTGTCAGAGTATCTGTGTCACTTCCGGGATAGAGGAAGTCTGTCGGAGTGACTGCGTCACTTCCGGGACAGAGGAATTCTCAGTGTCTGCTGCGTCACTTCCGGGACAGATCATCACTTCCGGGACAGATCGTTGTGAGTGTGAGGCACTCTGGAGCTCTTTTCCCTCGCACTTGTGATGGCTGCTTTGTAGCTTGACCACATGCTAACCCATAAGGATTATATACTACGAATAAGAAAGCTTTTGTTTTTAAGTGATTAAACTATTAAGGTTGCATCATTCATTCTGCAGGGCCCACATGGCCCAACCACCACTCAAAGGCCCAACATTTCAAACACTATTAACATAGGGCTTTGGGGAAGTTGATTCTAATATATGAAATCTGAAGAAAAAATTCAAGCCATAGAAAGTCAGCTGATAGTTACTACAGTCAAACCTAGATTGTCAGAGGACTTACTACACAGAGTAGCCCAATCAATAGAAGATAAAAATCTATTTCTAAGTCGATACTAATATAAATAATGAGAAATTAGAATTAGTTAAGGTGAACTTTCTCTTAGCATATTTTACTGAAAGACATACACACAGAGATAGAATAAGAATAGATTATTATTCAGTTTTTCCAAAATGTTTTAGAGTGAAGATCAAACCAAGATGGCCCATTTAATACTTTATAATACGCTGCCCTAAACTCTGTAGATTAAGATTTTCTTTCTCATGGTTCTACTGGTTGACAGCTGAGCTTTTTTTTTTTTTTTTTTAAACCTGAGTGTCCTCTGTGTAATTGCAGGTGACCAGGAGATAATACAAGCCAACTAAAGGTTCAAACAAGCCGGAGTCTAGGGTGTGTCCATTCAGATGGCTAGCAGTTGCTGCTGGCTGCGAGTCCAGCAGGAACTGCTTGTTTTCTCTGCTTAGGTTTGTTACAAGATACTCCCTGGTTCGAAGAGGGAGCTTTTAGTCCACTTAAAGTCTGTGTTCTTAATTGTAGCGTTTACACAATCATAGTAATCACTGTAATCTTTAGATAGTGCCTGTCTAAAGAAATAAACTATTTCTTATCACAGTTCGATGGCTTGAACCCAGAACCTCATGCCTGCCGGACAAGCACACTATCGCTGAACTACACAGCCCAGCACGAACTTCTAACCGTTGCTGGGTGAGTAGCAGAGTCACACCAAGATGGCACATGCGGATGGCAGATCCCATGGGAAACAGTCCAGTGTAACTCTTGTAACTCAGCTTGTAACTCTTTGTATCTGAAGCATTCCAATGCAAAATGAGATAACATCTACTAAATTGATACCTTGAAATAAAATATAAAACATCTTTTAAAGGAGCATAGTCCCTCCAAATTTTAATCAGGGTTTATGAGATATTATTTTATTGGCATCTTATTCTTACGTATTAACTTCTCAAGCCAACTTGGTTTTTGATGACCATCAGGTCCGTTTCCCAATCGTATGAGAGAAACCAGTGCACACTTAATACTTATTAATACAAATAACCAGCAAACTTAACTCCATATTCTCTTTTTTAAAACATTTTTCCCTAAAACACTGAAGATCAATCAAAAGGAATCAATAAAAGTAATCTTTGATACATAGCCTTGCAACGTGTAAATTTTCCTTTTGTTTCTCTTAGGAGTTACCAGTTTTTCCAATTTAACTTTTTGTTTCTTTATCTGTCTCTCTAGGTTTAAACAGCCCACGAATTTAGGGGATGTTTCTACCTTGTTGGCTGCTATGTTTATCATGCCTAGCGCATAGTAAGGCAGACATCAGCCAGGCACCTTAAGCTTCTCCAGCACTGGGTGAGTCACTTTGCTTTTTATATTCAAAACTTACTAAGAAACATCTCACTCAAATACTCAAGTGACTTCAGCACGGTACTGTAGCGAGCGTGGGTCCACCTAACTCAGAGGTTATCTAGGTTATCAAGCCAAATGACGTCAAAGATGACAAAGAACCAGATAAAACTGGCTAAGCTGCTTTTAAAGCGACTTATTAGTTTATAACAAAATTGCACTAGAGAGATAATGCCAGCTATAACACAGCATCTGCGGAAACACTAGAAGCAAAGAGCCTGTTTCTTAGCGGCCGCTGCTTTGTGCACTGCTTTCCTCTTTCCGAGGGTCTATTTCCACTTCAGTTACCTGCACAGGAAGCAGAGCGCTGCGAGGGCAAGAGTGACCAGGACCGCCAGGGCCACGAAAGCTGCCGACAGGTTACTTTTGCTTTGGATGCTGGAGCTTGGGAGAAAAACCTCTTCGCAACGAGCTCCTGTATAATTTTCAATGCACCTACAGGATAAAAGTTTAGATAAAGATCACACACTGACGTGGACAATACACGGTCTCCGGCTGGAAGGAAGGGAAAGGCCTCTGCTTTTCAGATTGTGGATGAGGAGTAGACATGCTCGCGGTGCGCTGAGAGCCACAGCTACAGACAAATGCATTCCTTTACACTTGCCTCCTTCCTTTTACCATTCTTCAGCACCTTCCAGTCTGCAGGGATCGGGTAGCACTCAGACTCCACGTACAGCCAGTGTTGATGCCTTCTGGGTTTGACTTCTCTGCCTGCCAACTTCTGCAGAAGGGTCTTGCAATGTTGTTTCTCTAGTTGTCCTCACCCGCCTGGCTCCAGTGATCCTCCTGCCTCAGCTTTTCAAGTAGCTGGGACTGCAGGTACATGCCACCAAGGCTTAAAGTCTACATTTCCAGGAGTCTAACTGTCCGTATGGAACTCAACCTCACCTACAGTTTATTTTATTATATTTTATATAGATGTATAGATGATTGCAACTCTCTCAAATTTACTGTTTCTTCCAAACCCGGAGTTATTTGATATCACATCTCTTCCCTGCTGGTTCAAAAACTTGTTGAGCTTAAGTCAACTTTACTAACAGCCTTTCTTCAGAGACATGAAACAGTATGGCCAGTTAGCTGTTTTTCCATGTTCAAAGGATTACTGCATATTAACAAGAATTATGCTCTTTGGAGTTCCATCCATTTAAATCACAGTAGAATGTAAAATAAAAAAAAATATTTTAGCTGGAAATGTTGGTATTTTAGCTGGAAATGTTGGCATGCATCTGTAGCACTTGGGAAGCTGAGGCAGGAGGATTGACTCAAATTCAAGGCCAGCCTGGGATACGGGATGAGTTTTAGGCCAGCCCAGACTGGAGTGTGAAACTCTATTTCAAAACAAATTTTTCTTTTCAATATGAGCATTTGTTTATAGAGTGACTCCAGAAGTTATGTAGGAAATTCACACTGTATATATAATAACAATGCTATATTAAAATGAGTATGTACGCACACAGATACATACTTTAAGCTATTTATTTTTTTTTTTTTAACAAAAAACCCTGTAAAGGTTGATTTTAGAAACCTAGTTTTCCTCCTTGCCTCTTTTCAGAGCAGGTGGGCATTTGGACATCTATTCTCTCTGCTGCCCACACTGTGCTAATGAGAACAGCTGGCCTAGAGGACTAGATGTGAGCTAATAATGACTTGGTTTAGCAACTAACCCGATAGGATGACTACAGAAGGAGAACAGTTCAGCACAAAGAGTGAATTTTACTGGCCAAAGAGCAGAAGTTTTATAATCCTAGTGCCACCAGATGAAGGCAGGAGGTTACTGCTGTTGGCTTTGTGGGGGCTTCAGACAATGCAGTGTTTCTCTCAAACTACTGTGAAGATTGGTTTGTGGAAACAAGGAAAGGGAGCCTCAGGACAGGATACAAAACACCATGTGAAAGATATTTTGGGAAAAACTCATACTTTCTTACAGTATAAAACATTAAAATATTATTTTCTCTTTGGGGCTGAAGAGATGGCTCAGTGGTTAAGAGCACTGGCTGCTCTTCCTGAGGACCTGGGTTCAATTCTCAGTACCCACATGGAGGCTCACAGCCATCTGTAATTAAATCCCTTTCTTTTGGTCTCTGAAGGCACCAGGCATGCATGGAGTGCAGAGAGACAGACATGCAGACAAATCAATCATACGCATAAAATAAATAAATGAATAAAACATGAAAGGATTATTATTCCCATAGACTCAATACTCAATTAAGTACACATGAGAAGAAAAAAGATAAGTGAACGTTCATTTTGTTTTATTCTTCTCTAGTTTTATTTCTACTGCTCAGGACTGACAGACAGACAAAGACACAGCACATGTATGTGCGCGCGCACACACACACACACACATACACACACAGAAAGAGAGAGAGAGAGAGAGAGAGAGAGAGAGAGAGAGACAAAAGAGCATACACACACACTTACTTTCAGAATACAGCTTCATAAACTATAGTTTATAACCTTCTATGAGGTCACAGAGGTCACATAACTTAGCGTGTGGGGTTATAGAAAATTTGGCAACAGTAAAAGATATCTGAACAAAGTCCCAAACATAATCTCAGTTAAACTGACTCCATGGTGATTCTGCCGAGCTCATCTCCCTTCAGGACAGCATGACCCTGCAGCTACTTCCTGAACACACTACACACGCTTCACACTGCACACGTAGTCACACACAACCCTGACAGACGCTGCCTGTTACACCTCTGCTCAGCTTTAAGACCAGTGTACATTGTAAAGTGCGGTGGTTTTTACTAGGCATTCGAGGTTTTCTATTATAAAAACATAATGGTTTAATTACGGGAAACAAAGGCTTTGATATATTCCTCTTGTCATTCCTTAGCATGAAGGCATCTAAATAGCACATCTTTGGATTATATTGTCGGAACATTTGAATTTAAAATTGCTATTTAAGTTGCTAACTTTTAAATAAAAAAAAGAAAAACTAAATGAATTTTGTCTTGGCGTCAGGGCAGAATTCCTAGTTGTTTCTGAAACGGGCCTAATATGCTTCTGCTGCTCCATGTTATGTGTCATGGTGGAGGAGGATCGTAAAATACCCATCAGCCTTGAAAAGTGCTGGAGATGCATCCTGGCACTTGGTATCAAATATGTAAATTTGCTTTTATCACTAACAAACATAACTAATATCACCAACAAATAATGCAACTATTTTAGCAAAGAATTGTTTTAAAAATAAATGTTCTTATCATGATCAGCAAATTCTTGGCATGTATTCCAATTTTATCCACGTATATATCGAGGGTCAGGGAGAGGTTTCTTAGGTGAAAAGGGTAGAGGGTGAGAGGAGTTGATAAGTCCCCTCAAAGGAAACCCAGCAGGCCTGTCACACAGCGCAAAACAAACACAGGAAAGGCAGCTTTCCACAAGATAACCCTGCTCTGAATTCAGTTCCAAGAGTTGTTCTAGATGCATAAAAATACAAATAAAAACTCTTTCACAATTTCCTTAAGATTATTTTTGTATTTAAATAGAATTCAATTACCATGTATGCCTTACAGAGGTGGGTTTTTTTGTTTGTTTGTTTTATAAAATTTTAGCCACTGAAAGAAAGCCCTGTGTAGTCCAGGCACAGTGTGTGCAGCGCAGGGCTCGGGTGAGGACTGAAGCAGGCAGAAAAAGGCACAAGAGAGAAATGATCAGCCAAGGTCTACCATCCACATCTGGGAAAAAGTGACGCACTGGTGGACATTTAAAGCAAAACAACATCAAAAAATGTTGTTATTCTTCACCTCATTAAATCCGAACTCGGAGAAAAGAACAGACACATTGTACTGCTTGGCTAACCTACAAGTGAATTTTGTTTTTCCAGATATTTAGCATATAAATAAGGGGACATTGCCTATCCAGCGCTGTACATAAGGAGTCTGCTCTGAAAGCTCTGTCTAACTTATAAAAATGTTATGGCTTCAGCTGCAACACAAATGTTGTTTTAAGCAAATGTAAGTCGGGGCGGCAGAGTGGAGACAGCAGCCGTGGAGTAGCGCTAGCGTAAGCTGAAGGTCAAGTGTCACAGCAGCGTCTGCAGAGAGCTAAGCAGCCTCTGTCTTTATGTAAGTAACTCTTGCTAAAGTATTCCTGGCTTCACTTCTGTACAGGCTGTCAATTCCCAAAAGGTTGTGTCATCTAATTTGATGAACGCCAAGTGCTAACACACTTTCCTGGAACTGACGATTAATGCCAGAATGTGTACAGTCGCCCGGTGACGTGAGAATCTTCCAAACACAGAATCCATGTTACAGTGGTTTTCTAGATGCACCGAAGAGTTTTAGCAGAGGCAGCGAAGCCGTGTTTAGTGCACTGGACACGAGAAAAGTTCATCTGATTTTCTGTTGAGGGAAAGTTGCTATGATACTGAAGGCTTTCAGCAAGAGCAAAGGAACCAAACTTTTACCTGTGAGACTGAGATGGGAGGATTACTATGAGTTCAAGACCAGGCTGGGATATTTGGGGTAACTCCCTTTAAAAGCAAAACAAACACAAGGCACAAGAACCATGAAGTTGTGAATCCTAAACAGATGTGGCTCTGTTCCAAAATATGATAACTGGACTTCAGGCTAGAAAAAACTAGATATATACTGTCATATGTAACTGTCATATGTACCTGTCATATATACCTGTCATACATACCTGTCATATGTACCTGTCATACGTACCTGTCATACGTCCTGACCTTGCTGTGCTCTGCTTAAACTTTACTGAAGCCAAAGTAATCACCCCTGCCTTAGTTCTTTCATTGAGTTATTTTCATAATTGATCAAGATATTTATCAGTGTCATAAGATAGCGGGATGCTGTCCAGGTAAGAGAGGAATGTGAGCAGTCTCTTTTCAAAAGCCAAGGCCAGACTTCAGGGAAAACTAGGAGTACCGTGGCCAATAAAGATGCTACTATTCCACTTCCCAGAAACAAGACACAAGAACCGTACTACAAAAGAATCACTAACAACAACAATTAACCCCCCCCTACCCCTGAAATCCTCAACTCCAACATCATTCCACTTGGACAGAGCTACCCTGGAAGGAAGAATCCTAACACTGTGACCCCAGAGCTGACCCAACTTCACGAACCCCATATGACAATCAAAGTTAGCTTAAAACTCATAAAAAGAAAAATGAGAACAAACCAAAAATAAAACCTTTACAAGAGTTCAAGAAAATACACTTACATGGTTTGGGTCCACTTAGTTTGATATACAAACACACAGCTATCTGATATACAAACACACAGCCAAAATCCTGTCAAATGTAACAGGTGTATATAGGCCAAGAACTCAGAGATGACTGGCTAGCAACCTTTGCCACCTTCATTATCTAGTGCCACAAAAGCATTAAACATCTACTAGCTTGATTATGCCTAGTGATGTTTAGTCAATACCCACTCTGCCAAAACAGCTACTTATGTCAAGTGTGTGACATCTGCACCCTGGAGGACTGATAGTTATGAGTACTTCCAGGGGCTTAGCCAGATTATGTCTAGTGAAAAAGCAAATCTTAGAGTCTTTCCCAACTGACCATGAACTCATATGTGGGGTGTGTTTCAGGGAGAGGCAACCCAAGCCAGACGGAGAACCATCCACGTATGCCATCAGGAGCGTTATGGCTCACAGTGGTTTGTAAGATTCAGTGGAGTGAATCACTGAAAATTTCAAATATCTGCTAAAAGTAGCAAAAGTCCAGCAAAATACAGAAGCGCTGTTGAGCACACAATGAGCGAGCCGTTAGCTGTAAGCACAACCTTCGTCATTGAGTGTGCACACAGGCCCGTCTGCCCCGCTGAGCACTCCGAGAAGAGGACCCACAGAAAGCCCGCTTCACAGGAGCCTGAGACAAACCTCTGTGATGGTTAGCTTTCATAATGTTGTCTCTTTTTTCCCCCTACACAAACAAAATAATTTATTAAAGTCTCATCTCCACCTTCTCCATTTTGCTTACTACAAAAATATGATTGGGGAGAAAACTCTGAAAGTCACCCCCTGACTACTTAAAAGGTTGGAAGATGAAGTAAAGCTAAAAATAAATCGTATGCATACCAGGCGCGCATGCCTACAACAGCAGCGTTCAAAATGGGGGCGGGAGGTGATACAGAGTTCAAGGGCTGGGCTGGAGATAGCTCAAAGGAGAAGGGTACCACCAGATGACCCCAGTTAGATCCCCAGAACTCCCATGGCAGTTCACAACCATCTGTAATCACAGTTCTAGGGGATCTGACATCCTCTCCCGGCTTCTTCAGGCATGGTACATGGTATACAGACACATGCTGATAAAACACCCACACGTGAAATAAAGATAAATAAATCTAAAAAAAAAAATAGTTCAAGGGTGACCACAGTTACACTATGAAGTTTGAGGTCATCCTGGGCTACATGAGACTCAATCTCAAACAAAAAATATATGTATACTTTTCATCACATAGCTTAGAGACATATGTATATGCATATGTACATGTCTATGCATACATAAAGTATTTACATAGAAAATTGCTGTTGCTTTTTCTTTTAAGTAATATTTTCAGTATATGTAAAATATATTTACATATAAATAATATATAAGTGGGCCTTCCAACGTTAGAGATTTTCCCTGCTCAGGTCTTTTAAGGGCTCTTAGGACATCTAGAAAGACTGGAGTAGCTAAACCACAGTTTTAAATGCACAGTGTTAATGCTGGCATCTTACCTTCCCAGGCTGCAGGGAAAATCTCATGACTTGGAATAAGACAAAGAGAAGCCAGCAACAGTTCACTTCCTGACAAAAGAAGTTAAGCATTAGGTCTAGGCAAAAGTCGCAGCTGCTAGCATTCCTGTGTAGAAATTAAGGCTTATAGATAACGAAACTCTTTTTGGCTGTACTCCGAAGAAGAGAGTGGATGATAAAGACAGTTACCCAAGGGATAATCAAAATTCAGATGGCAACACGTAATTGTATAAACTCCATTATGCAACAATCAGAAAGTAAGAGCAAGATCCATATTGCTTTCATCAGCCCTCAGCTTTCTGAAGAGCAGTGGGCTGAACGGAGTTGGCTCTAAAGGGTGATTTCAGCTCTTAGTCGGGAAGACAACTGCAGCTGGAAACATAATCGAGCAAAAGGAGCTGGTGTGTGCTCATGGATTCCCTGCTTCAGCTTGCTCCACGAGAGAGGTGTCATCAGGCAAAGTCAGAGGGTCAAGACTCATGCTCTTTTGTTCTAAACACTGAGGTCGAGAGAGATGCATCCGTTGTTTCTGCTGAGAACACTAACGAGGGAGTCTATAATCGGAAGTTAGGTTACTAAAATAAAAGGCATTAACAAAATGCATAAACGGAGCAGCTGCTGGATGCATTTGCATTTGTTCTATTATAAGCACCGAGGCTGTTATTTCTGCTCCATAAAGGTGTCCTAAAGATCAGCCTAATTCCAGATGTTTAATAAAGCCTATGACGTACTGTCAAAGACAAAAGCAAATGGGACTTAGTGGTATTTAATATTAGAAGCGTTTTTTGGCTGTTTTCCTTGAAACACAGCCTTCTACTAAATTTAGAGGTGCAAAGGGCGAATCTTATTCATAAGGCATGCCAAGAACTGACCTTAAAAAACAAACAAACAAACAAAAACAAACAAACAAAGAACCCGTAAAACTTAACATTTTCTGTGGTTAATAAAGTGAGCCACAAAAATCTGAAATTCCCTTTAAAAAGAATTTGGTAACACATAGGGTGGTGTGGTGATTCGCGTAAGAATGGCCCCTTCTAAGCTCGTATATTTGAATGCTTGCTCATCAGGAGTGGCACTACTTGGGAAGGATTAGTGGGAGTGGCCTTGTTGGAAGGAGTGAGCCCCTGGGGGTGGACTTTGAGGTTTTAAAAGCCCAATGCAGGCCCAGTGTCTCTTTCTCTTCCTGTTGCCTGCTGATCTGGATACAGCACTCTCAGTTACTTCTTTAGTATCATGCCTGCCTGTGAGCTGCCACGCTTCCTACCATGCTGCTAATGGACTAAACCTCTAAACTAGAAGCAAGCTTCAACTAAACGCCTTCTTTTTATAAGAGTTGTCATGATCACAGTGTCTCTTCACAGCAATAGAACAGTGACTAAGTCAGACGGGGTCCAGGAATGCTGGGTCAAAAACAACAGTCTACAACTTGACAAGATGGTCTGCTAAACACAGCAATAGTGTAGACGTAGGTTTCCTTCATCTGATTTTTACATAACTAGTCTTCCACAGACTATATGTTTGTTCTTCTAAACCCCATTTCCTAAACAGAACTCAGTCTGTACAATCACCCAGCAAATGGTTTCTAACCTGCCCAAGGGTACTATTGCTATTGCTCAGATGAAGTCACAAAAGCAGGAAGCCACTCTGGTTGGGTCTTGTGATCACATGAGCAACCTACTGTTTGCCAGAGTCCTGGTGAAATCAGAGCTCATTAAGTCACTGTGGGCAACTCTTCCCCCAGATGACGCTTTGCCAAGTTAAGCTCCAATCACAAAGCTGAATGCAGTGTACCTGTTGGCTCTGAGGTGATCTTTGGACGAGTCACTAGGCTGAGATTCCTCCCATAGGGCCTCACCCAGCTGGTGGTGCAGGTACAGATGGAGACAGACCTCTCCTCCACGCCTGCTGCTTCAACTTTGTTAGTTCTGGTCAGAAGTTCTACTTGGTTGCCTTTGTGTCTAAATGGCCAAGCTGACCAAGATGCCAAAGGCGACAAGGCTCCTGTGTAGATTGTTTTTCAGAGAAAGACTTTGCTATCATCCACAAAACAGGTCCCCAGACGTAAGGCAAACATATCCTTCTGGTTATCCAACTCCATAGAGACCTGTCTTTTCACCTTTGAGCTACTCTACAACTCTGTAAACCACAAACCTTAGGAGAATAGAGATGTGTTCTGCTTGGTATGCAACAGCAGATTGCTATGTGGGCCCACATCAATTTCATGTCTATTCATATGTGTGCACAGTATTGAATTTTCCTCTCCGTCAGTTACAACATCTTTTGGTCTTGTAAATAAGCAGTTCTTCAAATACACTTCTAACGCATGCTCTTTTTATTATTTTTATTATTTGTGAAAATCTGATTTTCTCTTTATATTTTAAAACATTTAGAGACTATTTGTTGAAGTGCTCAGTAGATTCATCGGGCAGAGTCAGATCAACTGAGGTGTCGGAAAAGCCTGTAAACTGGGCCTTGTAAGCCAGAGGGGACTGCATGCCAGACCTGAGGGCTGGGAGAGGGCACACCTGAGCATCTCCCCCCAGTTCTCCTCCCAGACCTCAGAGGCGAATCCACAGGAGCAGAGCTTCAGATTGGCCAGTTCCCTCATATTCTGGACTCCATATTCTCTATCATTTATTTCATGGGTTTCATCGTTGGTGGTTGTGGCTCACTTGAGTTTAACAGTTTACTTCCCATTAGTAAACTAATCATGATGAAGGCCCCAGCTCAACTATCCAGACATTTAAGCTGGTGGCTGACACTCAAGATTAGCTTCATTAGGGGAGAGAGAGGGAGGGAGGGAGGGACAGAGGGAAGGAGGGAGGGAAGGAAAAAGAGAGAGAGAGAGAGAGAGAGAGAGAGAGAGAGAGAGAGAGAGGACATGGGGATAAACTGTCTATTCACAGAGGAGATTCTTAGAGTATAAAATCAAATTCAAAGAACTCCATGCTGCCTGATGTCTATACTGAACAGCCCTAAAAGTCCATTGTAGAACATTAAGAAATATACCTAATATTCTAATATATTAAATATTAATGAATTTAAGAAAATTATTATCATCAAAACCAAGAAACATTTAAAGAACTCAGGTTATATTAATAGATCTTTGTTTGAATACTGGCTGCTCTTCCAGAGGCCTGGAGTCTAATTCCCAGCAACCACATGCTGGCTCAGGACCATCTATAAAGAGATCTGACTTACTCTTACATTTAAAAAAAAGCTTAATTTTGAATTAATAAAAACAGATTGTCTTTTCTCTAAGAATATTGAGTACAGTATGCACACATTTTATTTGACCTAGGCCAATTTTCCCTAAACTTATATGGGTTCACTGTTCAAATAAGTTATTAGTTCTTACATATTGTTAAGAAATTTAAGAATGTTGCTGGGCGGTGGTAATACATGCCTTTAACTACAGCACCTGGGAGGCAGGGGTAAGTGGATCTCTACAAGTTCAAGGCCAGCCTGATCTACACAGCAGTTCTAGGACAATCAAGAAAAACCTACACAAAAAAAAAACCCTGTCTCAAAAAACAAAGAAAACCCCAAATTTAACAATGTAAAACTGTTCAACTAAATCATTATTTTGGTGTTCTACTTAAACCATAGTTATTTTATATCATTTATGCTTTATAATAGAATTTTAAAAGATATCTTAAAAATCTGAACCAATTAAATTGATTTTAAATAAGGTAGGACCACTAAAACATTAATCACTAAGTTGATTTTGTACTTCTATTTCTGTTTCTTGCATAAGGAATTTGCATTATTTTAATGAGGATTTTACTACTTCAGTGGGTTATATAAAGGATGTGTGCCGTACTGAGTGTGAAACTCAGCAGTTAGCACCTGCTCAGCATACAGGACGCTCTGAGTTTTATCCCTAGCGTCACTTAAGGGGGAAAAAAGCAAAGTTAGAGTGAGCCCCACGTCTAAAAACAAAGCAGAAGTAAGGTCCAGGAAGATGGCTCAGAGTGTAAAGGCATTGCTATCAAGCCTGATGTCCTGAGCCCTGTCCCCAGAACCGGCGTGATGGAAGCAGAGAAACAAATCTATAGTTGCCCTCTGACCTCCGTACATAAACTGTACCACATTCATATGTGCGTGCGCGCACACACACACACACACACACACACACCATAAAAAATGAAAAAAATTAAATTAAAATGTAAAAAGGACGTGTGTGTAGAGTTAGAACATAAGGTGTGTGATGTTTGTGACTTTCTACTGAAGTGCCTCTTACCCTTACAGTTCCAGGTGACCCTGAACCTAGTTTTCCTTGTGAAACAGAATTCAGTGACTTGGTCAAAAGCTATGGCTGATGCAAGCGAGAAGACTATACTAAGAACAGAGACGCACATGAGTGCATGCTCTTCTGTTTTTAAAGAGAAGTAGTTTTGTTTGAAAGTAGCAGTTCTCAACTTTTTTTTTTTTAACCTCAAAGCCAAACCTTACATGGGTTCCAATACCAGCGTATTGGAAACAGAAACATAATGAAAAATATTGATTTGTTTGAAATACAAATAACACCTCAGCATTTTTGAGTAAGCGACTGTTGCCTGGGGTTAACTAAGGTGTTTGTTAGAATAGGAAAAGACTTGTTTTGGAATTTCATTTTCTTATCATATGAAGTGTGTCCTTGGTTCTCGGTACCCTGCTAGCTGGGCTTTCAGGGCAGATGAAACGAACACTGATCTTTCCTGGACCAGCCCAGGAAGCAGTGACTCAGCACCTGCCCAGAATGTGCTTCTGTGCTTGACGCTGAATTTTACACCTTGGATTATTTATGGGTGAAAAATATTAACTCAAAAAAGAAAGAGGAAGAGGAGGAAGAGTCAGAGACCAAGGTTCTTTATAACTACCCTTTCTACTTTCATTTATTTATTTATTTTTGGTTTTTCGAGACAGGATTTCTCTATGTAGTCCTGGCTGTCCTGGAACTCACTCTGTAGACCAGGCTGGCCTTGAACTCAGAAATCCGCCTGCCTCTGTCTCCCAAGTGCTGGGATTAAAGGTGTGCGCCACCACTGCCTGGCTCTACTTTCATTTTAAATGTTATTGCTCCTCTGAGGAAAGAGATGGCCAAGAACCCTTTCTCAGCCACTGTGATGCTATAACCAAATGGCTCAGTCTCTTCAGTAAGTTTTCAATTTTACTTTCTCCAAATCGAATCTTGAATACAGAAAAACCCTCAAAACATTATTTATACTCAAAAAGGAATACTTCAAAATCACTATTGTCTACATTATAAAAATAGAGGTGGTAGTTTGAATAGGCATTCCTGTCACTTACATTAGAGAATAAAGATGGCAGTTAGCATTGGAAACACTGTTGTTTACGTTACAGAAATAAAGACAGCAGTTAGAATAGAACCCATCACATCCAAATCTCTAGATGCTCCTGGAGGTTTCTCAACATATTTGTCTCCACACGATTGTGTGTTTGCTTGTTTGATTAAGATGAGATTCATGCCTTTCTTGAACAACAGGGCTAGCATGTTCCTCTTATCTCTGCCTCCTAAGTTGCTATGGTCACAAGCATGGACCATCAAACCCAGTCACCGTGAAAGGTTTTAAATACAGATCCAAACCCATGTGAAAAAGTTATGCAATACACTCCAGTAAAGAGTTTTGTCCTTAGCCATTGTGGTATTATTGACTATAGGGAAATCAACTAGAGCCATTATCTGCTATATAAAAGACTCCTGTTTCCCTTCTTGTGCATGGTGTGTGTGTGTGTGTGTGTGTGTGTGTGTGTGTGTGTGTATTCGTGTGTTATGTGTAGGCACGTGTATGCACATGTATACACAGGACGAAGAGTGGTTTGCGGTGCTTTTCTTCAATCACTCTTGATCATATTTTCTGAGCCTGGAGGAGGTCACCAATTAGACTAGAGAGATGGAGCAGTGTGCTCCCGGAATCTTCTCTCACTGGCTCCCAGTAGGAGCACAAACACCTGGCTTTTTAGCTGGTTACTGAGAATTAGAAAAGGCAGTAAAGTGCACGACAAGCATGCTACCCTCTGAGACATCTCCAACACAGTTTCTGTTTTAATTTGATGTTTGGCAAAGGCTCCGAGTCACCTAGGAAATAAATGACAAGTGCAGCTTAATTCTTCAGAGAATAGATTCTTGGGAACAAGATTCTAAGGTGATAGGTATTTATAGAAGATTCACTCAGAACCAAAGGCCTGAGTCAGGATTTCCCAGCATCCATTGCGCTTTAGAAGACAACACAGGAAACCAGATTGGTAACCCCAAATCATGAAGAGCACAGGACTGTATGAACTATGGAGGGACAATTGTTACAGATACTTGCTTAGATTACTATTCATATTTTAATGTCATGTTCTTTTTATGTAAAAAAAAAAAAAAACCTCTTCAGAAGATATTTATATACTACAAAAATCCAGTAAACATTGCTTCTATAAACTAGAACTAAATATTTGAATTACTCGATTTTTGTTGATTTGAATTATCTAGTGTCCATTCATTCTTACAGAACTACACTGTTTTTACTTGTGGGTCCTACATCTGACCAAGTCTACTCGGTACAACTAGTTTGGTTCCTGGCTTATGGGCCCTGAAGAATGTCCTCGCCTACCAGGCCAAGCACCTCAGGAAATTGGATGATTCCAAGTCAAGAGGAATTGGCTTAAATGTCCATGCTACTCATGAAATCTGGGGGATAGTTTCTCAGGCGTGGTTTCCTGTCCTCAGACAGCCAAGGGGCCTGCCATTCCAAGACTCTTAGGAAATTTCTCGGAACAAAGTGCGTGCTGTAACTTTCATAGACTCATTGCTGAATGGCTAAGACTTGTAAGAACAAACTCAGGCTGGTATCGACACACTCCCTCACTCACACCAGCACTTCTATGACCAGAATACCTGAGCAGCACAGCACAGGCTGCAAATCCCAGCTACTCAACAGGCTTGATCAGGCTCACAAGTTCAAGGCCAGCCTGACCTGGGCAAATGGTTGAAAACTTGTCTCAAAATAAATGAAAAGGTCTTTTTTAAATTGAAAAACTTTTAAAAAAACAAACACAAACAAAAGGCCTGGGTTGGAGAAGACAGCTCTGCAGTTGAAGTGCACTGGGAGCTCTTGTAGAGGACCCAGGTTCAGGTCCCAGCATCCACGTGGTGGCTCACAACCATCCATAACTCCAGTTTCAGGGGGCATGACATGCAAAAGGTATACATACATTTTTACAGACAAAACACTCACATAAAGCTAAAAAAAAAAAACCCACTAAAATAAATATTTAAAAAAGCCTTTTTAAACATGCAAAAATTAAACATTAGAAACCCAAATTACCTAATCCAGTGGTTCTCAACCTTCCTAATGTCGTAACATTGACAGTTTCTGATGTGGTGAACCCCAGCCATTAAAGTATTCTTGTTGCTACTTCATAACTGTAATTTTCTACTGTTTTGAATTGTGATGTAAATGTGTTTTATGATGGTCTTAGGCCCCTGTGAAAGGGTCCTTCAACCCCAAAGGTGTTGTGATCAACACGCTGAGAACTGCTGATCTATCAATGAATGGGATGATGAACGGAACAGATAATTCTCAAAAGAAGATGCACAATTAACCAATGAGAACTCAACAAGTGTTCAACATCCTTAACCGTCAGGGAAAAGCAAATTAAAGCTCCTTTGAGACCCACCTCATCTTGATCAGAATGGCTACCACCAGATATCAAGAAAACAAATGATGACCAAGGCAGAGGATATGGAGAGAGAGAGAGAGAGAGAGAGAGAGAGAGACGTTCAGTGATGGCTAAATCGTCACCTTGTGAAGCCACCACAGAAATCAGCAGTAGGGTCCTCAAGAAACTAAGCACCGAGCTACTACACATCAGACATACCACTTTTGAACACATGCCTGAAGACCCTGTATCCTACTACGAAGATACATGCATATCCATTCCATTGCTATTTACGGTAGCATGGCAATAAAATCAGCCTAGCTGTCTATCAATAAATGGACAGACAAAATAACTGTAGAGCATACACACAATAGAATTTTGAGTGGTCACAAAGAAAAATGACATCTTGACATTTGCAGGAAAGTGAATGGAAGTGGAAATTATTATATTAAACAAAATACACCACATCCAGAAAGATAAATACCACAAGCGTTCTCTTATTTATATGTGTATGTCTATTAGCATGCATTTGTGTGTGTGTGTTCATGTGTGTCCGTGTGTGTACATGTTTGTGTGTATGCTCGAATGCATGCACCCATGGGGAAGGGATCCTGAGAGAAGAGATCCTGAGAGAAGAGATTACACAGGGGGCAGGGAGGGCTTCCTGGAGTACGCATGCTCCAAACTACAGTCCTGGTCTACATAGTAAACAGGTAAGTGAAGGAGAAAGAAAAATCGCCTGAAACAAGTTACTGACATCCGGTGTCTCACGGTCAGCTTGGGGCGCGCCGATGAGATAAACTGTTTCAAAAACACTGGGTGCACCAAGGTGTTCAACTGCATGGATGATTTAAGTAGGCAATGTCTTAGAAACAAATGATAAAACATACAAAGAGGTAATATAAAGATTTCTTTGTTGTTGCTGCCAGAGCACAAATACAGAGATTATACATGTTAATTACATGCTCTACCAATGAGCTACGCCCCAGCCTAATAACGCAAGTTTTGATACACTAAACAAAATCCTCACTTTTTTTTTTTTTCCGGTTTTTCGAGACAGGGTTTCTCTGTGTAGCCCTGGCTGTCCTGGAACTCACTCGGTAGACCAGGCTGGCCTCGAACTCAGAAATCTGCCTGCCTCTGCCTCCCAAGTGCTGGGATTAAAGGCGTGCGCCACCACCGCCCTTCAAAATCCTCACTTAATTCTGAAATTTTATGTATAAAACTAGAATAAATCACATAGCTACAGAACATTTGAAAAAGTAATATATGTATAAAATAAATAAAGGCAAAATAATTATTCTACTTTCTGAAATTTCTTTTAGTTTTAGATAGTCATGATTTTCTAAAGTGTGTAGGAAGCTAAAAATATAACCAGATATCTAAGAGGTTTGCCATAGTTTCTCCCTATTGTGTTAACAGCCCTTGCTTGGAGTTCAGAAACAATAGCTTGCTTTTTATCCCAGACAGTAAATTACAGTAAGTTCTTTCAAGCACACCGTGTTCCTGACAGGAATGCTGACACAGGTTAACCGTGGGACAGCCCAGCATGACTCTGGTTAGGCCGGAACAGCATTAGCCTGTGTGTGTGTCAGCAAAATTTGTCATATTGCTCTTTTCTTCTCTCCAAATAGAGGCAGATTTTGATGCCTCTATTTTTTCCTAGGGGAAGGTGGCTGTTTTAATGACATTATTTAAATATAAAGACTTAAACACACAATTTTATCACAAGTATTGTTTGTCAAGGTCAAAATACCCAAACTTAAACTCTAGTTTAAAAGACTAAAGTTCTATTTAAGTTTCCTATGTATTTCATTACATTTCTGTTTGATTTATAACTATTTAAATCAGTAAAATTCTGACCAAAGACACAAAATTCCCCCACACCAATGCCAATAATTTTCAGTTTCATTGTTTAGACCTTAACTTATAGAGGTAAATACATTGCACAAATGTCAAATTTGTTGTTTTATTAAATTTTTATGCCTCTTGTATGTGCCCCTTTTTGATAATCTTAGTGAGTGTGTGTGTGTGTGTGTGTGTGTGTGTGTGTGTGTGTGTGTGTGTGTAGCTCCTATGCAGCTACAGCTGGGAATCCTCCTGGTTCAGCCTTTAGAACACAGGATACATACATGGTTATCTCTGTAGCTACTTCTCATTAAATGAACAAGACCACAAGAGCCATGGTTGAAATTATACCTCAAATGGCCACTTGGGCATCTTAATCTAGCTCAAAGTTGATAGCTAACATATGGAAGACTTCCAGAATTAATTTGTTAAAGGAATTAACGAATTGACTTATTGATACAGGGTCTCACTGTGCGGCCCCAACTGACCTGGGGCTTGCTATGTAGAGCAGGGTAACCTTGAATTCACAGAGAGCCTGGCTCTGCCTCCTGAGTTCTGAGATGAAGGCTATTCTTGGTCTAATTTATAATTTTTTTCCTGAAAAAAATTGTAGGAACAAAAAGTATATAAAATGTTATCTGACTTTTATTGATTTATTAATACCTTTACTTTTATACTATTTTAATATTTTTTACTTTTATGTTCAAAATGCATTTAAGAGAATTTTGCTTCATACAGACCTATAGTTTAGAATGGACAAGAAGCATCTGTTGACAGTAGAACTAATTCCAGAACAAAAAACTGAAAAGACCACATGGGCAGCCTCCTGAGAGGTTTTTATCCAAGAAATGGCCAGATTTCTAAAACCTCTAGACTTGGGAAAGAATAAAAAGAAAGACAGACTGATGAAGATGACAAAAAACACTAACAGACCCAGAACAGTTAGAACTGATTTTTTTTTTTTTCTGTAATCAAGTAAAGCAACCCAACAGGAGGAGAAACACACTTAGTGTGGATGCCAGGTACAATCCAAGGCACTTCCAAGCAGACAACAAAGTACCCCAAAGTCTCGACCTTGCTCACCCATTCATTCACCTTGTATTTCTCTGTTGACACCTGAGCCCAGTCTCCAGAGGGACTCAGGACATTCTAGAACAAAGACAACTGGGCCAGGTCTCACACTCCGGATCTCACCCCCGCCCCCCCAGGCTTCATCGAGTCTATGTGCTAACCTATGTTTAATATGTAATAATGCCATAGGATTATCTTCCAAAGATCATATATGCATATAAAAGAGAACCTTGCAATTCACAAAAAATAATCAAATTTTGCAAACCTAAACTCGGTGATGGTTAACCAAGTCAATGGGACTAAGTTGAGAATTGCTGACAAGATTGGAAAAGGTACACCTCTCAGTAAACCTGTGAGGGCATCCTGGGGAGTATTAGGTAAGGGGAAGACACACCTGGAGTATGGTTGGCACCACCTGATAGGCTAGAAGGCCAAATGCAGTCAAAGGGGAAGGATGAAGATGTTTCTGCAGGCATCCTTTGTGTCCTGTCCATCATGGTGGGCCCTCTGCTTGCCTACTCTTACCTACAGTGAGGGACCAAGATGGCTAAAGCTATGCCAAGACAACTCCTCCTTTTAAACAGTTTTTCTTGAGCACTGTATCATAAAAAAAATGATTTCAAAAAACCCTCAAATAATGCCCAACTATACTTATCCCAATAAAGAGAAATTGAACAATTGCTGAAAAAATTAGCCTTATAGAAAACTTTGTAGTTAACAGTATAAGATAACTAAAGCTGCCGGGCGGTGGTGGCGCACGCCTTTAATCCCAGCACTTGGGAGGCAGAGGCAGGCGAATTTCTGAGTTCGAGACCAGCCTGGTCTACCGAGTGAGTTCCAGGACAGCCAGAGCTATACAGAGAAACCCTGTCTCAAAAAACAAAAAACAAACAAACAAACAAACAAAAAAAGATAACTAAGGCTTTTTCTAATAAAACACTGCCATAAAAGGAGAGATATTTCATATCCTAGCTTGAAAAGTCCATATCCATCCTTGAATCTGTACCAATGCAATGCCTATAATCCCTCACTGAAACGTGTATATCTTAGACAGCAATGCTCTTTATGATGGATTAGTGAAGGATTGGAAATACAGGAAAACAGCTACATGCCTCTGTTTTCATTATCCTTTAATATTTTATCTAATCACAGAATCCGTCGCCAGTACAGGGCTACACTTCTCTGCCCCACTTCTCAGTGAGATAGTCACGGGACATGTAGGTTCCAGACAACAGGACACTAGGAAAAGCGACATATGCCCTTCAAAGGTTAGACTTTCTCCCTCTCCTCATTACACTGCTTGAAAAGTTATAATCCAAAGGTTCTAAAATGTGTGTGAGAAATATCAGGAGAAGCCACAAAGAGTTCCATGGACTAGCGAGGCCAGTGGGCACCATTAAGAGTGCTTCCAAAGCCAGGTATGGTGGGGGCATGTGCCTTGATTTCCAGATCGAGAGAGAGAGAGAGAGAGAGAGAGAGAGAGAAAGAGAGAGAGAGAGAGAGAGAAAGCGTGAGCGCACCAGGGATCTCTGTGGGTTTGAGGCCAGTCTGGTCTAAATAGTGAATTCTAGGCCAGCCAGAGCATGTATGTATTTATGTACGTATGTATGTATGTATGTATGTATGTATGTACATATGTATGTTTGTATGTATGTACCTTGTCTTAGATAGAAAGATGATAGATAGATAGATAGATAGATAGATAGATAGATAGACAGATAGATAGACAGATAGATATGACAGGGAGTCAGATAGAGAGAGAGAGACAGAGAGAGACAGGGACAGAGAGAGAGAAATAGATGACAGAAACAGCAGCCCATTTTGTCTTGCAGGAATTAAGTGTCTTGTTTGCAGGGATAGAAGCAGGGAGTGGAGAGACAGAGACGGCACAGATGTGCAGGTGACTACAGGATACAAAGGACGTGGATTCCCCCACTGCGGACAGCAGTGGTGTAGTCACTGGGAAGTTGCTTTCAATCCGGTAAGTGACCGCACCCCCCGACCCCCACTCAGGCAAGAGAGTGAGCAGGAGCCTCTCCTTTGCTGTGAACATAAAACTACCCTGGAAAAAAGCCTTTAAAAACACAAATAAAGCCTTTAATAAAAGGAAAGAGAGCAGGGGCAAATTCTATCATAATTTCCAGGACTGATGACTTGTTAAGAATGGAGTAAGCATAGAGTCATCCCCAAGCAACCGTTTAGTATCGCAGAGGCATAAAGGGAAGCTGCTAAGAAACTGTTGCAGAAGAGACCAGGCACGTGTTCCCAGGTCCTCCTCTGGTGCAGGCAGGCATGAGGGAGATCCCCAATCCTTCAGACATGTGCTCCAAGTCCTTCCCTGGTGCAGGCAGGCATGAGATGCCCAGTCCTCCAGTAATGACCCGTGATAACATTTGTAAAGTGCTGTCTACCACAGAGGCTTTTCAGAGACTTGGTGTCCAAGGTTTTCCTGGGGGCAGATCATGACCTCATTTCTGTCTAGCATACAGCATCCTTTCAGACTTTCAAAAGAAAAGCAGGTATTTAGTGTGAACTGCATTACACACTCCCATTTAGAGAAAGCTTTACAGAACTATATGCCAGATAAGCACTGTACAAGCAGGCCTTTCTAAGACAGCGTCTCAAGTCTGCTATACTCGCTCTGTTCTGTACACCTTGACTAATACAAACAGGGCAGCCTCATCTGTTTCAAGATAAACATGAATTACAGCAATACTGAGTTATCCGGTCCTTTGTCAGGCTGGTAAGGTCCATATTAAAGAAAATTTTCTGCTTGGTAATGAGGCAGTTCCATATTGTAAATTGGTGGGATCTAAGATGCCTTGTTAAACAATCAGACAATGTCTACCAGAATTACAAATACATATATCCCCTCCTGCCAGGCCATCTTCTTGAAATGTGCTTGTATTTGTACAATGAAAGGCTATCCGTTTTAGCACTGTCTGCACAGAAACAACCTGAATTAATGCTATTCGTGTTTGTGGGTATGCTCATTTAAAGAAACTGACTGCACTGCTGGTCCTTCAAGATTACTGCATACACAGGACCTGGTGGATGGGTTTGTGGGTAAAAGAGCTTGCCGCCAACTCTGACAACCTGAGTTTGATCCCCAGAACCTACATGGTGGAAGAAGAGAACTGACTCCCATGAGTACATGTCCTCATCTTCCATACACACACAAAAGAAATATATTAAAAAGCATATAGATAACCAAATACAGTATATAATACTTGATAATGATAATAATTAGCCATTACTGGGTTCGGTATTTACCATCCTATTACTATTAATTACTTTGCTGTACTGTATCATTGTAGAGTGCTGTCTACCCAGGAAGTTTCCTATAAAGACGTGAGCCTTGTTACACCAGCAGTGGGTTTGCAGATCCATGTTTCGTACACCACTTGAGCATAAGAAGCTGTGTTGGGCGACCTGTCTTGCACAGTCTACGTTTGTGTGAGTACTTTATCTATCATGTTGGCATAATGACAGAATTGCTTAACGCATCTATCAGAGCACAGCACACCATTAAGTAACATAGGGCAGTGGTACGCAACCATTTATGCTAGAAGCTTCTAAAGTTGTTCACACAGGAACAGAAAACAGACACATGACAGGAAAGTGAAGCTGTGCACAGTATACCTATCGCTATTGTGAACTTATTATCACGGTTTTAAAACGCCAACAGCTTCTGGGACCCCCACTAAAGCAATAGCAGGATACGGCTGATAAAGAAGAACCATAATCAGGAGAAACTGTGTCCTGAGACTTCTGCTCATTTCTCTGTCAGACTCTGGAAGATCTCTGGACAAACAAACGTCTTAGCTATTTGTGTTCTGTATGTTACAGTGGGCATTGACTCTGAGTAAGGGCCACGCCATACTGCAAGATCCAAGGAACCAACCAGTGATCAGTGATGTCACTTTCAATCTGAATAAACAAATCTGTGGGCATCTGTGCTACCTTCTGGGACATATTATTGGACAGAGACAATGGAGAGCCTGTCTACATCTGGGAACACACAAAGCCTGTGGAAGAGACTAGAGATACGACTTTATCCCAAATAGTACCACACAGTATGATGTAAAAATTTCTAATATTATAAGATTACTACATCTGTTTTGATTCAGATTAACACTTGTTCCTTCGCAGAGACATGGGCCCTTCTCGACCTCAGTTTACTGTTGCGAGTGAACTGGTGTTTTTTTTTTTTTTTTTTTTTAATTAATATTTTGGGGAGGAAGAAGGGGTCGAGATGGAGTTTCTCTGTCTAGGCTTGGCTGTCCTGGAACTCTTTCTGTACATCAGGCTAGCCTTGAACTTAAAGATCCACCCACCTCTGCCTCTCAGAGTGCTGGGATCAAAGTTGTTCCCTTGTAGATACCGATTATCTGTGAAACCCCAGTATGCCTGGCAGCAAGATGGCTCAGTGGTGAAAGGTGGTTGTCACCAAGTCTGATGACCTACTGGCTCCCAGGAACCTACATGCTGGAAGGAGAAAACTGACTTCCACAAATTATCCTCTGATCTCCATCTGTGCTATGGCTCATGTACAGGTATACACACAAACACATACTCGTGCACATGCACATGTGCACACACACACAAATTTAAGTGTAAGAAAAGTCTTAGAATATAAAATATTTTAATTCTGCTGATTTTGGGACCATTAATATATATTCAAATATATTTATAAATTATACACATTTATAAATACATTAAAATATATTTAAAGATGCAATACACACACACACATATATATATGCACACACATATATACACACAAATATATATACATATATATTTATATATTCATGGGGCATCTTCGTAATTACTGATTGGAGTGAAAGGAGTCATCCCCCTTTGGGTGGTCCCACTCTTGGGCAGATGGCCCAGGGTTGTACAAGAATGCCAACATGTATACACCATGTCGGTAAGCAGCATTCCTCCATGGCCTTTGCTTCTGTTCCTGCCTCTAGGATCCTGCCCTGACTTCCTTCAGTGATGGACAATAACCTGTAAGGTGAAATAAATTCTTTCCTTCCAAAGTTGCTTTTAGTCATGGTGTTTACCACAGCAACAGAAAGCTAACTTGGAGAGCAATCTAGTCTAATTATGCTCTCAGGAAGAAGACACACCGTCTGCAGGGTATCTGCTGTAATATTATATTTCCTTCATTATAGATGTCAGCAATTTTATTTATTCTTTCCTGGGCTCTGAAGCAGAAGGATTTCCATGAGTTTAAGGCCAACCTGGGCTACACAGTAAGTTTCAGGCCACCCTGGGGTACAATATGAATTCTTGTCTCTAAAATATGTTGTAATAAAAACATATTTTATGGCAAGGGTCAGAAAATGTTTTCTGTAAAAAGAAAGTGGGTATTTTAGGTACTGTGGTTCATGGTGTCTTTAGCAGTGCTCAACCACATAGAAAAGCAAGTGCAGATGCTATATAAATGTGCATGTCTGAGCGTGGCTGTGTTTATAAAACTATTATAAACATTGAGGTTAGGATTTCATATAAATCACCTATGTCAAAAAATAGTCTTTAAAATACTTTCAAATGTAAAACCATTATTAACCCATATTCTATAAAAATTGGTGGTTAGGGGGTTTTGGACCATGTGTTTGCTAATCTTTGTTCTGTAAAATTTCAACCACAAGTTTACTAAGGGATTTCTTAACCCAGCATAAGTTATATATTTACAACTGTATCATGAACATTTAATGGAATACAGATTTTAAATTCTGTTGGAAGCAGTTTGGTCTAGTGGGTGGCTGGTAGTAGTTCTTGGGATATCCTTGAAATCTCTAATTTGTGGATTTATCTATTTGCCTCGCTGATTTTTCAAATATCTCACGCAGTTTTGATTCCTGTTGCTAGGTTCACACATATCTGTGATTATTATCTTACTAATTAACAGTTTTTCATTATAAAATATTTCTCTTTGGTAAGAAAAGGCTTAGAGCCAGAAGCAGTGGACATGTGCCGCAAAACGGGTCTAGGCAGACGAAACACACCATTGCATACGTGAACTCATGGTGGCCGTGACTGCAGACACCAGACCTGCACAAGGTTGAGCCAGGCAAAATCCCAGCACAGACCAGGGAGGGGCTTGTGTGGCCCCACCCCTAGCTGGGAAGCTATTTTCAGTTGGTGGCTACTGAGGAGAGAGACAGTCTGTTTTTCTTCAGGGATATGGTCCCTAAGAGGCCATCCATGTTCCAGATGGGCCTACACCCATTCCCATGCAGCCGTGCAGGCTAAATGCACCCAGTGGGTTTTAAACTCTGAGACGAGCACACGAAGTTGGGAGGGAAGGGGGAAGAGGTAGCAGACCTGGAGGGGAGGGGGAAAGGCAGTGCATTAGATCAAAACATTACACACATTTATAAAATCATAAACAGTAAATACATAAAATGACACCTTCTACTCCTTCATGTCAGGTGACACTCTGCTTGAAGGTAACGCCTCCAGTGCCATTGTCATTACTCCAGCTGTGGCCTCCTGTCTCCATGGTGCAACTGTTTCCCTCATCCATTACTGTGTCTTATTAAAATTTCTGGTCCTCTCATCTCTCTCCTCCCTTTTCCCATATCCCTTCTCCCATGTGCACACAAGTGTGTGTGTGTGTGTGTGTGTGTGTGTGTGTGTGTGTGTGTGGTGCTTTTTTAGTGGACATGTTTAACCCATTTGCAGTTAGCAAAGTTGATAGGTTCATATTGGTCTGCCCCGAATGATTTCTTTCTGTACCATTCAGCTGCTCATGTTAACGTATCTATGAACCTTACAGCTAAGTCTGTATTATGTCCCTGGAGCTGAAATGTGTATCCCTGTCATAAAATCTTCCCACCCTATCATCAACACCTGCTCCTCTGTGACCCGCGGCCATGGGGCATGCCTTGGCCCGGTATGTTCCGCAATACACTTTTGGTTTAAATAGTCATATATATCTTACCGAAGTTGAAACTTAAGAGTCTCTGGTATGTGTGTGCATTTTCACTCTTGTTAAGTGCTCTTTGTGTGTTTCTGTGGACCCAGGCTCTGTTTTCCCTCAATCTGGAGAGTTTTGCTTTTCCTCTACTACAGGCTGACTGTCAATGAGCGGTCTTCATTTTCATATACCTGAAAACATATCTTTTATCTTGCTTCCATTTTAACTGCTTTGTTGAGAGATATAATTTCTGTAACATGTAACTCATTCAACATATACTGTGCAATGATTTTAGTATATTCACAGGGTTGTCACTAAAATTTTAGGGTGTTTTAATCACATCTAGAAGTAATAGCAATCCACGAGCAGTCAACCCCATTTTCTACCTCACCGCTAACTTCTAAATTTTAACTGCTAACTAAGTGACCTAACCTAACTTCTCTATAAAGTTGCCTCTGTAACAAGTCTGCCGTTAAGTTCCAGATGTGGTGTTTGCCTGCAGGGCTTTGCCTAGTTTTAAGGGTGTATCCACAGGCCAATGGCCATTGAAAGGGGAAAACTCACATGGTGACAGTCCCTTTTCCACACCCTCTTCCTTTTGTTTCTACCCACCCCAGGTACCTTTGGGGGCTTTTCCCATGGCACTGTCACACTCTCAGAGTTCAACATTTTATTGGAAAGGAGTGGGACCAACTCCAGCCTGTCCTAAGAAACAGGTTTAAACCAGAAAGTGTTCTGATAATGTCAAGCATGAAAGAATCTCAAGGGATTTAAGAATTGAGGCTCTTCTCTCAGGCTGAAGTAGAGCAGCCACATGAATAGTATTCCTGAAAGGCAAGACTTAGAAGAAAAATGTATAAAGGGAAATAATTCAGGCTAGAATATTCATTTCTTAGACTTGGACTATATTAGATTGACTGTTAGGTATAAGCAGGAAACTGATGTGGTATACAATATTTAGAACCGAAGGAAACAATGTTATTTAATTCAAAATTAATTACAAAGTTAATGAAACAGAGCTGAACAAAGCAAAGTTCATTAAGTATTGGAGACTCGCTTAATATACATTAACCTGTATAAAGAAAAAACTGTCTACCTAGAGAAATTGTTGGTTGGCAAAGAAACCTAGCTGTGGAAATGGCACAGAGGCAAGTATCAGTAGTGTGTATTTAGGTACAATCAAACAGGCAGTTCTGGCCAGGCGACATGATGCCTCACAGCCTTATGGGAGATGTTTTCCTCTCATGGAAATAAATGTATCAGGGAAGTTATACATTCAAGTTAGATCACATTCTTTTTTTTTCCTCAGTCAATAATATTCTAAACTAAATGTTCTGATTACAAATTTGGCTTCCTAGCTGTGTTAGTCCATAGGGAGAGAAAATGCCTGGCTCTCGTGAACTCAAGTCCACGTTAATTATACCCATTATAAAGCAGTAAGTTAGCAAGCTTATTTTAGACACTAGTTTCTGTAAGCTTAGTCAGTGTGTGTCTGATGAGGAGAGATGAGATTCACTTGCAGTGTAGAAATATAAGCTGTCACACCTCCTAGTCCTCGGCACAGTGTCACGGTAGTCCACAATACCGTAAGTTCCCCAGACACATTGATACTAGTTCATGGAGTAGTGAAAACTTTATTTTAACTGCAAGAGTTTGAGGCTTATTTTTCATATTGTTAAACAAACAAGTTTTGGAGGTTTTTTGTTTGCTTTTGTGTTTTTGAGATAGGGTCTCTCTATGTAGCCTTGGCTGTCCTGGAACTATGTATAGACCAGGCTGGCCTTTAACTCACAGAGATCCACCTGCCTTTGCTCCCAAGTGCTAGAATTAAAGGTGTGTGCCATCATGCCCAGCTAATTTGTTTTTCAATGTATCATGTATGCTTAACTATACAGGACAAAGAAGGATAAAGATATACCGCTGGAAAAAGAATATACTGAAAAGTTGGGGAAATAAAGTAAGTTAATCGGTTAGTTTAGAGAACTGGTTCATAGTCTCTCATTCAAATCTTCTTAGATGTAGCAAAAAAGAAATAAACTTTTTTTTCATTTACAAAACTGAAAAAAAAATGTGCCAAATTACTCCCTAACAACTTCCTGTTGAAGTGGCTAATTATTTATGTAGGTCACTTATCTATATAATACCAGCGCTGGCTCTTAGTATGTTTATTATGATATTTACTTAAAGTCTTGTGGGATCTGATGAAACGGTTGTGTCAGAATATGAAAGTAAATGGGGTCTACTTCAAACCTCAAAAATCTTCCAGTGAAACGCATTCCAGAAGCTGCATAACAAGGATCCATAAATACCAGTACTGCACACTGCCATCTGACCCCCAGGACTGCTGCTATATCTGGAGTTCACTTCACACATATTGGTTGAGATCATTTGCAATAAGGATGAGGTAGGTGTAAAATAGAGGGCACTATCTGTCAGGACTCTGAAGGACCCCAGCCCCCAGGATGCTCTGAAGAGCTGATTTGTTAATGGGAGAAGGAAACTGTGGGCTAAGTAAGAGTGCTGGCAGTTCAATAACACCCTTGTACAAAATCACAACTACATTTTATGGGGCAAACTATCTACTAGTTTCCCCAGCAGAAAGCAGCATAGTTTAAAAATGTTGGTACCAGTTCGACTTCATGAGAAATTTGGAAACATAACTACATCGCAAGATATTCGTGTTGGTCGTTCTTATTATCGGCCTGACCAGATTTATAATCACCATGGAAACATACCTCCAGGGTGTTTCCAGAAAGGTCTGACTGAAGCAGAAAGCCCTACCTTGAACGTGGGTTGGAGTCACAGACTGAATAGAAAGAAACTGAACATTGACCCGAGGGAGGATGTAACACGATCAGGGGCCTCACGCTCCTGACAAACCAGAAGTCAAAATTAACCCCTCTCCTGTCATAGATAACTTCACCTGTCAACCTGCTACAAGCCCCTGTCACTCAGGAAGAGGGAAGTTCAGCTGAGGAGATGTCTCTATAAAAATTAGTTTGGGTGAATGTCAAGGGGAGGCACCTTCTCAATTGTTAACTGATGTATGAGGGTCCGGTTTACAGGCAGCCGCATCCCTAAGCAGGTCGCTCTGGATTCTATAAGAAAGGTCGCTGAGCAGGCCACAGGAAATGACTCACAAAAGCAGTGCTCCCCCAGGGTCTCTGTTTAAGCTTCTGCCTTGAGCTCCTGACCTGGCGTTCCTTCCTGGACAATGAACCACGATGTACCGGATGTGAGTCAAATAAACCCTTTCCTCCCCACGTTTCTTTTAATTCTGGTGTTTGTCACAGCACTAACAAACCAGTGCACTTCCTTAAGTTGCTTCCTGTTGCCTTGAAGGCACACTCTCAAACACTCGTAATTTAATGCAACCAAAGTTTTTCTCACTCATTATACAGTCTAATGCCCAATCCCACCTGGCTATCTTCTCTACCTCCTGGTTCTGCTTCCTGGAAAATAAGGTTCCTGGGTCCCTGGGAAGGATAAACAGGGGCTAGAGTGTTTTAGGAGCCGGCTTTAAACGTCAGACTTGCCAATGGCTGGTGTCCCTTTTGTTGATATCCACTGTGAGGACCTGCTGCATGGACCCAACTTATGTGCAAGCAAGACTAAGAAATGCAGAACAGACGAGTCTGTATTGGACACTAAGAGCCTCTGCTACAGTGTGCAGAACAGAAATGGTAAATTCTCCTTTGAGAGTCGTTATAAAAGATAGAAAGCCTTGGGTGGGTTTTAGAACACACTACTGATTTTGACCCTGTCTGGTGAAAACCCAACAACTATCAGAAACTTTACAAACTATAAAAGACTTCAACAAAGTCGGATGGCATTAATTCGTTCCAAAGATAATCACCTAATAACTATTCTACAGCTGTTCTATATAGATTTGAAAAACAAAACAGACAAAAACATATTCTGCTGTTGAACTTATAGTCTACCTTAGGGAATTAGAAACTAAAGACTAAATAAACATTATGTAGTTTATCAGTAGATGGTGGAAGGTTTGGAGAATCAGAGTGGGAGAAGGAAAGTGGACCTCAGCTTTCCCCGGAGGATGATAAAAATATAAAGGCAGTAAGGAAACTGCCCTTGAAAAAAAATCACAGGGAAAGCACCTGGCACAGAAGGGAGACATGGGAAGGGGCTGAGGAGTCCTCGAGTAGAGAACAGCTGGGCTGCTACTGTGGCTCTGGAGATGAGAAGGAAGACAAGAGCAAGGCACAAGGCCAGAGCACTGGAGAAGGCTGTGCTTTGTCAGCTGTTGGCTTTTATCTGAGAAAAACCCACAAGAGTCCTAAGCATAGAAATAATTTACTTTAACTTACTTTTTAAATTCATAGGGAAAACTGATTTTAATAATAAAACACAAAGTATATGGCATAAGCTCCCTTCAGGGATAGTCAAAACATTTATTCTGTGTTGAGGGCATTCCTGAAGTACTTGAGAGAGGCTCTGGACAAATACAAACACTTCTCAATCCTGGATATGAAGCATCCGCATTAGAAACAAATAAATGTCCCTTAAGTGAATTTAACGAAATTAAAACAACCTCACCCCTCCAAAACTATGTTCTTTTTCTTCTGAACAGATAAAAATTAATTCCAAAGTTCAGATGGAAATATCAAAAAGCATGACAGGGGACAACCACTAGACTTATTGTATATTAAACTTACTATAAAAATTCAGCAGCTAAGAGAGATTGCTACGTACTAGCATAGAAATGTAGGCTCCTATCCTCATGGGAAGTGGGACAGCCAGAGCAGAAACGCTGAGGACAGAGTTGCTGGCCTACCTTCAATCTGTTCTCTCCAAAACGCTTGTCCTGACTTACTTCCTGCTCTGGGCTATTAACAGGCTGAGCAAGCTAACCTAGGCCCTTGCTTTGTGAGGGCACCAAAGGCCAGTTCCATGATCTTAGACTTACCAACCTCTGGAACTGAGAGGAATGCATTTCTATTGTTAGCAGCACAAACCCACTAAGTAAACATTTTAAAGGAGATAAACGTAGATCCTTAACCACATAATATACAAAACTCAAATATTTAAAAAGGTACCTGAAGCAAACATGGGTGAATTCCTTATAAACCTAGACCAAGGAGGACATTCCTTAGTATGACTGAACCTCAAAAAGCTTTAAGAACTAACAGAATTTGACTTCAAGAAAACAAAGCTACCAGGTGGAAAAAGTAAATGGGTTAAGTTAAAAAGAATAAACTCTAAGTAATTTTCAATGACTGATGTCATAGGGGAAAAATCCAAATTTAAAATGGAAGTCTTTTAAGGAAAGGAATAAAACTTCTAATCATGAAAATAAATACATTATGAAATATTTCAATTATACTTAAATAACGACATAGTCAACTCAACTTAGAATTAGGAGAATATAACTTAAAAGGATTCTGAGATGTTTTTATTTATCAGATTGGCAGAATCTAGAAGTTTGTCCTGTCCTTTTCCAGGGTATAGATGGAGATAGAGGCACCCAAAGACCTTATTAATGGGAGTTCAACTATCATATCAAAAGTTCTCTGGAGAGCAAGTTTGCAACACATTCAAGTCATAAATGTATTTATCTTCAGCCCAGCAATCTCACTCCCGGAAATGCATTTTACAGGATGAGTGGATATAAGGTATTGACACCAAGCCCCTGGTCCACAAGGTAAGCACAGAGATGTGTGGTGGTAATCACACAATATTGAGTAGACTTAGTACACTGAAGTATACATTGAAACATGGTTAAAATAATAAACTTATGTCATATATATTTAATACAATATTTTTTTAAAAAGTCATTAATATATATACCTAGACTACCCCCCTGAGTCGTTTGGAAATAAGATTATACTTTAGATTAATCTGAGTCAAAAGCTGGAGCTGGAACTGAGTATTACAGCCCAGTTGTCCAATTATGGAGTACAAATCCACAGACTGTAGGAAAAGACAGCATGGAAATCAACTGAGGATAAAAGGAGGCTTTCAAATCAACCATCCAGTTAAATTAATTAATTAGTTAATTTTAAAAAATTAACAAAAACAGGCTGAGTGGTGGTAACCCATGCCTTTAATCCCAGCACTTGGGAGGAAGAGACAGGCAGATCTGAATTCAAGGCCATCCTGGTCTATAGAACAAGTTCTAGAACAGCCAGGACTACATAGAGAAATCCTATTTAAAAAAAAAAAAAAACAAAATAAATAAATAAATATTTAAAAAATGAAATTTTAAATGCTGTTTAAAATACCAACCCAAACTATTAAAATGCCTATTTTAAAAATAAAAAGAGTATTTGCGACAATATTATAGTAAGACTATAAGACAGGTATTACTGAAGAAAACTTAACTAGGATATATAACATGTACAGGAGTCAGAAGTCTTCAACTTTATTAAGATATCAATTTTCCTCATATATGATCTAATGATTTAATCTCATTAATCTTATGGGCCTTTGTTCTTTTATTTTTTTTTATATATTTTGGAAAAGAGTTTAATGATTATTTCTGACACATGATAAACCAGGTGGAGTTGTCCACATTGAGCCGAAGCCTAGCTGCAAATGATCCCAGTCACTGAGAAGTCAACCTATCTTACTGTTGTTTCTAAGCCCCTGCCAGAAGTGTGTGGAGATCCTCTCTACACCAAAGGCCTTTACAGTTTTCATATATAATATCTAATATATATAATATATAATAGCGTAGTGGCACATGCCTTTAATCCCAGCACTTGGGAGGCAGAGGTAAGTGGATCTCTGTGAGTTCAAGACTAGCCTGGTTCATTTAGGAAAACTGTCTAAAATAAATAAGCAAATAAGAAGGCTGTATGAGTGGTCAAGGCAATCTGATCCAAACTGGGTATCTATATAGAGCAACAATAAAAAGACCATCGATTCTTAGGATTCACTTCTCAGCCTCTGGCTAAAATCAAGTGAAGATTCTTAGGGACTTTTAAAGCACACTGATTAGCCAGAACATTCTGGAAAAAGAAAACTGAAAAATCCTCCTTTTCAGTATTAAAATACTGTGCGAAGGGCTGGCAGGTTTGCTCAGTAGGTAAGGGTGGTGTCCACTGAGCAGGATAGGATGAGTTTGATTCCTGGATCCCCCATGGTAGAGAGGGCCAAGTCCTACCTAGTTGTCCTCTGACCTCCATACAGCCATGGCAGCACACTCCCTCCCATATAAATACATGTTAAACAACTGTGATAAAAATGTAAGTTCAGGGGAGCTGGCTTAGGGGTTGGGAGCACTGGTTGCTTTTGCAGAGGATCCGGGTTTGATCACATGGTGGCTTGAGACCATCTATAACTACAGTTCTAGGGGCTATGATGCTTCTTCTGATCTTCCAGGGCACCAGAAACACATGTGGCATACATGTATACACACATACAATGGTGGTTTAAATATGCTTGATCCAGAGAGTGGCACTATTTGGAGGTATGACCTTGTTGGAGGAAGTGTGTTACTGTGGGGGTAGGCAATGAAAACCTCCTGCTAACCACATGGGAGTCAGTGTCTTCCCAGTGGATGAAGATGTAGAACTCTCAGCTCCTCCAGTCTGAAGCCTGCCTGGATGCTGCCATGCTCCTGCCTTGATGATAATAGACTGAACCTCTGAACCTGTAAGCCAGCTCCAATTAAATGTTTTCCTTTATAAGAGTTGCTTTGGTGTCTCCTCACAGCAATGGAAACCCTAAGATACATACATATAAGAAAGACATTTATACACATTAAAAAAAAAAAAAAACTATAAGTGCACACTATCGACCAAATGGGGTGGAATTACAGAGCCCAGACATAACCCCTCGCACACATGGTGGAGACGCCAAGACCATTCAGTAAAGAAAAGTTTTCACCACATGATGCTAAAAAAACTGCACAGGTTCATTAAAAAACAAACAAACCAATCAACAAATGTTATCTCATACCAAACACAAAGATTAATATAAAATAGATTAAAGGCTTAAACACAGAAACATTTCAGAAGGAAACAAGATGAAAGCTTCGTGATGGGGTCTGCCAATGAATTCTTAGAATGACAAAGAAAAAAAAATACTTAATCGTGACTTAATAAAAATAAAAATTTTCCAGTGTCAGCTCTCGTGCTAGTGTGACCCTGGAGTGACAGGTGCTTAGAAAGCCCAAAAGGCTTCACGGGGAGTAGAAAGCCCCTGTACCTCACAGACCGAGGAGGAAGCAGTATGGCGTTGGGCTTAGCACACCTGTTATACATCCTAATTAGATGCACATAGTTCAAGGACCTAGAACTAAAGGGAAGTAGGAAGCTGGGCATGGCAGCAGCACATGCCTGAATCCCAGCCAGCCTGGGTTATGTAAGAGGAGTTAGTTCCAGGCCAGCCTGGGCCAGTGTGAGATCTTGCTACAAGACGAAATGAAACAAAACACACTGAAAAGATCAGAAGGAATCTTTAAAGCACAGTCTGAGATCACAAAGGAAGATAGTTACAAACTGATTTAAAAATTTAGTAATATAACCAGAAAAACAAAATTTGATTAACTCTTATTAAAAGAAAAACATTTCAGACTGGATTTAAAAAAAAAAAAAAACACCTTACTCTTAATAAGCTTTTTATTAAGCTTACATTTAATAAAAAGTTGAAGGAAAAAAATCTTCTATCCAAATACTCAATAAAGGACAACTAGTTTAGCCACCCTAATGTCAATGAACTATATGTGCAAAGACAGAAATCATTATTAGGGACAAAGAAGGTCAGTATCATACAAAGATGAAAGGGACATTACCAGAAAATAATAATCCATTATCCATTTATAGGAGCTTAATAATATTACTTCAAAATATTTTAAGTAAAAATTAGCAGAAACCACATTGAAGATTCAAAATTACAGAAGGAACTTTTGGCCTAGCTCTTTAGTTATTGAGAAACCAAACAGATAAAAACAGAGGAAATATTTCAGGAAAATGAGAAGCTTGGTCTATTGGGACATGCACAACCCTGAGCCCATCTCTAAGGATTCACTCTCTCCTCTAGCACAGGCTGACCACTTCAAATTCTGTCCATGAACAAGGCTTCAAGGCCAGTTTTAACAAACACCAATGACAGAGTCTCCCAGGCAGGCCTGGAACCCTCAGCGATCTTACTGCCTCCAGCTCTGAGTGCTGAGTTACCGTGCCCAAGTAGTACTGAAGAATTAACATCAGTTGTTCAATTAAAATGTTAGCTTAAGAACATGTATTTAAAAGTCTAGCTATAGGTAATGAGAGAGAAAAAGAGAGAGAAAGAGAGAGGGGGCATGGAGGCAGAAGTTCACATGTCTCCACCAGTCAAAGATAGTTTACATAGCTAGGTTGGGTATTAGGTTACACTTCTGATTGAGCATTACCATACTTATAAAGCCTTTGATTAACATTTTTAAAAAAATTGTATAAAGGCAAAATGGAAAAGGGGGCATGGGATGGGGGTTTTCTGGGGAGGGGAAATGGGGAAGGGAGTTGGTATCTGAAATGTAAATAAAATATCCAATAAAAATAATAATAATAATAAAGAAATTAAAAAAAAAAGTCTAGCTATTTAAATTACGTAAAGAAAGCCAGAGTAGGTTCTAAGAATGTTCAACAAAGAAAAAAGTACAGACAAGAGGAGAAAATGCCACTTACTGTATGCACGGAGAGATTGTATCAGAGCTGCAAGACATATTTAGACATCACCATTGTAGAATTTCATTTTTTTAAATAATTCACTTACCTGTTTCCCTAAAGAATACTGATCACTCATTCAGACTTAAATTATTTCTAAAACCTCACCATGGACAATGGATCACTCAGTCTACAGGGGTGAGACAGACTAGGGGGTATTTATATTTTAATAAAATAGTACTGAGTATACAAATGACCAAACACATAAAGTAATAACTTTCCCTCATTTCTGTAGAAGTGCACAGGGAGAAGTC
>JANHMN010000024.1:23141709-23184669 GCA_030674055.1 Rhabdomys pumilio
GAGATATATATATATATATATATATATATATATATATATATATATATATATATATTGTAGTGGGGAAAGATTTAGATAACTGAAATAGATTCTGATTTCTAAAACTTTTACATATCAATGTCAAAAAACCAAAGGAAACAATCCCATGAGGGTTAATTTGAAGGGGATTCCCGTGACAGCTGCTCCCCTAAAAAATCCTTGAAAATGTAGCCTATTGCTTAGATGCAGCCCAAACGTCAGACTACCAAGGAAAGAAGTCGAGTTTTCTCTCTTGCCTTCCTCTTCTGTACTTTTTTTCCACCTTCGCTTTCTTTTTAACCTTTGACCTTTCCTTTACCAGTCTTCATTGGCTGCTATTTACATGGGAAAATTGAGAATTTCTCCTTAAAGAGAACATCCTATTACTTTAAAATTGCATATTGCTAGTTTCATTGTTTCTGCCTAAAATGCAATCTAGAATCATCTAATGTGAAGAAGAAAATGCATTACTTTTATTTGACATCCAACTTGGCATTAAAAAACAATATGCCGTTAAAAAAAAAAAAACTTGCTAGTGTATTGACTTCTAAACCTGTTAACATATAATTGCAAGGAGCTAGAAATCTCTAGTCTGAATTTGAAAAGTTTAAATTAGAAACAAGAAAAATCTGTGTCAGTTTCAGATTGCAACTATGAAAGCATAAAAAAAAAAGTATACAATACTAAAGAAGACAAAAAACACTACAAAGAATTCAGTGTTACAGAAACAAAAAACTGTCCCAAAGTTGGTTTTTTTTTTTTTAGATTCTCTTTTCTATTTTTATAAAAAGTCTTTTCTATTTTTATAAAAAGTCGTGTCTCTTAATAATCCGGCTCCTAACATTACTCACCTAACCGGAATTACTACCTCTTAAGCTAATTTTATTCTGATTTCATTCACTTAGTATTTGAGATAGAAAGATCTGTCATTTTGTAAAATGGAAAACAAACCAATAAAACATAAGTAAAAAGCAAAATAGCTTTATGTTACATAAGTCTATTAAAGCTAAACTATTTAATGTTTCTGGAAGGCTTGCATGGGGTACAATATAGCTTTATATTAATATACATTTGTTATTTTCTTACTAAATAAATTCACACATAGACAAAAAGTATGAACTTACAAGAAATTACCTGTTGGCATCTTAATGTCTAAATAGTTTCATTCTTGGTGGAAGGATTAGGGTTGAAAAACAGCACCTACAATAATTTAAAATTTATATTTTAGGGGAAGTTATCCTGTTTTGAGGGCATTATAACGTGCCAAATGTTCCATCAGCAAAACTCTAAAACGTTGAAAACAAAACATGCGTGACAGAATTCTAGCATCTTAGACACACAGACAGTGCTGAAACATGAACAGATAAGAGAAAGATCGATGTTAAAAGTGTGGCGTTGGTTGAGGATAGTGTCACAGCGTCTCACTTGCAAAGTCGCACAGAGACGTGCAGACGTGTGCTCAACTGAGCCAACCTCCAGAGACGTCTGTGCTTTTAAACCAGGAAGCCCTCAGAAACCCAACTTCCACCACGAAGCCATGACCTCCCAACTTTTCAACTTGTTGATAATGGCCATTCTATAGAAAAATCTCAGGAAGCATTTAAACACTTCGGTTACAGCCTTAAAACTTGTATAAGAGCACGTCCACGTTTGATAGGCAGAAGCTATATACTCTGCCTGTCAGTCAACTGATGGTCTCTGAGATTTGGCAAGGCAAGGTTAAATGAGACATGCTTATGAGTGGAGTTTGCTACTGTAACAGAAACGAAAGCACTGAAATAGAGCTGCAGGTGAAGCATTTATCCTTCCTTACACGGTGAGTGCAAGCTCTTGTCTCAGTACAAAGACGGTAATGAAAGTTTAATCTATTACTTCACGTAAGAACATGCAGTATGAAAGTCTTCTAGAGGCAATCTCTTTTACAGATAGGCAGAGGGGGGAGAAAGAGAGGGAGAGACGGGGAGAGAGCGGGGAGAGAGTGGGGAGAGAGAAAGAGAGCACATAAATACAGTAAACATATAATCATTGGCTCATTGTTTTCTCCTTTTCCCCAAAATAAACAGGGCTTACCTCAACAAAAATTTATATTCTCAGAAACAAAAGTAAATTTCTCTAGACATGCAGCGTTTCACAAGTTTTTGAACACTGAGTACTTCGGCAGCGGTGACTCGTACTTTAGAACGTGTCAAAAATCTGATTTATGTCACTTCAGTGTGGGCGAGGTCAAGGCAGACCAAGGTGTGAGCAGAGGTCAGGAGCAGCCACGGGAACCACGCCCACACGTTTCCAAACTGCAAATGGGCAGGATCTCACTAAGAAATGGAGCTGCGGTAGGTTGCACTTCTAAAGTGCAGTCCAAGTTTCAAAGTTATGAAATAAGCCACATTCTTTAGAGCCCTTACTAATCTCTGCATGTCTTGATAACTGATAAGTGTTATGCAAGTTTGTGGAGAGATGGCATTTTGGTGTGAAACTAATGGTTGGATGCACCACAGAGTTTAAAAAATAATTTCCCTTATAGACTATGTAAAATGTACAAATAATGACTTGAACTTATAAAACGGAGCAATAGTTGAGACGGAGCTCACACCTATGGTGCCACCTATAATGATGCAACTAGTGGATCTGATGATATAAGTTCTCAGGAGAACCGTGACACAGCTGCTTGTGTGCTGCCACAATCTCTTTGCACACGTGTGTGTAAGTCCTGTCTCCTGGGAGTCACCTATCTCTGGCTCTTAGAGTTTTCTCTCCTCTCCTTTTGAGAAGATCTCTCAGCCTCATATACACTAAGAAAAGTTAAGTTCCAAAAACCATGTTTTAAAATGTTAATATGTAAATCTGTTTAAAGGAAATGTGGGGTTTTCCTTTATATAAAGTATACTAAGCATTTAGATGGTTTTATTTTCTAAAACTCACAGTTAAGACAACATCATTATTTCATGGGTAGAAAATTCAGAAACAAATACATTATATATATATATATATATATATATATATATATATATATATACTTGAGTATGAGTTTATTTTCATTGCTCATATTATCTCCCATATCAAATGAAAATTTTATAGATATAGTCATTACATATGTGTGTATACATACATATATAGATAAATCATTTTAGCACATAGTATTTGAGACTGAAAATGAGATAATAAAAATATCCTTTATTAGTTTATCTGAACTAAGAAACTATTACGCTGCCAATTAATATAGGAATGAACACTAAACTGCAAGCGGAGATCACGTGACCTTAAGCCATTCAAGATGCATTTATTAGGAGACATGTTATGATGATTTGTGCTGTCTTATACGTCAGAAATTACAAACAGGGAGAGCTATGTGATTCCTTATTTTCTTACTTAAAATAAAGTCTTGCTGGGCGGTGGTGGCGCACGCCTTTAATCCCAGCACTTGGGAGGCAGAGGCAGGCAGATTTCTGAGTTCGAGGCCAGCCTGGTCTACAGAGTGAGTTCCAGGACAGCCAGGGCTACACAGAGAAACCCTGTCTCGAAAAGCCAAAAAATAAATAAAAATATAAATAAATAAATAAATAAATAAATAAATAAATAGAGTCTTTTCCTGTAGCTCAGGCTTGCCTAAAATGTATAGTCCTTCTGCCTTAGCTTACCAGATCGTGGGTATGCAGATGTGTGCTACCTGGATACATGTGATTCTAAATTAGAAAATAAAAAGATTTTCAAGCTAGCATTTCACTGGATGAAAGCCTGGTATTTAAGAACAATTTCGCCTTATACCCGGGAACAAGTGTGCTAAACAGTAAATAGCTTCTAAACAAATGCCCACCTACTGTTGGGCACAGGATGAAAAACACAGAGCAAATAACTAACTAAGTCTTTCACTGATTCACCTCTGTGGTTTGGATCTTAAATGTGCCCCCACCTAAAGCACGTGTGTTGAATGGTTTGGTCCCTATCTCGTGGCACTTCTGGGAGGGGGCAGAGCTTTTAGGAGACGGGACCTAGTGGAGGAAGTTAGGTCTTTTGAGATGGGCCCTTAACTAGGATCCTGGGATCCTGGCCCATCCTGTGTTTTCTAGACACCACAAGATGAAGAGCTTAGCTGCAAGCGCTTTGATGTGCTGTTCAGCCTAGCACAGGCTCCAGAAGCCAACTAGCTGTGGACCATGGCTGTGCTCCAAAGTAAATCTCTTCTCCTTCCCTTTACTTTCTCAGGGTTTTTCCACTGTGACAGAAAGCTGATACAAGAAACTCACATAAAGGAGATTTTTTACTTAGAACAAGGATAATTTTGTGTGGGTCAGTCTACGGTACTTGCCAACTCCTATGTATATTTCATTATTTAACCCAGAGTCTTGCCATGTAGCCTAGGCTGTATACCACTATATAAGCACACACACATCAAAAACATCAATACTGGTTAACTAATAAGGAAAAGTGAGAGGTTCCAAGAAGTGTTATTGTTCGCACATAACCTAGGGAATAAAGAAGCATTTGTAAGCTGAGATGGATGAACGTTTCACACGATGTTCGAAAGCACAAAGAAAGAAGACCCAAGGTGGTCAACTAATTGTCCGCAGGTCACAGGCCAGGATGCATGCAGGGTGCAGACGTGAAGTGTACAGGTTTGTAGGCGTGTGAGGTAGTGGAGCAGAGAGGGCTGGGGTGACGAAAGCAGAATCGAGACATAGCTATCATCTGAAGGGCAACAGAAAGGCCATGAAGAGCTTTTGGGAAAGGAGTCGCAAGGTCATATCCGCATGCTATAAAGTTTATTTTCTGATAGTATAGAAGATAGTTGGCATGAGAAAAAAACTTTGGAAGTTATTTTAATAACCAAAAAGAGTGAAGAAATAAAATAAAGAAATAGAAATTAGGGTTAAAAAAAAAAAAAGACATCCTTAAAGAGGCACGTCACAGAAGAAGGGAACAGAGTAAGAGGAGAAAGTCAGGGTAGTTTTCAAACACTGTTGAAGTTAAACGAAATATAACTATTGGATATAAACTCTTGATGAGTTATCATTTTGAACCCGCTTGAATAGCTAAGTCACAACAGTGGCAATAACAAGCTCTGACAAGGATACAGAGAAACCAAGTCCCACATTCATTGCTGTAAGATGGCACATCTACTTTGGAAAACACTTTGAGAGTTCCTGAAAATTATTTATACATAAGGGCTGGGAGCGCAACCCAGTGACAGAGTGTGTGCCTAGCATGTGTTCCACCTTAGAGTCCCGGGGCAGCAGGAAAAAAAGCTACGTGTAAATCTAGCATTCAAATGTATATGAGAGAAATGAAATCACAGGTCTGCACATAGACCTTTACACAGATAGTTAGAACACACCCACTCTTGCTGTCTTCAAACTAGGAACCATCTAAATGTCCATCAGTTGACAATCCATAGACACTGGAACCAACCAGTGTGCCCATTGACTGACACATGGGGGAACACGTTGTGGTGTGGCCATATGATGGAGTACTGTTTGACAACAATGAGGAGTTAGGTGGTCATGTATGCTAAGACATGGACGAACTTCAGAACATGCTAGGTGAAGAAGTGACTCATAAGAGAGCACACACATGGCCTTGCTTACATGAAATGTGTAGAGAAGGCAAACCTACAGAGACAGGTAGAGTAGCAGCTGCCTGGAACCAGGGCTGGAAACATAAGCTACAGGCAAATATAAGGATCTTTACAGAGAGACAGAATTGCTCCAGAACTGGGTTATGGAAGTGCTGTACAACTCTGTAAATGTCAACATGTCAAAGAAAGACATGTGTACTTCCACTGTTGAAAACAAACAATAGAGAAATATATTCCACGAGTAAGATAATGATTTCTATCTGAAGCATATTTTTATTTATGTGTATGTGTGTCTTTGAAACCGTATGTCATGTGTAGGCGAGTACCTTCAGAGTCTAGAATAGCTGTTCTCAGCCTTCTTAGTGCAGGGATCCTTTATTAGTATGGTTTCTCATGTTGTGGTGACCTCAACCATAAAATTATTCCATTGCTACTTCATGACTATAATTTTGCTACTAGTATGAATAATATCTGATATGCAGGATATCTGATATCTGATTCCTGGGGAGAACTGTGACCCACAGGCTGAGAACCGCTGGTCTAGAAGGTGTCAGATCCCCTGGAGATAGAGTTACAGTCAGTCATGGGCTTCCTACCATGGGAGCTGAGAACCAAACTTGGGTCCTCTGGAAGAGCAGCAAGTGCTCGTAACATCACCTCTCCTGCTCCCTAGGCTTTAAGTGACACAGGGACATGTAGGAAGAGAAGTTTGAAAATCCAGAGTCTGCACTCAGAAAACAGTCAGATTATCAAAGGGTGCTCTGGACTTGAAGCCATTTATTATGCACATGCAGTGTGACACAAAGGTCAGGGACTGTCTCCAGTAAGACGCCTCATCTAAGTATTGGTGATGGGAGGGGGCCAAGGAAACAGAACAAGAAAGAAGCCATAGCCCCGCTCCCCAGAGGCAAGCTCTTCCTAGCATGTTTCTGATGTGAATCTCCGTAATTCAGCATATAGTCCTTCTTACTCTATTTATTACTCTAGACAAGGTCTACGGCCCTACCATAGATGTAGTCTCAACACTATGCCTACTTCTTTAACATTCTCCGTTTCAACATTTAATAAGTTGCGTTCTTTATTTCTCCTCTTGGCTACATTTGTAATTTCAAATGAGATAGATGGTCTCTTGGTATTTGCCAGGGATTGGTTCCAGAACTTCTTGCAAAGACCACAATTCATGGGCACTTGAGGGGACATATCTCCTATATGTGTATGTGTATATATATATATATGTGTGTGTGTGTGTGTATCACATATATACGTATATATGCATATATGAATATGTGTACATATACATATACATATACATATACATATATTCAGATTACTTATAATGCCTAACCTAATCCAATGTCAATGCTGTACAGGTAGTGGGAATAGAATACTTTCAAGAAATAAGTCTCTATATGTTCAACACAGATGTAACTTCTCCTGAGTATCATGGATCCACAGGTGATTCCTTGCACTGGTTGCGGAGCCCATCGGATATGGACGGCTAACTGCATCTCTACATCTTTATCAGCTGGGGTCAGCACACAGATTGACTTTTGAAATGCTTATTTTAGACATACCTATAGGTGTGTGTGTGTGCACACGTGTGTGTGTGTGTGTGTGTGTGTGTGTGTGTGTGTGTGTGTGTGTGTACCACATGTGTGCCTAGTGTCTGTGGTGGCCAGAAGAGGGCATCAGATTACCCTGAAATCCAGTTGATATTGTGACCATGGCTAGATGGTTGTGACTGACCATGTGGTACTGGAATTGAACCTGGACCTCTGAGAAAGCAGTGCTCTTAACTTCTGAGCCACCTCTTCAGCCCCACAAGCTAACTTCTTATTGTGTGAAATAACTAACAGTACTGTCTTCCTTTTCCAAGTTTCCCTTTCTTGACATCCTGACTCTTACACCACGATGACATTTTTGACATTCATATTCTAGACTATGATCCTAAGGAACTTTGATATTTTGCCTCTGATTTACTCTAAAGGTCGGGAAACAATAAAAACCATGTGTTTTAGTAAGACAATTTAATTAGTATTCTTGACAGATCTGTGCGGTACGCAGGAATAACACATCTTTTTCTCCCTAAACAGAGTCTTTCCTTACCCTCTGTAAGATGATTTAAAACCATTCTACATTTTATTTGCATCTTATTTGCCTTTTTATAGGAGGGGCTAAATGTGATAGTAACCATAGGACAATTAATCTTCCCACCAGAAATACCAGCCTCTTGGCTATGGTGTTTATCCCAGGCATTTGCCTTGCCTTCCATCCCTTCCAAAGTGCTCCCTGTCCTACACTGACTGACTCCCCCATAGAATTGCTACTGGCATCCCAAAGTTTCTCTTTACTGGGTTGGTCCCCGCATCCTAGGTTTCCCTGTCTCCTGATTTGTCTGCTGTCTCACTGACTGGAACACATCACCTAACTTTCTATAACAGGACGCAGTGCCAAATCTGAGTTCCTGCATGGTGATGACATCTGTATTTTGTCTTCACACACGATAGAACTGAGCCGGCCATATTGATGTACACTGAAAAGACAATTCCCAGTTTGGAGACTGTATCATGATCTTTCAGTGTCTAGAAATGTAGACCACAGTGTGGTGCCTGTCTAATCATTAAAACCCTGCACGTTACCAGCTCTCTCTTCTCCTCCTGTGAGGTTTTTTTATTTCTATTAAAGGTCCCAAAATGTCATGAGACTGTTACCTAAACTTATCCTTGGGAAGGTTTTCCAAGAAATGCTAGACAGCCATGTGGGTCCTTCCTAGATGAAGTCTCATGTTCTTTAACTTTAAAAAAAAAATTCATCAATTTTGGTTTTTGCTAGTTTTTCTCTGTATTACATTACTCTGTAGTTTAGACCTGGGGAATTCTAGATTTACTCTTTCTTTCCTTTTTACTGTTTTCTGACCCATTTTCAGACATCATTGTTTGAGGGTTTTCAGCTGTACCTTGTTAAATTCTTGCCTTTGATTTAGTGATAATTTGATCAATAAAGAATTCTTTGTTCGCTCATCACCCCCATGGCTGTAATTAAAGGATGGAATAGCTTCTCTAATCTCTCACAATGTACCAGTTAAAAGCATCTTCAGGGCTGAAGACATGGCTCAGCTGTTTAGAGCACGCACTATATTGTCCCACAGGATCAGAGTTCAAACCCCATCATCCATACGAGGCACTCATACCCACCTATAAACCCGGCTCCAGTTACACTCAACATGGGTATGCCCATACATACACATAATTAAAATGAAAATCTTTTTTTTTTTTAAAGAAAATATTTCCATGTTCTGTTTGGTTCCCTTCATTTTGTAACTTCCAGGGATTTGTTATCAAGATCTTTTCTAACCAACATTGCTTCTCCTCAACTATTTGAGAAGCCTGAATTGCTCATATGTTTTAGCTGTTTATTCATGGTTGACTCTTTTAGATAAGAGGTGTGGATTCCTCCGAGATTGTGAAACTACATCTGCTTTCCAGCAGACCTCACGCTCTGATGGGAATACCAATGGGTACTCTGTGTACCTGCGCAGAACATTCGACTGGAAGGTTTGTTTTGGGGAAGATCTGGCCAGGGGCCCACTGGTAGACTGCAGAGCTAAAACTTCTCTTAGAGCAGAGTATAAATTTATTACTAGCCCAGACTCTTTTTGTTAAATGCTTGATCTTACACACACACACACACACACACACACACACACACATACACACACACACAAGTGTGTGTATGTGTGTGTGTGTGTTTCTTTGCTTGAGACAAGGTCTCACCTAGTTGGAATTGGCCTGGAATTATGACTTAAGTCATAGCTTAAGCTGGTCTTAGATTTGTGGCAATCCTCCTGCTTTAGCCCCCCAAGAGCTATGATTGTACGGATATCCTGTGTGAGAGCAGCCTGGTATATAAGTCCAAGCAGAAATACCTGACAATTTTAAAAATATTTTAAGGATCATAAACAAATACTTAAAATCACATAGAAATACAGCACACAAGCTGCTCTGGTTTGAATGTTCGTATCCCCTTAAAAAGTGTGTCAAAACTTAATTTCCAGTGACAACAGATTAAAAGGTTACACTTCTACAAGATGATTGGGTCAAAAGAGCCCCTTCCTCATGAATTGGACCAAGGTCTTTATAAAAGAGGCTCCAGAGCTAGAGAGATGGCCAGTGCTTTCTCTTCTTACAGAGGATCCGAGTTGAACTTTCAAGCACCCACAATACGAAACTGCACAACTATAACTCCAGTTCAATGGTCCCAACGCCCTCCCTTGGTCTCCGTAGATACCTGCATGTGTGTACATATCACACACTTTTATTATTGCTTTTTGGGAGACTTTATACAGCATGCAGACTTGTCACCCCCTGTTCCTTCATGTTCTTCCTATTTGGAGGACTGGGAAACAAGGCACCACCATAGAAGCAGAGAACAGTCCTCATCAGACACTCGGGCTTACACCTGACACTGGATTTCCAAGAGTTCAGAGCTGTGGGAAATACCATCATGGGTTAACAGGCATATATTCTGAGAGATGCATCTGTCATTGGTTCCATCCTTGTGAGACCATAGAAGATACAGCCTACTATGGATCTGGCTATACAGTACATCCATCACTATGTATGAGGGGCAGTATCCATCCTTGTGAGATCACAGAAGATACAGCCCACTGTGGATCTGGCTATACAGCACATCCATCACTGTGTATGTGGTGCACTATGGACTGAAATGTCATTGTCTAGTATGTAGTTATGGCACTGTCATTGGTTATAGCAATGTTAATTAAGACAGAACTAAGTTTATATGGTTTAAAAATCTCAAAATATTGACCACCTGACTATTTACAGAAATTTTGTTGGCCTTTATTTAGAGCAAACATACATACTGGAAGCCCTATCGCCTTAAATCTCTTCAGAAAAGGAGATTTTTCTCCTGGAGCAGACTGCCCTCCTCATGGCTTGTTCTTCAAGGGAGAAGATACAGATGGGTCCCTTCTTACAGCGGGTTTGCATGCTGACTTCACGTGCTATCCCCCAGCTGCATTCAGTCCCGCTGCCTTTGCCCAGGTCTTGCCTGCTAGGACTGAATTGGAATCCTCTGGGGACTGGAGGATGCTAAGGCATCAATGTAGCCTTACAGCGCAGCCCGAACTTTGGTTTCAATGTAACATTACCTTTTCATCTTCTCTAATACTGTGATCATCTGTCACACTATCTGCCAGCAGGTAACTTTTCCTTTTCCTTCCCTTTTCAATGTTGCTTTAAGTTTAACTGTTTTCATATGTCCCTAGTTTATTTTAAAGCCATGTAAGCTGAAACAAGTTCAAAACTAATATACCTCATTAACCTACTGGAGCTAGAAAGATTTCACCTTATACCTTTGTCTCTAATAGTTACAGAATAGAAATATTTTATTGATTGGTAAAAAAAAAAATTAAAAGACAAAATTTCTAATTTCAAAATACTAGGGAAGACTGCGTCTCAGAGTTTCTGTTGCCGTGAAGAAACCATGACCACAGCAACTTCTTTAAAGGAAAAACATTTAATTGGGGCTGGCTTATGGTTTCAGAGGTTTAGTCCTTTATCTTCGTGGTAGGAGGCATGGCAGTGTGCAGACAGACATGGTGCTGGAGAAAGAGCTGAGAGTTTTACATCTTGATCCTCAGGCACCAGGAAGTGAATGCCACACTAGGCCTAGCTTGAGCATCCGAGACCTCAAAGCCTGCCCCCACAGTTACACAGTACCTCTAACAAGGCCACAGCTAACAGTGCCCATCCTGCCTATGGGGTCCTAGGACTTATATACCCTCAGAAAAGTCCCCAGAATTCCAAATTCCACAGAAACTATCTGCAGCTGGCAAAATCATGCCCTGCTAGAGCACGAGGCAAATCAGAGTCAGCTGCAGCAGACAGTCCAAAGCAGCCCCACACCTCCACACCTGGGAGCAAAACAAAAACACATTCTTATATTTCTGTGTTTTTGAAGAAACCAAAATTGCAGAATTCTCACTACACTGTATTGCTTCTGCTTCTGCTCCTTTGCCAAATGTTAGTTGACTGTCTGTGCACGGGTCATTTCTGGCTTTTCTATTCTGTTGATCTGTTTATTTGCTTAAGCCATAGGGTCTTGATTACATGTACAAATAGAAAATTTTGAAATTAGGTGGTGTAAATCCAATATTGTTCTGCTGCAGCACTGTGCTGGCTATCCTGTGTCCCTCACCTCTCCATTAGACTTTAGAACTAGCTGAGCAACACCGTAAGAATAACTGATTAGGAATCCTGATTGGGTTTGTATTGAAAGTGTAACACTGGGTTGAGAAAACAAAATGACATCTCAACAAATTGAATCTACTAGTTCTTCCTTTGTGTTTTTCCATCAGATTTTGGAGTTTGATTCTTAAGTATACTTTGTTACTTTTGCCTGTATGGTTCATATTTTGGGGAGTTAATTTAAATACTTTCCCTTCAATTTCCAATTCTATTCATATTTGTCCAGTGCCAGTAAATAAGAGGACAACTGGCTTTTACAGATTAACCTTGTATCCTGTAACCTTGCTGTGATTGCTTTCTAGGTGAAAAGCTTGCTTCTTTTGGAAAACCTTTAGAAAATCATTCTGTGCACTAAGATGGTTAACTCTTCCTTCTCAATTTGTGCATTTCTTTCTTTTCTTCTCTTAATACATTAGCTAGCACATTCAGTACTGTGTTGAAAAAAAGAGGTGAGACTAGGTCTTTTCATATTTCTGCTATCAGCAAAATGTTTTCTACTTTCTCACCATTTTAACAGGTGCTAAGTGGTGGGTGTTTTGAAGGTATTCTTTATAGGGCTAGAAAAAAATGTCCTCTCTACTTTTATTTTTCTCATGAATAGGTATTGAATTTTGGTCAAATGTATTTATTGATGCTATCATGTGATGTTTTTCCTAATAATCTGTTGAAATTATAGATTACAGCAATTCATTGTAGAATGCTGTATATACAGCCTCATATAACTGGCATAAATTCCTCTGGTTATAATGTATGTTTCTTCTTTAGTACATTGAAGAATTTTACATCTCTGATCGATCATGGGAGATACTGGACACAAGTTTTCTTATCTGTTAATGTGCTTGGTTTTTGTAATAAGGTTCTAAGGACCTCATAGAATGAATTAGGAAATAGGAAATCTCTGGAAAGAGACAGTAGAAAATTGGTAACCAAGACAGTGGCTTAGCAGTTAAGAGCACTGACTGTTCTTCCAGAGGTCCTGAGATCAATTCTCAGCAACCATGTGGTAACTCACAACCATCTGTAATGGGGTCTGATGCTTTCTTCTGGTGTGTGTCTGAAGACAGCTATATGTATTCATATAAGTAAAAATAAATAAATCTTTTACTCTTCTAATAATAATTTAATTTAACTCATTAGAATCTGTAACTATTACTCACAAATAAAATATATAATTGGTAAAAAAAAAAATTGGTATCGCTTTCTTCTTAGTGTTTGCTATAAATCACCAGCATTGTCCCAATGCTTTTTATTTCAGATGGTTATTAATCACCAGTGCAACTTCCTTAACAGAGACCTATTTGGATTGTCTGTTTCTTCCTGTGTGAATCAGACTGTATCCTTCAAGAGACTGGTTTATTCCACCATGGTAGTCAAATCTGTAGCATATTTATTATTTTATTGTCTATACAATTTATGTTACCCATCTTTTGATGTGTTTGTGTACACGTTAGTGCATACTAGTGCATGCATGTGTGTGTGAAAGTAGGCATACACATATATATACATGTAAGTGGAGGTCACAAGCCAGTCTCTGCTTCTGGAACTCACCAATTCAGCTTGGCTGACAATTGTCAGGGATCTGCTTGTCTCTGCTTTTTCAGTGCAAACACTAAAGGGCACTCTACACGCCTGTCTGTTCATGTGGGCTCAGCAGCTTCAATTTGCTCAGAAGCACTTTCCAGATGGAGATATTACCCCCATTCTTCTTTAATCTTTCATATTGGCAATATATACAGTGAACAGTTAATATAGTGACAGTTTGGGACTTTCCCCCACTCTGGACAATGGACAGATTGTTCAGATAGAAAAATCAACAAAGAGGGCCAGAAAGATGGCTCAGTGGATAAAGGTGCTTGTTGCCAAGCCTGATGACCTGATATTGATCTCAAAAATCCACATGGTGGGAGGAGAGAATCAACCTCTGCAAGCTGTCTTCTGACTTATCCATGTCCATGACTGTGGCATGGGTGCACACACACACACACACACACACACACACACACACACACACACAGAGAGAGAGAAAGAGAGAGAGAGAGAGAGAGAAGAAAATCAATAAAGAAACAATGGATAAACAAAAGATGAAATGGCCAGGTATGATGGCACCTCTAATACCAGCATCCAGGAGGTAGAAACAGACTGCACATTGAGGCCAGCCTGGGCTACGCAGTAGCAAGATATCATCTCAGAAATAAAACAACAAAAGTAAGGAACTGTAAAGGAAAGAATGATGAATTGGATTTAATCAAAATAAAAACCGTTGTTCTCTGTACAGAACTATTAAGACAACAAAAGGTCACACCACCAGCTGGGAGAAGATAGAATTATTTCTTATTGTATATCTAATTAAGCACTTACATCTAACATACATGCATAATGAATTCCAACACTGCAGTGGGAAGAGAGCTCGATTTTAAAATGGGAAAAATGTGGAGTCATTTTAGCAGGAAAGATCTATGAACAGCTGATTCATAAGCTCATTCCAAAGCGGTCCCCGACATCGGTGACTTTAAAGCCAGAATGGAGTCCACAGCGCCGCTGAAATGCATGGCATGTAAAATCCGCCCATATCAAACCTGCACAGGGTGTGATTCAGTTCTCGCTCTCAACGGGAGTGTCAAGCGTAGTAAGGAGCTAACCAAAGACTGCAACTTCTTATAAATGTAAGCAAACAGCTACTAGGGGAGAAAGCCATCAGCATGGAGCCTTACATCAAACTTTCTTAGAATTCGCACCTCACAATCTTTTCCCCTTAAATGTGGTTGGTTAGGACAGCACGATCAGATGGAATTTCCAAGTGTGGATTTTAAAGATAATGGCTTCTTTTCTTGGTTACATTCTTTTTCTTCTCTCAGGCTGTCTTGTTCTGAGGAAAGTCAGATGCCTTGTCACGAGGCTATTACCAGCAAGAAAGAGTATTAGGAAACAGAGTCTACCTCATGTGATCCCTGAGACGAACATGCTCCCTGTTCTCCTTGATTGGCTCTAAGCTGGAACTATCTTGGCTGAGTCATCCGAAGATTCCTGATCTAATGAAACTGAGAGATGATGCATTTGGTTGTTTCAGCCTCTGGGTATTTATTATGCAACATTAGATGACTAATGAACCTGGTGTGGAAGCCAGTTACTGCATTCTCATATACTGACCCAAGGGAGACTCGTTTAAAAAAAAAAAAAAAGCAAGTCTGCATAAAGAGAAGCGTAAATGAACGGTCAGGAAATCATTATTCACAATTGTCTAACTGGAAAAACCCAAATGTCAATCATCAGGAGAATGAATAAGCAAAGTGTGTCATATTCACAGGATGGAACACTGAAGTCAGTAAAGAGGAACAAATGGAGACACACAACACAGAAAAGCTTCAAAAAGACTAAGAGAGAAAGGAGCCATATATACACATACACATACAACAGTTATTGAGATTATTCATATACACACATGTGCATATATATATATATAAATACACACACACACACACACACACACACACACACACACACACACACATATATATATATATACTCAATGCTTTTTCAAAACATTTCCAAAATAAGGAACTAGAATGCTGTGCTGGCTCTCAGACTCCAGCATGTACCAAAGCTACTGTGTGAGCTGTTAAAGAACGCAATGGCATCCCCACCCACTCCACCATCTTCTGGTTCTGCAGTTCTGTGAGGAGTGTGAGAAGTTGTGTTTGTGAAGAATTCCCGGGCGGTGACGATGCCGTTGGATCCCGTTAGGTGGTCTGCAGTTCTGAATGTTCACAACACTCTGTGCTGTACGGCGTCTTGTGGCACTAACATCAGACATCAGACAAAGCATGAATTCTGAGGGTGATGTCAGAAGAAAGATGGCTGACTAAAAATTTCTATCATTCTTACCAAATAATAAATAAAAAACAAACTACATTTCAACCCAAGTAACTAAGAACAGTGGCCCATCACGCAGAAGCAGCAGCAGCAATCCTATAGAGCACAAAAGCTCAGGGCAGTCGCCTAGGGAAGGGAAGGAAACACTCTGCTTGTACCCAGCATCCTGTCTGAGTCAGCCTGAAAGCAGGAAGGGGTCCCCTTAAAGGACAAAAGGTAAGAAGCACCCAGCAGCCCTATTACCATTATCTACTGGAGCCTCTTTTGGTCCTTGGGTACATACCAAACAATCGAGAGGTAGCTGATGCTTTGTTTCATCTCTCGAGTTTGTTCTGAGCCATACCATCTAGGAACTAGAGCCGCTCCTTACATGTGTCCCGTTCAGGTGCACACGGCCATTGCGCCCCTCCCCTGCTGAGGCTCCAGACATTGTGCCCACCAAGTGGTACTTCAACCTAAGTGGAACTACTGCTGTGCCCTACCCTGGGGCCACACGACGGCAGAGCAGTCTATCCTCTATTTTGGTAACCAGCACACCTTACCTTTAGGGCTGAACTGAGATTGTATCTGACCCCCAGACAGCACAGAGCATCAGACTTCCAGAGCTGCTGCTCCTCTTATGCTACCGCTGAGCCAGCACCTGGCCACAGAAGGATCCCAAGTCTCTTTTACACATGAAGAGAAGCATCCACACCAAAAGAACACTACACCTAAGGCAGTGCCCTCCCTCAAAGATCAAGAGACTCTACTCACCCAAGACACCACATTGTCTATGATATCTATTCATCAGGTCAAGCAGTGGTAATTACCTACCTCTATGCACCTGGCATTGAATTAGCCCCTCATGGTCCTAGCTGTGGTGGCACCTCATCTCTCTGGAGAATGAGGTTTCCGTATCTTCAGGTCCACTCTGCTGTACCCAACCCCACAAAGCTAGGGCTACTGCTGTGATTCAATAGCCCTAGGGTCTAAAGTCACAGCTCGTGGTACCTTATTCTGTTGAAGCTAGAGCTGCTTATGTCTGTCAGCACTGGGTCCCAGGATAGGTGCCCCGATCCCAGAGGCCTGACAGTCTTCCACTGGGCCAGTGTCACAACGACAGCTGAGCCTGGACCTGGATACAGAGGTGAACCTCAGCGCAGCACATCCTGGTTTAAGGGAAGAACTACATTCATTCACTCGTGTATGGGAAGTGAGAGTGGCATTACACCTGAAGTGTTGCCAGGTAGATTTTTATAAGACCTTGAGCCCAATAATCTGAGTCTACCCTCCCCCCGCCCCAGCCCTGTGTCCTGGATCCTAATGTGGGTGCCTGTGAGCCATCAGTTCACAAAACAGAAGTGGCACTCTCAGTGAACACTCCCCACAACGAGAAAGATAGAAACAGAAGGATCTCCTGAAGCTGTTGCCTTAGTCGTCCATTCAGCTACTACAATAGCCACAGACACCTCCAGCTTGGACCACTGACACAATCACAATCTAAACTACATTGCTTACAACTGAAGCCATGCTGGGCAGTAGTGGCGCATGCCTTTAATCCCAGCACTTGGGAGGCAGAGGCAGGCGGATTTCTGAGTTCGAGGCCAGCCTGGTCTACAGAGTGAGATCCAGGACAGCCAGGGATACACAGAGAAACCTTGTCTCGAAAAACCAAAAAAAAAAAAAAAAAAAAAAAAAAACAAAACTGAAGCCATATGGAGACTCCACTCCTCCACCCATATGGACCCAAGAAAACCTTGCCCAACCTTGGTGATGCCTGGCATCCATGTTTACTGCAGCTCTGCTCACAGTAGCTGAGATGCGGACTCAGCTGAAATGTCCATCAATGAATGAATGCATGAAGGCGATAATCACTTTATTCCGCTGAGGAAGAATGGAAGTGTGTGTTAGGTGTGGCTATGTGCATGTTAATGGAGATGCCCGCGGAGGACAGACTCATCAGATCCCCTGGAGCTGGAGCTGCAGAGTTGTGAGCCCCTGAGGGGGATGCTGGGTTCTCTGCAACTTCTTAGTTCTCCGAACTCCTAAGTCATCGCTCTAGCCCTAAAAGCATTCTCAAAAGCGGATAAGGGAAAAAATGATCAATTTAAATTTTAGAAGGGGCAGAAGATGTTACCCTTCATCAAAGGTATCTCAAAAGCCAATATGTGTTTAGAAAGGTACTTAGTCTCATTAGCTATTAAAGAAGTACATATGAAAACTATAAGTAAATGCCACTATATAACCCTAGGCTAGCCATAATTAAAAGGGCCATTAATAGCAACCGTTAACAATTGGAGCTCTCAGATTGGCACCAAGGTTAAACAACTTTCTAATAATGTTTAACATCCACAAGCCTATGTAACTTAAGGTATACCCAGGAGAAATGAGAGCCTATCTTCACAAAAAGACTTGTCCAAGAAGGTTTACAGCAGTCTTCGTAATGGTCATAAACTATGGTATACACTGGAACTATGGAACAATCCAGGAGTGTCACCAGGAGTGTGTGCACACAAACTGTGGTACAGTCACACCATGGAGTAGTAGTCAGCAATTCGAAAAACCACTAAAGACTGCAGCTTGGGTGGTAACCAGCAGCTGTCTAATTGGATTGAAGGCCCATTCCACAAGAGGGAATCACAGCTGGCACTGGGAACCTAGCCAACTACCCAGAGCTGGGAAACTCATGGATCTTGGAGGGGAATCTACAACCACCACTTTATTAAACCAGCATCACTCCCAACAGAGTACAAAGGTTTGTCCTCATTACCACAGGTGAGTGCAGCTATCACTGCTTATCAAAGAAACTTTGCAACAGACAGGGACCATTACAAAAACCACAGTCAACCATAATGTAGAGAATTATTAATCATATGGTGGTCCCAACTGATACATCTAACACAATTCCTGCATCTAAGGCTCAGTGATCATTGCAGACGAGGGAGGAGAGAGATCATGAGAGCTAGCGGAACAGGACGTTTACTGTGAAATTGTGTCTCCTAGAAATGTCAGAGAGGCCACATCCATGACATTTTACCAGTATGTCTACCTGGATAAGACCTTAACAATGAGACCACCAATGGATATGCTAACACAGAAGGGGAAAGCTCAACCATACACAATGCCTGTAGGGAATGCTGAGAGCAGGAGAAATAATCTTCTTCAGGGAAGAGTTCCCCCCTCCCTGCCCCATATGGGTTATCCAATATCAGGTGGTCAGCCCTGCAAGTATACACACACAAGTAACAGTATACAGGCTGCGCGGGTTGTATTTGTGTATTTAGGGCTCTCTCTCTCTCTCTCTCTCTCTCTCTCTCTGTGTGTGTGTGTGTGTGTGTGTGTGTGTGTGTAACAACAATTGAAGATGAAGAAGCCTTGAGTAAAGAGGATGAGCAAGGGAGTGACTGGAGGGAAGAGGAGGAAGAGGGAAATGATGTAATATGATTTCAAAAAGTAAAATTATTATGAAGGAAAGAGCACAGGAGAATCTTTGAGATATCACGCTAAGCTAATAAAATCATGCTTATCAAACCAAAATTATTCAATTTATCTGTCATTCAAGAACAGGGAACATTAATAATGATGATGGAAACAGAGTCATGGTTGCCTTGGGGAGCAGACTGGAGCTTCTGCGGTTATGGAAGCTTTTGTACCTTGAGTGGCCACCATAGTAAAAAACTAAGAAATGTAGAGGCCGCACACTGTTGCTTCCTATAGTGGTGATATTTAGAAAAAGGCTTGTTCCTGGGCAGCCGCTATGTTCCCACTGCTCTTCAGCTCTGACTGGGGCTCCGACTAGCTAGATGCACCCACCAGATGCCAGCATGGGGGCGGCTCTGTCAATCCCCCATGCTGCATCCACAAAGCTCAGCTGAACCCCAGACAGTATCTGCCATCCTTGCAGTACCTGGTAGAATGAAGACTCTTAATGCTTAAAAATTATCCAATGGATTTATATATTTGGAAATGTTCAAATAACAAGATACCAACACAATTAGAATTGTTACCCAATATCTAACCTTTTGATAGAAGTTGCTACCCAGGACTGCTTTCCTCCATCCGTCTTCCTCCATGGTCGATAGCCTCCTCCTTCTCCTCCCCTTCCTTTCTTTTTCCCCCCTCTCCTTCCTCTCTTATTCTCCCAGCTCCACCTCCTCTTCTACTGCCTAATCACAAAGCTCCACTGCGAATACAATGTAGCAGAATAAAGATCCTGCTACACTTCCAGAGAAAGAAAACATACTAGTAGGTTATCCCAACAAGATCTTAAAAACTCCTTGCTGAGTCAGAGAAAAGGTATTTTATAAAATACCTACAAAGAGGTCATGGAAGCCGGGTAATGCGCTGCATACCTCACAATTCCAGCACTTTGGGGAGTAGGGCAGGAGGATCACCACAAGTTCCATGACAGCCTGTGAGACAGAGCAAAAAACTAAAACTAAGTCAACAAGCATAAAGAGGTAATGAGTTACACTCTTTTCCTTCCAAGTCCACCATCATATCTTTTTGTATGTTGTTCATTCCTTTGTGGAACAATTGGAACACAACACAGGCACTCACACAGATGAGGAAGATTGTAATGAACTTACAGTTTTCAGCCTTGTCTGTACCACAGCCCCACATAGTTTGTGGAGTTTTGCTTTAGAATGTCAAGAGTTGCTTTCTCTCTCTTTTCTTCTAGTTGTTTTTAGGTGGCAATGATTGCCAACCACTGACATTTGGCTTTTTATATGCATGTGTATGTATTATGCCATTATTTTGGCAGAGCAATGGAATTTGTCTGTGCTCCCTCTAAGCCTTTTAAGCAGTGAACTTAATGTGCACTTTCAGGTGGTCTTTGATTCGTTCTAGCCCTCTAAGCACTGTAGGTATGCTCCTGAGATGAAAACATGTAGAGATCAATGTCCATTTGGACCACACGTTCAGATCGCTCAGGAAAGCTAACACACTGCTCTTTGGGGTTCAGATCCTGTTCCAGAGGCAGTAGACAACCAAATGGAGTTACATGGGCCAGAATTCCATGTCTGCAAACTGAAACTAAGTTACTTTATCTGACTTTCCCAAACAGAGCAGTTCTAGCAGACATGGTAAGGAAGCCTTGATCCTCATAAAAGTAACTTGGGGTCAGCAATCCACCTTACTGAGTTCTTTCCTTATTTCTGTTCAAACTGGTCTTTAAACCAGAATGTTCTGCTGTGCTGACGGAGCACCTTTGCAGGAGAGACAGCTCAATTCAGGACTCATTTAAAAACAAAGAACTCCACAAAAACAAAACAAAAGAAACAAACAAACAAAAAACCCACTAGGGCTGAAGAGATGGCTCAGTTAAGAGCACTGACTGCTCTTCCAGAGGGCCCAGGTTCAATTCCCAGCACCTACATGACAGCTCACACCTGTCTATAATTTTAATTCCAGGGCTTCTGACACCCTCACATGGATTTACACACAGGCAAAATGCCAATGAACATAAAATAAAGATACACTATACATTTAAAAAAGAGCATAAAGACCAATTGCTCTTTGAATGTGTTGAATTTCTTCAAGACATTGGTCCTGCCCTGATCTCTGCCTTAGAAGGCAAGCTTGCACCGTGAGAAAGCCCACATGTAAGTAAAGAACTGAGCAAAGCTGCCATCTTTCTTCCAGCAGCTGCGAGTGTGGTCTTCTGCTCCCGTGGGACTCCAGTTTCCAAGGAAAATGTAAGAATTGCTTTTTTAACAAAACCCAAAGTATCCGGCAGTGGTGGCACACGCCTTTAATCCCAGCACTTGGGAGGCAGAGGCAGGCAAATTTCTGAGTTTGAGGCCAGCCTGGTCTACAGAGTGAGTTCCAGGACAGCCAGAGCTACACAGAGAAACCCTGTCTCGAAAAACCAAAAAAAAAAAAAACAAAACAAAAACAAAAAAAAAAAAAAAACCAAAGTAAAGTAGAACTTGGACATTGAAAAATATCAAGTGGAAGAAAAAGAAATTTTCTGCATGGATTGGTGCAGTTTCCTGAAGTTCACAAGAGGTTTAAAAGGGAAATCTAGGGAAGTATAAAGCAAGCAAAGGAACCCTGACTTAGGATTGCTTATCATGTAATTGGCACTAATCACAGTAAGTACAATTTTGAAAAACAATGACAATACCTACTTTACAAGTGTGGAGACTAATACACATACAAAAATTATTAATTGCTAATGGTCACACAGCCTTTAAGAAGTAACATGTGCTACACAAGCAGACCATGGCTGCCCCCAGTGTGTATCACCTCTCAGTCTATTATCTTAATTCAATAATCACAGCTGGTTTTTTTTTTAAACCCTAGTTTAAATAGTAAAAATAGGGTCTAGAGAGAGGGAGATGGCTCAGGTTAAGAGCATTGACTGTTCTTCCAGAGGTCCTGAGTTCAATTCCCAGCAACCACATGGTGACTCAAAACCATCTATAAGGGGATCTGATGTCCTCTTCTGGTGTGTCTAAAGAGAGTGACAGTGTACTCACAGACAGCAAATAAATCTAATATATATATATATAAGTAACATAGCATTGCATGGAGAAGGAATCTAGACCGAATGGAGCTGGATTTTGATGGCAGAGGTAATGATAAAACATCTTGAAGACAAGGGAAGGGACAGGAGAAAGGTGGCAGGAGCACAATAGTCTTGGAAGTGGAAATCATAGGAAGCAGAACCTTGAGCTGCTAACCGGCGATCATCATTAGGTTCAGGACCTTCCCACGAGGCCAAAGTGCAAGGGCTGCCGTCAGGTGTTGGCTGCATAGCAGGAGATTGTTTTGCTGTCTTAGGGTTTTACTGCTGTGAAGAGACACCATGACCAAGGCAACTCTTATAAAGACAACATTTAATTAGGGCTGACTTATAGGTTCAGAGGTTCAGTCTATTATCATCAAGGTGGGAACATGGCAGCATCCAGGCAGGCGTGGTGCAGGAGGAGCTGGGAGTTGTACATCTCCATCTGAAGGCTGCTAGCAGAAGACTAGCTTCAGGCAGCTAGGGTGAGAGTCTTATAGCACACACCCACCGTGACACACCTACTCCAACAAGGCCACACTTCCAAATAGTGACACTCCCTGGGCCAAGCATATTCAAACTACCACATACCCCTTAGTATTTTCAGGCATGAACTTTTGTGAGGGAGGATGCTGCTGGCATCCTAGAAACATAGCCTTCAGGTGTTAGAATTACATTACTTTTAGTTTTTTCCAACCTTTATGGTCCCAGGTTGAGGCCATGTGGAGATGTAGGGTCAGAGGTGGGGCTCAAGAGTTTAGTCAAGAAGATAAACCTGTCATCTACTAGATGTCAATATAATACTTGTATTATATAATATATATAATACTTGATATATATATATATATATATAGTTTAGTCAAGAAGATAAATCTGTCATCTACTAAATGTCAATATATTTGTATTATATAATATACATATAATACTTGATATTGACATATACATATATACATATACATACATATATATATGTATATATGTGTGTGTATATATATATATATATATATATATATATATATATACAAATTAGAAAATTAGACAGTGAATCTTGTGGGAAGATTGAAATGGTGCCCTGGTGCTGTTTGTATTTCGATGCTAATTCTGTATCCTGAAGAGGGGCTGCCCCATCATGTACTCAGGTGACTTCATGTGAACCTTCTCCCCATTTTAACTGGCCAAATAAAGGCTAGAGCCTGGGATTGGGCAGTGGAAGGAAAAGGTGGAGCTAGAGGTTTTAGAGAGGGAGAGAGAGGGAGGAGACAGAGGCAGATGAAGGAAGAGGAGGTGGAAGGAAGATGGAGTGGAACCATGTGGCCTGGACAAGCCGCAAGTAGCAAGGGATCTCATAGCAGGGGACTAGAGTATTGTAGTGGGTTATCTGCCCATCTAGGCATACAGCGTATAAATATAACTGAGTTGTGTGGTTCTTTTTGTGGGCTTTTTGGGGTTGGAGTTACTGCGACAAATTGGCACCCATTGTATTGATTAGACTCCAACTAACCGAGCGAGGGTAGGTCTGCAGCAATCCATGGAGGAAGGCGCTGCTGAGTTGCTATCATGCCTAGGCACCTACAGAAAGGCTTCAGCTGTGGGGTCACCAATGGATTCGACCAGACATTTGATGAGGAATCAGACCCTTACTGAAGGCAGTAGAGAACAAAAGCCACCAGCAGAGGTGGCTTAACATCCCCCCCTACACACACACACACACACACACACCAAGAGTAGTGGGCGTGGCTGACAAAGAGGAGGAGATGCAGTTGGTGGTGACTCCATAAGAAAAGAGGAATAAAGTGAGCTGGGAGGAGACTTGATCAACACCTTCAGGGTGAAGGGAAAATAACTTATAGAAGACCAAAAGGACGCCGGGCAGTGGTGGCACACGCCTTTAATCCCAGCACTTGGGAGGCAGAGCAGGCGGATTTCTGAGTTTGAGGCCAGCCTGGTCTACAGAGTGAGTTCCAGGGTTACACAGAGAAACCCTGTCTCGAAAAACCAAAAAAAAAAGAAGACCAAAAGCCAAAAGGACAACCACCTCGTGAAAGAAGAGTTGAAAAGCCACTTAAAGGGTGAAGGTGAGAATTGCAGTTGATAGACATTATTGAACGAGGTGACCTGGGAAGGGCTCAAGGAGGCTGTGGATGGGGGATGGGCTCAAGGAGGCTGTGGATGGGGGATGGGCCAGGGCGATGGATTTGATTCTCCTGACAAACATGAATTGTTAGGCACACTGGAAGTGGTAGATCTGGCCTGAAGCAAAAGGACAAACATGGAGGTGGTGGCTTTCACAACGGGAAACTGTCAGAGATTAACGAACTGATTTGGATCAATCAAATATGACTGAGGAAACCCGAGAAAGTGAAGACCACCCAGAGGCAGACAGTGAAAGTAACGAGAACGAAGATGAAGAAATTAAGAAAGAGGATCCACAAGAGATGACCTGGATGAGTGGGAAGCTATTGGAAAGAAAGACCGAGCAAAAGTAAAATTTAATATCTGAAAACCAAACGAAGGTACTGATGGACAACGGAAAAGGGCATTTATTCTGCATAAGTAAACAAGTGAAGAGATTCGTGTTGCAGATTCGGGTGTGAACCTTCGTTTCTGGAAGCCAGCAAATGATATAAAGTCTCAACTGGAGATCAATTTCAGAGGCCTCGGCCACCCAGGACTTCCTGACAGGGAGGACGTGGGTCTGGGTGTGGTAGTCATCCAAACCGTGGCCAAAAGGCCGATGATTCAAGTGCTTCTACTCCTGATGTACATAACCAGAGGTGTCTCAGCTCTGGCCCAGCTGGATGCCGTAACACAGCACTGGTTCCTTGTGGACCCTGCTCACAGCTTTTGCATGCTTAAAGATCCCAAACAACTAGAAATTAAAAAGAAAGACTGTCATTCATCCCATGCATACCTAAAGACTGAATTTTATCTGTTTTGAAAGCAAACTTCTCTAGCTACACAGAAGTGACAAATACATTAGTCAGTTTGTGTTTACAAACGTATGGGAAGCTGGCACGTTTTCATAATTTTCAGAGATTCTGCATTCTTCATGAATGCTTTTGTATTGCTGCTTGCCGATATGCATTTCTAAGCTTGAAATGTAGATGTTAACAGTGTGTACCAGTTATGAGGAGGAGGAAGAAGAGGAAGGGGGAAGGGGAGGGGGAGGATGAAGGTAGGGGAAGAGGATATTAGACAATAACCCTGTGGTGGTTTGAATGAGAATGGCTACTTGCACCCATAGACTCATATTTTTGAATGCTTGGTCCTCAGTTGTAGTGATAGAAGATTAGGTGCTGCCTTTGTGTAGGGGATGCGTCACTGAGTGCAAGCTTGAGGTTTCAAAAGCCCACACCACTCCCAGTTAGTGCTCCTTTCCTGCCTCTCTCCCTTCCCCGCCCCCACAACCATTTCCCATCTCCCTCCCTCCTCTCTATGTTGCACCAAACTCATAGGGATCCTCCTGCCTCAGCCTCCCAAATGACAGAATTACAGGTATTCACCACTAGGCCAAGTTTAGAATGCATACGATTCTTTAAAAATCTCAAGCATACAATGTATCTTAGTTTCCATTTCTCTAAAGATACCATATATTAAAAAAAACAAAAAAACAAAAAACAAAACAAAACAAAAAAACACCCTACTCACACTCGGTTCCCTTAAAATAAAGACCAAAGTTTCAAAGTTTCACTTGTAGCAATTAGAATCCGAAAGTTCATTTCACCTTGTTCACAAATTTTAGTTATAATTACAATTATTTGCTGACCCTTAGAAAGGAACAAATCAGGTAGGAGATGTGGCCCATTAGGTCGAATGATTGAAATCCTAGGTTTGATTCTCAGCCCTGCATGAGTGGAGGAGGGGGGAGTGGGGAGGGTAAAGAAAAGTGACCTGAGCAGGGCTTGGACATAGCTTTTCCTACAACATTATTTTAAATCAGGCAGGAGAGATGGTTCGGCTGTTAAGTGACAGGGTCACAATCAAAAAGACATATAAATGGACTTCACCCATCTCGTTGACATGGTATTTTCATGAGGTTTTATTTATAAAACAAATTTCAGATTATTCACATATTTCTCAAGGTCTATTTTTAAAAAAAACTATTTTTTACATACATGAGTCTTTCTGCTACATATACAGATGCATACTGTGTGTGTAGTGCCCAATGAGGCCAGAAAAGGGGGTCGCGTCCCCTGGAACTGGAAGTGATGGTTGTCAGCAGTCATGTGAGTGCTGGAAACTGAACCTTGATTCTCTGCAAGAGTAGCCAGTAGCCGACGCACCTCTCCAGCCTCCTGTCCGCTTTCCGTTTGATCTCTACTGCCTTTTTTTAAAAAAGGGGGCAAGAAAGCCACTGTCATTTCATTGTTTCTCCTTTCTTACTTCCGTGGCTGTACTCTGCCAGCTTCTCGCTTGTTATAAGTTTAACCTGTGATTTCGGTTCACGAAGAAGTCACTTCATCATCTCTCCTGCATCTCCCCAAGACACACGATCCCTCACCCTCAGATCCTGTGAATTCCATAGGAATTCTTAGGAGAGTGAAGATAGACGATTGTAGAGAAATACAGTCTATTCCTTCATATAGGACTGAAATAATGCCAGGCGGTGGTGGCACACGCCTTTAATCCCAGCACTTGGGAGGCAGAGGCAGGCGGATTTCTGAGTTCGAGGCCAGCCTGGTCTATAGAGTGAGTTCCAGGACAGCCAGGACTACACAGAGAAACCCTGTTTCGAAAAACCAAAAAAAAAAAAAAAAAAAAAAAAAAAAGGACTGAAATAATGGATGGTCAGCTGTGGGAACGGAAAGGCACCGGAGAAAAGCAGTGAACAGAGGAACGAAAAGATCTTATGCTAGCAAGTACAGGCAAGATTTGTCTGAGAAACCAAGAACCCTAACTGAAACGTAATAGGCAAGTGGAGAGCCCTGCTCTGTGGGACTCAACCCAAAGAGAGGCAAAGTCCTGGTGAGCGCCACATGCATAGGGTACAGCACGCATGTGCCCGCTATAGCGCGCTGGCTACACTGCGCATGCGCAGAGTATGGCCACACAAAAGCAGTTTAAAACAGGAGCCTAAGCCCAAAGGACCTTGGCTCTTTATCCCAAGTGACTAACATCAAGAAAAACAACTGGTGCTATAAAATTTAATTTTTACCCCGATGGCAAGATGCTCACTCATCTATCCAGACACAACCCCCTGGGAATGGCATGTTTTGAAAGAACGCCATTCCTTCCCAAGGGGCTGATTCAGAGAACATGCCTGCTGTATATATCTGTCCTTTAAGGATTTTCCTAAGAAATAATTTCTCTTTAATCTTTCTACTTCTGGTCTGCTAAATGCATTTCTCCCATGCTTTGGGCTTGTCACCAGCACTCCCTATACATTTTGACAGCATGGATGGAGAACTTCCTCTTTGCCTCCAGTCTTAGTCAGGGTTTCTACTGCTGTGTTAAACAACATGATTAAAAGAAACTTGGGGAGGGAGGGTTTGTTTCATCTTACAGCTTGTAGCTCATCTTTCAGGGAAGTTAGGGCAAAATCTCAAGGCAGGAACCTGAAGGCAGAAACTGATGCAGAGGCCATGGAGGAACACTGCTTACTAGCTTGCTCCATGTGACTGGCTTAGCCTGCTATCTTACACCATCTAGGATCACCAGCCAAGAGGTGGCACCACCTACAGTAAGCTGTGAATTTCCACATTAATCATCAGTCAAGAAAATACACCACAGACTTGCCCACAGGCTAATCTGGTGGAAGCATTTTCTTCAGTGAGATTCCCCTCTTCCAAAATGACTCTAGCTTATATCAGGTTGACATAAAACTAGCCAGTATGCCTTCTGTCTTAGTTAGGGTTTCCACTGCTGTGAAGAGACACCATGACCAAGGCAATTCTTATAAAGGACAGCTTTTAATTAGGTTGGCTTACAGGTTCAGAGGTTTAGTCCATTATCATAAAGGCAGGAGCATGGCAGCATCGAGGCAGGCATGGGGCTGGAGGAGCTGAGAGGTCTACGTCTTCATCTGAAGGCCTCTAAGAGAAGACTGACTTCCAGGCAGCTAGGGTGAGGGTCTTGAAGCACACACACACAGTGACCCGCCTACTCCAAAAGGGCCACACCTCCTAATGGTGCCATGCCCTGGGCCAAGCATATACAAATCACCACACCTTCCTTAGCCCCTCCCCCCTCTAGTACTTGTAGAGGTCAGCTGATTGGCCCATGGACTACTTAGGATTCCTGCTGTAGTCCTGCTTAAGCAGTCCTTTTTGTCTCCTGTGGAAGGTCTCACTTCACATTTGCAAAAAAATAACCCTGGCTCTGGGTACCCTTGATAGCATCTGAAGACAATGGACAAAAAGAATGGCCTTCTATAGTCCATAGAGTGTAAGAGGCACTTCAGTTCCTCCTGGGAGACACCTCAGATCTGCATATTCTGTAAGGACCTTCCGCCAGACCTCTCCTATTTCTCCACCAATGGCATTTGTCGCAGCTCCCTAGAGTGGGGAGGAGCTTGAACATATAGCTTACAGTGTTTGTGTTTGTATAAGAGGTCGTAGTCAGACTTCCTCATTCAAGAAACATACTAGTAACCAGGTTTTCATTTTTTCTCCAGGATAGTTGAGTCTCCTTCACGTTCAGTCATGACTGATTTGATGGTTTTAGTCTGTGAGCTTTCCCTTCAAGGTCAATCTAGCCTGACCTGTCAGATTGGTTTGGGTCCAGAGAGAAACTGTATCCCACCTTTGGGAATTGGGGAGACTCTATCTAAGAGGATGCCTCAGTCGAATTGGTGCAGGGAGTCTGGGTTTCACTCTGACAACAGGAGAGGTCTGTTGCCCTCAACAGTAAATAAATGTACGGCTCTGGAACCCATGTGACAGGCCCCGTGTTTTCTGTCCCTTCCACTCACCCCTGGGGTGTTGTCTTAAGAACTGGTCTAAATTTGATTCTCAGACTCTGAAAAAGAAAACAATTTCTTTCACAGCAAAACTCGACCCTTAACACACTTCCAGATCAATAATGCTGGCTGCCTCAGGGCACGTTGAGCTATTTCTTTATCCTATAATTAGATGCCTTTGTAATTTAGGAAAGGACTCTGAGATTTCTTATAGCCAAGCTTTCGAGACTGTCACAAGACTGTCATAAGACTGTCACAAGACCGTCACAAGATCACAAGATGCAATGGGAATGCACTATGTATTCTCCTAAACTTTGGATTTTCTTTAAACTTGGCCACAGGTGACACCCTTCATGGCCTCTCCTTTGTATATATCCAGGCTTAACTTCCAGCTTCTCCACCGCCATCTCCCCTCCGTCTCATCACCCTCTTCAGCTTCTCCTATTCCTCTTCCTCCTCATCTTCCTCCCCTTCCTCCAAAGATCTCTTCCCAGACACACCCTCTCCATCACACTTGCTCAAGAGCTTCATACGGGAACTCGAGGCGGAGAGAGAGCCATCCCACCCCTTCAGAGACCAGCTTTCCTCTTTGCAAGCCAGCTAATAAGGATTGCAGCACCAGCAGCTACACAGCCCTTCCCCCATGCCCAGTCTGTCCCCAATATAATCTACATCAGAATCTTTCCCCCAGGATCCCTGCATTAGGGGATTCAGAGGGTTCATTGTGGCTTTTCATCCAACATAGCAACATATCTACATTATTCTAATTATCTGATGCACCTATGAACAATTAAAAACTACTGCTTCTCCTGTAGTAAATTTTTCGCCTTGGTACCCTTCAGTTACACATCCCTTTTCCCCAAACTGCCCCAAATATAAACCAAATCAGGACCTTTTAGCAATGGTGCTTGGCTAGCCAAGCTTTTGACCTAGGCTAACAGTACGCCTCTCTAGCCACATGCTGCTGCAAACACGGGAAAGCCTCATCTGGTTCTCAGTATGTGATTGATGAGGTGTGTGGTCATCATTCAGTTACAGCCAGGCCAGCTTCCATAGCTATCCCTGTTATGAGCTCCCAATGGCCACATCAGCGCTGCTTCAGGAAATGACAAGGATGGACTCACTGAGATAATATGATTAGGTATGTATTAAAGGGAATTAAAATGCCAGTGTCAAACCCATTAGCCACAACAACTTTGTAGAATACAACACAGAAAGCTGCCAAGAATCCTGGTCCCTTTCAATTTAGGCAAGCTGAAACCATGTGCAAGTGCACCAATGTGGACCCCAGTAGACAGGAAGGCTAAGTCATCCTGACTGTATATTTTATAAGCCTAATTTCTCCAGAGAGCAGACAACAGCTTCAGTACTCCGCCGGGGACCCAGAATTCTTTCCCCACTTTATTAGACACAGCATTTATTAGATACTTTATTAGCCTAGAGAAGACCTCAAGAACTAGAAAAACCAAACTAGAGGAGGCAAGGTTAAACATGACAAGCTATCTTAATACAGGGCTGCTGACTCCATGTCTAGCTCAGGAAATCCTCGAGCGCCACCTAGTGGCTAAACAGCTCAGTCTAAGGCCCTAGATCAGCCTCTGGCCAAAGGACTCCACTATATCCTTGTGGTCAGGCGGCACATTTCAGCCAAAGTGCCTAAAGCTTCCAGAGTAGAAGCCTCCTCTAAGCCTATGTCCAGTCTACAAAGTGGGGGCCCATCGGAAGTTAATGTCCCTTTCTTCTACGTGAGGGAAGTATGACCTCCAACCAAGGCCACTAGAATTAGGTTAAACCTGAAAAATGCCAACTGTCCATGACTTTATTTCTAAACTACAAAGATCATAATGAAGAAGACTGATGGGGTGCTGAGACTATAAGGTTTCTGCATGTTCTATCTTCATGGAGATGAACGTTAGGTGGCCCTACATTGCCAAGGGCCAAGATTACATTACTTATTGATAAGAGAGTAGAGAGTAACTTTTTTTTTCTTTCTTTCTTTCTTTCTTTTTTTTTTTTTTTTTTTTGTTGTTGTTGTTGTTGTTTTTCGAGACAGGGTTTCTCTGTGTAGCCCTGGCTGTCCTGGAACTCACTCGGTAGACCAGGCTGGCCTTGAACTCAGGAATCCGCCTGCCTCTACCTCCCAAGTGCTGGGATTAAAGGCATGCGCCACCACCGCCTGGCAAGTAACTTTTTTTCACCCGAGCACCTTCTATGGTTAGATATTCCAGTGCCCAATTCTCTTCACCAGAAGCTCTATCCATCCCCTTCCAACCCCTCTTGACCTGTAAAACAGGCAAACACCTTCTATTCATTCTTGTCTAGTCCTACCACACTGCTGGGTTTACTTCTGGGGTAGATACAATGTCTAAACTTCAGACCTACTTCAGGCTTTTTGAACCACCCAATCCCCAAAGTCCTAGGATAGTCTGGAGCTGTCTGGGGCCAAAGAGCCCTCCCTAGAGCATCATTCAAAACACTCCCCTGACGTTTGAGCTACTTCTGTCCCTGGACACTAACAGCCACTCCCTTTTCAACTACCACTAATGGGCCCAGCAGCCTCCCCTGAAGCCCCAGTTACTGAAGGCTAAAGCATAAAAAGCTCACAGTTTCTCATTGGTAAATCCCTGGCTTCTTGTCGACAGAGAACTCATGTAACTCTCCATGCAAACTCTTCCCTTAGCAGTAAAGATGTCAGACAGACCCTACAGGTTGGTCTCTGACTGGGGACCACAAATGAGTCTGTAGTCTTCATCTAACTCACAGTTCCCAAACCTTATACCTTCTTGGGGCAGATTCCCACCACCCCCCACTGGTTCACAGTGTTCGACCTTAAAGATGCTGTGTTTTGTATTCACATTTGCCTAGACCATCGGTGCCTATCTGGCTTCGATGACAGGACTTTGCTTCACCTTTTCACAATTTAGATTAATTGTGACACCCTTATATACTGTGGATGGGAATGGAAATCGGGTGAGCCTCTGTATGAAAACCCCTCAGAAAAACTAAAAATGGACCATATGACCTGGACATAGCCCTTCAGGTCTAAATGAACATACTTCGGGGATACCCAAACATCTGTACTCATGACTGTTCACAATCACCGAGTTCTCAGATCATCTGTAGAGAGACAGTGGCCAAAGAAAGGTGCTATATACGCACAACGGAGTTCTATTCAGCCATTTACAATGTGAGATTCTAGCCAGGCAGTGGTGGCACATGCCTTTAGTTGCAGCACTCAGGAGGCCAAGGCAAGCAGTTCTCTCTGAGTTCGAGGCCAGCCTGGTCTGCATGCTGAGTTCCAGGACAGCCAGGGATGTTACAGAGAAACCCTGTCTCAAAAATCAAACAAACAAAAAGGAAACAATATTATCTGTTAGAAAATGGATTAAACTGGAGATGATCACATTCAGCAAGATAAACCAGGCACACAAAGATAAATATTGTATGCTTCTTCTCATTTGTATCCTAGAATTCATTCATTCATACTCATATATCTGCCAGGAAAACAGAGGGAGATTTGGATAAAGAGAGAGAGCAGTGAGAGAGAGGGTGTCTAAAAGGAGAGAACAGGGAGGGGTGATTACTAGTACTTGAGAGAAACCATCGATGTGAAACCCAAGCCCTGCAGTGTACACCCTCAGTGGGTTCGCCTTCTCTCTCCTCCGAAGACGCTCCTGTGTCCTCGAAGCTCACAGACACCCTTGTTGGGCATGACTGCTTCCTTATAATCCACCAGTTCCTCTTTCTCATGTCCCACCCCCAGCAGGCAGCAGCCAAGGCCTCCAGCTTGCCTGCCCCGTGTTATCCCTCAGACTCCAACGAACATTATCTTAAAGTTACTTCTGAGTTTTCTCTTTTGTATGTTTTTATCAATTTAGTATGTGAGAGAGTATGCGTATGTACACATTTGTACACATTTGTACACATTTGTACACACACACACACACACACACACACACACACACACACACGCATGGGGGGCGGTCAGAGGACCACTGGCTGGAGTATTTTCTCCTTTAACCATGTGGATATCCAGCCTGGGGTTAAATACTTTGACCTGCTGACCCATCTTCCTCTGATGGTCTTCTTTAGTTTTAAAATTCTCCTACCAATGAAACTAAAGACATGCAAAATGGACTCCTGGTGAGCAACTAAAGGCCAAGAAAATGAGCTCTCTAGCCTGGGGCAGACCTGATACTGCAGCTGGTTTGGTGACTCAACCACTTTGGCTAAGGGACCAACCCTAGGCAAAGTAGGCTCAGCTTAGGCCATGTTAAAGAGATAGGCAGAATAACTAGTCCTTTATCAAGGTACTGTGTTTTTCCTTCCCAGAATTCTCTGCCCCCAGTGTAGGGGCTTAAGGACCAATATAGGAATATAAGTCTTCCACTCATAATTTTACCTTGTCTTCTCTTTTCTGAGCATGTTTTCCTTAACGTTTTGGGCTTTCCCTGCCCAATACTTTGATTATCCTTTCTCTTTCTCTGAAGCTTTGCTCCCTGCCATGTGGCTGCTTGCCAGCCATGTGTCTGACCTCCATGCTGGCTTAAATGGCAAGGCTCTTCCTCCTCTCCTCCAGGCAGCTGCTGTACTGTTCGCCTGCCCTACAGCTTTCCTTTTAAACGCTGATAAAATTATCCTTGTGTTTCCAAGTGTGTCCATTCTTAAGTTCCTTTAGTAACAAGACTAAGAACACTGAATGGGACCCAGAAAGTAGCAACAGAAACACAAGGAAATGAATTCTTTACATATCTGGGCTTTTACGTCACCTTTTCCTGTACACTGTAACACTGCCACAGGCAAGACAGAGAAAACTGGGCTTTTCTTCTCTATAGTCTGGTATTAAACATATCCAACTGGTTTTTACCAAGCCCTGGCTCCCGAGTGTTTTCTAGGTTTGGTGATTTGGTTTGGTTTTTCCATAAGCATGGGAAGTCACTTAAGAATACTTACCACATATAGAAATAATAGTTTTTAAGAAACCAATCTTTATTTGGCAAATAAAATTCAGATATTTACTGAAGTAGGGGAGAAAACCTGGGGCAGTGTTCCAGAAAATAACTTCCGGTCGAGATGCCTATTCATGGGTACCAGTTATATCCAGTACCCATCCCTGGGATGACTGGCCCTCAGGATTTCTGCTTTGCAGGCTCCCTTCCTTCAGATCTGAACCCATACATACTCTAAAGTGCTCATGTTTGTTAACACCTGTTTCTATGGCAGCAGAGTCCTGTTTTTAGGGCCCAGGGGTGGGAGCTATTTATAAGTCAAAGAATGGTAGCACACGCCAATAGCAGCTATTAATGATGAAATCCTTTTGGGAGCTCTCAGATAAATAATATGGTAACAAGAGAAAATATATTCAATGTGCCTATTGTTGAAAACCACATCTGGATTCTAATTTTGTCTCCCATCTTAGTCTACTGACTACAAGCATATGTAAGCCTATGAATCGATAATTTTGATCCCTTGGAATTTACATATTAGGTGCACTGAGCCATGGAACACAGTGAATCTTTTCTGTGACAGGTTTCTTACCCCATTAGACAGAGGGCAGGCTTGGTGGTGTACAAGGTTTGCCATTCTTCGTGGTCTTCTGAATAAAAAAGGTTGGCCTTCCCCAGCAAAAAGTCCTTCTCATCCCAGAATGTACTGACATACTCTATTTTTAAAATGCTTATGAAATAAAACCATTTTTTATTCTATTTAGCAACTCACAGAAGCTACTTTCTTTCATGTACATTGTACCATCTAAAATATATTAAAATCAACCATTCAAAGCGTGATAGTTCCCAAGCAAACTTCAACTCATACTTTAGACATATAAAAAGGTGTGTGGCATAGGTGTAGGACATTTAGAACATGTGTTCTGAAGCAAGAAGGTTAGAGGAAAAATCCTAGCTCTAGAAACTACCCCACCTCATAATGGAACATAACAGTGGACCACACAGCACTGTGAGCCTTTCCTCACTATACAAGAGACAGAGAAAAGGGATGGCATGTTAACTCAGGCTGAGAATCCTTACTCTCAACTCCAAAATGCTGCAAAAGCTACACATTTGGGGGCGTCGTGCCAGCATTGAAATGTTGGATATCAACTCTTGGAACAGTTCAAATTTTTAGGTTAGAGATATTTCACCAGTAAATTTTATGCAAATATTCCAAAGTTTGAAAAATTTCAAAATCTGAAACCCTTCTGGCCCTAAGCAGTCCAGATAAAAAATACATAGCCTTATCTACTTCAAGGGAACACAGAAGCACGAGCTGGATTCATACATGTAAAGTGCCTGGAGAGTAAGGCCACAACCCAGACAAAACTAAAGTGTGAGTGACTGCATTTTAAACATCATAAAAATGACGTTACAATGATTAACTTTACTCTAAAATCATGTAACACATATTTCCCCAATTAATAACCCATTGAGAATCAGTGTCCAAGCTGGCTTCTATATAATTTATATAGTCCTAAACTATTACCTTGTGGCAATGACAAACTCTCCACTCTTCCACGCCAGGAAGAAGTCTTTGAGTTATTCAAGCTTCCTACAAAACATGTTACTCTATGTGTCAAGGACAGAAGAATCGCAGTTTTCCCAAAGCCCACTACACCCTCAGGGTTGCCCCTCTTCCTGGTCTTTCTAGAGGCCTATGTCTCTGAAGTCTAGAACACCCACATAGGACGTGCCTCTGAACATTATCCTTGATGTAAGGGAGTCACGGAATTAAATGAATCCTCTCTGTAGCAGGTTTCTTATCCCATTAGACAGAGGACAGGCTTGGTGGTGTACAAGGTTTGCCATTCCACATGGTCGTTTGAATAGAAAGAGTTGGCCTTCCTCATGCAGCAAGCCTCTCTCATCCCTGAAAGTCCTGACATGAACAGTCTCATGACTTCATGCGTGTATATGCCTTTCTTAGGCCTAAATAGTTACCAGTCTTCTTGGTATACAGACCTGGTGATTGGTTTTGGTTTTGTTTTGCTCATGTCTATTTCAACGGACCTCTTTATCTTTTACTGAGGTCTCTCTCTTACACAGATGCTATTACACTTCCCTTGTATTTTCTCACTGCGGAACCATGGCCTCTTTGGATTTTTGATTCTCACTTTCAAGTGAATGAGATGTCCCTACAGTCTCGGGCATTTGAATACTTGGTCCCCAGTTGATGGCAATGTTTGGGAGGTTTAGAAAATTGTTGTAGGAAGCATGTTACTGGGGGCAGGTTTTATAATTTAAAGACTCAAGCCATTTCGGGTTTGCCCTCCCTATTTCACACTTGCTGTTCAAGGTGAGAGCTCTACGCTTGCTTCTTTAGCCACCTTTGTTTTGCTCCACCATCATGGACTCTGATCTGCTGGAACCCCACACCTAGGTGTGGGACACAGGTCACCTTGCTCATGGTGTTTTATTATAACAGTAGAAAGTAACTAATGCAACTATGAGACTAATAACTAATGTAACTAACACAATAATCTTCCAACCTCCCCATCATCTTCCTGACTTGTTTGACCCCTCACCCATATCTACTAGGAAATCTGTTTTGTTGAAGACAAACTTTGATCTTACATGAATTTCTTCTTCACTTTTTGCTGTTGTTCACTTGTTTTTCTTGATGTTGGTTTGAATAGGAACGGCCCCCATAGACTCGGGATGAAATGCTTGGCCATAGGGAGTGACATTAGGAGGTGTGGTTTTATTGGAGGAGGCGTGGCCTTGTTAGATGAAGTGTGTCACTGTGGAGGTTATTTATATATGCCTAAGCTACACTCAGCGTGGCACCCAGTCTCTGCTTGCTGTCTGCAGATCAAGATATAGAACTTTCAACTCCGGCTCCAGCACCATGTCAGCCTGTATGACTGTATGACAGCATGATGATAAAAGACTAGACCTCTGAAACTCTGAGCCAGTCCCAATGAAATGTTTCTTTTATGAGAGCTGTCATGGTCATTGTCTCCTCACAACAATGATACCCTAACTAAGACAGTAGCCCAGGCTAGTAGTAAATTCATAACCATTCTGCCTCAGCCTTTCCATCCTGGGATTAAAGATTCGGCCCTGCACATCTGTCTTTTGCCCCTTCTTTCATACTTCACTCTAACAAGTTTCTGGGCCAGGTGTAGCAGCTCATGCCTGTAGCTGCAGCCCTCTGGAGGCTGAGGCAGAAAGGCTGCTTCGAGTTCAAGGCCAGTTTGGGTGATACTGTGAATTTTAGTCCAGCCTGGGCTATAGAATAAAACCTTGTCTAAAAAAAAAAAAAAAAATCAGAACAATGTCTGGTTCTCCTTCAATCCACAAAGTGATTTTTCCAACCTAGCCATTCTTCACCCTTTCTTAAAGAAGTGAAAACCCATTTTTTCCTGCTTCCTGATGCCATCTTTAGATTACCACACTCTGGATCACCTCGCATGTCTCATCTTGCATTTCCGAGAACTAGTCTCCATAATCCTCCTTGAATGTACTATTTTTAAAATTCTGTCTCATATCATTCTCTCTTCTCTTGATAGAGGCGATTCATTAAGAGCCATAATTCAAGGTCATTGTTAACATAAAGGTCTTGGGAGAGCATCACATGAGCCATAAAAGTTAAACAGATCCGTGATGGTCACATGACCAACGGAATAATTAAAATACAGGACTTCCTGTGCTCAAAACTGTACAGTTCCCAGCAATCTAAAGGTCAAGTGCTGTACGTTTGTACGCTCTGTTTTTAGAAATATGTCAGCGATTGCTCCAGACATAGGCCACTGTCTGCTTGTCAGGCCAGGGCTAACAGCACTGCGGCATTAGGAAGCTTTGTGACAGGTACATACATGGGTAGATAGGGTGTGCTGACAGACAATCTCAAGTTAGAAGACCTTCTAGAGAGAATTTTATAATTTCCCAAGTAAATAATTTCAATCTTAAAGCCTTCTTAACTATAACCTTTTAATTTTTCTAACCTAAGTTTCCTGACAATTTTCCCCTGTAGGTCTTAAGAGAGAGGGTAGCCCTCGGCTCAGCCTGATATACTCTCACCTATGTGAAGGGGGCTTTGCCCACCACCTCACACAAACCCTCTAATCACGACGACAACGTAGACTTTCTCCAGACTCTTCTATTCCAAAGTTTTAATTCTATTCATATTACTTTTACAATGCAAAGACCAGATGCACAGTCCTTTGATGTTTCTGATATGCTATTTTTTTCTAGTTAACATTTAATGGAACAGAGGCTTCTCAAGTATTAGAATTGAAAGAAAAAAAAAACTTGACCACTTGAAAAATTACACGATTTTACATGTTACAGAGAATATTCTTTATAGTCCAATAACTCAAACCACGACCTAAAGTTATAGCTAACGAACTGTCTAGCACACACATTCCTCCTCAAACCACATGAAATAAAGTCACTTATCTGTCACGCCCTTAGACCTCTACTCTACTCCTTCTTGTCTGTGGCTCATAGCCACCCTTTCTGTTCAGATAGAAACCAAGGCTAGAGCGAAGGACAGATTAAAAACAAAGATGAGTTTAACCACAAAGAAAAGGAATGTGTAACATTTATGAACTTCAGTATGATTTTTAGTGATCTCACAGAACCCGAGAATCAGGAAAAAAGTTTCCCTTTGTTGATACAGTTAACTTCTTCTTCCTTAACCCTTATGCTTCTGATATGTGATCTTCGGGTCCCAGGAAGGGCTGAGATGGCTCAGAGTTCAGAGCTTTGTTGCTCTTGCAGAGGACCTGGGTTCAGTTCCCAGGACTCATCAAGTGGTTCACAGCCATCCTAACTCAAGTTCTAGGCGATTCCGTGCTTTCTCATCTCTGTGGGCACCAGGCACACATATGGTGTGCATACATACATGCAGGCCAAACATTGAAACGTATAGCAAATCTAAAAACTACAAAATAAAAACTACAAAATAAAGTCCCAGACAGAAGCTTGTGGAGCCTGGCTGGCTGAGCTTGTGGAGCCTGGCTGGCTGAGCTTGTGGAGTCGTCTGTGCAGGTTGGTCCCAGGTCCCCCTCGGCGTTTCCAGGGCCAGCCTCCCTCGTCCCTTGGCGTCATGGTCAGTGCCACCACCTTCAAGGGTGTAGAAGCAGGAACAGCTCCTGGGTTTTGCGGCCTCCAGGTGGTGGGTCCGATTTTTCATTAGGCTTTGATGAGCCAACTGAACAGCCTGTGCGGAAGAACAAGATGGCTTCTAACATCTTTGGGACACCTGAAGAAAATCTCCCATCTTGGGCCAAGTCAGTAGGTGTCACGTCTAGTAGTGGTGGCAGGGAAGATTTGGAGTCGCCTGGAACCCGGAGAAGTAACTCCTCTGAAGCAAGCTCTGGAGACTTCTTAGACCTCAAGGGAGAAGGTGATACACATGAAAATGTGGACAGAGACTTCCAAGCCAACCTGGCGCAGATGGAAGAGAGGCCGGTGCCCACTGCTCCCGTGCCCAGCCCAGTGGCTCTGGCCCCAACGCCATCCAGAAGAAACCCCCCTGGTGGCAAGTCCAGCCTGGTCTTGGGTTAGCTTCTTGTGTTGGAACTCTGTCCTTCTGTTTGTTTGTTTTTCCATGCTTCTGAACTGCACAACGTGAGCCTGACTGTACATCTTTCAGATTTGTTCGTTAAAAGAGAAGCACTTTTAAATAAATAATAAATAAATAAATAAAGTCCCCAGAGAACTATTTATTGTTATTTCCAAATACAAAATTAGACGTCAGAGTAATAGAAAATTCAAATTATCTTTAAAAATTACTAACTAGGAGGAATCCTTTTGAAAAAGGCAAGGACTTTGGGGAAAGAGCAAGGAATTAGTATATATCTAGTTGTGTGTGTGTGTGTGTGTGTGTGTGTGTGTACATGTATGAGTATAGAAGCCATAGGTTGATATCATCTGTCTTCTTATACCACTGTCTTCCTACTCTTTGAGGCAGGGCCTCTCACCGAACCAAAGCTCAATTGATTTAGGCTAGCTGGCCAGTCAGTGTCTGTTTTCTCTACTTACCCCAGCAAGCCCTATGACTACAGTCACATGCTGCCATTGACAGCTTTTATGTGGGTTCTGGTGACCCAAATTCAAGTCCTCGTGCTAGCACAGGCATATTTTTTTCCAACTAAGCCATCTCTATAGTTCAAAAAGATTCATTTTTTTTTTCATTATGAAGCTGTTCTTTGTCTTGTCTCCCATGTGAAAAAAGTCATAGTATAGAAACTTAATATGGGTTGTCACTTCAATAGGGTGGTAGTATTCGCCAGAAAGAAGGGGTCATGGTATAGAATATGATCCACCCTCGAGCTGCAAAGATCATTTTCCTCCAAAGCATTTATTCTATATGTCCTGAAACAGGAGATCAAGACAGTGGCTCGGAACACTTTAATTATGTAAATGTGTCATATGCAAATGTTGGAATGTTCAGGACCTTTTCATAGTTATACAAATAACACATGGATTTAATAACAGTATGTTTATCCAAAAGTTATCTACTTTCTTTTTTTTTCCTGCTTTTTTACTTTTCTTTTTCTTTTTTTTTTTGGTTTTTCCGAGACAGGGTTTCTCTGTGTAGTCCTGGCTGTCCTGGAACTCACTCTGTAGACCAGGCTGGCCTCGAACTCAGAAATCTACCTGCCTCTGCCTCCCAAGTGCTGGGATTAAAGGTGTGTGCCACCACTGACTGCCAGGCATCTACTTTCAAGTTTGACCATGTTAGTACTTTATTTTTCTGGCTCTCATTTTAAGTTGGATAAGTTAAAAAAAATCATTTTTCTCTTCTGTATACAAAATAATTATAATAAAATCCTAGAGCTAGACAGAGTTAGAACCCTGAGTGGGTCACATCCTCTCTAGATCAGTCCCCATTGCTGTTGTGACTGAAGATGGCGGAATGGCTTAAGAGACAGACCCCTGGAATCCTGACTGATTTCCCAGCTACACCATACTGCTCAGATTTCACAGCTCTGTGTACACTCAAAGCAGTAAGGTAAGAGGGCTGACCTTCAGGTCTCTGAATCAGACGGCCTATGTCTCAGTCCAGGCTCCATACAGACTGTGTGATCATGACCAAGTTAGCTACTCCCTCTGTCTCCTTTATAAATAACATTAATAATAACTACACACTGCCAAAAGAGTTATTATATGAAAGATTAATACAAATAAAGCTTGTGAAAGCATCATTCTGGACCACTGTAAGCAGTTAATGAATCCCAGCAAGTATTAGAACCTATCCTAGTCAGGGTCTGTGTTGCAGTGATGAACACCACAACCAAAGCAACCTGGGAAGGCGAGGGCTGAACTTCAGCTTACACTTCAGGTGACAAGCCATCACTGAGGAAAGTCAGGGCCGGAACTCAAGCAGGGCAGGAACCCGGAGGCAGGAGCTGACGCAGAGGCCACAGAGGGGTGCTGCTTACTGGCTTGCTCCTCACGGCTTGCTCAGCCTGCTTTCTTATAGAACCCAGAACCACCAGCCCAGGGGTGACCCCACCCACAATGGGCTGGGCCCTCCCCCATCAATCACTAAGAAAATGCCTTACAACCGGATCTTATGGAGGCATTCTCTCAGTTGAGGTTTCCTCCTTTCAGATAATTCTACCTTGTGTCAAGTTAACATAAGACTAGCCAGCACAGAAGTCTAGCAATAAAAACAAGGAACCTAAGTATAACGTATTAGAATCGAGTGCTGGATATTTTGTGTTTTCAAGTATATGTTTGCCGATGTTCCACTTTCACATCTGAGCTGTGGAGCCAGTGTGTTGGCTCATGAAACACATGCAGACTTCCAAACAGAAACACACAGGAAAGCTCACTTGAAAACCGAGTATTCAGCGCTTGGGCGTCCGCCGGCAGAGGGCAGGCGCGCCCCTTCCCGTGCCGGTTCGAATCCCGTGATGACTCTGTTGTTACCGAGTATTACTCACTTGGTGATCCTCTGAGACCAGATACTCAAGAGTTTCTAATATTCAGAAGGATCTTCCATAGTTACCTCTCTACCACATACAAAGTATTTTCAGTAATGATCATGGAATGAAATGTTAATACCAGGAAATAAAGACAGTGAAAGCTCCCTCATTCAGCTCTACTTATAAGCTGACATAAAATAAATTTATAGTAACAAAGATATAATGGAGTTTATTAATGTTTTGGAAAGAAAGAGATGCCTGCGTATGGGTCTGCCACAGTACTAAGCTTCAAGCTACTTTCTATTTTCCAGACACAGTCTTTAGCTCTGAAGCAAATATTAACGATTAATAAAATTCAAAGCGAAGCATATCTGAATCCAATTATTCAAATCACAACTACACATTCAAACTAAAAATAGGTAATAGCCAACCAAAAATATCACTCAAAGCGTTCCTTCCCTCCCCCCCTCTTAAATACCACATACTAAGCAGAGTGTGGTGGTACATTCACTAGGGTGACACAGGAAGGTTACCCGAGTTTAGGATACATGGAATGAAACCCTGTCTCAAACAACAACAAAACCCAACATGAATGAAAAACTCCCAGTGGCTTCATGGGAAGGAAGTGGTAGAGTCCTCAATATCCACACCACCACCTTCTTCATCCTCACAGTCTACGGCAGCATGCTTTAGTAAGACAGCGAGATCTACGTGTAGGGACGGACTGCAGTAAGATATGAACAACTCTTGACTTGCCTTGAGCTTTTATGAATGCACTTGGAATACACCCAGCAGCCAAGGTCATGTTTAACTAAAGACCAACGGCAGCACAGGGTCTCTCTAAGTTAGTACAGTAGAAAGTACACGAAAGGATACATGGTAAAAATAGATTAATCTGGAGGGATGCTGATGATCAAGTCTAGGGCCTTCTTCCAGTCTGAAACTCTCCATCCCCCCCTCCCCTCCCCT
>JANHMN010000024.1:23185069-23211491 GCA_030674055.1 Rhabdomys pumilio
TATTGAGTGTAGCAATGCTCACCTGTAACTCCAGCTCCACAGGAGGCCCCTTCTCTGTGTTTTACTAGGGACTGAACCTTTTTCTTTTAATATTATTTTGAGGAAGACCTAGCAAATGTTCAGGTCAGCCTCAAACTGTCTATGTAGTTAAGGTAGGCCTCAGACTTTTCACCCTCCTGCCTCAGCCTCCTGTGGAGCTGGAGTTACAGGTGAGCATTGCTACACTCAATAAGAAAACCTTCGCAGTTGTTTGTTGAGGCCAAAGGAATACATGCCATTGTGTTTTCTGTTGCATCCAATATAGACTATCTGCGTATGAATGTTGCTAATTATGTCAAATATATTTACTCATTAAAGCTGCCTCAGAAGGATTTAAAAAAAAAAAAAAACCTGCTGTTAGCAGTTACTGTGAATACTGAAGCCTCAGATAAATATCCCCCAACATAACACGTCGTGTATTTGCCAGCTCTCACGGACACAGCGCGGCTCTTCTCTGTACAGTCCACATGAGCAGAGCTGGGTTATAAGGTATTTAGAAGCACCTCTCACGGACACAGCGCGGCTCTTCTCTGTACAGCCCACATGAGCAGAGCTGGGTTATAAGGTATTTAGAAGCACCCACAGAATATGCACATGTAGATAAACATCAACAATTTAAGGATTCGGTGTAGAACTCCAATCTCACAGACGGAGACATCAGATCTGTATATTTTCTCCAGCTAGTAACTTGAACAGAATTTTGAATCCTGAGACCAGTTTTTTTTTTCCAGACATTCTCAGGGACATCATCATCTTTTAATTTCCCCTCCCATAATCTAGCTGCCACGATATGAACACACACAAAATTCTGTTTGTGCGACTCTGGTGCTCTTGAAAAAAACTGTCCTTCCTTCCTCCCTTCCTTCCTCCCTTTCCTTCTTCCCTTTCTGATTTTGGGCTTTTGAAGTACAGCCTCACTATATAGCTCATGCTAGCCCTGAGCTTCCTATTTAACCTATGATCCTCCTGCCTCAGCTTCTCCAATGCTAGGAGGACTGGCATGCACCACCACTCAGAAAAAAAAGGGGGGGTGCAATTTTTTAAAATAAAGGTGTGGCTTACCTCTAAGGCATCTTGGTATGGATATTATGCCGGTGTAACCTTAGAAACAGCGTTGTCTGTCAAGAAAGCAATAGACACATCTTAGGCAGTCTCTTCCATCCTGCAGTTTTGCTGGTTTTCTTGTTGCTCTGTAACTCCTTTACAGTCACACAAAGGCCTCCCTCGCACTCCTCACCTGCCAGGTACTAAAGCAGCACACCTGTGCTCTCGGTAGCTGGAGGTGTTCCCAGCCTCCGCTATCACTAATGATCACCTGAGGCAGTTAAAAACGAAACTCCCTAGTCAATCTTCTGGAAATTAGATTTCAATGCCTTTGAGAGGCTCCAGAATCTGACTTTAAACAAGTGTTTGTCATTGATTCATAAAGACCAAGAACGCTGAATAACAATAGTGAGAAGCCTGCCGTAGATTTCAGTTCTAGACCAAGTTGGTAATCCTTCTCTGGATCTCAGGATTTAGTAGATATGAAAAGAAGAGCAGGCAAAATCAGAGAAAGCAGAAAGGCATCTTGTTGCTACGTCCCTGGTTCTCCTCCCCCGTGTGTTCACGTTTGCGTGTGTGTGCCTGAATATCGGCAAGCTGAGGTTTCAACACCCTAAAGAAATCAGAAGGTTTTAATTTGGACATGTTCTGTGGAAGTAACACACCATGGGAGTGGGGGGGGGGGGGGACATAGAGCTGACAAGTTGTAAATGTTAGGGGATTTTTGAATTTCCATAGGGTTGCGGAGGAGGGGAAGAGAGAGAAAAGACACCCGTGGCTGGGCATACAGCTGAGTGGGAGAACCCTTGGGTAGCACAAATGAGGCCTGGATTCAATGCCGGTGCTGCAAAAACAAACAAGCCAGAACTCAATGGCAAAAGATGTCCTTGTGTTCTTTTCTAGTTCCTCTTGGACAACCATGGGAGAAAAAAAAATGTTACCCTAAAGTAACACTTTAAGTAACATCTTTAAGTAACATCTTTAACACACTTGAAAGAAAAAAAAAGTATTAGAATACAAAGTTTCTGGATAAATGCATATAGTCTAATTTTTCTCCCTATAAATACGAGTACTACTCTTGATATTTAATTAGAGTTTTCTTTAATTAGCCTTTCTTTGACTTACAGTTTAGAGCCCATCATTGAGAGAAGCCAAGGCAAGACCTGATGCAGAGGCCATGGAAGAACATTACTTGCTAGCTTGAATAGCCTGCTTTCTTATAGTAACCAGGACCACCTACCCAATGGTGGCACCGCCCACAGCATGGGAAGGCATGGCTGGGCCGTCCCACACCAATCTTTAATCAAGAGAATGCCCCACAGGCATGTCTACAGGCTAATCTAGTGGAGACATTTCTTAAACTGGAATAGATTCAGCCATTAAAAACACACACGTGCACATGCACACACACACACACACACACACAGGATTTTCCTTCTTTCCTTTTTTTCTTTTCTTTCTTCCTTCCTTTCTTTCTTCCTTTCTTTTACAACATAGTCTCCTATTCGGTAAGCTGTCTCCTCTCTCTTGATTTTCTGGCAGATGGAGTGGGGGAGGGGCGTGATTAGTTTCATGCAATCTCATTTATTAATTCCAGGGATTACTTTTTGTGCTTGTTATTAGAGTCTTATTCAGGAAATCTATACCTGTTTGTATATTCGTAGTCTGTTTGCCAGACTACTAATCAGCGAAACACTGTCAGGAATGTGGTTCAATGCCCTTAAGGAAATCTTTAAATGTAGCTCTACTAAATGGGACGAAGGGGAGGTAAGCATGAAGGGAGGGCAGCGTTTCTATTTTCCAGTCTATTTATGCCTAGAACTGGTAGGGGGAAATCCGGACAAGTTGCATAACTTCTACAACTATTTTCTCCAAGGGACACCCGCCGCTCCCGCCCCCCGCCGAAATTAGACGTTACAGATGGTTAAGAAATATTGGTAGGTGAGGACTAAACAAAAACATTATACTTCCTCTTCAGATGGCCGAATTTAGATGTACATTCCTTGTCTAGACATTTCTGTGTCTATTAAAAGACTGATCCGAGCCCTTCAGGCAGTTCTATGTATGGCCTGGGTTTTAAAGTCTTCAATTATAATTTCTATCGTTTTGCTAGAAGAGCCCTTCTAGAAGAGTGGGAAGTGAAGGCAAGAAAGTCGCAGGGCGTTCCTGAAGGCCACGCGAACATAGCCAAATAGTGATTATTCTGGAGGGGAAACCAATGGGGGAGAACCCCAAAGTCACCCAGGAACTTTGTGCCCTAGAGAAAGAAGGGTTTTCTATCTTAAAAGTATCCAACACAAGGCTAGAACCTCCAAAGGAAGGCGATTATATATATATTAAAAAAAGAATTTAAAACTGTTTTTAAGAACTGTTCGCAGCAGGATATTACACGTGAGGGCTTTTTTTTTTTTTTAAACCCCCAGATTGCTCAGTCACTTGGTCTACTCTAGGCATTCTCAACCGGGACAGGCGCTTCAAGGGCAGAACTCTTCATCTACGATACGCGACCAACACGCACAGAGTATCTGTCACGTGAGGACGAGATGGGGACCACCGAGAGCAGGGCAATGCCTTCAAAGGCTCCCTGGGGCACAGCGCACGCCTGGGGCGGCCGGCGGAAACCTCGGAGGACACCGCGCGCCGCCGCTCACCGCTCACCGTGTGAGATCGCACCCAGTGCGGTGGGACCGCAGGCGCTCGCCCACCCGCGGCCGCACCGGCCAGCCTCCGCTTCGGCTCTTGTTCGTGACCCCCGTCACCCCCGTCACGAGGCCTGCGTGCCCTTCTCCGGGGGTGACTGCCCACACGCGGCCCGGCTAGTGGCAGTTTCCTAGACAGCCGCGCGGCCCCTCTGCAGCCTCCGGAACGCGCGAGCGGGCGCGGGCAGCGAGAGCGCAGGCGCGGGCCCGGGAGAGCCGCCGTCGCGAAAGCGCGTGCGCGCGCGCTCGAGCGGGGTGGGCGGAGGGGCGGAGGGAGCGGCGGGGCCGCGAGGGGGCGGGGGGGGGGGCGGAGAGGGGAGCCCCGGGAGCGGGAGCGCGGGCCCGGCGCTGCAGAGCAGAGCGAATCCTGAGCTCCGGCAGCAGGTACGTGTTCTTGCAGCCGGCAGCTGCCGGGGCTTCCCCTGCTGTGGCCCGGGCGGGCGGGTGAGGGAGGCAAGCGTAGGGGCCGGATCATGGTTTGCAGGGTGACTGCCCTGGAGGACTAGGATCCTGCAGCTGACCTTCATGTCCCGGGCTGGGGAGCCGGACGACCATCCGCTGGGCAGCGCGGGGTCTTCAGCTCCAGACTGGGGATCTGCTTGTCACATGCTTCTTATTTATTTTTGCAAACTGTCCTGGTTCGGGTCCAGCTGCAGATGCCTTCCCTCCTATTCTTTGCCTCTGTGTGCCATCTTGCATTTATTAATAAAACATGAAAGCTGGGGGTGCGGGAGGTTTGCTTCTGAGGGGAATCCCATTGCAGTATAGCAAGCGGACGCCTATTTTCGGTTTTCAGACGTGGTGTAGAGGTGGAAATCCCACACCCTAGGGATTTGTGGCTTGGCTGGTCGTGACCACTTCCTAGTGGGCTTCCCCGGTTGTCGCTAGGCGCCCCAGCGAGAGGATGGACATTCTGGAAAGGATGGAGGGTTTCACGTCAGCCTGGCATACTGTTCGGAGGACAGGTGCAAGCTACGGCAGACAGTTCCCTGCTTGCTAACTTGCCAGGGAGGCTTAAACCCAGAAAAAAAATTCTTTCTAAATTGTTAGTAGGAGGCCTTGAATTGACTATCTGAGACTTGCCTACTCAGACTCCTCGTGGTTTTGCTTCTGAAGCCGATTAAAGCTAGCCACCTGTTGGAAGTCAGACCCCATACTCCAGTCTGTTTCAGTCACCAATACTGAGATGATGAGAGGCCCATATAGACCCCTTGTATTCTCTTTAAACATGTTGCCTGTCATTTCTTTCTTTTGAAATAAAATCTTATTGTTTTTGCACTATATATTTTAGACTGAAATGATTTATTTATATTCCATATACATACACCACCACATTCCAAGCACTGGGTTTCTCTTCAGCGTATATTATCTGTTTCCCTAGCTTTAGCTTAGCTGTGAGGAAGAGTGGGGACAGTGGACTGTATGTAACTGCTTCCCTACAGCCCTCCCCCAGAAATAACATAGAGAAAAGAACAGAAAGAGCTGGAAGCACAAAATGAAAATGAGTATCACAAGATATGGGGGTACGCCAGCTGGGCTGTGGTACCATATTAAACCAGGAGATGTACTCATATGGACCCAGTGCTGAGCTAAACGCCATTTGTGGCTGATTTCCTTAGGTTTTCATTGCAAGGCTGTCATCTTTATGTTGGAGATGAAGAAGCTGGCACTTAAAAGGTTAACTGAGTTAGCCAAGGTCACACAGTCAGGAGCAGGGTAAAGAGCCAGCTCATTTGCATCATACCAGATTGCAGGGGGCTGGGGGCTCAGCATTTAACTCAAGTGCTGCTCCCTCATCATCTTCTCATTAAGATCAGGTTCACGTGTGAGCACAGAGGTCCTGATGCAATTTTCCATTTCACAGATCCCGTACCAATTTTGTGGTTTTCCCAGACGAGAAACTGATGTTCACGAGTGGTACTGTTCTGTTGGGAATTTCTTTTGTGGTGACACCAAACCAAAATAGGTTCAGTGTCCACACACACACAGGGTCCAAGGTATCCTGCTGTAAAACTATCCCACATAATCAATTATCTTCAGAATTTTGTTTTGCTCCCAGTTTAAACCCACAAAGTACCCACAAATCATGTGGCTGCTGGCGTATTCTTCACACCTGAGCCCCGCCCTACCTGTTTGAACACCATTTTTTGCTGTCACTGCCAGTCATCAGTCTCCTGACTTATCACACATATGGGTGCTGTGATGGGGTGAAGGACTCCATGCCAGCCATGTGCCACCATCTAGTGTCTACAAACATGGCAACTATTCACTAAAAGCTCTTAGAATTCATCTATTTGGCTCTGGGTATATATTTAATCTCCTTTTTCACAAGTGCATTCTTACAGCTTAGGTGTTGGACTTGATTACGCATTCGTAGCAGTTGTCATGGACTTATAAGCTGCTGTGGTTTCATGAATGGAAAATTCACCTAACAGAGCTGCTAGATTTTATATTCAGGTCATGTAATTGAGCTAGTGATGAAAAAGGTATAATTGAATTTAGAGAATTAACTGGAAAGCAAATCATATGGAAAATATAGCTGTTAATGATGCATGCTTTGGTTCTGATGGATAACAGATAACAGTAAGCAAGGTATGTAAAATTGTTTCTTCTACGTTCTATAAGCTGTTTTCTTCCTTGGGCATGAGCCTGGTTTGAGCAGAATGGTACCTCCTTCATTACACTGACTTCTAGTGATAGTAGACAATTTGTACAGGAGAGTTGCCTCTTAGAAAATGCTCTCGTTTGGGAATAATTCCGTTTCCAGTGTTTACGGAAATGCTGAGGTGGAATTTTTCTGCCCGGGAGATTTCCAGCCTATGGTCAGAAACTCGGGGGGAATCCTGACAGCACTGAGAAGAAACAGAAGGAAAAGAGGGGTGTTGCTAACTTCTGGGGAAGAAAAGGGCTTCCCTTGGGAAATATCAGGATCTTCTCCAGAAAGGCGTCTCATAGTTGCCAAGCACGAGGTAGACTAGCTGCCTTCCATGCAAACAGAATTTTATGTAATGCACAGATGAACATTCTCCTCAGTGCACACAGGTCAACTCAGGAAATGTAAACAAACAACCCAAAATTCTGGACCATGTCTTCTTTTCTTGAAACATTGTTAAACTTGGAAAAGCCGTGCTGGCAATTATGAAGGCTTCAGTGTTACTTTTTATTCCTCTCGCCGGGTGTGAGCGTTTCAGAGGGGAGAGGAAGGACTACCCTTTTCAAGCTCCGTGTTTTGCTGTGACTGGTTATAGTGCAAGTTTTACTGCATCAGTGAACAAGACACTGTGAGCTGTCTTGTGTTGGTTGACCTTGCAAGTTATTTAGTTATGAGACGGAGTTTTACTTATTTCCCTTAATTTAGTGTTTTTAAATGAAAAAAAAAAAAGTTAGTGCCAACACTTGTGAATCACAGAAGTTCATAGATCGTTTATATGGAAGTACTTTAGTTTCATTGGTTTCTGCTTTTGTCCTTTGGGGAGCTGTAGCAAGGGTTCCCCATCCCCTCCTTTCAAATGGAGACTGCTGGGGTCATGGATGCTGGCCAGGGACTATCTCAGAGTTTATTTGGGACCATCTGTGGTTGAGATTTCATCCAAGGACCCTAGAAATCCCTAAGAGTTCCTGAAGTTGGTTCATAGCAACGTATCTTAGGTGACACGGGATGAAGCCTATCTAGAGCAGGCCAGAAAGCTAACTCCCCTGCATCAGTCAACACTGGCCTAGGTTATGATTATTTTTTTGCAAATGTAATAAATGTTTATTGTAGAATGTTCAGTCATTTTTTTTTTTAAAGAAAATCCAAAGTCAGTAGTGAAAAATCTTTGGTAATTCTAACCATTGCCAGTAGCCCCTATTAACAGCTTGGTGTGGATTGCTCCAGATTTTTAAGTGCAAAAACTAAAATGTTACTTTCTTACAACTACTATGTTCATAGACAAATAGTAATTTTCCGTTTGTTTTCTTGCACCTGCCAATACATCTTTGACATCTGAGAGGCACTAGAATGGCCAGCTTCTAAACATTTTTATTCTTACTCAGTGGGGGCCGAGTGGGAGGAGCCCTACAACTAGGAAAAGGCTGCTGAACTGATGGGTGCCATAGTAGGAAGCTGGCATGTGCTGTGTCCAGGTGGGGAGTTTCATATTCCATGTCTCTTTGCAGTTACCTGTTGTGGTCCGGGGTACAGATGAGGAGCTGAGAGCCCCAAACACTGGAACAGACCTGATACCCAGGCTGTGTCAATGTGGCTCAGATGCTGGGTTTTCCCTTTCTCGGCTGTGACTGCAGGGTGAAGTGGTCTCTGCCCCTTTGTTCTCTGACCTTCCATCCCATTTCTTCCTCTCTATCCATACTGGCCTCTCTGTTGTTTCTCTGCCTCGGGGTCTTGGCTTTAATAGTTTTTTTTTCCCCAGGAACACTCTTCCTCCCGGTTCTTGCTGGCTATTTCTATGAGGCTTTGCTTAAAGTCTAAGTGTGCCTTCAAAAGCCCTTAGCTTTTCTTCCTGTCTTGTCTGCATTCTTAACATGTCCTAGCACCCAGCATTAAGTCTTCCTTGAGTTTATATCCATCTCCTCCATGGAACAAATGCTCCAGAAAACAAAGGTTTTGCCTGTTTTAACTCTCTTATCCCTGGCTCTATGGAAATGGGGCCAACAACTCAAGGTGGCGTCCTCCGATCCCTCCAGCTTCCCACATTTCTTGTTTTTGTTAGTGGTGGCTCTCGCTCTTCCCTGCAGTGGCCTTATGTGTTCCTAACAGCAACACCAAGGCACAGGCAAAAGAAAACTGTGTCTTACTTTTGCTCCAGTGTTGTGAAAGAGGCAACTCGGGAGGATCGTGCAGTATAGAGATGGAGAGGAAGTCCCTGAGAGTCGTTCTGAGGTGCGATGGGGCAGCAAGGCATAAGGAGAGGCCCATGACCTGGGGGATCTATGGGGCTTCCCCTCTCCTTGGGCTGCACAATGCTTCTCAAGACTTCCAAAGAAGACTCTAGAATGCTTTGCTGACCACGTTTTTTTTAGCCCGTGTCACTAAAAGGAAAATGTATGCTCACTCACACCAATGTTTCACCCAGGCAGGCAAGTCATCGCACTCCCTGTGGGAACCCCCTGCATTGTTTAGACATTAAATAGCTGTTGGTGTCTTTCCTGCTGAAATTAGGGTTCACTCTCAAAGCACTCACTGGTTTGTCTGGGAGGTGTGGTTAGCAAGCATGAGACGGCAGCAGCACACTCAGGTTCCTTCGGCCCAACAAACCCGAATGTGCAGTTTACAGGAGAGCTGTATGGGACAGGACAAAATCGTAGGCACTTTGATGACTGATTCAAACCTAGAACTCTGCTTAAGGAACTATACTGGGATGCTGAAGGGAGCCGATGGTCATGGAAAGAAGCCCTGATCAAGACCAACTCCCCCCCCCTCCTGTCCTCTACCTCCTCTTCCTCGCTACCCTCATGGTTCTGAGTTATTAGCCCTAAGTAGACTTCCCTTTCAAAAGCTACAGTCCCCCTAAAACTGTGTTTGATTTGTAATAAAAACTACCCAGTACCGAGGATAAAAACTGATAGCTGCAGTCCTAACCACTCATTAAAACAAAGGATCTGTCCAAGAATGTCTCTTTTGCAGCTCAGGTTTTTAGCTCAGACTGGGATCAGACAGATGTTCTCAGTGTGGAGCCCTGGTGCGATGGCCTTCTCCATCCTCAAAACAGCTCCAAAGCAAACTGTGCAGAGCTGATGCCATTTCTTTCTCCCTAATAGTTTTCCAAGAAAGAGTTAATTTTTTTTTTTGCATTTTACCTGCATGCAAAGCAGCTAATTGGCTCATGCCATAATTACTAAAATGTGTTCTTTTTGAAAGAATGGGATATTTCAACCCCCCCATCCCCCATAAGTTGAGGTTGCGCCCCATCAGGCTCGCTCCTTGAAACCTTCCTCCTGTCCTCCCTGCCAGTCCCTCTGCAGGGCTAGATTTGCTTGCCCCACAGGAGACTCCTGTCCTCACCTCTCTTCCCACAGAGCTCTGGTAAAGGTCACAAATCTGATAGCTGTTTCTCAGATTTCCTTCCTGATGGCTCAGCAACACCTAAGCCTGCTGCTGCTTCCTGGAAACACTCTTTCCATCTGGCTCTTTGTACTTCCTGACCTGTCCCAGGCCAGTATTGTTAAGGGGTATGACCTCTGCCCAGGATTTGAATCCCTGGCCCCTGGCCTTGCTCGCAGTAGGACTTGAAATAGTTAACTGTCCTCTGTGGAAGAGCTATGTCATGGCTTCGGAATGAAGATGTAGAGAGCAGCAGTCACTAAATGTCACGTTTGATCATTAATGCTCCCCTTGTATCTTTGGGAGGAAAAACCCACTTTCCTCTCTAAGACTGGTTCTTGTTCAGTTCCCTCCAGTTCCTTCCTTCCAGTATATTCCCCACTGGGCCACTTTCACCTTGTCCTGCTATGCCCCACTTGGCAGCCAGAGGGATAAAGAAGTGGAGGGTTGAGCTTGTTTGCCTGCCGGGAGGCATGGAGTGCAGCCTGTTTTGTGACGTCAGCTGTCAGCCAGGTGACGTCAGCCGTCCTCCCTTGGGCTCAGAGCCTATCTCACTGGCAGATCACAAATTACTCAAAAACATCAGCTGTGATTTATACTTTTCAAAAATAGCTCTCTCAGCATTCCGCCCAATACTTTAAACACTGTAGGGATTTTAACTCCTATCTTTTATCTGCTAAGACATTATAGTTTTATATGGACCTTCCAAAATCCTTCTTTCTAAATTGATGCTTGTATTGATCGGTTCTGGAGTCTGTACAGGCTCTATAGGAGAAAACTGAGTGAACAGTGCTGGGAGAGCAAACCCCTGGGAACCTTTAGGAATGAGGAGGTATGTACAGAAATAACTAAAAATAATGGGCGTACAGGGAATGATTTACTGCTGTAAAAAGTAGCGTGACTTCTTTCCAACCTCTGAAGCCGTTTTTAAAGTGTTTAGAGTCTTGGTTTTGTGTATGTTGTTTTCTGTCCCAATCCTCTCTACCACCCAGGATAAAATGAACGCGAAGGGTTCAAGCAACACACCCACCAGCCCTCACAGTCCACACAGACCTCCTCTGAGCTGCTCTGTTCTGGGCCTGCATTCCTCCCCTGTGCCAGGTAAAGAGGACATTAAAGTTGATAGATGGGATATTCACTTAAAAAAAAAAAAAAAAAGCTGAGGTGTCCTGGTTGAAGTAGCTGTCTTACAATCACAAGAACTTGTGTTCAGATCCCCAGTACCTATGCAAGCAAACAAACAGAACCCCCAAACCAAAATAAATGGACGTAGTCATAATCTTTTGTCATCCTCATGCGGGGGGGGCGTGGGGGGGTGGGGGCGGGAGGCAGAAGTGGAGACTGGCCAGTCCCTGAAGCTTGCTGGTCAGCCAGTCAGTGAGCACTAGTTCAAGTGAATGATCCTGCCTCACAAAATAAGGTGGGGGTCCAACTGAGCCCACTTGAGGAAGTCAGACAGACAGACACAGACAGACAGACAGACAGACAGACACACACACACACACACACACACACACACACACACATTACTGGTGTGCTCAGTTTTAATAAAGGATAGTGTGTGTTTTTCATCAGTATCTGCTTTATCTCTAAGGTCATGAAAAGCCAGAATTTCTTTTCAACTGACAGTGTAATGACTTTTTCTTCTCCAGTGGAGTGTCACTGGGTATATCAGTCATACTCCAGGGCAGGTCCCATCCCCAGGAGTGACCAACACAAAGTGAACTCAGTGGTATTTTTGTGGACTTTTTGTTTTGTACCAATTTTATTTTTTGTACTATTCATCTGTTGTATATTTGTTTGGATTTTCATTTTTGTTTTTTTTCGGGGGGGGGGAGGAGGGGCTGGGACTTTGTTTGTTTGTTTGTTTGTTTTGTCTTGAGAGAGGGAGAGAGAGAGCAGGTGAGTTGGATGGTAGAGACCTGTGTAGGATCTGGGAAGAGTTGGAGGAGAGAAGAAACATGACTTAATATATTGTATGAAAAAAATTAATTAAAAATCATACAGTGAGAAAGAAAAAAATCAAACAACTTTCTCTCTCTAGCCCTAGAGGATACTAAGGCTCCTTTCGTCTTGAGGCTCAAAGTGAGCTTCCCCACTGAAGCACTGTCAACAGCCTGGGCCAGGTGACCCATTTGCAGTCCTGTGCATTTCACAATGCTTAGTCTCTGCCACTTGATGCCAGTAATTCTGCCAACCCTCCCCAAATACAATTACCAAAAAATTTCCCCAAATTACCATCTGTCTTGTGGGGGCTAAGATCTTCCTCAAATGACACCTTCATGGTCACTACAGAAAACACAGCGATGGTCTGCTTTGTAAACTGTAGAATTTGGGCAGTTTTGGTCAAATGAAGATTGTAACTACTCTGTGGGATACATTTGTTTTTGAACTTTGAACTAGTGTTGGTGTTTTTAAACCATGCATAGTTTATAGTATTATCACAAATAATAATATGCAAATAAAGTAGCCACAAAATTGAGACCATCTTAACTCCTAAAGGACTTCGATCTGGATGCAACAATATATTCTAGGAATACTAGAATCATTCTTGGGGTATTTTATTTGGGGATTTCAAATGTACAAAATGCAGTCTGGATTACAGTAATAAGTTTATCAAACTAAAAATAGTATTTCTGCAGAACTCTTAAGTGGCTTACAATTTTAAGAAATTCTATTTGACCTGTGGAGTGCTGGCTCTGCTCACCAGTTTTCTCTTGGCCAAAGAGCTGCTTCAAGACAGCACCTCGGGGGCTTCAGGGGTGAAGAATGAATGACAAGGTGCTTTGTGCTCTAGTGAAAGGCCACAATTGCTGAGTAATCTTCATGGATATTAGAAAATATGGCTGCAGACTTGTGATTTAGAGCTCACCTCCAGTCGACAGTCCCCATTATGTTCTTTCCAAAGGCTGTTGCAGAAATTGCATACTACACCCAAAGACGGTGTCAGTTAAATATGTGTTTGCTGGGAAACATTAAGGCTCCATCCTTGGAAGAAACCTCCTTTGGCTGAAGAGTAACTTTATCTTGCTTGTTGCCTCTGGGGAAGGAAAAGCACACATCGAAGACTTGCAGTGTGCTCTCTACCCAGGAGTCTGAGATAACCTGGTGCATTTTCTTGCAAGATCAGAGGGGGGCAGGTGTCTTCATGGTAGCATGGCCATAGACACAGCATGGCCCAAGGTGGCTTCAAACTTGTGATCCCCCTGTCTCCACATCTTCGGCATATCCTACTTGGTGAGGAAAATTGCTTGGAACTGGGTAAATGACTGAATATTTGATTTAGACCAGATGAGGTCGTGTTAATTCCTAACCATCCAAAGTGGTTCTAGCCCATGTGAGTAGGTGGAAAGCCACAGAAGCCGTCGACTTTGTCTTCAAGGCCAGAGAAGAGCAGACTGTTGTGGACTGTTTGAGGACAAAGGCAGGAGAAAATGAAGCCATTTCTAGTTTTTACTTTTACACATTGAGTGGTGCGAGTTCCTCCCCAGTTCCCAAGATGATATTAGAATGCCTTACGTCATACAGAGCATGCCACACGCTTTCCTTTTTTTAAAATATTTATTATTTACCTTTATTTCATGTTGGTTAGTATTTTGCCTGAATTTATATCTGTGTGAGGGTGTAGGATCCCCTGGAACTAGAATGACCGACAGTTTTGAGCTGCCATATAGATGCTGGGAATTGAACTCAGGACCTCTGGAAGAGCAGCCAGTGCTTTTAACTGCTGAGCTATTATTTCTCCAGCCCGTTTTTCTTCTTTTAACAAAGTGAAGGCTTATGTCAACCATGCACGAGAAACTTTATCTTTGAAACGATTCAGAGGATCACTAGAAATAAAGAATCACAAAGTTTGTATGTTGTTTTAAATTTTCTTTTAGGCTTATTTATTTTATGCATATGATTATTTTGCCTGCATGTATGTATGTGTACCATATGGATACCAGGTACCTTCAGCGGTCAGAAGAAGGTGTTGGAACCCTAAGAACCAGAATTACAAATGGTTGTGAGCCCCATGTGATAAACCCAGGTCCTCTGCGAGAACAAGTGCCCTTAACTACTTAGCCATCTCTCTAGCCCCTATACATTTTTTAAGATATAATACTGCTGTATATATAATAAAGCATACAACTGTATAACTATAACTTTACTGAGCAGTCATGTAAATACTCATATGACTTGCTTTAAGATTTTTGTTTTTATTAGTTCTTTGAGAATTTCATACTATATATTTTAACTGTATTCACACCAAGTCCTCCCAAACCCACTTCCTAGCCCCCAATTTTGTGTATTTATTTATTTATTTATTTATTTATTTATTTATAACCCATTGACTCTCAGTTTGTGCTGATTGTATAGGGCCATCTGCTGGGGCCCTGTCTACCAGGCTTAATCTACCAGGCGCCATATCCTTAAAGAAAGCTGACTGTCTTCCTGCAGTAGCCTCACCTTTATAGCTCCTCGGTTGGGGGCAGAGGCTCTCGGATCCCTTCCTGCTCCATGACAGCATGTTGGCTGGCTTGATTGTGTACAGAATCATGAGTACAGAGATCCTGCATGCTGTTTTGGCCTGGCCTTCCCCAGTCTCTGGCTCTTACAGCCTGCTCCTTCTTCTGCGATGGTCACTGAGCCTTAGAGAGGGGTGCATGAGAGATGTCCCATTGAGCTCTCTGCTGACGTTTACTGTCTACACTCTGACCAGCTGCCACTCTGTATGTTAAACCCCATCCACTACACCAGGAAACGTCTCAGATGATGTCTGAGAATTACGCTTAATCTACTGGGGTAGATAGAAGAATTTAGACGGCAGGTTGATACTGTTTCCATAAAGTAGAATATAACAACAACAATAAGAATACCTCCAGGGCCTGTGAGCTTCCCAGTCATGGGTTCATGGCTATATTTATAGTACCAGACATGCATTTCCTCCTAAGGTGGGCTTTAAATCCAGCCAGGAAGGACTTTGTTACCCCGATAGCATTTGTACTGCTACTGCACGTATGTGCACATCTTGACACCCTGGTCAAAACTGCAGCTCACCAGGTTCACAGCTGGATAAAATTACTAAAAGTTCCTGCCAGCAACCTGCATAGCACCCTCCAGTACTGTGAAAACCAGCCAGGAGGGAGGAAGCTACAATACAAACTTAATTGTTCCATGTCCGTGAGCAGTTTGTGTGAAGTCTTGTATGTGTGAAGGAGTATGGTGTTAACTATCTAGTTCTAGTGGTCAGACCAGAGCAACGGCAGGGTCCTGTGTTTGGGAGTGTCTCCAGAATAGTATGATTTATTTCTGTATATTTATTCCCTTTTTGTAGCAATGTAAAACTGAAACCACAATGCCTCCAAAATACATCTGTACTTCGAATTTTGAAAAGGAGCACTGGCCTCAAGCATCAGGATTCCTGGAATCTAGTCTCAGCTTTTCCACAAACTAGAGGTCCAACTGCAGACAAGTCACTTACTTTTCTAGGTCCTAGCATCCTCTTTTGTCCAGTGATAGAAGTGAGCTTTGTGGTTTAAGTATCCAAAAATAATTCCTCCACTCCTTGAAACCACACGGTGCCATAAAACAGCAGGACAAAATAATTCACACGAGTGAGCTGGTTTTACAAACCATATTTCAGTGATATTTGTTGGAAGACTCAAGCATAGATGAATGGCATTTGACATGAGAAAACCTTAGTCTATCTGAAATCCTTAATTATACACTGTGGGTATCTTTGTAGCTTGGACGTGTCAGAGGACACCATGTTGTCAAATGACACAAGATGGAGATAGTCAGAAACGTGCTGCAGCCTGGTCATCTGTGGATGATTGGCTTGTGTCAGAGACGTAGCAGCCAGATTTCCAGCAGAGAGTACTCTAAAAACCCAAGTCCTAGCTGGCCAGTGGTGCTGGACTGCACACCTTTAATTCCATCACTGGAGAGGCAGAGGCAGAGAGACAGAGAGACAGGCAAAAAGCAGGTGAACCTTTGAGTTCAAGGACAGCCTGGTCTACAGAACAAATTTCAGGACAGCTAGGGCTACACAGAGAAACCTTGTATCAAAAATAAATAAATAAATAAATAAATAAATAAATAAATAAATAAATAAATAAGAAGAAAAGGGATAAAGAAAACCTGAGTCCTGTCTGTAAAGGACTCCTGTCCAGTGCCTACAGAGACAAGTCCATTCATTGTCACTGACCACTCTCAATGGGAAGCATGAGGACCATAGGTGCTTACACGTTGGATTTGTTTCAAGACTTTGTTTAAGCGCTAAATACTATTGCCACTCTGGGGGTAAAGTGTTTGTTTTGTGTGTTTGCTCACATGTGCATGTATGTGACAGTGCATGTGGAAACCGGAAGTCCATATCCAGTGTCTTCCTGAGTTTCTTTTTATCTTAATTTTTGAGACAAGAGTCTTTTTCTTCTGCTGGAACTTATACTCGCTGATTTGCCTTGATTGACCGGCCAGCAAACCCCAGGGATCTGCCCATCTCCACCTTCCCAGTGCTGGGATTATAGTTACGTGCCACCACATCTAGCGTTTACGTGGATGGTGGATCCTCATTCTTGCATAACAAACAGTTTATAAACTGAGCCATCTCCTCAGCTCCCACAGGCGTGGCTAGCTTTTCGTGAGACAGAGTTTCATATATCCCAAGCTGGCCTTGGACTCTCTGCAGTTGAAGATGCCCTTGAATCTCTTACCCTCTTGCCTCAGTCTCCTGAGTACTGAGGTTAGCTGTGTGAACCACCACTCCTAGCTTATGGGATGCTGGGGGTAGGACCAAGAGCTTCGGGCTTGCATGGCAAACACTACCAGCTGAGCTGTATCTTGAGTTCTGTGTGTAGGAAGGGCAAAGGAGAGTACTGGTCATCCTCCTCTGTTACCCTCCACCTTTCCCCTGGAAACAAGGTCCCTCACGGAAACTTGAGCTCACTGTTTTCCTGGCTAGGTTGGCTGGACAGCTAGCCAAAGTGATGCTCCTGTCTGTGTGTCCTACCCGACCCCACAAGCACTAGGATTGAAGGCTCACATAACTGCACCCAGGTTTCTACATGGGTGTGAGATCCAAATTCGTGCCTTATATTTACATGGCAAATGTATTTTCCCACTAAATCTCCTGAGCCTAGAATGGTTCGTTTTTGTGATATGATTACCTGTTTTTCCTATATGTAGATTACACCTATATGCTATATATCTATAATACCTATCGATAATTATTGCTACTGTTGTGGGTGATACCTATTATGAATGATTTAAAATTATTTTTAGTTGTAGTAAGGCACACATACAACTCACCAGTCTAACCACTGAATTCAGTGGTATTCAGTGTGTTTACAGCATAATGCGATCATCAGCACCATCTAAGCCCGGAAGTCTCCATCTTGAAGAACTGAGACTTTGCTCAGTAACTACACATACTCTGTTCCTTCACAGCTTCGTGTTATTGATATCACAAAGTACCTCCTTCTATTTATATTTTATAATAGGTTTTAGTGCTTTCTATTTAGTTCAGCTTAATAACTTGCCAAGGACAGCAAAAAAAAAGGCCTGTATAATAAGAATGCTGAAACTCAGAAGATGGAGAAGAAAACGGGAAAAGGAACTTGTAGGGTTGTGCCGACCTCACGGACTATGTGTAACTTATAAATATGATGGGGATGTCTTTGGAGTGTTGGAGGCAGAGAAGTGAAATGACTAAAGTTGTTTTAGGGTCATGGGGATGCCATGGAGGATTGACTGACTGCACAGGGAGGCAACAGGGGAATAGCTCGATTCCGCAGCCTGGGTAATACTGAAGGGGACTTGGCTGAAGGTATCAGGGCCAGTGGATCTAGTGGTTGGAATCTGGATACATTTTGAAGGTGAAGCCCACAAGACTGGCTGATGATTGGGTTTGAGGTGGGAGAAAAAGACAGGAATCAAGGCGGGCCTCATAGTTTGGGGTTTGAACAACCGGAGGGATGAAATTGCCATTTATTGATGTGGAGACAGAGGAGGAGGAGATATTAGATGGAGTAAATGAGGGGTTCTGTTTCAATCATGTTACATTTCACAGTCTGTTAGAGTCTAATTGAAGATGTCAAACAGGCAGTCGGATATGCAAGTGTGGATTTCAGGGAGAAAACGGGGCTGGAGTCAGACATTTTAGAGATGATATGCAGGTGACATTATGAGCTATGGGTTTGAATGAACTTTCCGAGGACAAGGGAGAGGTTACAGTCATGGACCCTAAGGCATGCCAGTGTTCAAAGGTCAAGGAGAAGACCCAATTATGGAAATTAGGACAGAACAACCAATGAGGGAAGAGATTAACACAGTTGGTGTGGTCTCCTGAGAGGCGTGTCAATGGAGTTCGTCAGGAAGAGGAGTGACCAGTTGCGGCTAAAGTGGCTATGGGATTGAACATTATATTTAGCAGTGGCCTATGCTGAGATGAACCTGGAGACACCACAGTCTGCATCTGTCTCATGACATGACTAGGTAGGACACGAGTGTCCACTTCATTCTGTTGCTACAGTAATTTGGCTGAAGTTTTTCAAACACCATTTGCCTCATGTTCGTCTATGAACTAAGAGTGACCAAAATGAATTCCATCATGGTTCTGGACCTCAACACAGGTTAGTCATCTAAGAGTGGCACTTAGGAATTCCTGAGCCGAGTCTCCTGAGTCCTAGGGCTCTGGTCTTGGATATCTATGTACATTTTCAAACTGGGGCTCTATTCTGTATTCACCTAAGCCTGGTATTGAGAAGGTGGTTCTTTATGCTCTCTGTCATTTTCTTTTTCTTTTTCTTTTCTTTTTTTTTTTTTGAGACAGGGTTTCTCTGTGTAGTCCTGGCTGTCCTGGAACTCACTTGGTAGACCAGGCTGGCCTCGAACTCAGAAATCCGCCTGCCTCTGCCTCCCAAGTGCTGGGATTAAAGGCGTGAGCCACCACCGCCCGGCCTTATCGTTTTCTTCTTAAAAATTAATGCTTTATTTCTTGATAGAAAACTACCTTCCCTGTTGCTGTCTTCCCAGCTATATAAAGAATTTTCCTTTCTTAACGGGATGCTAAACACACTTCAGGAGGTTGTTGCTAATTTTCTGAATATTCTTTTATGAATTCTCCAAGGAAATAGGCAGTTTTGTTCTGCGCTAGAAGGAAGAATGGTCTTGTTTTTGTACAGCTGCTAACTTATTCACTCACCTTACATTCAACAGTTAATTAGATAGATAGATAGATAGATAGATAGATAGATACATACATACATACATACATACATACATAGATACATACGTATGTAGATACATACATACACACATACATACATACATAGGTATATACATAGATACATAGATAGAAAGAAATATATAAATACAATTTGCTGACTCCATTTAGTGTTACTTTTTTTTAACAAAAGATTTATTTATTTTATATATATATGAGTATACTGTAACTCTCTTCAGACACACCAGAAGAGGGCATCAGATCTCATTACAGATGGTTGTGAGCCACTATGTGGTTGCTGGGAATTGAACTCAGTACCTTTGACAGAGCAGTCAGTGCTCTTAACCACTGAGCCATCTCTCCAGCTCTTAGTGTTACTTTTATGTGGATGTTTTTAGGGCTGGTCACTTAATATTAGATAACCAATTAAAGAGCTCTTCCCTGGGGAAGACTGATTCTTTCTCTCAGCAGTAATTATGTATGTATGTATGTGTATGTAGCCCTTCATCCACAGATGGGGCCTTGTCATAATGTCCCTATACATAGCCAGTAGTTATTTACCAAAGATATTTAGTACACTGTTATTTAGGGCACTGTGAAGTATCTTCACCCCCACAGGCTTATGTGTTTGAACACTTGATGTACAGCTCGTGGCTGTTTGAAAGATTCTGGAATCTCTGGGACAGGAGGTATGGCTTTCAGAGTGGATCAGAAGGATGGGCCCAGCTTTCCTGCACTTACTTCTGACCCAAGGTCTCTGTTTCCTAACGCATCAAGATGAGTAAGTTCCAGGGTAGGCTGCGCAGCCTGATTGACCGCTGTGCTCTCTTTGCCATAATAGATTGATGTCCTCTTAAACCGTGGGCTAAAATAAACCTGTCCTCATGTGAGTTGCTTCTGTCCAGTATTTTGTCACAATGAGAAATTAACAAACAAATCGAGTCTCTAGAAAGGTTTCCTTTTCAGAAACTTTACTGTGTCTTAGTAGAGATTGCATCCAGAGGCAGGGCGAGAAGATCTCAAAGGAAAGCTTAAGCATGAGGAGTTAAGTGTCTGGAGGGTTCCCGAGAAGGGGGACTTTAGATGGGGCTGGAGCCTCAACAGGTAGACCAGGGAAGATAACTTACTCAGCAAAGTGCTTACCTTGCAATTGTGAAGAGCTGAGTGTAATTCTCAAACTCATGGAAAAGCTGGGCGTCTGATGCAGACTTAAGATATAAGTGCTGGGAAGGTAAAGGGGGTGGATCCCTGGAGCTGGGTGTGGTAGAGGGGGTGGATCCTTGGATCTGGGTGTGGCAGAGGGGGTGGATCCCTGGAGCTGGGTGTGGCATAGAAGGTAGATCCCTGGAGCTGGGTGTGGCCACCCAGCCTCCTGAGAGCCTCAAATTATCTCAAAATTCAAAATGATGGTGCCTGACGGACAATACCAAAGATTGTCCCTTGCTTCCACATGCATGTGCACATGAATCTGTCTGTGTAAGTGCACGTGTGTGCATGTGAGTACGTGCATGCACGTGTGAGTGTGAGGTAGAAAGGATTTAGTGCCCAATTTGAGATCATATTTAAAGATAACGTTAAACCTGGCTCTCGTGCTGCTCCCAGGTTGATCTAGAGAAACATTGGTGTCAGATAGCTCTCGTTATATTGTGGATATAAGAAACGAAGTTCCAGGGGTCTGTGGCATAAAGTTTGGGATTACCTTTTAGGAGAGCGCTAATGTGGTAAGAGTGTGGAATGGTAGTAAGGTAAGAATTTGGAAATAAGTTACCTTGATTTACACGCTCATGTTGATGAATGCACAAGGTACTGAGGACGCATCAAACAGATAAGGGGGTTATCAAGATGGCTTTTCAGCTCAAACTACCTGAGTGTGATCCCTGCGACCTACACAGTAGGAGAGATCAACACCCACAAGCTGTCCTTTGCCATCCATAGATAGATAACCATGTCATATACACACATTTTTTTAAATTAAAAAAAAAACTTGATAAGGTCCCAATGTCAAAATGTATGTAACATAATGAATTTCAAAACTGAATTTCTGTCTCCTTTGTGTGATCAAATTACGGATTTGAGAGAGAATTCTGCACCATCAGAAGGGATATAAATACTTTTAGAAGTAGAAGAGAGGCATAGGGGGCTTGGAGAGATGGCTCAGTGGTTAGGTGCACTCACTGCTCTTCCGAAGGTCCTGAGTTCAATTCCCAGCATCCACATGATATCTCATAACTTTCTGATGCCATCTTCTGGTGTGCGGATGTACACACAGACGAAGTACCCGTATACATAAAATACATAAATAAATAGAAGAGAGATATAGAGAGCTTTGGTGCAGCAGAGATGGCACTGTGACTGTGGAGACAGAGATTGCTGCAAAGACAAGCCAAGGAACAGCTAGAGCCACCAGAAGCTTTATGGAGCAAGTAACAGGTTCTCCCCCAGAACCAGGAGGGATCCCAACCCTACTGACACGTTGACATATACTTGTGACCTGTAGAACCACGAGATAATACATGCCTGCTGCTTTCAGCCACCAAAGTAGCAGTGGCCTTTATAAGTGCCACAAAACCCCAATATAGGCAATGCTAGTCCTTATGTGAATGGAGGAACCCGTTCCCTAATCAGAGATCTGATTTGTAATTCTTGAGGAGGTCCCATTCAGAGCATAATTGGAATCTAGCAGCAGTTACTTGACACTGTCTAGAGGAGAGTTCCTTGGGTGGAAGTGGGCACTTTACCCCAGAACATAGAGAAACCAAAGAGTCATTAATCTGCAGTGAATGCCACAGGCACTGTGAGGCCTGGAGACATGCTCTGCTGGGGGACAGGGTGCAGTACATCACTGGGCTTCTTCATGGTCTGATCCTGTCCCATTCACTTTAATTCAGCTCACAGGTGTCTGGCCGTGGGCCCTTTCTCACCATCGTAAGCACTGGAAAGCCTAAAGAGAATCTTGATCATTTTCTTGTACAGACACAGAAGAAACAAACAAGTAGCCTTGTTTTCTTCCTTACAAGGCTGGGAATTTGATTAGTGTGACTTCTTCAGTAGCTATGCTGAGGTTGATTTAGCCTCAACAGCAACAAAACTACAGTCCACACTCCTACGCTTGGGACATGTGTCAGGGTAAAGCCACACAAGGAGCCTTTAATGCACAGATACCATTTAATGCCACCACAGATTCCTCTGTGTACCTTTAGGGGACAGAATACTCCCTCAGAAGCTAGGGTATGAATTTGTTTTTTTCTTGAGACTTACCTATAGTCTTCCTTTTGTTCCCTTTTGACTACCTCTTTGCTACCTTCCTGTATGGCTGTGAAGTGTGTCGCACATTGCTTGGTAAACCCCAAAGGCTCAAAGCAATGGATTTTTTTTTTCTTTTTACAGTTCTGAGAAATGGAAGTCCAAAGTCAAGGAGTTATCAGGGTCATACACCTGTCCCATCCTCTCGGAATTCCTTCCTTGTATTTCTTTCAATAATGCTGGTTGTGCCTTGGCTGGGGGCTGCCTGGGTCCAGCCTCTGCCTTGTGGTTTCTCCCTGCTTCTGTTCTGTATAAGGGTAGGTCATTGTTTGGTATCCACCTTGACTCAGCATTACCTCACTGTACTGAATTATGTCTGTAAAGACATTTTCAGGTCGCTCATTAAGGTTTTGAGGGGGCACGCATCTTGAAGGAAGACAATTCAGCTCACTGCAGGTCCTAAGGTTAGGAAATTTCCAGTGTCTGTAGTGACTAGGTAAAGTAAATCATGTGTCATTTGTTAGAGTAAAAGCTCAAGGAAGCCTGAACATAGAGAGCACCGTGTCTGCTGTGAGCCATCTCTGTTTAAGGTCAGCTTCCACACTCGGGACAGCCACCCATCTCCAGCTCTCCTGCCTTCCTCTAACTGAAACGACTCCAGCAGGACTGTTCCCTACAGATGGATCCAGGTCCCACGTCACCTGCTGATTCTGCTGACACGGCCACCTGTCTCCTGGCCCAGGGCCTTCATTGCTCTGTAGTTCTCAGTGGACATTTTGGGGGTCATTCCAAAGGCTCCTTTTCTCCAGTTAGGACATAGTTCTTTTTAAAAGATCATCCCCTGGACCCCTTCTCCTGTGTTCACTAGGGTCACCTTGCTATCTTTGCATTTGGGTTTTGAGCTCTGAAGTGTTCCAGAAGGCAAGTTTCCACGTCACTTGTGACTAATGCCATGCCACTAGCTATATGGGCAAGTCATCGACCTTACCTTTAATCAACTGGTGTTGGGGTCTTTCTCTTTGCAAAGAAGTTTCCCTTCACTTCCTGTTTCATGTTTTGTAATTTCAGTTACCCACAGTCAAAGAAGTAGTAAAGGAGAAATTCGAGAATATAAACAGTTTGTAAAAATTTCTTTTTAGATTTATTTTATGTATATGAGTACAGTGTAGCTGTCTTCACACACATCAGAAGAGGGCATCGGATCCCATTCCAGATGGTTGTGAGCCACCATGTGGTTGCTGGGAATTGAACTTAGGACCTCTGGAGGAGCAGTCGGTGCTCTTAACCGCTGAGCCACATCTCCAGCCCCCAGTTTGTAAGTTTTAATTGCATGCTGTTCTGAGTATCATAATGAAATTCTTTGCATCCCACACCATCCAAGCCTGGATGTGAAGCCTCCCTTTATTTGTCTGTGCTACCCTGCCATTGGTCTCTTCGCCATAAGCTTTTCAGAGTAATTGTCTCAATATCACAGTATTTGTATCATTATTTTGCTCAATAATACTCTCAAAGTAGTGATTTGAGGTGAATTCTAATACGGCAAAAGAAACCCTGAAAAGTGCTTCCTTAAATAAAAAAGTAGACATTTACCATAGGTATAAATGTATAGAAAAAACACATCAAATAGGGATTTGGTACTAATATTCAGCTTCCTGTGTGCACTGTGGGGAGGATTGTTAGAGCCCATTCCCCACTACTACAGTTTGTTCCGTAGCCACACGTAACATTACATTCTGTGCTCTCAGACAGTTGTGTGTATCCTGTAACAGGTTAAACCTGCACTGCAGACATTGGGCATTTGCCCCTTACACTGCACCTCTGCTCACTGAGGATGACATTCCAGCCATACTAGAACAAGATACCCAAGTGATTTGGTCTCCCAAGTTGCCATAGCTCCTTGTGGTGTCTGACAGTCTCGATTCCAACTCCAGATTCAGCCACTCACTGTCAATATAGACCTGTGTAAGGTTCTTAGCTTCCCTAAACCTGAGTGTGAGTGTCCTCAACACAGTTACTGTGAGATCTCAGTGAGCTGTTGAATGTCCATCAAAGCTTCCAACACAGCCAGTTACAGCCACATCTGCCCGCAGTGATTCACGAACTGTCCAGAGCATGGCTGAGGAGGGGCTGTCTTACAGCACCAAGCAGATTCAAGAAAATGCCTTCTGGACCACGTGGTTATAGCAACATCGTTCCACCAGGAAGTATTTTATTTCTGGTATATCCCCCAACTTCCCATCCCTTTCTCTTATTTCAAAGAAGGATTCCGATTCCTGCTTTCTTCTCCAAACTAATCACCTTTGTGCCCTGAGTCCTGTCCCTTCCCACCTGGGCAGAGCCTGATGTGCGGTTTCCATCACATCTGCATTGACTGTATCCACTAAACAAATTCCATTTGTGCCTTTGCTTAAAAGCATGTTCAGCCCTGCAGCCCACTTAACATGCTGTTTAGCCTGGGGAGGATATAATCAAAACACACTGTACAAACCTCTAAATGCTCAGAGAACTAATAAAAGTGCAATAAACAAGTAAATAATTTGAAAATTTTATAGATGTTATGTGTATTTATCTTCCTTCCCCAGAGCCATCAAACTTTGTGAACTCTTTTAACATTTATCAGTTGAACAAGTATATATTGTGTAAGCACCAACAGGTACAATGGCGGGTCCAGGGAGCCATCAGCGTGCTTGAGAAGGGACTGCACAAATGTCTTGCAGCATGGTCTCAATCAAGAGCCTCAGTAGCCTTTGGTCTGGTGCTTGCCTTGTCTTCTTCATGCAGGTCATCCTGGCTTCTCTTCCCAGCTCAATTTCATTTTCTTGAACAGCCTCTTGGTCACAGCATGTCACCTGATTAGCTCATCTCTTTTAGGTCCCGTGGCAAACATGGTTTTTTTTAAAGGGACCTTGCCTTGCCTCATCCATTATTCTTGTTCCAAACACAACTTGGTTTCTAGCTTTCTCCTTACCATCACTGGGCTGCCTTGAGTGTATCTCTGTGGTTCCGGGGATCGAACCTGGAACCTCAGACATACTAGGCATGTACTCTTGCACTGACTTATTTCTCCAGCCCTCAACTGTCTTTTTCACTCCACACAAAGCCTTATGGGAACAGGGATTATGTCTTAACTTTCCTTTCTATGCTCTTCTCCCAGCATGCTATCTGTCTGGTGGTGGCCAGTCATCAATGATACAAGAAAGGGCAGGACAAAGAACACCTTGTCTGAGTCAGTCGGGCGGAGAAAAGAAAGTAATGTGTTATGACACTTGGAGCAGAGTCTTATGGTCGAGTCCCTGTGTGTTTGGAGAGCAGAGAACAGAAGCAGTGGACTCACAGAAGTGGGTACAGACGTGAAAGGCACATAGGTAGCAGAAATGCAAATAAGAGGAAATGGCACCCTGGCAAAGGGAAGGCTTATCCAGAGACAGAAAAGAACTCCATGTGTCCAGAACTCTGAAAGCTGAGGCAGGAGAAGCATGAGGTCTGGGCCATCCTGGACTACATGGCAAGACATAGTTTAAAAAGGGGGAAAAAGGCCATGATCCACAAAACAAACCAAAAACCAAGTTCATGAGTGGGAGAGTTTTGTTAGGGAGACTGGAGAAAAGAGAGCTTTTAGGGAAACCGCAAAAATGAGGTGGGACGCATTGTTAACTGTGCAATGGCGGCCTGGCCTATGTCCTGTGGAACAGAAGCCGGAGCGAGCCAGAGAGGAGTCTCTAGTAGAGACAGGGTGTGATTCGCTTTGCGTTTACAAGGCTGCTTTAGGTACAGGAGCTCTCAGCCATGGCTGCTGTGCTAGGAATGGTTTGACTATTTTAGAGAGTTTTTGCAGCTTCTTAACAAAGTGAAGCGAAAATGCATCCAAAACCCGACAATTCTATTTAGGTATTTACTCCAAACTGTTAGAACCATATAACCAAAAAAAGACTTATGCGAAAGTGTTCATAATGCAGTTTTCTGAAAAACTAAAGCTGGAAATAGGTGAATTCTTCATAAGCAGGTGATTGGGAAAGAAACTGATAACCATCTATCCAGCTATACACGGCTGCAATAGAAGGTGAGGACCTAAGTTCACAGATGTTAAGCTGCAGAACACACACACACACACACACACACACACACACACACACACACACACACACACAC
>JANHMN010000024.1:23211501-23240010 GCA_030674055.1 Rhabdomys pumilio
CACACACACACACACACACACACACACACACACACACACACACACACTTCCTATCTAATCCCATTTATGTACTGTTTAAAAGCAGCAAAACCAATGTATGGTGCTAGAAATCAAAATGACAGCTGCCTCTGGGGATGTGTAGTCTGACTACAGGGTCATGAAGGAATGTTCTGGAAAATGGAAATTTTTGTTTTGTTTTGTTTTTTTCAAGACAGGGTTTCTCTGTGTAGTCCTGGCTGTCCTGGAACTCACTCTGTAGACCAGGCTGGCCTCAAACTCAGAAATCCGCCTGCCTCTGCCTCCCAAGTGCTGGGATTAAAGGCGTGTGCCACCACCGCCCGGCTGGAAATGTTTTAATATGATACTTATTTGCTTTCTCTCACTCTTACTCTCTCCATCCCCCCTCTCTCCATCCCCCCTCTCTCCCTTCCCCCTCTCTCCTTTTCCCCTCTCTCCCTTCCCCCTCTCTCCCTCTCCCTCTCCCTTTCCCTCTCCCTCTCCCTCTCCCTCTCCCTCTCCCTCTCCCTCTCCCTCTCCCTTTCTTCCCCCTCCCTCCTTTCTCTCTCCTTCCTCCCCTCTCTTTCTGTGCGTATTCCAGTGTCTCCTGTGTGTGAGCGCAGGCATGCACGTGCCATGGCATGCATATAGCGGTTGGAGAACCACCTTGGCTGTTGGTCTTTGCCTTCCTCCTTGTCTGAGTCAGGCTGACTGAGTTTGCTGCTGTGTCCCCCAGGCTAGCCAGCCCTGAGCTTCTGGGGTTCTCCCATCTCTGTCGCCTATTTTGCCACAGCAACACTGGGTCTTGTGGGCTATCATACTTGGTTTTATGTGATCTCTGGGAATCTGAAGCCTGTGTAGCAAGTGCTTTACACACTGAGCGGTCTTTTCAGCCCATGCTTTAAATCTTAATGGGGTTCATGACTCGGCTCATATTCTTTAAGCTACACACTTCTAATGTGTGCGAGTATATGAAACTTACTCTTCAGTTTTTTTAGAAAATAGAGAAATACTTCCTTGGAATCACTGTTGAAAAGGATAGAAAGGAGAATTAAAAGAAGTGGAGAGATGGTAACAATGTAACTGAGAACTGCAGGCCTAGAATTTAACAGTTACAGTGTGGTAGGAAAGAGGGATGGAGTCTCTGGATCATTAAGGTGAAAGAATTCAGAAGACCTCATAGATTGGATAACGGAGCATTGAGGAAACATTGGTGGTGTGGGTCTAGTTGATAGGAAAAAAAATGTTTTAGGAGGAACCTTTCTGTGATAGGCAACGAGCTGCATTTCAGAACAGCCGAGGTTGATGTATCTTGTGGGCGTCTACGAGTCTAGTGGGCGCTGAGGCTCAGGAGGTCTCTGGGTCAGAGGTACAGCCAGATGGAGATCAGCACGGAGGCAGCAGTAAAGCATAATGAGGAGAGTGTGTAGATTAAGCAGAGACAGTAGCTAAAAAACAGTCCTGGAAACCTTGGCATTTAAAGGGCAGAAGGAAAAGGGAACCCCTGAAGGAATTTGAAGAGATATGAACACGTCTGTCAAGCAGCCAAATAAGGGCCAAGCGATCCAATACAGAGGCCTGATCCCCAGTGCTGTAGAACACAACAGGGCTTTTCCTTACTGCCCACCTCCAGCCCCATTAACCAAGCCTCTCTGGTCTCCTCCATTCCCTCCTTGTTTGCTATGAGAATGTCTGTCCTGAAGGTCCCAAAGCCCTCTGGGTCTCTCCATGGGTGATTGCTCACACTGCACCATCTAGCGCTGCTCTGTAGCATTTCAGTCTCTGTGAAATGCTTTCCCTCGGCATGTGTGGCCTCAATAGGTCCTTGTTAGCCTCATCAGGACCCCTCCTTGCCTCTGATCACAGTCAGTTCCTAAGTATCCTTGCTCTGATGTTTAGCCTGTGCTAGGTGCTGAAGATGATTAAGTGAAGAGTGGGCCTGGCTTCTTAGGACCTGACAGCATAGTTAGAGAAAAATGAAAATAAATGGCTTCAATAGTATAATATGGTAGAAAGTTATTAGCGGGGGTGTCCTGGAAATATGGAGGGGCCATCCAGGCTAGGAAGGGGCTCAGTCAATAAAGTACTTGCCAGGCAAATATGAGGCCCTGAGTTCAGATCCAGATAAACAGTTGGGTGTAGACTGTGAGACTGCTCGGTGGGTAGAGGCACATGGTGTCAGGCCTTCGACCTGCCTGGCGAAAGAAGAGAACTGGTAAGTTGATTTCCATATACACTCCTTAATGTGATGGTCTGAAATCCTGGTGCTGAGGAGGCAGAGAGAAGCCAGTCTCTCACTCTCACAGGCCAGCCAGGCAAGCTGAATCAGTGAGCTCTAGGCCAAGGGAGAGACCCTGTTTCATAAAATTAGGTGAAGAGCAACCAAGGAAGATGCAGTGCTGACCTCTGACTTTTGCATGCGTTCACACTCACGCGTGCACACGCACAAACACATAGAACCATACACACATACAGTAACATACATATGTGTAACCATACACACATACAGTAAATTAGGAACAAAACAATAAAGACGAAATCATAGTGACATGGAGGGGACAGTGACCTGAGCTTGGGCAGGGACCCCCCCAAACCGTCAGCTATAGCTGCAGAATGTGTGAGTTAAGGTGATGTTGGTGGTTAGATACGTAAATAGAGAGAGAGAAAACCCACAAAGTATTATGGATAGAACTAAAGAGTTTAATTATTTTTCTAAGAGCAGTTGGGAGCCAGCTTGGATGTTGCTTGAAGTAAATGGTCAGCAGATTGGGGAGCAAAGAGGATAAGCTGCCCAAGGACGGACAGATGGGCAGAGGAGGCTGGGGGTGCAGCACCCAGAGAGGATGCTGTTCCGATAATCAATGAGAAACAATGAGGTTGGAACTAAAGGAACAGTGTGAACAGAGAGGGTGAAACTCCAGAGTCACACCCAATACAGCTTTGAGAGGATTTAGCAGCCAGCAGGGGGCCGAGGGGGGGAGGAGTGAAGGAAGGAAAGGGTGAAGGCCCCATCACAGGTGGTACATGCCTATAACCACAGTGTTGGGATGAAGGACTGGAAAGACCCAGCTGCTCTTGGGCAAGCCTTTAAAATTAAGGTGGCAAACTATCGAGGCAGATACTCAATGTCTCTTGCCTCTAAACTCACATACATAGGCACACACACACACACACACACACACACACACACACACACACATTTGGACAGGCTGTGCCATTTGGTTGGTGCTTTGTGCCAGTATCTAGGGTTGCCGGAACTATTGTGCAAGAGGAACCATTTCCGAAAGCCCACAAGGGGAATGACCATCAGTGAACAGAGGTGGACATTAAAGGAGAGAGGTACTGAAGAGTTGTGAAGAGGAAGCAAAGGCCTGGAAAAGATTTCAAAGGAAAAGAACAGAACTTAGGTACATGGAGAAGCGTATGGAGAGGTTATCAACAGTGTCAGTCGCTATACATATGAGTAGAATTAAAGATGCCCACGGGGTGTGGTGATTCACCAAACCCAGGAAGATAACTTTCAGTGCAGGGAGTGAATGGAGAGCATGGAATTGGACTAGAAAGAGAAAAGCTGGAGAAGGCCACTGTAAAACACAGTCACTTCAGCATGCAAAGACTCAGAAAAGTTCCTTTCTGTATAATTTACCAAAAGCACTTTTACTTGAGGATATACGCCAGCAAAAATAAAAACAAGTTCAACAAAAAACAACAAAGGAATAAAACCAAAACAAAACATCCAGGTGAGGATGACAGTTGATCCACAAAGTAATGTGTCTGAAATTGACCACTTAACAGAAAACTTAGGGATTTTAATGATCATACTATACTTTTTATTAAAAAAAAATCCATTTCTACTTTCCATTTAAAAAAAAATCAATAAGAAACATGCGATGAATAAGGAAAACCTGTGGAAGGAATTGCAGACCAAATATGCAGCAAATTAAAATGTAGCATGCTCTCCAAGCTAAAGAGCTGGCTTTAATAGCGCATGCTTCAAAGTCTAAGGATCGAGTTTAGATCTTGGACATTGGCATAAGAATCTGGGTGTGGCCATAAGCACTTGTGACCCTGGGACAGGGTTGGTGTGGAGACAGGAGGATTACTGGGACTTGCTGGATGGCCCAAACAAACAACCCCCCCAACCCACCAAGCTCCAGACAACTGATAGCAGGATGCTTCACATCCTTCCCTCGCTCCTGTGTGTATGCCCGTGAACATACACCACACATACATATCTGCCCACAGGGATACAGAGTGGCATAATTTTGAACACCATGATAGAAAAGGAAAAGGGAAACATGCCCTGGATTTTCTGCATCTGCTGATTCTGTGGGTTCAGTGAAACGGTGCTATATTTCCATTCTGCCACGATTTACTGACACCACATGATTTGGCAGGGAATATAATAATAAAAGTGCTATTTGTTGTTTTTCAGTTTGGAGCCATTGCGTTAGCAACTTTGCAAAGTATACAAAACTCTAATTCCAGAAGCGTCTAAGTGGTTCAGACGTTGCTATGAGAACAAGTATTAACACGGCTAATTAACATGGGAGTGCTGGGCAGGGCGTGGACAGTAGAACAATAATTGTCATCACACCAGCGCCAGGTTCTAGCCACCCTCCGATGCTGACAGGGCACTGGATTCATAGCAATGCTAAGAGTTAGGTTCTTATTTCCATTTTCCAGGTAAGCAAACTGAGGTGAAGTCACTGCCCAGTGTCATGTGGTTAGAAAATAGAAACATTGAAACAGGTTCTGTGGCTCCAGGTTCTTCTTCGTTACACTGTGCTATCTTGCTTCCCTGGGAAAGGGAGAGAGAGGGGTGCAGATACCAGCAACCCCGTCTTCCATCCTGGAGGGGCAGAAGGTACTCGCCCAAACTAAGACTGAATCCTAAAACTGAAAAGCGGCCTAAGCAGTTGCTCTGCCAGTTCAGGCTAGAACTGGGAGACTAAGTTGAAAATCTCATCTTCTGCCAGTTTTTGTACCGTAGAACTATTTGTATTGCTGTCACTGTGTGGACAGATGACTCTCATAACTCAAATCCTGACCTGGCGTGGCGGCATAAGCCTTTATTCCCTGTAGTTTGGAGGCAGAGGTCGGCAGATCTAGATAAGTTCAAAGCCAGCTCCGTATATACAGTGAGTTCCAGGACAGCCAGAGCTACACCATGAGCCTGTAGTCTCAAAAATAACTAGTACAAAGGGCCTACTCTTCACTGAAGGCCCTGTTAAAGTTTTCTCCAGACGCTTCTCAAAAGCTTGCTAGGTCCCTTGGGCTCCCATGGTGCTCTGTCCCATAATCTAGAATAGCGGTTTTCAGCCTCTGGGTCAAAACCCCTTTGGGGGTCAAACAGTCCTTTCACAGGGGCTACAAATCATAAGAGTAGCAAAATAACAGTTATGAAGTAGTAATAACATAACTTTATGGTTGGGGGTCATCACAACATGAGGAACTGTATTAAAGGGTCCCAACATTAGGAAGGTTGAGAAGAACCAACTGTCCCCAACTTGACTGTGGTTGCCCTTGAAAAGGCTTTGAGGGCAGACTGTCCAGTTGTCCTGGCTTATCTCCATGGCCTTGGCACTGTGCTCTGCCTAAGGTGGACCTCAGTCATCTCGGAGTGAACTGGATGAGTAGCTGTTGCTAACACTAGGCTGTCACTCTTCCAATCCAAAGACCTGGGGGCCACAGTTGGCCACAAGTAAGTCATTTTGTTGCCAGTGCGGGAGGAGATGGGCAAGGAGTTCAGAGGAGGCAAACGCTGCAGATATGCTGTTCATCTTCCCTCAAGTGAGACTGGCAGAATAGGAGTGAATTTTAGACCATTAAGGTCAACTCCATCACGTTAAGGTATAGAGGAAGAAACTGAGGCCAAGTGGTAGGAAGGACTCAGAAGCCTCCAACTGAATTTAATTTTCAGGTATAAGAACTGTATTTATTCATGTTTTAAAGTAGTTTTCTTTTTCTAATCTATCTATCTCTATCTCTATCTCTATCTCTATCTCTATCTCTATCTCTATCTCTATCTATCTATATCTATCTATATACCTTGGTTCTCCACCCCCCCGCCACACACACACACATATTCTCATTTCTAGCATGGCTTAGAGATTTTGTTTTTCTTTTAACGGTCTTATTTTGTATTGTAAGTTGGCAAAAGTTCCTTTTGGATGTCAGAACATAATGGATAGATGGGTGGGTGGATGAATTAAGGACTTTCCCAGGATCATATGGTTGGTCAGCAACAAATCTGAGACCTAGCAACCATCACTGTGGAACGTCAAGCAGCTGAAGTACCTAGTACAAAAGAGCTTCAGGGTTGCCATGACAACTAAAGTAGTCCTCTAATTTCCATCCTCTGCATAAGGGTCAGAATCAGAATGTTATTTACAGGCACAGAGGTTAAGGTATACATCAAGGACTGTTTGCACAGGCTCCTCCTGTTATGGAAGAGCCTAGGTATTTGATAACACAGAAAGATGGACCCGATCTGAGAGATGTGTTCCGGGGGGTACTCTCCTTTGCAAATGAATTTGCATGTTCACAAATAGGAGTCTTGCCCTCAGACTCCAGTGAAGAGCGTACGATTTTTCTTTAATGGTGTTCATCTCTTCGACACACAGCACATTTTCACACCCTTCTATGTCTGCCACTGTAAATCTGAATGCACTGAACAAAGCCAGCCCACGGCTTGCACGCTGTGCTGCCCTGATATTTTCTCTCCACAGAACTTAGCTCCTTACTTTCAGTGCGGCCTTACTCACTCTCAGAACTCAAGCAGACTGCAGCTAGCTCTTACACCAGAATGGAACGCAAATATCCCACGGCCCAATGCCCAGTAGAGTCTCATCTCTTCTGATGCCCCCTTGAGTTGGGTTTCCACTATCTGCATTTCTCTAAGCATTTCACTTTCCTGGACTCTCACCAGGAAGGCCCATGGAGATCTACTTAGAGCAATGGTTCTCAACCTTCCTAATGCTGCGGCCCTTTACCTCACGTTGTGGTGACTTCTGACCCATAAAATTGTTTTTGTTGCTACTTCATAACTCCAGCCTTGCTACCATTCTGAATCGCGATGTAAATATTATTGGAGACAGAGGTTTGTCAAAAGGGTCATGACCCACGGGTTGAGAACCACTGGCTTACAGCATTCTGGGGCATATCTGGCCCATAGCTCCAAATTTTTCTTTCCACATTTCCCCTAAAAAAAAAACAACTTGGTCAGGTCTCTCCTATCAGCAACTTCACTACTCAGTACCAATATTCCACATTAGTTGCTGATCTCTGATCTCCGTCACAGTAAACCTTACAAAATCAACTTTAGGGAAGGAAGGTTTATTTTGGTTTCCAATTTAAGGATGCGGTCAGGTGATCGTGGTGCTGTGGAAAAGGGAACAAGAAACAGTTAGAAAGCGACAGGATGCTACAAGTGGGGCTCAATGGGCCATCCTGGGAGGAACACGGAAGACAGTGGTGCTGAGAGCAGTGGGGGCTGTGCAGGCCCAGACTGAAGAGGTTTCAGAGGGACATGGTGTTAGACACTGTTCTTGTGATATTTCTGCAAACAGTGTAGCTGCTTTCTGCCCTTGTCCTAAAATTCTCCTGGAGGCTAAACAGAAGAGTTTTGATGTTGGCAGAGGAGATTTCAAACCAACCTAGCATTGACTATGCTGTTAATGCTGATGATCGCTCGTGAGCAGCGCTACAGTGAAGAGAAGCAAGCAGGGCAAAAGAGACACGGAATGCACAGTTTGAGGAGCAAAAGAGAACCAGGGAATGTAATGCTGGGTCCAGTCCTGTGCTCAAAGAAGTAGGGAGTTCAAAGGCCTGATGCCAAATTTAATAAAGGGAGTGGTGCCCTCAGAGTAGGACCCATCCAACTAAGGTTCCAGCTTGTGAAAAACAAGGCTTATCCAAGAAAGGGAAGCATCAACACATCAAATAGATTATGTATACATACATATACTTACAGATACAGTATAATTACATTATGCAAATGTAATTCAAAGAGGAGGCCAGGTTCCAGTCCTAGCAGGCTGCATCCAGAGAGATACAAGAAAGAGCTTATGGAATCTTTCTCTATAGTTAAGGAAAGCCACCAAGGCCAAGGGATGACAGAGTAGTAGTCCCTGCATAATAAACTCAAGAAGCCATTGCCTGAATCTGTGAGGGTGAGGCCTGGATTTTATTGGACGTGTGAGAGCTGTAGGATACCTCCTAAGGAAAGCAGACAGGGTATGGAAGCCCAAGAGAAAGAAATTACAGTCAGCAAACCTGGAAGGAGTGGGAGGCATGAAGAACCATCACATAGACACATTACACATAGAGATACAGAATTTGGAGTTTGCCCTGCTGGGTTTCAGTCTTGCTGTGGTCCAGTATTTCTTCCCTATGCCCCAACTCCTCCCCCATTTTGGAAGGGTAATGTATATTTAGTATGATTGTATGTTGGAAGTCTGTAATTGGCTTTTTGATGTTGCAGGGCCTTACAGTAAAGAGATTGCCTTGAATCTCAGAAGAGACTTTGGACTTTTAAACAGTCCTGAGACTGAAAAAAATATGAGGGTTTTTTGAAATTGAACTAAATGAATTTTACACTATGATATTTCTACATGTCTATGGGGGTCAGAAAGTGGCAGTTTGAATTAAGAATGGTCCTCAGAGGCTTATATGTTTGAAGGCTTCATCCCTAGTTCGTGAAACTGTCTGGGAAGGAGTAGGTGTGGCCTTGTTGGAGTAGGTGTGTAACTGAGGGTGACACAGTCTTATTCTCTTTCTGCCTGTTGCCTACTGCTAAGATGTGACTTCTTAGTTACTGTCCCAGCACCATGCCTGCCACAGTGATGGTCATGGACTAATCCTCTGAAGCTATAATCAAGCCCCCAATCAAATGCTTCCTTTTATAAGTCACCTTGGTCACAGTATCATTTCACAGGAATAGAACAGTAGCTAAGACAAATGGCTTCCTTCTTTTCCCCTTTATTTTTCAGTCTGAGACCCTGGTCTCTGAGATGCTCCACGGATGTTTGGGGGTGTCTTTGCTCCCCAGTTAAACCTTTTAGAAATACCCTCTCATGTGTGCCCAGAAGTGTGTCTCCTAGGTGATTCTAAATCCAGTCAAGTTGGTAGGAGAATTAGCCCAGATAGTACTCCCTTTTGGTAGGCAGTAGAGCACAAGCACCCCCATAGTGCACCACCATCTTTGGCTCTGACAAAATGCATGTTCAGATTGGGAATACAGGCTTGGGAGCACACTGTCTTACTCCAGGGCCTGCCTTTCACTGAATGGAGACATCAGGAACCACTCAGGATACTTGAACAAAGAGCATTTTTTCTATTCACAGGCAGAGTTAAGCCTCTCACTGCCTAAGACAGAGGATCATGGCATGTCACAGTGCTGTGAAAAGCCCTAGCGAGGGAGGAGTGGACTGAGTTACTAAATGATCCACAGTGACTTTCTGTCCATATCCAGACCCTGTATGCCCTGTCCCTGACCTGGGTCTCTTTGTGAGCTATGTACCCCTTAAGTCCTTCCTTCCTGTATCCTCTTGTGCCCAAACTGCACTTATTCGGTGTAAGTTTTCTAAGAGTGTATTGTCCTGGGTGCTGAGAACACAGTGGTAATTAGATATCCGGGGCTGAAGCACCTGCTTGTGGAGTTTAAACTTTAGTGTTGGGGGTGGGGCTAATAAGAACATTATTGTATATATTACACAGCTGGGGAGATCTGCTAGGAAGTAAAACAAAGGAGACAGGAAATGTAAACTTTCGTTACAGTTGACAGGGAAGTTCTTGTTATTCAAGTGACTTTTTAACAGAGACCTGAAGGAGGCAAGGAAACAAGTTATGAACAGTGAAGGAAGAACATTGGAGATGCAGAAGGGGTCCAAAGGAGGGAGTGTTCTCCTCGTGTTTGGGATCAGTGTGGCTAGAAAAGGGAACTAGGGAAAAATTGGAGAGACTCCAGGGCAAGATACAGAACATGGAGACCTTTATGTACTAGCCAAAGAGGAAGCCATTGGAGGTGGTAGGCCAGGCAGTACCTTGCCTAGGTTAGGCTTTCAAAACATGTCTCCTGTGTGGAGGAGGAATTAGAAGGACAGGACAGGAAGTCTCCTGCAGCCTTCTGAGAGACAATGGTGCTTGAGCCAGGATGAGGAAGTGGTGACAAATTTGGGGTGTACTCTGAAGGAAGCACTCACAGACTTGCTAACAGACTGGATGTGAGGCATGAAAGGGAGGAACCAGGGAGCTCCAAGGCCTCTGCGACTGAGTCACTAGAAAAATGTGGCTGACATTAATAAGACGAATGGCTATGGGACATGTTAGACAACCAAGTGGGCATGTCCAATGGGTGTGGACGACAATGACGACAGAGACGCGCAATCATCAAGTCGATCGGTTGAGTAACCATCAGCCTCGTGTGGCTCTCGAAGCAGAGAATGAGATAAAATATCAGATGCAGTTCCACAGTTAGGCCCGCCATATTCCCAGAACCCGATAGCTGTGTGCGACCCGAATAGCAACCATGTTGGAAGTTCTGGACGGTGCTGACATATTTTGAGTCTCAGTGACACTTCTGGGCGTACGATGGGAAACGAGGAGCATTTAGAAGTTGAGGAGAAATGGAAAACTGGTCTGTGAGGGTAGGAGAAACTCCAGGAGAGGATGGGCTCCTACATGCCCATAAAGTGTTAAAATGGAGGAATGGAGCTGGGGTAGCTCCTGGGGAGGGGAGGGCAGGACTCACGGTCAGCTGCTGCTGGGCAGTCAGACAAATCAAGGTTCAGTAATTGACAGTAGATTTAATAAGTAGGTCATTGGTGACAGGACTGGTTTTGAGGCCATGGAGCACAAGACTGAGTGATACAGTGGAATAAAGTGGGGAGGGAGACCAAGCAGAATGGAGGCCATGCATAGTCACACCTTTCCAAATTACCGTGATCTGACAGGCCAGAGGAGCGTGATGTGAAGCATCATGAGATCTTTGAGGAGGGCAGGGCTAATACGCCATATTGGAAGCACTTGGGGTCAGTCTGATGACAACACAGAAACTGATGATGCAGGAGTAATGAGCGACAGCTGAGAGAGCTGTACCAGTGAGCAGGGAAGTGGGTGGGTGGAGTCTAACCCGCAAGCAACAGGGTTGTCCTGTGCAAGGACAGACAGGTCGTCCACAAGTGGCAGGCAAGAGACAGCCCTGCATGGGGACAGTCTGTACAGATTTGCTGACGACTGCCTCGATTTCCCCAGAGAAAAAAAGAAGGTCACTTGCTTAAAGTGTGAACAGAGGCTTCACAGGTATAAAGACGGAGGGAGGGAGAGTGTAAAGTCAACATCCTAAACAGAGGGAGAATGATGGGATTAGATCCAGAAGCAGGACCCAGGCTGCACCCAGAGCGCACTCTGTGCTCACAGAGGCAGCTGTTTTTTGTTGCAGAGTCCTGTGTGCTTTCTCATCCCCGTTGTCTGTTGAGCCAGCTCTGTTCCTCCAGGTCACAGTGTAGGGCTCCCTGTTTGGAATTATCTTCTTCTGTTCTACTTCATCCAGCCATTCTTTGTTCTCTTATCTAGCCATTCTTTGCGTATATGTCTGATACTCTAAGATGGGGGTCAGCAGACATTTTCTAAAATGTGACAGGTAGTAAATACAGTTTAGGTTTTATGGGCCATATAGACCTTATCACACTGACACAGAAGTAGCCAGACAATCTCTCATAGAGTGGACGTCACTGTGTTCCAATAGAATATTGTCTGCAAAAGCAGACGGGGCTGTATTTAACCTGTGGACCACAGTTTGTCCTGCTCAAAGTGGTGGCAGGGCTGAGGAATCAGTTATCTCTGTAGCCTCCAGAGCTGATGAGTGTGGGTACTGGGTAGGGACTCAGACAGTGTCTTAGGTGAGAAGCAAATTGATATGGTCAAATGAGAGCTTAGGGCCATCAAGGTGTGCACAGGTGTCACACCGTTCCAGCATGCTCGTCGGTGGCCAGCCTTACTAGACTGCGTGTGTGGAAACATGAGAACATGGCCCTGGATGCCCAGAGGAAAAAGATCAGAGGTGGTTTTACTATGTATCCTATGTGCTCTAAGCTGCTGTCCTGTCTACGCAACTTCTGTCCTGTGTTCCCAGGTACGCAGCCCTCCCCTCCCCAGTGCAGTGAGACTGTAGACTTTTCAAATAAGTGTTCTGTGTTCATTCTGACTTACTGTTACTGCTTCCCCTCAGGCCCCCAGCCCCAGTGCCTTGCAAAGAACAAGCAACCTTCAGGTACCTAGCATACGCAAGGCATGATGGGAGAATCACAGGCCCATCCCTTAAGGAGCCTGTACATCCCATGGAGTCTTGTCTTTTGCCTGTTGTGATGGTTGTCAACTTGCCCATACCTGGAATTAACTAAATCCCAAGCAGCTGAGTATGCCTATGAGGGAATTTTCCTGACTGGATCATTTGAGGTGGGAAAACCTACCCTGGATCTGGGCCCATCCCCTGGTAGCAGTCTATATTAAGGACTTGGGAGAAGGAGGCTTCTGCTTTGGTTTATTTGCCCTCACTCCAGCTGGCAAATTTATTACTTCACTGGTATTAGAGTCTACTTCTTCAGGATTCCAACATATACTAGGAACCAGCTAAGATCCAGCCTCGTGGACTGAACAATTATTGGATTTCTTGGACTTTCCCTTTGGAGACAGTCATTGTTTGCCTAGCTGAAATTATATATAAATATGATTTATTAGAATGCTCATATATTATATATTATACATTACATATTATATAATATATAATATATGATATTATATAATGACATATTATATAATACATTGTGTATTATGTATTATATATATATGTATTATATATATATATTCATTCAACCAATTCTGTTTGTCTCGAGAACCCTGACTAATGCAGTTACCCATGATCTCCTGAGCTCCTCAAGACTTTCCATGGAGTCCTTTGCACCTGATTTCTCCTTTCCTCCCTACTTATTTTTTTAATTGACTAAAATTATACACATTTATGATATACAACATGATATTTCTAAATATACATACATTATGGAATGGCTAAATTATATACTTGCTACCTCACCTCCTTATTTTTTTGTGCTGAGAACACTTAGAATGTACCTTCATAGCAATTTTACATGCTCAACCCATTATTATTAACTGAAGTCACTGTGCTGCTTTCTCTCCTCCTCCTCCTCAGTCCTGCCTTCCAGTGGGTTCTCTTGGTCTGAGTGCAAGTGTGGACATTTTCTTCCCAACACATCACACACACTACCAGAGTCCAGCAGAAGCCCACTTTAATTTCTCTGAGGCCAATGGTATACAGTAGAAATAGAATATCACCCAACTATGCAATTCCAAATTTACCAGCAGCATGTTAACAACATAAGAAGAAACAGATGAACTTACATCGAGCTAGTGAAATGGCTGGGTGGGAAAGGGCACTGCCATCAAGCCTGGGACCCACATAGTGGGAGAGCAACAACTTCACACATTGTCCTCCGAGCTCCACATGCACACCCTGGTACAAAGGCACTCTGACACGTGCAAATATGCACACACACAATGGATAAAGGGATGTAGTAAGAAAAGGAATTAAATCTTAACTAATTTACTTCATCACTATATTCAGAATGCTATGCTATATTGATTATTCACATGTAATCAATATAAAGGTTATCAAGGAGATACTTTGCATTCTTCTGTGCATGCTGTGTCCTCAGTGACCAGCATGTGTTTCTCACATTCAGCACATTACAGCTGGTCAGTCTGAATCTCAGTGTTCAGTAGCTGTGTGTGGCTTATGGCTCCCTTCTGATATAGTCCCACCTGGCACAAGACAAACGGCCAGTACATGCAGTGTTGAACACCTTGCTCTGTCTTCAAACCAACTTATGAAAATGAGGTTGTTCTCATTTTTTGGGTGAGAAAACTGATATTTGAGCTTCTTATACCCAACTGGTAAGTTATAAAATTCATATTTGTAACCCAAATGTAAGGCCAGAGGCCTATCCTAAAATAGAATATTTGATGGGCCAGAGAGATGGCTCAGTAGGCAGGAACACTTAGACTCTTACAGAGGACCTGGGTTTGATTCCCAGCACCTGCATAGCAGCTAACTATTGTGACTCCAATTCCAGAGAATCTTACACCTTCTTCTGGCCTCTGTGGGCACTGTATACACGTGGTACAGAGACATACATACAGGCAAAACACCCATACACATAAAAGTAAGAAAGTCCCTTAAAATTTTTAAAAATAAAATGTTTGAGGAGCCCCATCAATAAAACCCTTGCTATGCAAGCACGAAGACCTCAGCTTCGTTACTAATACAAATGTATTTTTCAATGGGTGTGTAACACATGCCGTAATCCCAGCACTGGGTATTTAGAAACAGCATGATCCCTGAGCCCCAAATGCCATCGAGAGATTTTGTCTCTGAAGGTGGGTGTCTGCTGAGGAATGACATCCAAGGTTGACCTCTGGCTTCCACATCCACCTGTGCTCATGTGTGTATACACACACACACGCGCACACACACACACACACACACAAAACCACACACATGTAATGATCCCCCCCCCACACACACACACACTTTATACATGCCACACAAAATAAGAAAAATATTTGAGCTGGGAAGCATTTTGGGAAAGTATCCAAAGTATCAGCTCCATAAATATTCAGTGTTCCCAGCACCTAAGCTCCTGCCAGGGCTCAGTCATGTGAATGAGTGAATCTGGCCTCACCTTCTGGGAGGCTTGTCTGTCACCCTGGAGCCCTTGCTCCTGATTCCCTCTGCACTGCACTTCCTTGATGCCTTTCTGCCAGGCAGTCAATTAGCTACATGAAAACATAGACTCTTACCACTCGAAGATTTATGTTCAAGGGAATAGATTTTAGCAGAGATCTTTCCCTGTGCCTCCAGCCTCAGGGGGGTACCATCAATATTCCTGGCTAATTTCTTTCTTTTTCCCTTACCCTGGCTGCCCAGCAGATGGGTAAACCCAGAGGCTAAGACTGGTTACATGTTGTGAAGCCAGGTCTCCAAGTAAAGCTCATAGGAACCAACAAAACTCACCAACGTGGGCAGCCACCACCTCCGGGTTCCACCTCCAGACCGTGCCCCGTCGTGACGACTCAAGCTGTTTCGCTGGTAGGAGAGCAGCGTGACTCTCCAGGAGGGTCACACTGACCCACAGAGCCAGTGGCTGCCTGCCATGCCTGGATGCCTGGCATGAGAGCCCAGTTGCTGGGTCACCCTTGGGTTTCTTCAGGGCCAGTCAGCCAGCATCCTCCCAGGGACCTCTAAGCAGCTGCCTCCTGACACGGTCACAGTAAATGTTGTAGATTACTGAGATGTAGAACTAAGAGATAAGTGGAGATTATGATGCTTTCCAACTGCCATGGATTAGACGTCTGTGGATGCTGTCTGGACAGACTTGGGATTCACTTGGGGTAGGATAGGAAGTGGTCCAGGCCCTGCACCTTGGACACCAAGACTGTTTCTATCCCTGTCAGCATTCCTGTGAGGACAGTGGGTGGGGGGATAATTCCAGTCCCAGTACAAGGCTCCTATATGACAAACTATACTGACTAAACTACACTACACTACCTTCAGGATTCCTTGGCACTAACCATAGGCTGCTTGCAGTAATACCCTGTTTACCCTCTTCTCTTAGTTAGATGTTGGAAGCAAGGATGCATCCTATTCTCCTGTGGATCTCTCTTTGATCCCATCTAAGTTAGGCCTTATAAGCCGTGGGATGTGTACTCTTTGTGGTAAGAACTCCTGAGAGTGTCTTTGTACCAGGTACACCTGAGATCAGAGGCACAATGGGCCAAAATCCAAGTTGGAACCAGGTATCAGACCTGAAGGGAAAGCTGAGGAGAGAGGTGGGAACCAGATGTCCAGAGGGTTGTACTGAGGCATTCTGCAGGAAAGTCCATAGGCTGAGAGAGAAGTCTACTGGCTCATCTCATTATGTTATGCGCTGGCTAGTTTTTATGTCAACATGAAGCAAGCTAGAGTCATCTGAGAGGAGGGAACCTCAAGTCAGGTTCCTTCCCTAAGACCAGACGAGAGGCAAGCCTGTAGGGTATTTTCTTAATTAGTGATTGATGTAAGAGGGCCCAGTAAATTGTGGATGGAATGATCTCCAGACTGGAGGTCTTAGATTCTATAAGAAAGCAGATTGAGCAAGACATGAGGAACAAGTCAGTAGGCCCCACTTCTCCATGGCCATCAGCTCGTGCCTCCAGGTTCCTGCCAGTTTGAGTTCCTGCCTTGGCTTCCTTCAGTGAACTGTGACTCTGGATATGTGAACCCTTCCTCCCCACATTGCTCTGGGTCGTGGCATTTTATCACAGCAGTAGAAATCTGAGCTAAGACACACTATGTTCAAGACACGTGAGGTGGTCTGATTGCTTTTCAAACGAGTCCGTCCCAGCCCTGGCACCTCTAAGAACTCTTAACATTTGTTGAATAAACACACACACAAAGGTCAAAAAAGACAGGGCACTAATAACCAAACATACCAAAAGGCTCCACACACCCAACAATGACATCACACTTCAAAAGTGGCCATGGCAAACCGGTTTTCCTTTTAACGCTAATGAACCGGGTTCTTTTCAGGGTATCCACAGCCCAGTGCAAGCCCAAAGTTGTGCACTGCCGAACAAGGTCACCCGGTAATAAGGGCTAACCGTCAAAGTCAGGCCAAGTTTGTCCGCTGTGGTAGTTACTTTCCCAGTGCTTAAGGAGTAGATATGATGAAAGGACAAGCCATAACCTTAGAGAATCAGAGCTGGAAACAGAATTATTTCCGTAAGAAAGTAAAGGAGGGGCTGGAGCGATGGCTCAAGTAGTTGAGATCACTTACTGCTCTCTCCTAGAGGCCCAAGTTCATTTCCCATAACCCACACCAGGCAGCTCACGACTGCCTGTAACTCCAGCTCCGGGGGCTCTGACATCCCCCTTGTGGCCTTCAAGGGCACCTAAACATCTGCAGCAATTGATCACACGTGCATGTACGTGTGTGTGTGTGTGTGTGTGTGTGTGTGTGTGTGTGTGTGTGTGTGTATGTGTGTGTATGCACATTAAAAAAATCATTAATGAAGTTTTTTTTAAAAAGAAAGAAAAGAGAAGAAACCAGTCTAATTAAGAGGAAGTATCAGAATAGACCACCAAATTAATATATGGATGGTAAGCATATGTAAAAAAACGTTCAGCATCATATATAATCAGGGAAATGTAAATTAAGACAATGAGACTATTACATGCCAGCTACTAGGAAGAATATGGGAAAATGATGGGGATGAAAATGGCAGAGCTAACCTGGGGACAGTCTGGCAGTTTCTTGCAAAGCAAAACAGTTCTTACAGTGGAGTCTTGGAACCAACCCCTTAGTATGTGCTCAAGTGATCTGAAAACTATGTCCACATCAAAACCCACATACAGCATTTAATGCAGTTTTCTTCATAGTTGCCCCAAACCAGAAGTAACTAAAATACGTCCCGGATCCTCCATATGATGCAATATTGATCAGCAATCAAGAGAAATAAGCTATCAAGCCACAAAATGGTATGGAGGGACCTCAATTAATATACAAAGAGTCCAGTTTAAGAATACTGCATGATTATACATGCTTGACATTCTGGGACAGGCGAGGGTATGAGGTGGAGAGGAATTCAGGGGCTGCCGCATGTTTGGGGTGAGGGAGGGGATGTGGGTGGGTGTGGAGAGTTTTACTTCTGTATGGTGCTGTGGTGTTACACACATGCCTTTGTAGATCTGTCTAGACCTATAGAAATGAACAGCACTAAAAGTGAATCCTAATTTAAACTTTGTTTAGTTCATGATAACATATGCCAATTTTAACAAATACAACATGCTAATATCGGAACTGTGGTGGCAAAGGCAGAGATATGCTTTCTAGACAACTGTGACGGTTTTGAATATGCTTGGCTCAGGGAGTGGCACTATTAGGAGATGTGGCCTTGTTGGAGGAAGTGTGTCACTGTGAGGGTGGGGCAATGAGACCCTCCTCCTAAGCACATGGGAGCCAGTCTTCTCATAGTGGCCTTCAAATGAAGATGTAGAACTCTGAGCTCCTCTCCTCCATGCCTGCCTACATGCTGCCATGTTCCTGCCTTGATAATGAACTGAACCTCTGAACCTGTAAGCCAGCCCCAATTAAATGTTCGCCTTATAGAATTGCCTTGGTCGATGGGCAGTGGTGGTGCATGCCTTTAATCCTAGCACTTGGGAGGCAGAGGCAGGCGGATTTCTGAGTTTGAGGCCAGCCTGGTCTACAGAGTGAGTTCCAGAACAGCCAGGGCTACACAGAGAAACCCTGTTTCAAACACACCCCCCTGCAAAAAAAGACTTGCTTTGGTCATAGTGTCTGTTCACAGCAGTAAAATCCTAAGACGACAACTTTTCAATAATTCCAAATCTTTTATTAAAAAAATAAACCCCATTATTTCTAAAATATATGCTACTAAATCAATCAAGGGAACGCATATTCAGTCATGTTTCTCCTAGACACCCTTGGATATTTGTCACTGGTGTCTCCACCCAGCTGTCCCCAGCACCACACAGGCTTGTTGGGAACTGTCCTCCCTGTTTGATGGGTCAGTGAGGAACGCTACCCCCCAACACAAAGTGCACTCACAAGCCCGTCCCAGGGCCTTGCCTGGTCCTTATTGACTTTGGGAAGCAACTGTTAAATCTAATGGGTAGAAACGTGCCTGAGAGGGGTTTCTTAAGTCTGCTCATTGTGGCCCGGACCCAAAGAAGTGTATAGTCGAGGCTAGATAGTACATTAATAAAACCACTGTGGCATGAAACAGAAAAGTGATCCATAACCTGTGAGACGGGTGAAGGGAGAAAGGAAGTGTGGCTCTTCCTCCTGTCCTCAGGTGGAGCCATGAGACTGGGTTAGAGAGAGTAGCATTCCGAGCTCCTTTTCCATATCTCCCCATTACTGAAACAATCAGGATCTTAAATCTGACGTGTAAATTCAGTACGACGAGTGTCTTTTTCCTTGACAAGCTGCTATTGGATTGACTGTGTACCTTATTTTGATGGCTTCTCAGAGGCAAGGAAATGTGGCGTTTAACAGTAACAATTCCTCGTGTCTTATGGCTGTCACACACCAGGATTAAGGGACACGGAATGGGAGAGACTGGGGTGGGCTAGTCACTTGTCATTTCCTTGTTGCAAATAGCTCTGACAAGTGTTTCTCAGCTTCTTAACTGCCTGGTCTGAAGCTATTTCTAACCCTGTTTCTTAGGAAGTCTGTGTTGTTATTAACCCTGGTGAGTAAGTTGCCCAGATTAAGTCCAAAGACAGCCCCCGGGATGGGCTCAGGCCAGTGGCATCTGGAGAAAGAACGGAGTTTTCGAAGAAGAAACAAGCAGAGCTATGAATGAGTCCCTAGGAGACCATCCAGGAGAAGATAGGAGGAAACCGAGGCCTCCAGGAGCTTCTGAAATTCGAGACCCTTACTGAGGGTTTTAAGAAATCAGTGAAAGAGGCCATTAGATCACCGCCTCTCAGGTGGCCAGGCACCTTGGGCTGCTGAAGGGAATCATCTCCTGGCTCTGATATCAGAACTGCCAGCAGGGTCCAGGAATCTGCGTTGTCCACAGAACTCAGCAAGCAGAGAGCGTGCACTGGCTTCCATCGTTATCTTCTCCTGCCTTAGGTTCTCCATTCTCATGAGACTGAACACCTGAATACAGGGATTGCCTTTGAGTGTTCTACACCACGGTGCCACCCTGAGCTTGCCATTTCCCATCCTCCCTGCTGATGCCTGTCGTCTGAGGAGCCCCGCCATCCTCAACTTAGATACCATGACTTGGTTCTCTCTGGTTCCCTTCTTCCCAGAAGGAGATCTATCTATAGCTAGCATTGCCAGGTCACTGCTAGGTTCTGAGTTCAAAGTGTGCCTGGTTCTTCTGTGCCACTGGTGTGCAATTGAGACAGTAGCAGAGTTTGGCTCTTGTCATCGTGACAAGAATCTGTGGCTTCTCTGGAAGTGTACTGACAAGCGCTACAATGGGGGAGGGGTGGAGTCTGGGAAGCTCCGATACCACCTTCTAGGAATTTCTAGCAATATTCTGACAATTTTTTTTGAGCAATGACTTACATATTGGTGTGCTACTTAGTAGAGAATAGCTCTTCCTAATTTTTTTTCTGTTTAATCTGAAATCTGTCGGACTAGACCTGTTGTGTTTCTTCCCACCCTGTCGGCTTTAGGTTCCCCTGTGTGTGGAGGGGAAGGACACTAGCTGAGGCCTATGTTATGACAGTGGGTTTTGGTTTATTTAGTCTGAGGGGCGTTTATGGAAAAAAGCAGAATCCTCAGCAGACTGGCTGTTGTCGAGGCCGTGGAGACACCTGATGAGGTGGTTCCAAAGCCGACTGAGGGTTCTTTTGTTGTAAGGACATCTGTGGCTACTTTGATTTTTGTCATCATCCTCTTCCTTTCCTACTGTCACTCGGGGTGTTCCATGGGGAAGGGGCATCACTAAACATGTTTTTGGACCTACTGAGTCACGGCTCACAGTTGTTTAAGGGGTCTCTCCTCCAAGGAGAACTTCCTTACTGTGCAGTGGAATAAGAGTGATTACAGCCTTTTAGAAAGCAATTTTGTCTAACTATTAAAGTTTTAAATACATACTCTTCATCCTTGAAATAACCACCGATGGGACTCCAGCCCACGGAAGCAAAAGAATCAGCACATAATAAAATATATCCGAGCATGTTTCACAGTGGCTCCCCACAGAAATCCAAAAATAAACTAAGGCTGAGCAGGGAAATTGTTAACTAACTGGTGGGCTTCCACACCAGGATAAAGTCATTCATAAAAATAATCAGTTAGAGTCTTCCAGCTTGACTTGGGAGAGGGAGTTTTTACAAGCTAAAACCAAGGACACACAAATTATATGTTTTTTTTTAAATAAACAATGAAATATTTCTATATAGTTTTTTGAGCACAAAGAAAAAGAATGATGTACAACTTGTTGACATTGGTAGTTTTTACTCACATATATGCATATATGTATCAAGGCAAAAATAAGAACACAGTAGATAATAGAGAAATAACAGATATCACTAAAACATGAGATGGTGATAATGTATATATATATATAGTTTTATTATATGCATGTACATTTATGAATTAAGAAGTCAGAAATTGGGCCGGGCAGTGGTGGTGCACGCCTTTAATCCCAGCACTTGGGAGGCAGAGGCAGGTAGATTTCTGAGTTCGAGGCCAGCCTGGTCTACAGAGTGAGTTCCAGGACAGCCAGGACTACACAGAGAAACCCTGTCTCGAAAAACCAAAACCAAAACCAAAAAAAAAAAAAAAACAAAACTCAAAATTAGTCTGTATATAAGTTTTACATCTGAGCTCCTAACACATTTTACTGACCACCATGGAAAGCAAAAGGCTGCTTCGGCAATGTGCGTAGCTGGTGTTTCTACTTGAGATTTGCTTGGTCAGGGATTGGGGAGGCCTTGAGGGGACAGGGCCTGTTTTACTGCCCCGATCATTATTGGTAATTCCCTAGCCAGAGCAATTTGCATTCCCCACTATCCCTGCAGTATTCTGGAAAGAAAATGGCTTCCACTCAAAACCAGTAGAAGCTTGCTGATGGCATTCTTTTCTCCTTAGGCTGTCTAGGGTATCCTCCGTTCCAGCAAGTCACATGGTACTCTCAACTTCGGGAATTTATGGAAACCCAAAGTTGGGAGAGGCAAATGCTGTTGATGCAGGAGGGAGGAATTATGATTATGGCCCACCTAAGTTTCATCTCTGTGTACCTGACTCGTTTTGGACAAACTGGATTTGGTTTTGTGTGACCTACATTTCATGAGATCAGTAGTGACAGATAGAAGACATCACATTGGTTAAAAAAAAAAATAAGAGAGAGAGGGGTCCACAGTAGACCCTGTGCACCCCAAACGGAAGCCATTATGGGTCTGCTCTTGCTGAGTAGAACTGTAGCTAAAAAATTTGCAGTAGACTGGAGAGTGGAGGGGCATGCCTGGGCGAGTGATTGATTTTCTTCATTTTAGCTCCTTGCTAATGGAACAAGGAATTAGCAGGTCAAAGCGACAATAAGGTTGACCTTACACTGCTGAACATAAAACCTCCTCATCCAGTGGGGGGTGGGAAGGAATAGCTGCCTTCTCCTGAGAGCATGAGCATCGTGTCCGCAAAGGATACTGGAGCGTAGTGGTTTCTCTCGGCAATCAGATTCCACAGTAGGCTTCGTGGTATCTAAACTGAGTCTTCCATGCACACAATGCTATATCCAAATAAAAGAGGCAGAGTCTGTATGGTGGTTTTTGTTTGTTTTTGTTGTTGACAACAGGCTTTGTAATTTTTTTTTCTTTAACCAGCCATCCACCAATTAGCCATTCTTGTTTGAAGTTCCAGGTGTGGCATATCCTTGTTACCTAGGCAACAGCCCTTCCTTTCTTGTTAGGGGAACTGAGAAGATTTAATGAAACAACATGCTCACCCCAAATGGATGAATCTAGGCTCTCCTCGAAGTCCCTACCTGTTTTTCTAGTCTTCTTTGTAGCTGTGAGACACAGCGCTAAGAAGACACCAGAAGATGTCCACTGACAAGTTTAGAGAGACATGCCTACTGCTGCTCCTCTTCATGTAGAGGCAGCCTTTAACTCTTTGTATTTTGGAGCTGGTATGAAAACGTGTGAGCCAGGGCTGAATTAGCCATTCTTCAGCCACAGGCGGCAAGCCCGGGGACACGTGACGTACAGCGTAAAGCAGTGTGTGAATAGCAAGATCTCGGTTTCTGGAAGGCTGAAAACTGGTCAGATGCTGGTAGAGAAGAAACTGTAGAAGACACAAGGAAGTAGAAAATTATCTGTGTTCCTGGATTAAAAGATCCTATTTGAAATATCCATACTATTCAAACCATGTGTATAAATTCAATACAGGCACCAACAAAATTCCATTGTCAGTTTTTTCATTGAACTAGAACAAAATCTAAAATTCACATGCAACCTCAAATAGCCAAAGAAATAGTAAAAGGAAAAAGTTTGGAGGCGTCCTCTTTTCTGATTATTATGTTGCAAATCTATAGTAATCAAAACAGTACGGCACTCACATAAATGTAGACACAGAAACCAGTGGTTCAGAATGGAGAGCCCAGACACCAACCATGCATACAGCACTGGAGAGATGACCAAGCGGGCAATGTGCTTGACTAGAAAGCACAGGGAACCAAGTTAGGATCCCTAGCGCTCATTTTAACTCAAGTCAAGGTAGCAGTGTCTACCTGGAGCCCTAGCACTGGGAGGTAAGAACAGGAGGGTCCTTGGGGTCAATGCCAGACAGTCTAGCTGAATGGTGAACTCCCAGGGAATTCCAGGTTTAGTGCAAGGTCCTGTCTCTAAGGTGGAGCCAGGATCTCTGGTACAAGCCTTTAATCCCAGCACTAGGGAGGCAACAGCAGGTGTACCTCTGTGAGTTTGAGGCCACCCTGGTCTACAGAATGAGTTCCAGGACAGTGAGGGCTACAAAGAAACCCTGTCTTGAAAAAGAACAAAAACCAAAAACCCAAACCAATCAGCCCCCTCCCAAACCAAACCCACTTAAAATGAGCAAAGGAGGGTGCTGGAGAGATGGCTTAATAGTTAAGGGTGCTTGTTGCTCTTCCAGAAGACTTGAGTTCAGTTATCAGCACTGATATGGAAGCACACAGCTATCCATAACTCCAGTTTCAGCAGATCCAATGTCCCCTTTTGATCTCTTTAGGTACCAGGCATGCAGGTGATACACAGACATACAAGTAGGCAGAATATTCATACCCTAAAATAAAAAAAATTAACTAAAATCATAATAAAATGTGCATAGGTATGGAACAGACACTGCTCCAAAGATGATGCATAAAAGGGCATAGCCATCATTAACATACATAAGAACCATGGGACATTACCACACAGCTGTTAACATGACCTCATTAAAAGTCACAAGATATGTTGAAGAGGGAACACTGAACACTTAAGGGATATACACGAATACAACCAATTTGAAAAACAATGTAAAGGTTCCAAAAATTAAAAATACTGTGTAATTAAGAAATCCTACTTTTGGCTACAGACCCAAAAGTAACTAAGCCAGTATCTCAGTGTGAAGTCTGCCATCCCATGCTCATTAATATTCACAATGGGCACAGGAACACACAACCTAAGTCTGGGTTAGTCAGTTTTCTTTTACTATAAAAACACCTGCTGCCATCAACTATCAAAGAGAAAGGGTTAATTTGGCTCATGGTCTTAGAGGTGTCAGCTCCTGATCATTCAGACCTGTCAGTGGTAGGCCTCTGCTAGAGGTGCCAGACGGTACAGCCGCTTACTTCATGGCCAAAAGTTAAAGAGAAAAAGAAGGAGCCAAGCCCCCAGATCCCCTTTGAGGGTCTTCTTCCCAGTGACTCTGTCCTCTTAAAGGTTGCATGATAAGGTAGTAGTGACATCCTGATGAGCAAGCTTTTAACACAAGGGCCTTTACAGGTCACTTAGGACCCAAACTCTAGGGGCTGCAGAGTTGGCTCAGTGTTTGAGAACAGTTAGTGCTCTTGTAGAGAACCAAGAGTCCCATTCCCAGCATCCACACAGTGGTTCAAGACTATCTATAACTCCAATTCCAGGGTACCCACCACCCTCTCCTGACCACCACAGGCACCAGATGGGTGCATTTGCAGTGCAATATATATATGCAGGGCAAACACACATTTATACACACACACACACATATGTAATATATATATATATATGCATATGTATATGTATATGTGTATAATGTATAATGTATAATATATAATATAATGTATAATGTATAATATACAATATACAATATATAATATACACACACATATATTTAGGGTTTGAGACGGAGTCTCACTGAATTGGCCAAAGCTTGCCTTGAGCACCAAGGCTCAAGTGATCCTCCTGCCTCACCCCTCGAGCACCTGAGACTACAGCCACAACACACACACACACACACACACACACACACACACACATATATATATATATATGTATGTATATACACACACACACACACACACACACATGTATATACATATATGAGAGCAGACTCCCACTGACAGATGAATTGATAAAGAAAATCTCCCTCTCACACACACAGCAATATTACTTAACCCTAAAAAGAAAGAAATCTGTCATCTCCACAAGGTGGGTGAATCATGAAAACATTGTGTGGAGTGAAATAAATCAGACATAGGAATTTAATGCTAAGTAACCTCACTTATATCAGAAATAAAACAAGTTGAGTTCATGGCAACCAACGCTTAAGTAGTGGCTACCAGGGACTGAGAGCTGTGAGGAAAAGGAAGATGTCATCAAGCAGCAAAAACCTTTAGTTGTAAGATAACGAATATTAGAGACCTAATACATAGTGTGATAACTGGTAATGAGAGTGTGTGGTTTACTTGAAATGTACTGAGATCACAAGTGTTCTCATTACCACCAGATAATAACACAGACTCCATGGGACAGGCAGTAATTAGCTTGGCTGTGACACTCATTCCACGATGTTTGTATAGATCATCATGTCTTGCTTTAGGGTTTGAGATGGAGTCTCACTGAATTGGCCAAAGCTTGCCTTGAGCATCAAGGCTCAAGTGATCCTCCTGCCTCACCCCCTCGAGCACCTGAGACTACAGCCACAACACCCATCTTGAAGCCTTCTATCCTACATCCTCAATATGTCATCTTCCCAAAGCGCAGGTCCAAGGTGGCACTGCTGTGTCGTCTTCCTACAGGAAAGACACAGACAGCTTTCACCGCCTTGCTGCTTGGAAACGGCATTCCTGACACCCTCCTGTGTCCAGTCCGGCCAGAGTATGCTCAGCTGTTATAGGGAAGACTGAGCAAAGTAAAGTACATGCTGATAATTCCACCCAGGGAGCTCAGCAGACGGCTAGCTTCACCTGCCAAAGAAAGACAGAAGTGTGTACTTCACCCTGATCAGTCTTCCCTGTTAGATCAGAGTGTAGTGTGTGTTAGTAGACCTGTTTCCAACAGACATGTAAACTTTCAGACCCCCCCCCACACACACACACACAGTGCCAAATTAGAGAGTTCATCGGTGAACCCAGGAATCTGGGCCCTGTAAGCTCCCCGAGTGAATGTGGTACTGGAGTAGTTTTGTGAACCACTCTAGATCGTCAGAAACCCATGGGGAAACTTCCACCTGTGAGTTCCAATTGACATTTTCGCAGAGTAGTCTATGAATTTATATTTCCCAATGGGGCAGAGTGAAACTAGACAAAGAAACCATTGGAATAGGTATGAACGCAGCCAAGGGCTGTCACTTGATGTAAGGGTGGAGAATGAGCCTAGGGACCTTTGAGGACAGCAGAACTAAATTAAGCCTTTTCCCCCCATTTGGCAGGTAAGAAGCTAGTTGGTCTTAGAAGCCCTTTTACATCCCATCCCAAGGACAGTTATCTGCTGCAATAATCACACATGTATCAATAAGTTAACACAGTCAACAGGTACAGAGCCTAGAACTTTACTGCAACCTAGCTTCTACCCACTGAGCCAGACTCTGCGTTTCTTCTCTCTCCTACTTTTACCGGGTTTGTGAGGCGGCAGGTTTGCACTTCAGATGTTCATTTATAGAGTGCCAGACTACACCTGCTTCGTGCTAGGCTTGTGCTTTGGGGGTGGTTTTGTTTGGAAAATATTATTTTTAAGCAACAGCCAGGCTAAGTGTTCCTGTCATCTTAAAGCATCCTCTAAAATGTGCTGCTTGCTAAGAACCAGCCGTTCCAGCCGCAGTGGCTAGTCGCTGTCTCATGTGACCCCGCCCTCTGGCCTTACGCTCGCTGCTATGTTGAGAGGCAGGGGTCCCTTAAAGCTGCATCTCCATCTCTTCCCCAAGAAACTGCGACCACCTGTCAGGGACTCTGCTTCCCACCCAGCCTGCATCACAAGTGCATGATTCCACGAGGCTTCTAAATACAGCAGCCGGGCAGTGGTGGCACATGCCTTTAATCCCAGCACTTGGGAGGCAGAGGCAGGCGGATTTCTGAGTTCAAGGCCAGCCTGGTCTACTGAGTGAGTTCCAGGACAGCCAGGACTACACAGAGAAACCCTGTCTCGAAAAACCAAAACAAACAAACAAACAAAAAAATACAGCAAATGCAGTATCAATCATTTTGAAAGATGCCTAGAGACAAAGCTATTGTTCTGAAAACTAATAAAAATCAAAATGTACTTTTTTTTCTCTATAGGGAAAAGCTTGAACTCATAGAAGCTGATTCATAAATAATACCAAAATGAAACTCACCATTCTGTAAACCTTATGAGTGAGTGAATGGATCTAGTAATTCATTAGCGGCTGTTAATATCATGAAAAGAGAGGCAATAAGGTAGCACCTGTCTCCTACTAGAGGTTATGACGCTACCCATAAAGTCTTGTAAAAAATGAGCTTGAATGTAAAGTCTATAGAGTAATTACAACTTACAGGAAGTATATGAGACAGAGGGACATAATGATTAATTATGTCTATTGAAGGGATACGATAACCACAATCCAAGATTATAGTACAAATGACCAGTTTTTAATCAATACTGTGAACAGGAAAAGGGGGACTGCAGAGGAGCCTAGAGATGAAGTGAGGCACGAGATAAAGTATGGCTCCAGTTTGGCTCCTGTTCGAGGCATTGTTTTGTTTTGTTCTATTACTGTGATGAGGACAAAAAGCGGCTTGAGAAGGAAAGAGTTTACTTTACCTTGTTGATGACAGTTCATCGGCAAGGGAAGCTGGGCAGGAACACAAGGCAGGAATTGAAGGTGGAGGCTGAAGCAGAGACCATGGGGGAATGCTGTTTCCATAGCTCGATCAGTTTGCTTTCTTATGTAATCCAGGGTAGCACCACCCAGTAGGCTGGGCCTTCCCACATGGATTGCCAATCAAGAAGATGCCCCACAGACTTGCCTATAGACCAATCTGACTGAGGCATTCTCTCAATTAAGGTCCCCTTTTCCCAGATGATCACAACTTGTGTCAAGTTGACAAACAAAGAAAACCAAACCCAACCAGCACAGCTCCTTGTTGAAAAAGGCTGTGAGACGTTATAGGGCTGGCAAGGAAATGTTTAATGTTATAAAGAAGATATTGATGTGGGATTGATAGTACCTTTTGTGGGATGCTTTTTAAAAGGAGTTTTGGTTGTGAACCTCGATCATTAGTAGCTGAAATGAAAAGTAAGTGGCAAGGAGGGATTTACCTGAGAGGGAGAAAGGAGAGCAGCACAGGGGGAGAAGAAAGGAGGAGGGAGAAGGAAGGAGGAGGGAGATGGGAGGAGGAGGGAGATGGGAGGAGGAGGGAGGAGGACGGAGATGGGGAGGAGGGAGAAGGGAAGAGGAGGGAGATGGGAGAGGAGGGAGAAGGGAGGAGGAGGGAGATGGGAGGAGGGAGAAGGGA